>OZ010789.1:237236640-237946829 GCA_963932465.1 Maratus speciosus
ATTAAGTTTAGGTCGTTTTTAGGTTTAGTTCATAAAAAATATCATAGGTCACAGTAGTTTATCGATTACAAATAAAAAGCAACTTTTGAAGCTTTCCATTTTGCTAGAATAGATGGATTTCTAACACAAATAAAAAATATTTAAAATGGAAAATTTCATTTAATTTTTTTTTTTTTCAAAAGAATATGTTTTTAAAAGTTATTTTATATAATTTTCAGTAATGCATACGAATACACATTTGTTGTCATTTGGCAACACCATTAATAGAGTTACGCTTTTGTTTAAATTTTTAGTATTTTGTTCAATGAGTTTGTTGATTGTTTAACCTTGCTTTTTGTCTATTTTTTCATCAAAATATATGTTCTGATAAAACCTCACCTCATGCTTAACATATATTTTAAAGCAAAAGACGCTAAAACAAAATTTCAGCATTAAGGGGAAAAAATGCAATTTAACAAATTACAACGACCATTTAGAAAATTATTTTTTCAAAGACTAAAATTTAAAACATAAAAAATCGCACGGAGTTGATCATACATTACGTAGCCATGGATTACATTTTTCGGTACTGTAAATTTTTAAACTTCCACGGAGCTGGTCATACATTACATACGCCATGGATTAAACATTAATATTCCTGGACCCATTTTAAATGAAATTTCATTCTTAAACTTCTAAAGCACTATTATCTGTCAAGAACATTTTTATAAAACCATATTGGCTAATTTATGAGACATTCACGAAATCATATCATCGGAGAAAAAAAAAATTCAGTAAAAATACGGAAATTGTAAATCATTAATACTGGCAATCAATGGAATTTTTTTACAGTGTAACAATAATAATAAAAAAAAAAAATTAAATGAATGAAAACGCTAATTTTTATTTTCTTCTTGCAGTAATGTGAAATAAAATTATTCCAAATGTTCTTTCTTTTTCTTTTTAGGGTTCCGTACTTAAAAAGTAAAAACGGAACTATTATAAGATCACTCCTGTGTTTGTCTGTCCGTTTGTCACAGCCATATTACTCGTAAACTATGGAAGGTGGAAAATTCAAATTGGGGGAAGTAATAAAGACTATTGACCCACATATTTACAGATTATTAAACATTCATAAATATATTTAGGGAAAAATGTAAGAGAGACTTATTAAGTTACTTGAAAAAAAATTCTTTTCTTTGTATATTGTGTGGGGTATCGTGTGAAAGCTTTCGTAACGCTGATCTCAAAAATACATTTCTTTTAATTTTATGTATCAAATTTTCAGAGATATCATCGGAAATGTAGTGCAAAAATATGTCCCCCCCCATCTATTTCCGAATCTACTGAAACTAAACTTATGGAAGAATTAGAGGTAGTAGACGTTAATTTAAACGTTGTAGGAAAAATATAGCGATTACCCTAGGTCACACAGTTTTTGAGAAAAGCGCATTTTTCTGTTACACACAAATTTCGATTTGTGGGCATTCAGCAAAGGTGTCTAGGAGCGCTGCTCGTACCTATCGTATCAGAAGTATAAAAGCATTGTTGATAAAGATTTTCGAAAAAAATCGTCGGAAATTAGCCGAGATATTAGTAGTATATGTACCATCGGCTTTTAAAGCCTAGATAACAACTTTTAATGATATATTTGTGTAATGCAATGCCCAGTAGCAATAAAAGCAAGTAGGATAAAAGAAATAAATTTCAAATTGTTAAAAAAAGTAATTTAATTAGAATTAATCACATACATACTATGGGATTCGCGCTTAGTTTGCATTGAGTGGATCTCTCAATACGCCTCACGAGTCTTTAAAAGTTAATTAAAAACCTATCTGAAAAAACGCTGCACGGACAAAGGCGAAGTTGCAACTTTGCAACCTCCTTTCGAAGCGCGCTTAGTACAACGCCAAGTTTAAACTTTGAACCAGGGCTTTGTTTTAGCTACACTGTAAAAATAAAAGATTATTACTACGCTGAATTTAGTTTCTAGTATGCCAAATGAAGTTTAAATATGCAGTACTTTTATTGTCAGTACCGAATTAAGTTCATCAGAAACAGAGTAAGATAAGATTATGAAAAGTGTTATACAGAAAGCAATATTTGATATTTTTCAGGCTTCGTATCGCTTTGAACTTTTATGGTTTGCCCATTCATTCTTTTCTAATATATACAGCTCTGCCCAACCGCATGTTGTAAAGTTTTTTACAAAGTCTTATTATTCTTTTAAATAATACAGTTAATAATTCATATATTTATTGTACGGAACCCTCTGAGCGCGAGTAATACTCACACTTGACCGTTTATTTTCTTTGTTCCTTATTTCATTTCTCGAAACTGATTGTATATCATAATACTCCGTTCATTGTTATAGAAAAGATATCGACATTTTTCTTCGCAAGAAATGAAAAAGAGAAACATAATTTAAGGCAATTAATTTTTCATACTGTACTATATGATTATAAAGTACAGAATATTACATTTTATTACAAAATTTGCAGTACGGTGTGATAAAAAATCAGATTATTAAATCCACCTATCAATCAAAACATCAAAACTTTATTTTTATATATGTTTGTAGACCTTCGTACTATAATCAATAAATCTTACTGAGTTGTGAAAACACGCTAATCAATCATAGCTGTGCTATATTGAAGGTCTATGCTAAAGAAAACCATAGCGTATAGAAAAAATTCATCAAGATTAAGTATCATAGGATATAGGAGGTTCTTTTATATATCGATCTTTTCATTTATCTCTTAAAACTGACTGCATATGTATAATACTTTATTTATTATAATTATCAGGATTTTGGTTTCATTTTCTACTATCTATAATATTAAATTCAGACTCTCTCTCTCTCTCTGCGTGCGTGTCTGTGTATTATATTCGAAAGAGACTGATGCGTGCAGAGCTACAAATTTTGCCAAGAAGGTAATTTAAGATGCGAAGTATTGCTCTTCGAAGCCAGTTTATTTTATATCATATTTCTTTTTTAAGCAATTTTGTGCTTTTTTCGCATTATTAAATGGAACCCAGTTCCCTATTTTTA
The DNA here is from genome assembly GCA_963932465.1 of Maratus speciosus. Classification (NCBI taxonomy): domain Eukaryota; kingdom Metazoa; phylum Arthropoda; class Arachnida; order Araneae; family Salticidae; genus Maratus; species Maratus speciosus. The sequence goes on from OZ010789.1 coordinate 237,239,672, forward strand.
ACCCAATATTAAATATTTTACCCTCTTTTTAATAAAATTTAATCGAAATTAGTACAGAGATTTCTTAATTTTTCGCGAATTTTTTATGCAATTTTTAGAGTTTCTTTTTGCATTTTGCGGTGATTTTTTTTAATTCGTAAAAGGAATCCGGTCTTAATCTTTTAACCTAGTACAGTAAGTTTTATTCTCTGCGTTTTTAAAATTTTTAGCAATTTCGTATGTTGGTATTTTTTCGCGTTCGCGGTGATTTTTTGACATTCGGAAAAGAAATCCGGTTTTTTTGTTTGACCCATACGTAATAAATTTTGTCCTCTGCAATTTTTGAATTCTTCTCTATTTTTTTCAGCGATTTTAAGAGGTTTTTTTTTTTCTTTTTCTTTCTTCGCATTTTGCGGTGATTTTGGGACATTTTTTTTCTAAAACGGAAAGAACACCCCGTTAAATTTCGCTACTGCCGTCTAGTTGGGGAAATGTTAAATCGGTTTCTGCCAGTTACAAATGAACGGCGATGGTGAAAATTTCTTAATTTAATCTGGGTCGAAATGAAAGATCACGATAATGTAAGGTTCGCTTGATTTGAGACCAGATCGAAAGTAGCGTAAGAATGTACGCTGTCGAAGGCAGCGGCCCCCCAACCCCAGCTTTGTTTGGGAAATCCGACAAGCGTAGCTCCACTAGTAAATAATAAAATTAATTGGTTTCGGGACTCTTAAAGCTTCAAAATTTTTGAAATTTAAATTGTTTTATACGCGAACTCCTAGCTTTTCTGAACATTTTGATATAATTATTTCCGTGAAATTCCCATTAGAACAGAAGTTAAGGCTTTTAGAATTATACCCGCTCAATAGCTGAAGCGGCCTTTCCGAAACTTTGAAGTCATTTTTCTCCAAATGACGTTTTTGGGCATAACGCGCACGGTATCTCAAAAATTTCTGAATACATATATTTTTTAAGTTTCAAAAGATATGTTTCATGTTAGTATGTATAAACTGAACCCAGAATTTCCTTTTTATTGTTCAAAATAATATTTTTTTAGGTGATTATACTGTTGAAATTTTCAAAATTTTATATTAGCTAAATACAACTTTGGATTAAAAATAATATAAAAATGCTTTAAATATAAATTTATTCAGGTTCAGGGTAATTATTGCAATCTGAAGTATAAGTAGGCACCAAAATGTTTCTTCTAGTTGTAATATTTATGTTGTAATCGTGCGCGTAAGCTGTTATACCATTTTTCTGCTCGTCAAATGTCTGTCAGTTTGGAGCCCCTATAAATGTTAATTCTGCATCCTGCAACTTTTTAAATATATGAAATGAAAGAACATACTACCCTTTAACCGGATAGTCCGGATATTTCCGTTTCTAGAAATCTAGTTAAAATGGCTGCAGACAAAAGTATTTTAAACAGAATTCTATTTTGAACCCGTATATAGAAAAAAGGGAAATTAAAAGATATTATAGTATCAAATTGCGATTTAAAAATATATATATCATGGGATTTATAAGCATTCTTATAAAAATACTTGGAAACCATTGGACGGTGGAAGGGGTCGTCTTTTTTTTTTTTCTTTTTTTCCAATTTTAAGAGCCCTTAGACCCCTTAAAAGGGAATATAATATAAGACGATATTTCATATTGTACGATATTGCAAAGTTAAATATCACATTTTATTACAAATCTTTACAAGGATATAGGGAAAAATCGAATTAATAAAGTTATTTGCAAAGATAGTAACAATTATTTACTTTTTTGTAAGGTATTTCCACTGTATTCATTCACAGCTACGAAAACATTTTCAATCAATTTAAAAAATTCTATAGAAAGAACTTTTGAAAAGATGTTCTTTTAACACTTGGAGTGCCACGGTGACTGACACTGAAGCTGAAAAATTTACAATATTTTAAGTAATTTTTAAGAAAGTATAATCCTGTAATAAATAAAAGGTAAGTATATTTTAAATAAATTTTCAGTAATTACTTAAAACAATATATATATATATTTAGTTTTATATCATATTTTAGACCGTCAGTCATCGGTGAATGACGGGTTCTAAAGGAAAGTTCACTGTTGGTCACCGGTGACTGGCGTGGGACTTAACGTGTTAATAAACAAAATCTCTCTCCTTCTTTATTTTTATTTTGAAAGTGATTACATTATCTTAGTATACCTTTCACTGTTAGTGTAATGATTAATGGCATTATTTTCATGTATAAACAATAAAAAAAAAAAGAAAAAGAGAATCCCCAAGAAAGTTTTCATATTATATTGTACAATGCGATTGCAAATTTTTATAAATATTATAATTTTATTGCAAAAGTTATAGAAGAGGTTTGGAAAAGTCAGCTTATAGTTCATCCATTAAAGAAAATATCAATCTCTTTATTTTATATTATTTTCTAAAGTTGCACATTGCGATCCTAAAACTAACACATATGAAAATGTGCCAACCAGTTTTGATAACAGTATAGAAAAGCTTATAGTATAGAAAAGCTTAACATTAGAGAGTTTATTATCTAGAATCACTTTTGATTTATTGCTCGCGGCAAACTAACTCCATTTCGTAATACTAGGTTCATTCCTTTATTATGATATTGGAACTATTTTCTTGTATAAATAATAGGAAGCGAATAGAAAAAAGAATTCAAGTTGATTAATTTCTGATACATTACACTGATAATTCAAAGTTAAGCTGTAGTATATTTTATTTCAAAGCTTAGGATGATATGGAAAATTTTCATTTATTAATCCAAATGGTAATACTTTATTTTATAAGCATTAGTATGGTAACTAATAAATATAACATACGTAATTATTAATAGAATATCCATAATGAAAACGCATCAATCAATTTTGACAATGCTATGGAAAAGCTTACATCATAGAAACTATAACATACAGAAAAAATTAATATATATATTAAGGATCGTAAGAGTTTATATTAGTACATAAAACCTTTCTCATCTTATACCACTTTCGAAACTGTTTGCTTATCGTAATACTCTGTGTCCGTGTCCACTGTTTTATAATGATATTTCCCGCTATAAATAATAGAAAGATAGGAGGAAACACAAACCAAGATGGTTATTGTTTTATATGTGTAGTAAGGTGAGATAATAAAGTTAAGAAATATTACAAAACTTATAGAACGCTGTGAAGGTGCACTGTTAAAAATATGCAGCATTCTGTCCAGTCATTCGACCGTTGTTTGAAAAAACGGTTTCATAACCGTAATTTAACTATATTATGACCGTAAAAAGGCCAATAATATGGTCAGAATACTGTTAAACTACGGTTGTGTAACCGTTTTCGATAAAAACGGTCAAATGACTGGACAGAATGCTGCAAATTTTTAACAGTATGTTTAGTTTCACATATTAATCTTTAATAGTTTTCCTCTTACACCCCCCCCCTTTAAACTATAAACTGTTTCCCCTTTAAACTGTTTCTAAATTCTTAACTTTAATTATAAGTCTGGATTTGGATTCAATTTATATTGTAACGATCGTTTCCTTTTATAAAATTAAGCAGTCAGTTTTATTTCTCTCCCTGTGATTCTTTAACCGCAGCGCAATGCAATAAAATAAAAGAAAAGATATCTTTTCCGGCCTAGCAACATTTTTCATATATCAGACGCATGCCTAATTTAGTTGCAATGCAGAATTTACCCAGACACCTTACATCTACGCTTTTAGACGTTACAGATGGCTTTCGTTTCTGCAAGGTATAAAATTATTTTATTATTGGTACTTTGCCTTTAACTTTTTATTTTTATTAACGTTCATTTTCGGGTCTTCAATCCCATGAGACTTTTGGTAACACCCTGTAGAATTTTACTCTTGTGGCTCAATCAATTCTCGTAATATCATACGCTATTGGATATATTTGTGTATATGTAGTTCTGCCAATACTCGATTATCTCAAGAAAATGTAATTTTATCAATCCTCTCTTGATCTTCGTGATATAACAATGTAACCAGGAGCCTCTCTCTCCAGTGGTCGGCGGCATTTGTGCTGCTGAGCATTGCGATTATAACAATTGCGATATATCAGCTTGCGATTATAGCAAAGATCCTGGTGTTTCTGTGTGTCAAAAAAAAAAAAAAATTAACAAATTACAACGACCATTTGGAAAATGATTTCTTCAAAGACGATAATTTAAAACATAAAAATCGCACGGAGTTGATCATACATTACGTACGCCATGGATTACATTTTTCGGTACTGTAAATTTTTAAACTTCTACGGAGCTGGTCATACATTACGTACGCCATGGATTAAACATTGATATTCCTGGACCCATTTTAAATGAAATTTCATTCTTAAACTTCTAAATATCCCACAATATTACTTTTTAGACCGTCGTACACTGTAAACTGAAATGTCTGAAATTCAGACACTTAAGTGTCTGAAACGCAGTGTTCAATTTTCAGACGTTTTAAAATGTCTGAAAATTTTCAGACACTTCTTGCGTCTGAATTTCAGACACTTAAGTGTCTGAAACAGGAGTGCTCGTTTTTCAGACGTTTTAAAATGTCTTAAAATTTTTAGACACTTCTTGCGTCTGAATTTCAGACATTTCAAATGTCTTAATTGCGGCCATCTTTGACCACTTATCTTTCTAAGCCATATACGCAACCATATTTGGCCACATTGAATCATTTTTTATAAAGGGGAATAATTTAATACCATAAAGTAGAGTTGATTGCAGCATGGGAAAACTGGGATGCTTCTCTACCCTCTGATTTTAGGGTTGCCCAAATAGGGTACGAAGTTTTCATAAAGTTGATATTTTAAATCAGTTTTGACCTTATGATGATTGTAATTAGTATTTTGTAGTTTTACAGTAGGATAATATCAGTGGCGTGGCGTGAAAATTTTCGGTGGTCATCGCAATTATTTAAGTTTGTGGTGAAAAATTATTAACTCTAAAATTCAATGGTTGAATGTTCAAAAAAGAAACTTTAAATCTTACCTTCACTTATACATGAACTCCAAATGTTCTGCTAAAACTGGATCGTAGAGTTTTAAAAGCTTATTAAGAGTTTTAGAATATTGCTTGGTCATCGCCGCATCCAGCGATGACCGGACGCCACGCCACTGGATAATATCTATATATATATATTCACCTAAATATGTGTTTATGTTATATCATATATGCCCTAAGGCATCAAAAATATTTATTGCTTTTAGTGAAAATTTCAAATTAATTATAGTACAAAGACCTAGTACTCATCTCCCCCCCCACCCCCCACCGCCTTCATATTCTGTTACAAAAAAAAAAAATGAAAAAGAAAAGCCTATTCGATGCCATTAAATACATATTTGGATAAATATATCATTTTCTTTAAACTAATCATGTTCTAAAAGTAGAAAATATTTATTAAAATAAGTATAAGATCAAAACAAATTTAAAATATCAGCTTTATGGAAATTTCGTACCAAATATGGGGACCCGTAAAGCTAAAGGTCCATAGGAACAGCCCAGTTTGTCCATGCTGCAATCAGCTCTGCTTTATGGTAACAAATTATTCCCATTTATAAAAAAATGATTCATTCCTTTAGAAAGAATCCCATCCCTGCTTTGTTGTACAATTTTTTTCCCGTTTAAATTAGATATTCCCAGTGAGTTAGTTTAAGCATTTTTTTGCATTTTTAATTTCTGTGTTAAATAAAATCTAACACTAGATTTCACAAAATTTGCTGTATATGGGATCCCAACATAAAAAAAAAACTTGAGTATGAAACTATTACTTTTTTTTCTTTTTTATCTACCTTCGTTTTTATTATTATACTATCTATCATTATCAAGAAATACTGAAACATTTGTTAACCGCACATCGGCGGCTGAGACAGTAATTATAGTATTCTGGATGGACAGTATATGTCTAATTGACACTTTTTAAACGATAAATAATATGATAAATTTAACTGGAAACAGAAATCCTTCATTATGAATATCCTTCATTTTTGCTCCCCACCGTGTTTGGAGTGTTTGCAATCACACAAGCGGTGGCAGTTGCAAAAGCCATTTCTTATACAAATGATTGGTATATGATTAACTACATTAAGAAAGAAACCAAATTAAAATCAATATAAGGTAAATATCTTGTACTATTCTGTTCATTTTCTTAGTAGAAAGTACAAATTTCTTTCTTTGCAGTGTGCTTTGAAATATTCTAACGTTTAAATAAAATAATTCAATAATAATAGTATTAATAATATATTAAAGTTTTCACTTTCTCAGAATGTTTTAAATTTGTCATACAAATATTAACATCTCAAAAAACCAGGCTGGTATTATGAACTCGTTTTTTCTAAGTGAGAAAAAAAAAGAAAAAATAATGAATTTTTGAAAAATGTTCAAATATAATAAAATTTGCTAAGCAGTCTATGCATATATTGTGCAGCATTTTTAAACAGTCTAGAGTAAAAAGAAAAACAATGAAGAAAAAATCATAGAACCAATTAATTCCACTCTATATAGCGGATACCGGCGAATAGCGGATACCGGCGAATAGCGGACTAATTACGTGCTACCGAAGCGCCCGCTATTCAGAGGTTTTGCTATATATTCATTTATATGCGCTGCGCATTCTAGTAAATTAAAAGATTTTTTTGTGACAGTGTAGCAATGATGTTCTAAATAAATTCTAGGTCCAGCGGTTGACATTAATCAATAATATTCTGCAAATTTACTTTAAATCACATGAATCTAAATATCCATTCATGCAAACCAACCAATTAATTAGTACTTGACAAGTTACTCTATTTGTAGCATCCCAATGTGCATTTATACATTTCTTTTTTCTAATCATATAAAGACAAAATTCAAATGCAGCAAAGATAACGTGCGTTGAGATCTTACATTATCAAACACATACATAAAAAATATACTTAATAGACTTAAAATCCTATTTCATTTTTTTTTATTAGTTTGTTTTTATTATTAATTTTCCCGATTTTTTTTTTTTTTTTTTTTTTTTTTTTTTTTTTTTTTTTTTTTACATCCAGATTAAAAAAAAAAATATTTGAGGTGAAATGAAACTTCTAAAAATATTTTTTCCCTTTAAACATCGTAATAAAAATAACTTATTTAACAATAAATTAAAAGAATGGAATAATATGAAAAAATATATACGTACAGTCGTGGAAAAAAAAAGTAAACACCCCCCATTAACTCCTCAACAAATTATCGTAAAAGAAAGTGACCGGTACCGAACGATTGGAAATAAAGTCTACTTTTAAATGATATAGATAAAATTTGCTTAGGGGGCCATCTACATATTAAAACGAACCATAACTTTGTTTTTTTCAATAGCAGTACACAATTCTGACATCATAAATGAACTCTACATCCTCCAATTAGCCTAAAAACAAATTTTTATGCAATTCGTACCATAAGTTTCCGAGAAATTAATTATTTTAAAACTAGCGTATTTTAAGGGCTGTATCCAAATTGAAGTTCGGAAATCGATTGTTATCCGAGAGAACCCCCATCTTGATCAAGGCACCTTAAAAGTCAATGAAGCCTGCTAGATTACAATACAGCAGAAGAAATTTCAAAATACCTAGTCACTTCTATTTTAGACGGCCCCTTAAACCATCATTTTGCCGTTTTTTAAGCATAATTTGAAAACTACTTGGAAGAAAAATGTGAAATTTTGGATTTACATAAAGCAGGACGTAATAAATCTAAATCCATCAAAAAATTGTAGGTTGCAATTCATATTTTTTTCGAATATTAATTTCATAATTCATAATTCATATCATAAAATTATAAAAATTGCAAATTCAGCGTATTTATTTTTGGGTATATTAGTATTATTGCTACAAAAAAAATTAGCGCATTAGGGTCATAATTTCGGGAGATATTAATAAAAATATGAAAATGTAATTTAACATTAGAAGCACTCAATTTTGAATGTTTATAATTAAAGACTTGTCGTTCTAATGACTTGAAATTCGGTATCTAGGCATAATTTGAACCGAAGATTTAAAATATCTTGTAAAAATTGGATATTGTCATTGAAAAAAATGAAGTTTGGATTCGTTTTAATATGTAGATGGCCCCCTAAGCAAATTTTATATGCATCATTTAAAAGTAGACTTTATTTCCAATCGCTCGGTACCAGTAACTTTCTTCTACGATAATTTGTTGAGGAGTTAGTAGGGGGTGTTTACTTTTTTTTTTCCACGACTGTACATGGAGCAAACATAATCTTAAGAATAATCTGCAAAGCACATTCTTTACAAATTGTTAAGAATCAGCGAAGTTATAATTCACCAATTAGACTGTACTAAACCATTAGAAAAGTATCTTCCCCTGTCATGGGCCGAAAATGGGTGCTGGACAGATAATTACACCTTTTTATTTTTTTATTAAATATATTCAAAATTGTTAATTGGTCCAAATCATCCAAGCAACCTCATAGCAAATTGGTATATAGTTTTATATACCTTAGATAAATTTAAATGATATAAGTGATCGTATTTACCTACATTCTAGTAGAAGAGCAACGCGAAGCATTAATAAAATTAAATTATAATTCGCGTCAAAAAGTAATTATTAAATTTGAATAATTACGAATAAAATTAAGAGTTTGCGTTGTGATTTATTTAGATGAACTCTTCCACATATGAATTAAACTAAAATTTAAGCTGTAAAAAAAAAGAATTGACACACTTTAAATATTATTAATTAAATAATTACAGAAACTTTTTAAAACTGGATTAAATAATTTATTTACATTGAACAAATCTATTTACAGAAAAACATAATATTAATTCAAAAAATAGAAAGCAACACTTTTGTTTGCTTCTCATTATTTTAAGTATGTTTAATCTTTTTTTAAAAAAAAAGAGACAATATTTTCACGTACTCTAATTATTATAATTGTTTCTTTTTGCTAAAAGAAATACTCTCTTTCATTTTTAAAATTACCTTAATCTTATTTAATTATTGGTTTGGTCGGATCTCAGATAACTCTTTACCGTAAAATATCAGAAAAGTATTTTTAAGGTTTTTCATATGAACTTATGTGGTAAAAGAAAATGTGTAAAATAGTACCTTCTTTTAATATACGGGATGGTGGCCTTTATTTGTCAAATTCCGAGTTGTTGCGTTGCTTAGGATCATGGCAATGTGTCATCAGGAACGCATCCTCAATTTGGCTTGATTAGGATCACTCCGATATGTAGATCAGGAAGACATCCTCAATTTGGCTTGTTTAGGCTCACTCCGATAGGTACCTCAGGAAGACATCCTCAATTAGGCTTGAATAGGCTGGATTAGGCTCGCTCCGCTAGGTCCATCTCGCCTGGGCTTTACTAGGGCTTGCGGGACTCATTGCACGGGCTTTCAGGAGAGCTCTTGCATCCTCTATATCTTTTTCAGACTATATTTTTTTAAAACTTATTCTTCTTGCACACCAGTTCCTGCAGTGGGTGGAGCTATTTTTGTCTAGTCCACTGTTATTGGATGTGAGAAGATTTTTTATTATACTTCGATAGGCCTATTAGCTAGCAGTCTGCAAATGGCCCCTAACATATACTTTAATATTATTATCTGCCTTAACGTTTGGGTGGTCTGAAAAGTTATAAATTTATCCCAACACTTTTATTGAGGCCATAAATTGATTCCAACGTTTTTATGATTTTACGACTTCTAATTATACACCACTTTCCATTGGCTTGTCATAAGACGACACCATGGCGTCTGCGTATTGTTGTTGTCTGAGATCCGAACTCCATTCAATATTATACATTCATTTTACAATACAACAATTTTTTAAAAATATATATTTACTATTTAAAATCAACTTAATAATTTTTGTATGAACTTACACTCTTATTTTACTTAAATATATAAACATTATAATTTTACACTCATAATTATATTTTATAAAAAATATTTATACAAACAGAAATAACAAATTACGCAATTTTACTTTGATTTCACCAACATGGTGCGGGAACATATCATAGTTATATGTTGCCCAGCAATGGGTCTTACTTATACCAGATAATTTTTTTCTCATATTTTTTCATTTATCTGTACGATATTCAACTTGATTTTTTAAATAATTTTTAGCGCATATTGGATTAATTACACAGATTTTATCATTTGCTTAATGTATTTTTTAAAATTCGTTTTAAAATTCAACACTTGAGAACCCGCACATATACCCAGGGTGTGTATGTATTTTACTTTGTTACCAATAAATACAAATAATAATCGTCACCTTATTTGGTCGCAGACAATTGTTACAAATTCTGCGATCAAATAAGTTGAAGATTACTTTTAAAACAAATAGTGGTGACAATTGTAAAAAGCATACACACTCTGTGTCTATCAAGCTCGGCATTAATCCTCTCGGGTTAAATATGTTATGTAACACAGTAAATACATAAGTAGTTTTTTACTTTTAAACAAGTTTTCATAAAGATTATTAAAAATAAATAAAAAATGGTACAGTCGTTCAGTTGAATACTATAGAAGATTTATTTCATATTGGAAAACTGAAACTTATAAACTATTCTGTACAGTGTTGAATTCAGACACTTTTCTCCGGGAGGGATTACTGTGGCTTCGGGGGGGGGGCAACATAGTGTTCCGGGGAAAATTGCACTTTTTGACTATTGAAAACAAAATATCAAATCCACCGGGGAGGACAACTCATTGCTACGGGGGGATGCTCCCCCCCCCCCCCTCCCGGAATCAACAGTGATTCTGAATACATGAAAACTTTTATTCTTATGCTTATATTTCAATAATATATATTCTGTGAAAGAGTTAAATGATACTCTTGTCACTAAAATGAAAAATCATAAGTGCAATTATATCAATAATATAAAGTAAACTGAAATTGCAAAGAAAAATCTTATGCAATATCATTAGATTTTTTAAAATTTATATTGAGCAAATTTTCTTATTACATTAGATCAAGTGATTATCATAAGTTTTCACGTAGATGCTAATAATTCAAGAAATAATTAGATTATTTACTACATAGAGATTTTGTTTATAAAATAAAGGTCTAAAAAATGTTAATGTATTCATTAGTACTGAAAATTATATTCATTCATTAAAAATCATCACAAATGAACACACAAATCTTTTCGCACCAAAAATATTTATTGGATGAAAGACAAAAATATGAAAAATTCAAATTAATGTAATAAAAATAATTTAAATAGTAAATAAATAATATTACATATGCAAAGAATGTCCAATATTGTCCGAAAAAAAAGTTTTCTTAATTGCAAATTATCATTCACACAAATCACTATCACTTACCTTGGCTGGTAATATCCAAAAAATGTAATATTTATGATGAAAATACACTTTCACACTTTAAATGATTAAATACGCCATTGTATTCCTATTTTTTGGCGCTGTATTTTTATACATTTTATGAATTCTTTTATCCTTTGAATTATGAATGATAAATTATCAATAAAAATAGAGATGAAACATTTTTTCACAGGGAAACACAGAAATTTCAATGTCTTCACAATCGAAACGTTATTTAATAACCACGTTCTAGCACAAAAATCATTTCAATAAGACGAATTAATACCATTCTGAATATGCAGCATATTAGTTTTTGCAAATTGTAATAAACAAAGTTTCGCGTACCATCCATAAAAGGCAGACACGTGCACAATCAGTTGCTTTTAAGTACTAATATACCAATAGATATAGATGCATGTCTTTTCCCTAAAGAAAGTAGATACTTGTCACCATTTCTTCTAAATTTATATCGCTCTGACTCAGCGACAACGATTTGCATGACGAATGACTATTTCAAGTGGAGATGGAGAGATCATTAAAAGTTCTTATCAGCAGGCAATGAAACATCTTGTAAATAAAACACAAACTTTTATACATCGAGCAAATTTACTTTACTACTGAATGAGGTACTGTAGTCGACCTTCGCGCCGTTAAAAAATGTCCGTTGCTGGCCAAAGGAGTAGTAAACAAACGAGCTTTCTGATTGGCTGGCACGATATAATACTTTCACGATGCGTTTTAGAATCCGTTTTGTATTGAATTTTCATATTTAAATCTGATCTTTCAATAAAAGAAGAATTATTAAGTTATAATTCCAGCAAATTTCCGACTTTTTCTTATCAAATTGTAAAATAGTTATGGACTTCATGTGCGCACGCAAGATTTTCATTAAAAGGCAGTGACATCACATATTCGGAAAAGGGCAGAGAGAATGATTGCCAGGAAGAAATTTTTTAGAGGCTTTAGTTAATTGTTGCCCAAAAAATTATAACATAAAACGATATCTATTAAAGAAGGGGCGCAATATTATATTGCCCAGAAGTACAAAATCCATGTTATGCCAGTATTAAGGGAGGGGGGCGGGGGGTTATGCCTATTTGGTACCTACTTTAAGCATAATCGCCTGAAGAAGAGGTGCATTGAGGACCATTTACCCTCTCTAGATTTTGATAATTAATTAATTAATTTTTATTTAGATCTGATTGAAAAAAGAATTTATTCTTCCATGTGACTATAGATTAATTAAGGGCTAGCAGAAAAATGATGTAAAGACTTTTCGTGAGGGTCTCTCTTGTAAAAAACATTTTTAATTGTGTTTTATTTTGAACGTTCGCGCAGTTTAAATTTATCTTAAACGAGGGGCTTGGGACAGCACAGTCTCCTGACAATAATAATAAAAAAGAATTTCGGTTCTTTATTTTTTAAAATATTGTTAGAAATTTATTTTTGAATACATAATATTTTTTGACTGCAACTTTTTATTTTGCTTTTTAACTTGATATATTTCAATATTACCTTGCACGATACAATCTGACAAAAAAAGTTTTTGGGTTTAAAATTTGCTTTTAAAAAAATGCGGACTAGTTTGTGGGACATAGGCATATCTGTTTCAAAATCTAGCCCTTTCGTACATTTTTTTTTTCTTTTTTGCCTGCGGCCATGTTTTATAGCATTTCGAGATATATATCTTTAATATTTTCAAATATTTAGGCGGGGAGGCAGTCTATTTTTACCGTCCCCTATGTAGGCCAATGAGGGCAAACAATTTTTGAGAAAATTTGTACTTTGTGAAAAGTAATTCTTTAATTACTTAACTTAATGCACAAAAAATAACTTAGTTTCGAGACTTGATAAGTAGACTTGTACAATTTTGAAACAGATATTTGATACGGAAGTTACTTCTTCTACAAATTAACATAATTTAGTGGATGGAAAACTATTTTAAATATCTTTAATCTAATTATAAAAAAAAGTCTCTGGTAGTACTAGCATATGTAGTGATACAATTGTACCACCATCATCACGTATAAAATACAATTACATAAAATTCAGACATTTAAGTGTCTGAATTTCTAAATGTCTTAATTTCAGACATATCACCAATATTCAGACATTTTTTTCAGTTCATTTATACCACGATCATAGTAAGACACTTAAGTGTCTTAAATTCAGACATGTATAATGTCTGAAATTTCTTATTCAGACACTTAAGTGTCTGAATTGCTTTTTCAGTCACATATGTGTCTGAATTTAAGACACCTATATTTGCAGTGTATAGAAAAAAAAAATGTACTTTTAAATGCAATTTGTTTGAAAGCTGTATCTCAATTTGTTTCTGAGTTATTATTATTTTTTTTTTTTTGTAGTTTTTATTACTTTTTGTCATAGTGGCAACAGAAGTATTCATCTCAGTTGAAAGTAAAGGGAAAATACAGATTACTGTATAGACCAATCAGAAAACGAATAAAATGCGGGTTTCAACTAATAAAATGCTTCAGATATGTTTTTGATTTCCTACCCTAACCGAGGACAATAACCATTTTTCTAAATGGTTAATAACATTTCAGAACAAGGCTGTTCTTTTATTTGATCGACGGATTAATTCTTCCTTCTACCACTGTTTGTCACCATTCCCAACGTCAACATCTATTATGGAAACACAACCAGCGTCATAGACGGATTCTGGGAAAGTCAGATTGCTAATAGACCGGGAAGCGGCAGCTCAGGCAATCACCTCATCGAGTTCACTGCTGAAATTCCAGAATTAGTTAAAACTCGATTCGCCTATTAAAACGCAATCGATCTGACAAGTTATATCTTGGTGGAAAACACCTGAAAACCCGATTTTAGCGGTTGACTCGTAGGTTTACCATTGTGTTTTCCTGCTCCCAGTCCTCCATGTTTTCATACTTTTGGATGCAGGAAAGCATAATGGTAAACCTACGAATCAACCACTAAAATCGGTTTTTCAGGTGTTTTCCACCAAGATATGAATTGGCAGACCGATTGCGTTTTAATATGGGAATCGAGTTTTAACTAATTCTGGAATTTCAGCCGCGAACTCGATGAGGTGATTGCCTGTGTTGCCGCTTCCCGGTCTATAATAATCCATCATCAAACTAAACGTTTTACTTTTATATGCGTATATAGTACTTCGCGCTGCAATTATTCAACATAAAACACATTTGAAAACATGTTAATTCATTTTATGCAATACTATGACAACAAGTAATTAAATTTAAAAAATCAAAAAACCCGACTGAATAAAAGCCAACTAATTAATTATTTCTCATCAATGTGAAACTATTTTTTATATTGCTTACCTATTTTTTTATTTACTTGTATTGATGACTTTTAAGTTGTGTTTATTTATTGGTTCCTATCTATAAAAACTGTTTTGATGAGGCCTATAGATGTCCTTGAAGGTTGGAGTTGCAGTAAAGCTAGAGATCCTACATACACAACTTTCAGGTTGTGTAATATTTAAACGGAACTTCTGACTGTAAAATAGTCAATGAAACATCGTCTTCATTTTGAAAGATCTCTCCAATGATATGCCACTCAATATGGTGCGTAAAAAACTTTTTTCGTCTTCACCGCCATTTTGTAGTTTACGACAGCCATTTTGAATTTATAAAAACAAAACGTAGTCTATAACCATCGGACGGTTAAGACGAATCGATAGAGACCTCATTTATTGAATTCCATCGAGCCGTTGGGATGTTTCAACGGTATAAAGAAATCCACATAGCCAGATACGCCTCAAACACATAATCCTTCTTGGCAGTCGGGTAATAAAAAGGATTTCCATTACGCACTCTACTATTTTCCTACGTCATTTTGTTTCCCTCTTTTTAGTTCGTTTTTTACGCAGTCGGGTTTATTTATTTATTATTTACTTGTATTGATGACTTTTAAGTTGTGTTTAATTATTAGTTCCTATCTACAAACACTCTTTTGATGAGGCCTATAGATGTCTATTATGAAGGTTAGAGTTACAGTAAAGGCAGCGATCCAAAGTACACAACTTCCAGGTTGTGTAATATTTAAACGGAGCTTCTGACTACAAAATGGTCAATGAAACATCGTCTTCATTTTGAAAGATCTATCCAATGATATGCCACTCAATAGGGTGCGTAATTTTTTTTTTTTTTTTCGTCTCTACAGCCATTTTTAATTTTACAGCCGCCATTTTGAATTTATAAAAACAAAACCTATCCTATAACCATCGGAAGATTAAGACGGATCGATAGAGACCTCATTCATAAAAATCTATCCAGCCGTTGGGTTGTTTCGGGGGTATAAAGAAATCCCCATACACAAATACGCATGAAACAAATAACCCTTCTTTTCAGTCGGGTAAAAAGGACGTATCACAGAATTCATAGTATATTGAAATATTAGTAAAATAGTTTATAGCTAATAGTTAATACCTATACTTAATAGTTAAAAGCATTATAAGTATTTAATATGCGAAATCTCTCTCTCTCATAATACTATGTAGTATGATGAGATTGCAAATTTATGATGCCTTTCATTTTATTACAAAACTTGTAAGATCGACCCCAAACATGTTGGTAATATACTTTCTCTTATATTCACTTGTATAGCGGTAATCTGTAATCATCAAACATAACGCGCATGCAAACTTTACTATTAATTTTAATAATGTCATAGACAAACCTTATATGATATAAAAAAGAAAATTTCCATAACCAAAATAAAATATCGTAAGGGGCAGTTCTCAAAAGGCAGTTCTCAAAAAAATATATTTTTCCTCGCTCAACAACTGGAAACTTTCTAACACATTTTCTGACTTATTTTTAAACATATAAGCATGATTCTTGTTAGTATGATTATTGAAGTGATTTTTAATACAACGGTTTTTTATTCATTTTACATTAAATGAATAACATCTTGAATTATAAGCGATAATTGCTTGAGGTCGCAGTATTTTATTTTCTTTCACGATTACACCCATAAATCGAGTTCAAATTGCACTTTTAACAGCATTTTCAGGGAAATCTTCTGCCTTTCAGGAAAATCTTCTGTGTCTCTGTCCGAAAAACGGAAAATTATTTCGTTCACATAGTCTCTTAATAAGAGCACTTGCCAATTTGATACATTCGCAAACAAAAATTAATCTGAAAAATGTATCTGAAAGTAGCCACTTTGAATTTGAGAACAGCCTTAATACTTCTTATATCACTCTAAAACAGAATGCATACCGTAATACTCCGTTTATCCTTGTAAAATGATATTGACATTTATTTTCGCTACAAATAAGTGAAAGAGGATGGGGGAAAACATCCAAGATGATTATTTTTTTACACCACTATTAAATTACAAAATTGAGAAATATTATATTTTCCTATAAAACTTAAGACGGTATGGGAAAAGTGAGATTTATAATTCATCATTAAACAAAATAAGAGCATTTTCTCTTTTTATGTTTTGCGACACTCCAATCAATAAACATGATGCATTTATGAAAACATGTCAATCAATTTTATTATTTCTTAAGATAGATCTTATATTATGAGAGGAGAGGAAATGCAGTAAATGAGCTCTTTTTATCATTCTTCTATCTCTCTCAAAGTGATTGTCTTTCGTAGTTCCTTGTTAAATGATGATAATTACGATGTTTTCCCCTATAAATAATATAAAGCGAATCAGAGAGGACTAACCTTAATGTATGATAAAGGCATCACAAAATTTAGAAATTATAAATATTATAAGACGATATATAGAAAAAGTCGGGGTTTTTAATCAGCTCTTCAAACAAAAGGTCAACTTCTTTTCTTTTCTTGAAATTTGTATGGATTCTGGCTGTAAGCACAGAAAATACGCACAAATGAAAAAGAGCCAATTCTTTAAGAATACTTAAGGAAAAGCTTATATCACAGAAAGCCATGATACCCTAAAGAAACTGAATAAGAAAGATTAAACATCATATCATTATACGTAGCTTTTGTTAGTATTATATAAAATTTTGAGCTTTTCATTTTCCTCCCAAAATCAATTGCTGTTTTGTATTATTCCGTCTATTGTTTTTCAGTTATATTCAAATTGTTTTTTTGGAATAGGTAATCGCAACGAGCGTCTTGAGGGAAATCACCACAATCCGTACACAGCCAATTAATACCAGCATTTAAATAACGGCAATGAAAGAAATATTGATTTTACAAAAAAATTCTGTCGCTAAACCTGAAAATAATTTTACAGGAAAAAAGTTTTTTTTTTTTTTCCTAATTTTCCTTTTTTTTAAATAATTAAACGTTGTATTTGACTGTTCAAAATATTTCTTTTTCTCCGTAAAGTAAACAGATTGGCGTCCTGTCTCCCTGGTCGAAAGTGTTTTTTTCCCTGCAAAATATGTTTTACTTTTTTTCTCTGTGACAGTGAGGATTTTATTCTTCGGATTCGTTAAAAATTTAAATTTCGTAGCTTTATAGTTAAGGCTGTTCTTAACTGCTCTGTTCAACAAGCGCAAAACGTTTTGACACATTTACAAATTCATTTCTTAAAGAAAAGGTATAAAATTGGAAATCCTGACCGTGGAAGCGATTTGGAATTGAACTGTTTTTTCCATTTTTTGATCCATCCATTACCTATTGAGTTATAAGCCATTTCGATCACGTGACAAACCCGTTTTTCGCCGCTTTTGAGTGCTCTTTCTTCCTTCGCGCGGAAATTCAGTTCAAAACGCCCACTTTGACACTCTTTTCAGAAAGATCTATTGCGTTTGCAAAAAAAATGGGAAAAACAGTTCGATGACATAGTTTCTGAAAAACAACACCAGCTAGTTTCGTGTATTTTCGAACAAAAATAAATTAAAACTTATGTCAGAAAGTTGCCCTTTTGGTTTTGAGAACACCCTTAAGACTGTTCTCAACTGCTCTGCCAACAAGCGCAAAACGTTTTGACACAATTACAGATTCATTTTTTGACACAAAGATATAAAATTGGAAGGCCTGACAATGGAAGCGATTTGGAATCGAACTGTTTTTTTTTTCAAATTTTTGATCAATAAATTAACTATTGAGTTATAAGCGATTTTGATCACGTGACAAAGATGTTTTCTCCCTTCGCTGACCGGTTTTTCTGCTTTCTTCGGGAACTTCGGTTCAGCTTTGACGATATTTTCTGAAAGATCTATTGTGTTTGCAAAAAAACGGAAAAACAGCTCGATTACAAAGTTTCTGAACAACAACACCGGCTAGAAATAAATATATATTATATATTTATTTCTAGCCGATCTTTCTAGCCTATCTATTATTTATATATATAAATATTTCCGACCAAAAATGAATTTAAACTTATGTCAGAAAGTTGCCTTTTGGGATTTGAGAACAGCCTTAAAGGTTTATTCTCAATTTATACGAATGTTAATTACATATGTTTAAATTTTTTTAATCATTTAAATGGGACGATTATTTTATACTTAAGAACTAATTATTAAATATAAAAGCTGAGCAGCTTGACTTACGTTTTAAAAACTTTTTTACTAAAAGCAATTTCCAGATATTTCATTAAATAAAATAACTAGAAATATGCTGCATTCATCAAATTATATAACTTGAAATGTCCTCAAGCGACCATTTGCCCCAGAATCCCACATGGTAGTATTGATTAATCTAAGAGATGCAATATTTCAGCATACGATTCAGATTTATTTTCTAATTTTTCTCAGTCTTTTTCACAAATAGAAATATAAAGTCTGATTTAGAATCAAACCTTTCATTAATTTACATTTGTGAAAGCATTAAAGTCAATTATTCTTTTATGTAATAGTTGATAATCTGAAATATCTTTTTTCTGAAAAGTTACTTAAAATTAAAACATTTACAAAAGAAATTTTTCTGTGTAATATTTCCGATTAAATTTTAAGTTATAACTGAGCAGATATTAAAATTTTCGAGTTAAAAGTCGAAATATTTAACTTATATTTTCTATATTCAGCTGTTTTAAGCAGAAATGTAAGTTATATATATAAATTTTCTTTTTTAAACTTATGTCTTCTGACAGTTAAATTTTTTATTTGATTTCTTTCTTTTCTTTTTAGTACCTCTGTAAAAAGCAATGACAACCAAAAATTCTATTTTTGAATTAAAAATTCTGGTAAATAATTTCTTTTGCTGTACACTTAACCCTTAAAATTCTAATACATAAGATAAAACCTCTAACAGTGTTTTAGCGCACAAATACGTACAAACATGACACAAAAAATTGCATACAGCCGTTTCGAGGATTCTTACATCCTCTTCCTCAGTGCGAATTTTTTTTTTTTTTTAAGATTAAAATGGATTCAAAGCAACCCTCGGTTATAGCCCGAGTACTGGCTATCATTAGCCAGTACTCAAGGCTATAACCAAGGGGTTCTTTAAAGGCACTTTTATTTATTTATTTATTTATTTATTTTGTTGTTGTTGCACTGAGGAAGGGGATCCAAGAATCCTCGAAACGACTGTATGAGATTTTTTGTGTCATGTTTGTACGTATTTGTGCGTTAAAACGTTGTTAAAGTTTTTAGCTTATGTATTAAAATTCGCAGAAAGTGTTTGATTTATCCTTAAAATTTTACTTAAATATACTATATTGGTATTAACTTCTTCCGTTTTCATATAAAATAATATCAAATCGATTAAATATTTTAAGAATTTGAGAGATATTGGAAATTATTTAACTTAAATTCGTGAAAAAAGTCGTTTTTTTTATTTTTTAACATTTTGAATCTTTTATTTTCTATATTTAGAACATTTATATCTTATGTCTCAACATAAAGTGTATATTATTTTTGGTTTCTGCTCTAAATAATAGTTCTACGAAAATAGCAATAATTAAAAAGAAGTTGAACAATAAATTATATTTTTTAAGTTTGTTCTTTTTTTAAGGGCAGTTGGAAGTCAAATTCGTGAAAAAGTAGTTGTTTTATTTTTTAACATTTTTAATCCTTTATTTTCCCCTTTTGAATGGTATGTCACTTTTGTTTACTTGAAGAAGTTAAAAATTTTTAAGTGATTCAATTTGTTTACATCCTGCACAAGCATTACATAAGTAAACTTTAAACTCGATTTTCTCAAAATGTTGCTTTTTGAACTTCGATGTACCTTTTTATAGAAATTACTACATTTTATTAATTGCAATCTTACCAAAATATTTCACACATATCCCTCATCAATCTGCAGTGAACTTTTGATACAAACATTTGTACAAAATTTTTATTAAATGAAAATTTTCTTTGGAAAAATGCAAGTTTTTGTTCTTTAAAATGGGTTTTCGTTCCAGATTTTTAAAAATAAACTAAAAAAATATCCCTTTATAAAGTTGACTTCATTTTATTAGGAATTATTCATATTATGTATATAAAAAAAATTCAAGTGAAAATATTTGGTAGTTTCTGAGAAAAAATTTTTAAACCCTAAAACTCCAGTAAGTATATATTGACGTATGAATATGAACGAATATGAATTCATTTTTTCGTAGGAAACACTGCAGATAGAATCTTGTGAATTTTTTAATTTTGTTTTTAGGTTTTTCTGCCAAGTCTCTCTTAAAGTTATTTTTCGGGCGTTGCTTTAAAATTCTAAAATTCTAACTGCTTCAACCAATAGGTGCAGATTTATCGTCGCCGGTCGCCACGTGGCGACTAAATTTTTTGCTTTGACTACTAATTTTCGGCGCCTAAGTCGCCAACTTTTGGCAACTTTTGCATTTTTTCCGCGATCATTTGACGAAATGTGCAGGTTTTTTAGCGATCTTTGATGTAATTCGCGTTTTTCCTGCAATATGTTGACGAAATTTACGTTTTTCTGCAATCTGTTGATGGAATTCGCGTTTTTTCCCTGATCCTTTGAAGAAATCGACAATTTTTCTGCAAAGATTAATGAAATTCACGGGTTTTTTTTTTCTACGATACGATGCCGAAATTTGTGGGTGTTTTTTTGCTATCCTGTGACGAAATTCGCTCTTTTTTTCTCAATCATTTGACGAAATTTGCGATTTTTTTCTGCTGACGATTACAAAATTGATTTTTTCATCTACAATTTGTGGAAATTCTCGATATTTTTCCGTGATATTTTTTATGTCTGAATTTTCGGAATCGTATGTTTTAAGTTTTCGAAAAATTCGGAACAGCATCACCCCTGTAAGTCTGTGATAAGATTTTTTTTTTTTTTTTAGCTTATTTTCATTGCGTGTTCTTGAAAAATAAATGTTTGAATTGTATTTTGTGTTTTATTGTGCAAAATAATCTCACACATTCACAATTTTTTTTATATATATCTTTGTATGACGATGTAATTAGTATGGATTTCTGCACTTGTGTAGACTATTTTTCACTTTGAATTCCCGATTTTTTTTTCCCCATATAAACCCTATCGCTTTTATGAGTTTCTTTCACAACGTGGCCACTGGATTATATGGGTTTAGGAGCAACTAGCTCCTTAAAAATTTTGGGAATCTGCACCTATATACTTCAACCCCTATTTTCAGAAAAATAAGATGAAAGTTTCATTTTTTCGTAGGCAACGCTGCAATTAGAGTCTTGTGAAATATTGTTTTTCGGAAGTTTTCTGAATGAATCTCTCTTAAAGTTATTTTCCCGCCATTGCTTTAAAATGATATAATTCTAACTGGTTCAACCGCTATTTTGAGAAAAATTTGATGAAAGTTTTATTTTCTCATAGACAACAACGCAGTTACAATCTAGGGCAGGGTTGGCGAACCTATGGCACGCTTGCCAGAGTTGGCACGTAAGCTAAT
Organism: Maratus speciosus; assembly: GCA_963932465.1. Taxonomy (NCBI): domain Eukaryota; kingdom Metazoa; phylum Arthropoda; class Arachnida; order Araneae; family Salticidae; genus Maratus; species Maratus speciosus. Next base: position 237,261,732 of record OZ010789.1, read on the forward strand.
TTTTATGCACGAGAAATTTTTTAATTTGGTAATTGTTATAGGGATAAAATCCATTTTTTATTTCTGTTATAACCAATAAAATTTTGTTCCATACTGACAGACTATCACAAATAAGGCAATTATTTTTTGCAAGAATTAAGACATAATAATTTTCTTTTCTTGTGATGCTATGCAGCGTTTTCGACGTGTATTTTACTTTTCTCTATGAATTTTTAAAAAACTTAATTTTCAAGTGAATTTCGTGTAACAGTCACTGCAGTAAAATGGCGAAAGGATTCAATTTAGCTATGTATATTTGTAAAAATAAAATATGAAATAGATATAAAGCATTTTCCATTGAGCGTACGACAGCAAAAATCTCATTAATACATTCTTAGTACATTAGTGCAACTTGGAAAATTATAGACATACGTATATATTGTTATGTATGTAAACATAAGTTAAAAATTAATGAGATAAAAACTTTTATCCCCCCCCCCCCTATATTACAGTATATACCGTATAAATAATTCCTATTTACGAATTAAAAAATCATTCATTTAATTGCTGATTCCAGTGTACAGAAAAATCGCAATTTGATTTTTAATGTTTTTTAATTATTAATGCATAAAAGCAACTGATTTTATAAGCACTGTTTCGTATGAACATCGTACGCTTCCAAATTATTTTTGTATACGTTTGGCACGTTATATTGTTGATAGATATTGTCGGTGAATTTTCGGCAAGCGCAGGTGAAAAGGTTCGCCGACCCTGATCTAGGGAATATCTTGAAATACAACTGTGGTTTTGGTTTCTTGTCATAAATTAAGCACAATTCCGATTTCTTTTTTCTAAACAGTTCTCTCCAAGCAATACCGACATTGTTTACTTAAATTACAATTATTGTTTTAAACATTCATTATTTTATTACTTCCTCTATAATATGTTTAATTTTTAAATCCAGATATAAATATATAAGAGTTCGTGAGTTTCAAAACTCGCCTTATCCAAAATTTTAAAAAATCGAGTTTTACTCTATCAATCTATTTTATTAGCGAGTCCGCTTCTGGCATTGCAAAATCTTGGTTTAGAGTAAAAACCAATGGATGCACACTGTAAAAAAACCACTGTAAATTTGCCAGAACAAACTCGATCATAGTGAATCTGCTGTATCTTTCTTTGGTTTCCTATCTATATAAACATGAAAAATACAGTAGTTGCATAAAATTAACAGCACAATGCGCTGGCAATTTGGACGCCAGCACACCGAATTGCCAGCACAGTGTGCTGTTAATTTTACGCAACTACTGTATATTTCGTGTTTATATAGTCAGGAAACCAAAGAAAGATACAGCACATTCACTGTGGTCGAGTTTGTGCGCGAGATGAACAGTACTTTGTACTGTAAAAATGTTTTTTTTAACAGTGCAGTCAGTTTTTCGCGATTGTCTTCTGGATAATGCGAATTTTGAAACTCACGTGTTCATATTTATGTTGAATTCTTACAACTTTGTGGAGAATTTATCAATGATTAGAAGTTCAGCAAAACGAATCAGTCATTTTACAGAGCTACAAAATAATAAATTTATTAATGTAATTGAAATTAATTTAGTAATTCGCTAATTTTTTTACAATCAATTCTAATCCTTTTCGATTTTATCCTTAAAATATAACTTTCGCAATGGATAACTTTTCCAAAAAGTTATTTGATGTAACTTATGCTTCTGTTTTTAGATCTTCTCTTTCTAATTAACTAGCAAACCCCGCGGCTTTGCTCGCGTAATATTTGAAATATGCCAAGTGATATTTATATGTCTAATTTTTATTAAAAGGTACTAACTAAATTTTTATTTTATTAAAAGGTAATATTTTATTTTATTAAAAGGTACTTATTTTCTTTTAGGAATAATTAAAAAAATTACTATTTAAAACACAGTTTGATTAAACAACATTGTTACACTGCATAAGGCAGAAATGAGACTTAAATTAATAAAACTAAATAAAACTAAATAAATAATAATTTAGAAAATATTTTGAAACTTTTATGCTCAATTAATACGCTCATTTCAGTATTCATTTGAAGTTTTGATTTTTTTAGAAACCATCTTCTTACATCTTAAAATTAACCATCATGTCAAATTCCAAGTCCTACCACCTCTCTCAACATAAAGGGCTATGTTGAAATAGGAGCTGTCACCATTAACTTGCCAACATTAATTTTGAAATTGGTTTGTTATTTCCTAATATTCCACAGAAACATAATTTAGAAAGCTTTTAAAGGCCTTTTTTAGAGCGTTTGTTGTTCCTGTGAATCCCAGGTGGTAGAATCATCGGCATAAAATATAGCCTGTGTAGGATCAGAGACTGTTACCATTGATTCGCAACTATTACTTTTATATTTGGTTTGTATTCCCTGAAATTGCATAGAAATCGTAATTTTGGACTTTTTTAGAATGCTTTTCACACCTCCCCTTCTCTTCACTCCTTTTTATTTCGAATTTATTTTCGACAGTCCTTCAAGGGCATTTAAATTTTATAACTACCATGCCATATACCATGCACAGTTTCTAGCCTTTTCAGTATTACAGAAATCGTAATTTAGAAACTTTTTAGCTACTGCAACCCTCTGGTGCTAGTGGCACAGACATAAAATATAGCTTATGTTAGAGCGGTTCTATCGCCAACAATTTATCATCATTATTTTTTTTTATCGATTTGGTATTTGATAAGATTACATAAAAATTTTAATTTATAATGCTTTTCGCTCACTTCATCTTTTTAAATTTGAAATTTTCTTTCGACAGTTCTTAGAAAGCAGTTGCATCTTCTAAGTAAATACCATGCCATACTTCAAAGTATTAGACCCTTCAGTTATGCAAAAAACGCAAATTAGAACATGTTTTGCTTTTGCAACCCCCAGATGGCAAGTGATCAGATGGCAGTGACAGCAACATGAAATATAACCTATATTATAGCAGGGACTGTCACCATAGATTTGCAACCATTACTTTTGAAATAGCTTTGGAATTTCCTGAGATTGAGTAGTAATCGCAATTTAGAACGTTTTTAGAACGCTTTTCGCTCATTTTCACCCCTTTTTAAATTTTCAATTTTTTCGAAACTGTTCTTAAAGATCATTTATATGTAATAAATATGTACCTTGCCTAATTTTAAGTTGCTAGCCCCTACCGATCAAAAAAATCGAAATTTGGAACGCTTTTCTGCTCCTGCAACGTCTAGGTGATAGTGATACCTACTTAAAATAGCATCTATGTTAGAGCAGAGACTGTCAGCATCAATTCCTTACCATTACTTTTGAAATCTGTTTGATTCTTCCTGAGATATTGGTGACAAATCGGCATTTAGAACGTTTTTAGAACGCTTTTCGCTCATTTTGCTCCTTCATCTCCTCTGGGGTAGGGGAAACAGATATAAAATATAGCCTATCTTGGAGCAAGATCTGTCACCATCATTTTTACACCATTATATTTGAAATCGGTTCAGTATTTCCTGAGATTGCATAGAAATCGCAATTTAGAACGTTTTTTACAACGCTTTTTGCGCATTTTGGCCCCCTTTTAAATTTCGATTGTTTTAGGAAATGTCATTAGAGTTCATTGATATTTTATAACTAACTACCAGTCTAAATTTCACGATTCAAGGCCTTTCCGTCATGCAAAAACCGCAATTTAGAACGTTTTTCTCCTGCACTCCCTTTGGGGTAGTGGCACCGACATAAAACATAGCCTATATTGGAGCAAGGGTTTTCACCATCATTTTGAATTCAATATTTTTTAAATGGGTTTGGTATTTCCTGAGATTGTGTAGAAATCACCATTTAGAACGTTTTTTAGAACGCTTTTCGCGCATTTTCACCCCTTTTAAATTTCGAATTGTTTAAGAACTGTTCTTAGAAATCCTTTATATCTAATAAGTAGCTGATACTTCAAATTTCATATTTCTAGGCCCTTTAGTAACACATAAATCGCATTTTTAGAACGTTTTTTGCCCCTACACCCCTTTGGGGTAGTGGCACCGACATAAAACATAGCCTATCTTAGAGCAAACGTTGTCACTATCATTTTGACACCAATATTTTTTTTAATCGGTTTGGTATTTCCTAAGATTATGTAGAAACTACCATTTAGAACGTTTTTTAGAACGCTTTTTGTGCATTTTCACCCCTTTTAAATTTCGAATTGTTTAAGAACGGTTCTTAGACATCACTTATATCTTATAAGTAACTAATATTCCAAATTTCATATTTCTAGGCCCTTCAGTAACGCAAAAATTTCATTTTTAGAACGTTTTTTTGCTCCTGCACCCCCTTTGGGGTAGTGGCACCGATATAAAATATAGCCTATGTTCTAAGTTGGACTAACACCATCATTTTGATACCATTACTTTTGGAATCGGTTTGGTATTTCCTGAGATTATGTAGAAACTACCATTTAGAACGTTTTTTAGAATCACCCCTTTTAAATTTCGAATTGTTTAAGAACTGTTCTTAGACATCACTTTTATCTTATAAGTAACTAATATTCCAAATTTCATATTTCTAGGCCCTTCAGTAACGCAAAAATTGCATTTTTAGAACGTTTTTTTGCTCCTGCACCCCCTTTGGGGTAGTGGCACCGACATAAGATATAGCCTATGTTCTAAGTTGGACTAACACCATCATTTTGATACCATTACTTTCGGAATCGGTTCGGTAGTTCCTGAGCTTACCTCCTACAAATAAACAATTTTTTCCTCTTTATAATAGGAGTATAGAAGTATAGATTACACAAATCATAATTTTGATTCGATTTTTTTCTAGTTCTCGTGCTAGTTGTATGTGAAAGAATAGCAGCAGAATCACGTAATAACGAATGTCACTTTAACGATTTTTTTAGTTTAAGGAGTATTATTTGGATTCTTAGAAAAATCCTATTATCCTATTTCATTATAAAAGTATTCACTTTAACGAAATTTCAGTATAGCGAATTTAATCAGTGTTCTGCAGAGTTTTGTTATAACGAGATTTTGCTGTATAGCAACAAATTAAATATTTTTTAAAAAATATTGCTTTACTGATTAATGAATATGACAGCAAAATAAATCTTATTATTTTTATCCTATTCGAACAGTCCTTAAATTATAACTACATCAACGCGTACGTTTTCATCCGCTTATGTAATTTAAGTTTCTATGTAAATATAGATCTTTGTTCTCTTTTTGGTTACACAAAGTATTATTTGAATTTCATTTCTTTCAGATTTTCCTATTAGCTAGACCTATATGTGAAACAATGAGCCGCAACAAAGTTTAAACAAGACAAAAACCCTTTAAACAATGTCTTGATAATTCAAAACTTTTGACAATCGAATAACTGCTGTCGGTCTGACGGATTGTTTGAACAAAAGTACAAAATAAAGGAATAAAACCAGGTGACAGGTCAATTGGTGACACACGCTGAATGTGACTTTGAGTGTTCATTTTAGTAAGGTTGAAATTTGGAGATTTGGTCAATATCCATTTTAAGGGTTTTTCAATTCCCTTCTACAATTTTAATTTTGCTATGGGCCCGAAATACATTTGTATTTTTAAAATAACTCATCAAGAAGGTAATATTTTCAACATATTATTTACTCTCATAATTTTACTTTTCTTAAGGCAGGTTCTATTTCTTTTTGTCAAAATTTTGGATTTTATATTTTTTACGCTTTTTCAATCTCTTAAATGTGTACATCATTGCCCTAAAGCTGTTTCGCAATATTCTAACTCCATGCATGTTTGCTCACTGGACGTAATGGCGCTCGTTGAACTTAACGTTACTGTAAAAATTTAAACTTGATTTTCTCAAAACCATGTTTTCGAACTGGGTGACATTTTTCTCGAGAATTATTCGATCGATTTCCTTCATTCTTTTTTTAAAAAAAAGAAAAGTAATTGTTTTTGCTGGAGGTTATACCAGCGAAAAGTATGACTTTTATTCATTAATTTTTGAGCTCATTAAAAGTTTTAAAAAAGACCTTTTTTATTCAAATGATCGCCATTTTGTAAAAAATCAACTTTTTAAACTAAATTTTGGTATAAGGTCCAGGGATTTAATGCCCTTTTATTATTAGGCGACCATATTCTTTTCTTTTGCTTAAGACCGGAGTGAAACGGTCGTCCGATTGGAAGTTTAAGGCGCACGCCTGAAGGTACTCTCTGTCGCACAAGACGTATTATTCTTTCTTTCTTTCTTTACACAAAAAAATTTAAATATGTAAGTGACATATCTAAATATATTGCAAAACGTCCAATGGTGATATCACTTTTCTTAGTAAACAACAACAACAACAAAATCCTTAAAAGCCACGTGGATTAGGACAATGAACTTCCCCCTAAAAGGAGCCAGTTTCTTTTTTCGTTGACAAAATATTTCTAAAATATAAGCTAAATTAATATTTTATGCGTTAAAATTTTAGAGAAGGTAACGAGCAGCGACTAAGATTTTCAAACTTAAAATAAAATTAAGCATATATTTTAGAAATATTGTGTCAACTGAAAAAAAAAAAAAAAAAAAAAAGGCGACATCCTTAAGATATAGAAAATAAGATGCATAGATTCCTATATAGAAAAAAAGATATTGAAAATATTAATTTCTTCATGAAATCAGGGATCACAAAAAAAAAAAAAAAAAAAAAAAAAAAAAAAAATGTCGAGCTGTCTCACAGACCTATCACAGCAGTTAAAGTTTAATCAAAATATAATTTCAGCGATTCATAATCGATTCATCAGCAAGTCAGCTTATATAACTAAGTTTATGTTTATAAATCTTACAGAAGCTAATAAGAAATGATTAAGGTTTTAACACCTAAAATAGAATTAAGCGTATATTTTAGAAATATTGTGTCAACTAAAAAAAGAAAGCGACATCCTTAAAAAGACTACATAAAAAAAAGAAGTTAAAAATATTAATTTCCTGATGATGTCAGGGATAACTAAAAAATTTCGAATGGTCTCACAGACTTCTCACAGCAGTTAAAATTTAACTAAAATATAATTTCATTGATTCATAAGTTTTATGCAGCAAAGTCAACGAGCAGGAAATAAGATTTAAACTCTTAAAATAAAATTAAGTATATATATTGGAAACATTGTGCCAACTAAAAAAAGGATGCGAGATCCTTATGAAGAATATATAAAAAAAAAAGAAGTTGAAAATATTAATTTCCTGATGAAGTCAGGGATCACTAAAAAATATCGAACGGTCTCACATGCCTCTCAAAGAAGTTAAAGTTTAATCAATATATAATTTCGTCAATTCATAAGATTTGTAGCAAAGTCAGCTTTTGTAACTAAGTTTACGTTTTTAAATCTTCTGTCTCTCTGTTCCTTATACAAAGTATAATAAAGATTTAATTTATTTTGTGTCTTTTTACTAGCTTTTTGTGAAACAATTAAGAGCAAAGAAATTTGCTCAAGTTTTTAAAAATATATTACTGTAAACTGTGTCTACAGCGATTCACTTTATTATTAAAACTTTTTAAACTAAGTCTATACTTTGACATTTTTACTTTTTTCTGTCTTCAACAGAAGAAAGTATTGTAATCGAAAATCTTTTCGACTTCCAGTTTTTGACGGATTTATATGTTTATGGGTTAGAGATTCCAAAAATCATGCTTATAGAAAATTTCTGTCTGTCCGTGTGTCTGTCGCCATTGTACCATCAAAAAGTGTATGAAGTTATGCACAGAATTGAACCAATTTTTTTTTTTTTTTTTTTTTTTTAGTTTTTGGCGGCTATGGCAAGTACGTCCTTTCTTAATTTAGAAAAAATGTGCCGATCGGGGGCACTGTAATAGCGATTTTTGTGCCATTTTGAATATTGTATCATCGAAAAGTGTATGAAGTTATGCATAGAATTGAACCAAATTTTTTTGGGTATGATTTTGACCATAGCAAAAGAGGTTCTCCCTGAATTTGTCAATACTCCACCAGAAGGGTGTGATATAATAGCAATTTGTTGTGTCATTTTCTTGATTTTTCGTGGTTTTATTGTCAGCTTGTGAAGCAACGAGAACTTTCCATCCTGATAAGCCGACTATTCGCGAACAGCTAATATACAATAGAATAAAAAAAACAATTGATTTTAATAAATATCAGGATCAAAATTAAATCGTTTTTACTCTGATTAATTGTCTGAAGCAGAAATTTAAGATGAAAGTCAAAGTTGATATAGTATTGAATTAATAAAAATGAAATATAGACATTTGTAACAACATTTTGAAATATTGAAATATATGAGATAGAAGAAAGTTTTGGGATTGGCACACCCAACTAGTTTATTTTCAGATACTTTCAATGTTTTTAGGCTTCCGTACTTAAAAAGTAAAAACGGAACCATTATAAGATCACTCCTGTGCCTGTCTGTCTGTCTGTCTATCACAGCTATTTTTTTCGTAAACTATGGAACGTGGAAAGTTCAAATTGGGGGAAGTAATAAAGACTTTTGACATATATATTCGCAGATTGTAAAACATTTAGAAATATATTTAGGAAAAATGTAGGAGGGTTAATTATGTTAATTGGAAAAAAAAATCTTTTCTTTGTATATCGTGTGAAAGCTTTTCTAAGGCTGAACTCAAAACGTCTTTTCTTTTAATTTTAGGTATTATATTTTTCAAAGATATCGTCAAAAATGGAGCGCAAAAATATGTTCCTCTCTTATCTAATTCCGAATCTACTGAAACTAAAATTTTGAAAGAATTAGAAGTAATAGACGTTAATCTAAACCTTGCAGGAAAATTATAGCGATTACCCTAGGTCACATAGTTTTTGAGAAAATCGCATTTTTCCGTTTTGCACAAATTTCAATTTACGGGCATTTAGCAAAAGTGTTGAGCAGCGCTGGAGGTACAGTCGTGGAAAAAAAAGTAAATACCCCCTACTAACTCTTCAACAAATTATCGTAGACGGAAGTTACTGGTACCGAACAATTGGAAATAAAGTCTACTTTTAAATGATGTATATAAAGTTTGCTTAGGGGGCCATCTACATATTAAAACGAGCCCAAACCTCATTTTTTTCAATGGCAATACCCAATTTTAACGCGATATTTCAAATCTTTGGTTCAAACTATGCCTAGACACCAAATTTCAAGTCATTTGAATGATAAGTTTTTGAATTATAAACATTCAAAATTTAGTGCTTCTAATGTTAAATTACATTTTCATATTTTTATTTATATCTCCTGAAATTATGTCCTAATGTGCTAATTTTTTATGTAGCAATAATGCTAATGTGCCCAAACATAAATACGCTGAATTTGCAATTTTTATAACTTTATAATATGAATTATGAATTATGAAATTAATATTCGAAAAACTTATGAATTGCAACCTACAATTTTTTTGATGAATTTAGATTTATTAGGTCCTGCTTTATTAAAATCCGAAATTTCACATTTTTATTCCAAATAGTTTTCAAATTATGCTTAAAAAACGGCAAAATGATGGTTTAAGGGGTCGTCTATGATAGAAGTGAGTAGATATTTTGACATTTCTTCTGCTGTCCTGTTACCTAACAGGCTTCATAAGGTGCCTTGATCAAGAAGGGGGCTCTCTCGGTTAACAACCGAGTAACGAACTTCAATTTGGATACAGCCCTTAAAATACGCTCGTTTTAAAATAATTAATTTCTCGGAAACTTATGGTACGAATTGCATAACAATTTGTTTTTAGGCTAATTGAAGAGTGTAGAATTCATTTATGCTGTCAGAATTGGGTATTGCTATTGAAAAAAATGAAGTTATGGTTCGTTTTAATATGTAGATAACCCCATAAGTAAATTTTCTATACATCATTTAAAAGTAGACTTTATTTCCAATCGTTCGGTACCAGTAACTTTCTTCTACGATAATTTGTTGAGGAGTTAGTAGGGGGTGTTTACTTTTTTTTTCCACGACTGTACCTATAGTAGCAGAAGTTTGAAAGCATTGTTGATAATAATTTTCAAAAAAAAATCGTCAGTAATTAGCCGAGATAATAAACTTAAAGATATGGGCGGTTTGGACATACATAATGGCAGGGGCGGCGTACTCTATGTACCATCGGTTTTTAAAGCCTAGTTAATAACTTTTAATGATATATATATGTGTAATGCAATGCCCAGTAGCAGTATAAAAGCATTAAATATCAAATTGTTATAAACAGACTAATTTAATTAGAATGAATCACATAAATACTATGGGATTCGAGACTAGTTTGCATTGAGTGTATATCTCAATACGCATCGAGTGACTTTAAAAGTTAATTAAAAACCTATCTGGAAGAACGCGGTACGGACCAAGGCGGCGTTGCAACTTTGCGACTTCCTTTCGAAGCGCGCTGAGCACAATGCCAAATTTAAACTTTGAACAAAGGTTTTGTTTTAGCTACACTGTAGAAAGAAAGGTTATTTCTGTTGAAAGGTTATTTCTATTGAAAGGTTATTTCTATTGAATTTAGTTTATGAAATGCCAAATGAAGTTTAAATATGCACTGCGTTTATTATCAGTACCGAATTATGTTATAAACAAATTAGGATAATATTAAAAAATGTGTAATACACAATAGATTTGATGATATTAAGGTTCCATATCTCTTTGAACTTTCATGGTGTGAACTTTCATTTACACTTTTCTACTATATACAGTTATACACAACCCTTCATTGTATGTTTTTTTTTTTACAAAGTCTTAGTATTTTTTAGCAACGGTTTTTTTAATAATACAATTACTAATCCATATATTTATTCTACGGAACCCTCTGTGAGCGAGTAATACTCGCACTTGACCCTTTATTTTATTTTTATTGACCGTTTTGTGAAGAAAGGAATTCATTCCAGCATGTTTGAGACGAAGGAATTCAAAAATTGAGTGGTTTTCTTAAAATATATTAAAATAAAATATTTAAAATTCTTTCTTATGTAAAATCTTATCTTAAGGTGAATATTTTCTTTTATTAAACTTATTTTTATCGTTCCGTACTTGAAAAGGAAAAGCGGAACCATTTTAAGATCACTCCATGCCTGTTTGTCCGTCTGTCACAGCCATTTTACTCATAAACTATTTAACGTGTAATTTGAAATTGGCTGAAGTAATAAAGGCTAGTGACCGATATATTTATAGATTATTAACCATTCACAAATATATTTAGGAAAAACGTAGCGGGGAAAATTAAGTTATTTCAAAAAACATCTTTTCTTTGTATATCGTGGAAAAGATTTTGTAATGCTGAACTCAAAATACATTTCTTGTAATTTTACGTATTATATTTTTATTCTTTTGATATTAAAATTTCTTTCTATTTTCTGTAGTAGATAAATAACTTATAAAAAAAAATATTTAAATTAGGCAAAAAAAAAAAAAAAAAAAAAAAAAATTAAACGGCATTCTTTTGCAATACACCTAACTACAAAAGCTTGATTCAAGTAATATATTTGTACTAAGTTCTTCTAAATTCACAATAAATTAAGAAATAACCGCCCACATTTCATTAAGTTACAAAATGCGAAAATATTAATGTAATTAAATTTAAGTTCATTAACTTTTGACAACCGAATAAGCCTCTATATTCCCGAAATTTACAATTTAATTCTTAAAATATAACTTCATGAATAAATAACTTTTGTAGAGAAAAGTTAAGTATCACCAGTTTTATGTAAGCTGTTCCTGTACTTACATCTTTGATTTCTTTTAACCCCATACAAAATATAATTTTGTCTGAATTTCTTTCTATTTACTGTAGTAGATAAATATCTAATAACGAAAACATATTTAAATTAAAAAAAAACTCTTTAAACTACGTTCTTCTACACTACACTTAACTACTAAAGCTTTATTCGAGTAATATATTGGTACTAAGTTCTTTTAAATTCATAATAAATTAATAACTAACCGCTCGCATTTCATTAAGTTACAAAATCCGAAAATATTAATGTAATTAAATTTAAATTCATTAACTTTTTAAAACAGAATAAGCCTTTATATTCCCGAAATTTACAATTTAATTCTTAAAATATAACTTCATGAATAAATAACTTTTGTAGAGAAAAGTTAAATATCACCGGTTTTATGTAAGCTGTTCCTGTATTTACATCTTTGATTTCTTCTAACCCCATACAAAATATAATTTTTGTCTGAATTTCTTTCTATTTAGTGTAGTAGATAAATAACTAATAACAAAAGATTACTCAAATTAAGAAAAAAAAAAGATTTAAATGACATTCTTCTGCAGTACACTTAACTACAAAAGCTTGTTTCAAGTAATATATCTGAACTATTAAGTTCTTCTAAATTCACAATAAATTAAGAACTAACCGCTCACATTTCATTAAGTTATAAAATACGAAAATATTAATGTAATTAAGTTTAAATTCATTAACTTTTGACAACCGAATGAGCCTCTATATTCCCGAAATTTATAATTTAATTCTTAAAATATAACTTCATGAGTAAATAACTTTTGTAGAGAAAAGTTAAGTATCACCAGTTTTATGTAAGCTGTTCCTCTATTTATATCTTTGATTTCTTCTAACCCCACACAAAATATAATTTTTGTCTGAATTTTTTTCTATTTACTGTAGTAGATAAATATCTAATAACAAAAAAATATTTAAATTTAAAAAAAAAAACCTCTTTAAACTACGTTCTTCTGCAATACACTGAACTACTAAAGCTTGATTCGAGTAATATATTTGTACTAAGTTCTTCTAAATTCACAATAAATTAAGAAAGAATTTCAAGTTCAATAAAATTAGTAGGTCATTTCATAAAATTACAAAATAGAAGAATATTAATGAAAGTCAACATACCTTACAATGAAGTTCACAAACTTTTGACAGCCGAATAAACCTCACGTGAAACGGAAAAATCAAATAGCATCCGTTACAGAATGTTTAGAGTGGGGCATCTGATGATGTTTCAAAGCTTCTCGGTGCTCCCTAAAGGATCAATATTTTTCACTTGGCGTTAAGGGTTGCTGTAATATTAGACCGTCTATCTCGCCAAAATTTTAGCCAAAAAGATAGATAATTGAAGAGAATGAATAAAAAGCAACAAGTTGCTAATTTTAGAAATAATAAAATAATTCAAAATATACCACGTACTTATAATTTTCTTATTCCAAATTTAAGGAAAAGCATATTTAGATGATTTTTTGACATTTTGTTCCAATAAGAAAAAAAAATGATTATTCAGAACAGTATTTAAAAAATGTAGAGTAAAGAATAACGTGCCTTTAATCATTCATAGCACTAATTACGTTTAAATCTGCCAGTAACTACAAAATTATCCTAACAGGAAAGATATTAAAATTAACTGACGAGATAATAGATTACTTTTCCCTGAATATTCTTTATTTATCCCACTTTTAGCGAAGTGTAACTCTAAATTTTCACTTTTTGGAACAAATAATAAAAAAGATTTGGGAATTTAAACGGTTGGGAGGGGGGGGGGGGGGGGAGAAAGAAAAATTACTTTCTTCGCAGCTTATATTTTTGCAGCAGAGGGGACAAAGATTAATAAATATTTTAATTTCTTGTTTTAAAAGACATATTTTGCGCCAACCAATGTGTAAATAAAATTTAGAGATGATACATATTTCTAATGTTTTCAATTCACAATTTCTTTGTCATTTTTCGTCTCCTCTGCCCATAATCGGGATGCATATCGCTCTTCTCATGATTAATATATTTTATATAATTAAAAAAAATCATTATAATGCATTTACGAGAAACAGGGATGAGAGCGTTCCGACCCAAATGACCGACTACTACCACTAAATTTTAATAGTATTTTTTACTTTATTAAATCTCAGAAAATATGCCATTAAATAATGCAAGAAATACTATTAAAATTTAGTGGTAGTAATCGGGCATTTGGGTCGGAGCGCTGTCATCCCTCTAGAAAAATATAAGAAAAATTAAATCCACATTTCATTAAAATTTTAATCCAAATCTCGTGAATTGATATGTTTTTTTTTTTTACTTCTCGTTTCAACTAAACCTTAATAAATATCAGGTTGTAACGAAAGTTTCCCGCCACAGCTAATATGGTCTGTGCAAAGGGTTCGCGTTGACGTGTTTGCTCATATTTTGTCAAACGATTTTTGGCATTTGAAAGAAAGATACTTGTCTTATAACACAAGGTGTCTGAAATGGAGCTATCAAGCAACCAGATTAGAACCATCATTTACTTCCAGTTCTGTTGCAAAAAGTTAGCTACAGAATGTCACCGAATAAAGTGTACAGCTTTAGGTACTAGTGTTGTATCATATGACACTGAGAAGGTTTGGCGGAATGGTGGTTATAAAATTACAGTTAATTATATATATTATAATTAGTATTATGTAATGGTGATTTGGCGGAAAACTTTCGTTACAACCTAATATATTCTTAAACCATCTGTCTTTGAAATTTATTTCAAGATTGTAATTTAAAAGAAATGAGAATTAATTTTTAAAAAGATTATAGAGACGTCTTGATAAAGTTATTATTGCTTCTTTTTTGACAGTTTTTGTTGTTTGAAACATTCCTAAAGAAACAAAATAAATACTTTACACAAAAAAATACGTGCAAAACTATTTTCATAATTTTCCTGAAACTAAAAAAGTTTCAGCGGTAAATAATTGAGTTTGAACTGAACTTTAGTTGAAACAAAACTAAACAGAGAAAGTTCGAAGTTTCAAAATTAATATAAGTAAACTTAAGAATCCAAATTAATGTTTTACAAAGGAAAGACGCTAAAATTTTTTTTAATAATACTCTAACGTCAAAATTATAACATACATTCGGTAAGTCTGTTTTGATAAACATGCTCAGTCGTTATACGATTGTACAATTTATTATAACTTTAGTTTCAGTTTTCCTTTTTATTTCGATTAATATACAAACACTCGATTTATTAGATAACTTTAACTTTCAACTAGCAAATATTTTCTGAAACTTTATTAAAAATTATTTATTTAACTACTCTGAGTGAACTATTTAAAAAAATGTTTATTCAAATTTTGGGATATTTTTACAGAATTAATGTCTAATTATGCATCTTAATATTGAAAATAAATAATTTTAATATCGCAACTATTAAAAAGAGGTAAAATATTCATAGTACAATATTTGTTAACTAATTTCATTAATATATTTTATTTTAAATATTAATATTTATTGTTATTTAAAATGAATTACTAATAATCATTAATATTCATTTAGCTTTCAAATAAAAAAGTATTAAACTTTCCATTTGTTCTTATTTAAGTGGAATGAAAACACAAAATAAAAAAATGCACATTTCCTTCTTTTTTTTTTTTTTATTTATAAAACATTTCAATTCACATTTTACTTTAGCAGTGTGAATGCATTTCAACAGACAGACGCAATTTTACACGGCTGCACACTGCCCCTACCCCTAAACCGTAACCTACAGAAATTATCCTAATGTTTCAAATACTATCACTAGACTGTTCGCCAATCTCGTTAAATGCTCAGTAGATTTAATTGTGATCAAGGCAATTGCAAAGCAGAATTTTTTTTTTCTTTCTTTTCTTTCTTTTTTTTTCTTTTAATTATAAAATTTAAGAAAACCTTATTGGAAAATATTAAAATAAATAGTTTATGCATCATCTTCTTTAGATGTTCTAAAAGGTCGCAGCTCTGCTGTGGTGAACTCAGTGACACAAAAAAGCCTTCGTCGGGTGTGCAATGAATTCAGCTACCTAGGTATAATACAGGCTGCTGTAGTGGAAAAAATTGAAAATCTGTATCTATCTCAAACTCTAATGTGTTGATAATCGAATGCAATTTAGAAAATTCGTATAAACAATGTATAATTTAGGATCTGCAACTGAATAAAATCGTTTTTAATCAATAATCACCCTGTATTTATCGAATTTATTCGGAAATTTTTAACAGAAATAAACTCTAAGTATTTGAATGCATAAAGTTGTTAAAGAAACTTTAATCTTATATTTTTTTATTTCAAAAAGTAAACC
This sequence comes from Maratus speciosus, assembly GCA_963932465.1. Classification (NCBI taxonomy): domain Eukaryota; kingdom Metazoa; phylum Arthropoda; class Arachnida; order Araneae; family Salticidae; genus Maratus; species Maratus speciosus. Next base: position 237,277,712 of record OZ010789.1, read on the forward strand.
AAAACACGTAATGCAAGAATGGTTTTCTGTAAAGAAAACATTTCAAGGCCCATTCTTAAAAAAATAATTTCAATTTTCAGCGATTATGAATAAACATCTCTCGCTAAATTACACTGTAAACTACTTAACACTAAATTATTCCTCATTTTCTATCAAATAATCTCCTCCTAGAAAGTGTTTTATTCGCGAATTCTTCCTCAAGTCTGAAAAAGAAGGGGAAATTCCATTCATTCCTATCACGCATGCATATTGGTCCTATTAATACTAAAATCTGAATTTATTTTTTAACTGAAAAACAAAAAAAAAATCTATAAATAAAGATTTCTAATTTAATTAAAAAAAAGGAAGAAATGTTTTTGAATTTAAAAATAAATGAGAATTAATTTTCTCATTCATTTAAAAGTACTCACAATTTTTTTTTTTTTAAGTTACAAAAAAAAAAAAAAAAAAAAAAAAAAAAAAAAAAAAACTCGCATTTAAAATATATTCTACACACATATTTAAAATAGATATATTAATTTAAATATTAAATGAAAAAAAATTGATTTTACTAAAAAAAAATTCTAATAAAAATGTAATACAGTAAAGCTTCGATTATCAGCGGTGCGGTTTATCCGCGAAGCGAAATTTTTTTCTTTAATTTAAGTCAACAGCAAGGAAAATACAATAATCACTACTATTAAATATAAACAGAAAAATCAATGTATTCGAAAGTCATAGAAGAATATTTCTAGATTCGTTTGCCACGTTTGAAATATCAGATATAAAGTCTTGATGTCTTTTCTTGATTTTATTAACCAAACGTAAGCTCAGCAATTAAAATATTTTACAATTAAAAAGCACTATTATGATAAATTCTACGAGAGTATATCAAGAATAACTTCATTTTTGAGGTAAAAATTATTCCATACTAAAAGAAAACAATAGTTAACAATTTAGAATAAAGGAAAGTTGTTTCCAAAACAAGTGACTGATTTTTTAAGAAAAGATGTAACTCCCCTCTTTTTGTACAGTATCTCTTTTTGTACGGCATTGTTTTTTGTTTACTGTTCTTTATTTTAGTGATTTAGACGTAAAGCAAAGGTTTCTGACGTATGTGCATATGTATGTATTTTAAACGTAATGTATGTTTTTGTACACTAAAACATAGTTTTTATGTTGAATTTTCTTTTATTTTTCGAGTTTGCGCTCCATTTTCAGTCTTTTTCGGGTTATCCGCGATTTTTGTTATCCGCGGTGCCCTTGCCACTCAATCTCGCGGATAATCGGGGCTGTACTGTATTTATATTTTGCATCTAGCAACCTACTTAAATTTTTATCCTATTTTAATACTAAAGTATTAAAACCCCAGCCACAATCTTATTAAAGACGAAATCTTCCTGAAATTAACTTCACAATTTAAAGCTTTTTAAAGAAATTAACCAAGCCATACTCATCTGAAGCAAACATATTTACTTCAAACTGTTTCACTTCTGAACAATTGTACCCGAGTGGTTAAAGTGCTCATCTCGTAGCGCTAAGGTAGCTGTTTCGACTCCCAGGTCAGCTACTTTTATTTTATCCCCACTTTCTTCAATTCGCGTATATTTTACCTCTTATAACTGAGAAAAACCAAACGAATATTCGTATATTAACGGAAAAATCCCGGTAGCACTGCTGCCAGGAAAATTTCCGTGAATTGAAGAAAGTATTTCTGAAAGTGTGATGGATGTAACAAAGTTAAAAGCTCTAGAATACAAGAAATTTGAGACTTCATGATTATTTAAAGAGAAACTACAAGTTTCCTGATTATACACTGTGATAAAAAAAATTTTTTGAAATAATAATAAAAAAAATAAGAAACATTCATTTTAGTTATGGAAGCTAAACCATAATAGATAATTAAAGAATGCGATTTTCCTTTTTTCTCGATGAGAACACATTTCAAATCTAGGGGATACTAACAATTGTTTTAAAATAGAAATTATAAACTATAATAATAATAAAGTTATAAAAGAAATAAAGTTAACTTTTAGAAAGTCGGAGTAAAGATGTTTCGCTCTTTTTGTAGATATGAAAGCTTTATTTAAAAAAAATTTTATTTACAGAAATTTGTCGATTGTTTAACAGAAATAAACTGTCAGTTTCAGACTATATAGGAGAGTTGGGACGTGACTACTATAGCAGCACCGCGGCAACTCTATTTCGTGCCTGGTGCGACACACTCTTACACATCGTCGGAGCATCAATATTGATAACTGACGGCAACAACGAAGCCTGTCCGCGCCTGCCATCCGCACCAAGTACCCTTAATTAGGGTAACCCGCCACACACTTGTTGAGGCTCTGTACAATGAGAACCTTATCTTTTAGAGGTTATAGTGCAAATAAATAGTGTAGTACTCATGGGTAGTGACAGAAGATAAAGCAATCTACTTTTTAATGAAATATTATATTCCCGCGATAAACGGATTAGAATTTATATAACTTTCTTTGTTTTATTAGTGTTAAATTAACTTTACTCTATTGATTTATAAGTCATTCTTTGGTACAAAGGGTATTTTTTTTTCCTTTTTAAGTAATGTCAAACTTTTAAAATATACATATTTATCATGCTATTGATAGTTAAAAATATCATTGTACTATCAAACATAACAAGAAAGGAATGGTCAAACCAAAAGACAGAAAATGAGACAGGTTAGAATACACAGTGATGGAATAAGTTATACATAGTTTAAGGGCCCAAAACAAAAAACTTATTTTTTTTCAGTACGTAAGAACTATTAATGTGCAGCTATGTATAAACAGTATGACAACAAGTAACAGTTTATTAATAAAAACAGCTCCATTATGAAAATTACACTTGTCAACAAATTTTATCTTTTTTTCAGTATCTGGCTCATAGATGGGTGTATTTAACTAATTTTAGGGTGCTGAATTAAGTGGAATAATCAGATTCTCTCAATCAGTCATATTCATTAGATACAGGGTAGTTACGTAAAAACAAAAGTGAAATATTTGACAAAAATTGACATGAAATACAAACAAAACTTAATATTTATAAGTAAAAAAAAAAAAAAAATCTCGATTACTTAACACTAACTATAAACTGATGCGAGCCCGAAAATGTTGCACAAAAGCCCATAATGTTAATATTAACAACGTCTTTTTTCAAAACAGGATGATGTCTTTCATGCTGACAGTGCTGAAGGTTTTGATAGTTACTTTTTACAGCAGAATGCATACAAATAAAGGTTTGAACCTTCATCGTCATTCATTTCCTTGTTATTTAATCACAAAAATTAAATTCTAATTAATATTTCACCACATATTTTACCATGAAAAGATTAAGTTCTAAAATTTTATAAACCTTGACGTGATAGAATAATACATAGCCAAAAAAATAGTTTTTTTATTTTTTTTTATTATTTATTTATTTATTTATTTATTTATTTTTACAATGTTTATAATTATTTATTTCCGTTATCAAAGGCAAAACATATTTCATAACCAAAGAATACTAGTTTTTTTTTTTTTTTTTCTTTCCTTCAGAGAAATGTCGATTCCAGGAGATTTTCAAAGCAGCTTTAAAGCGAAAATTCTTATGGACTAAAATCAACTTTCAGAGACACTCGCTAAAGATTTTTTCGCTTGAGTATTTGATATGATGGGAAAAAAAATAGAAAAAAGAAATATTTCTGGAATCCGTGGATGATTTTAACGGAAATGAACCAAGTTTCTGAATGTATAGTATAGTCAAAGAATATGACTTTCTCCGATTTCCCTCAAAGAAAATATAGCCGCTTTAAAACATATATTATTCTTTTGGACGGCTTAAAGCAATTTCCAGAGATATTTTTTCAATTTAAAGCAAAGATTTTTGCTTCAGCAATGGATTAAAAATAAAATTCTTTATAACAGGAATTCGTTGACGTTTAAAGGGATGGTGAACTTTTAAAAAACATTCTTCGTTATTAATGATATTTTAACAAAATAATTTTCAAAACGTGTTCTGTACCATGAGTTCAATAAGCATTTGGAAAAAAAATTAAGTTTGCCAAAAAAAATATTTAAAGCTAGCTTTCTGTTTTATTTGTTTAAAGTGCTCCATAAGCTTAATTTATACAAAAAAAAAAAATCTCCATTATTTTTTTATTATTTTTTGTTTGTGTGTGTGTGTGTGTGTGTGCGTGTCTCTGTATGTCTGTGTTCTTAAGGGAATATATTAAAAAACTGCCCGTCCATTTTTTAACACGACTGAATTTTTTTTATAGAATACATACAGTTTTAACGACAATTTATTAACAAAATTTTATACCTTAATTAATCGAAGAAAAATGTTAAAATTCTGCGATTACTTGTGTGACTATGAATACTGCAATCGAAATGTTAAATAGAATTTCTCTAATCTAAAATAGTGGTGGCAGACTCCTTCGAAATTCCAAGGAGTATACGTAACTTGTATTTTTTTAATGAAAAACTGTCGGGAATCTGAATATTCATAAAAAATGTACAGGTTAACAGACTTTATTGTTAATCTGGAATTCTTTCAATAAATGAAAGCTAAAATTCCAGTGCAATATTAACTTTGAGTTAAATAATTAAAATACATATAAAAGCACAAATAATTGTACAAAAATTACTTTCAGGTACATGCATATTACAAAAAGATTTTTAAAATGCAAATAAAAAATATCTTAAATGCATAAGAAAAACCCTAAACTACACTGGTCATCAAAAATTAAGGAAAAGTCACAAAATGCTAATTTTCAAATACGCGAAAACTCAAAAGGAAATAATATAATTCGAGTAATTACTATCTCTACAACACAGCTAGCCCATATAACATCTCATTCATGTCACACATGGTCACAAGTGTCACAGTCACTACGGTGAAGCAAAAAAATAGGAAATTCCATACATCTCATTATGAGTATCAAATGATCACTATATGTGACTCCACTGAGAAGTCAATATGACTGCTGCTTTGTGACGAGTCACCAGGTGACTTTACAATGTAGTTAAATTGTGACTCTCATGTGACTGTCATTTGTAGACTCAATTTCATAGTCATCATGAACGTTGCATTATGATAAGTCACGAAATAATATCATATTATAGTCACATGGAGACTTTTCCCAAAAGAGCACAATGGTGACTTCACAGTAGTCTCTCTGTCACCTGAAAGTCATCATGTGACTTTAATGTGACATTATTTGGTAACTTATCACAATGCAGCGTTCACGATGACTTTGAAATTGAGTCTACAGATGACAGTCGCATGAGAGTCACAATGTAAGGCACAAAGCAGCAGTCACAGCGACGTCTCAATGGAGTCACATATAGTGATCATTTGAGACTCATAATGAGATGTATGGAATTTCCTATTTTTTTGCTTCACCGTAGTGACTGTGACACTTGTGACCGTGTGTGACATAAATGAGATGTTATATGGGCTAGCTGTGTTGTAGAGATAGTAATTACTCGAATTATATTATTTCCTTTTGAGTGTTCGCGTGTTTGAAAATTAGCATTTTGTGACTCTTCCTTAATTTTTGATAACCAGTGTATTTACTGGAATAAGCGCAAAGAAAATAATAACAACATTTAAATCCTACTGATGATGGCCTTGTAATGGGTGAAAACGTTCCGAGTTTTTCTAATGTATTTTACGATATTTTGAATTTGTATTTTAAATATCTTTATATTATATGTATGCACTTGAAAGTAATTTTTGTACAATTATCTGGAATTCTTTATAAAAAAAAATATTCCAAAAGCATCTGCACAGGTTTGTTGCAGTATGTATATCAAAATTGACCCTGAGAGGTATTAAGAAATTTGTACAAAAAATGAAGATCTTGGAGCATTTGAAATAAAAATACTGTGTGGTTGCAAAAGTTCGTGCCCGATTTCCGATGCATTAAGTTTCGAAGTGTACCCAAATTGTTTTAACCCTTTTAGCGGCAAAGCATTTTCAATCCTAAAGTGTTGAAATAAATGATTGGCACCGGAATTTGCCAAAAAAAATTTTTGTAAATAAGAAAGAGGCTATATTTTACATACTTATTAAATGGAAAATATTTTACTACAATTCTGGTGTCGTTGTAGCGTTTGGGAATTAAAATTAAGTGGTTTCATAAGCATTCCTCCGCCACTGAAAGGGTTAAATGGCGAAATACAGTAGAATTATCAACATTTAGTCTCTCAGTAATCTCTTCAGTAGTAATCTGTGGATTATTATTCCCTAAATCACGGATTAAGAGCCCACACTAGTCACTAGGGAAAAAGTTGAACGCTAATGGTAAGTCTATGGGAGCGTTATTTTCAAATTTCTCGCTCAAATTTTAATATTTTCGAATGATTTCTTTTGCATAGGATAGCTGAGGATGATCTACAACCGGGCTAGTTTTTACTTTTTCGATTTTGGTTATAGTTTTTTATTATAATAGGATAGTTTCAATTTCGGAACCAATTGGAACCGGTTCCGAAAGTGATAGTAGTTTAAAAAAAAAAAAAAAACCTGAAACCGAAATCGAAAAAGTAAAAACCAGCTCGTTTGTAGATCGTCCTCGGCTATCCTATGCAAAAAAAATCATTCAAAAATGTTAAAATTTGAGCGAGATATTTGAATATAACACTCCCATAGACGTCCCATTGGCATTTTCCTTTCTTCGTGTGACTGAAGTGGGCCCTTAAGTCATTATCAATGTCAGAAGGTCGCCCAGAGCTAATTTTATTGAAATCGCCATTTCGAAATCGACAAAACCACTTTTTAGCTGTCCTAAGAGTGGAAGTAAGATCCAAATAAATGTCGTCTTGAATATTTTTTGTAACGCGTCCAACACTAACTCCTTTATTAAAGGGGCGGCGGACGTAATTTTTTTTTTCATTATAGAGATATGAAATTTTGTGGAAATATACATTTCTCCATAAGTATATGGAACACCTTAACACAAATTTCCAATATTATTATAATTTTAAGATTAAAAAATAAATAAAAATTTTAAAAAGCTCCATGCGTCTTAATTTTTGAGACATTTCCTCAATTTTGCATCTTAATCACTTAAAGATCTATTACAAACAAATCTGTGTATCAATTTTTTAATATCTTGAATAGTTCATTTTTTAGAGATATTTTTCTGAATTCCATATCGAATGTTCATCAAAATTTGCCTTTTAATAAGTTAAAAAACAAATTTAATTATCTTAAGGAAGTCGAATTTTAAAATGCATACACAGTTTCTTCGTAATCAACATCAAGATTCTTCCTTATCAATTTCATGAATTTTGATCAAAAATTAAGACACTTGGAGCATTTCAATAATCTAAAATCATTGAAAAATCAGTTTTGTGAAAAAGAGATTTAAAGTATGTTAAAAGGTCGAAAAATTGTTTGTGTAGAAAATTCAAATGCTTGTAACCTTGCGAAAAATAATCACATATGAAAGCGATTTTTCGCAAATGAATCTGAACAAACTGGAGCATAACAATATGCACCAAAATAATTTTCGATTTTGGGGTCAATTTTTGTCAATAAAGGTCCATGGTCCACTTAAATTCCTATAACATAGCATGACGAAAATGTATCTTTTCATTTTTCATTTTGAATATTAGCCTTGCGCACAAATTAATTTTAAAAACTTTTATAACGTTATGCTCAAGCACGACACATGTCAATAACTTTTTGTTAATAATCTAATATATAAAAATGAAAATTTGTCTGCCTGTAATGTTATACATCTCCACAGTTTGGAAATCTGAATTGTGAAATGTTACGTACATGTGCATTAAAACACGGCCGAGGCAACTAAAGTAATCCGGAATCGAAATAACTTATAGTTAATTTTTAATTAATAAAAAACTACAAATATAAAAGCCATTTCCAATCAAATTTAAACATTTTTCGTTATAGCCGTTGCCAACAATTAAAAATTCACAATAAAATCTTTTTTTTTATGTTCAAACCCGTAATCGCGCGAGTTCTTTAACCAATGTGAGATATACTATACATATTACTTACCCCACGCTGCAATTGGTATTAGGATAATTATTTTACCTCACATGCAAATAATTAGAGATTTACATATTACATATGCCACGCTGCAATAGGAAAAAGCTCCAGCGAGTATTACGAGAATTCTTTTGCCTCACATGCAAATAATTAGAGACATTAGACATCAGATAACATTTTATCACAAACATCAACAAAACTTTTTATTCTATTTATTCACTTATTCCAAGGATAGCGTTTTATTGTCTGCTGCCATAGTAACAAGTTAAATCAAATTTCATAAAAAAAAAAAAAAAAAAAAAAAAAAAAAAAAAAAAAAATGCGCAGTAGTAGAAAAATATTTTACTAAATCGAATAATTTTTAAGTTTTAGATTTTGGTTTTAGAATTACATTCATGAACTCCCGTGCATAGAACGGGTTAAATAGCTAGTATGGTTATAACAGAAACATCAGCATAGTCAAAATTGCAAGTTTCTGCCGTTTATGAAATATCGCACGAACTTTCGCAATTACCCAATATATATGGAATGCAAAAGTTTTGTTTTGAGAAAAAATCATTTGAAGTACATTTATGATATGTTTCTTCCATTACTTACTTCAGAAAATATATTAACACTATTTCTACCACGATTTTGTGTATGCCTATTTCTACCAAAAGGTGTCTTTTGACATCTTTGCGTTTGAATACAAATAATTTCCAAAACTGTTGGGATTTCAAATTATCAGATAAATATAGATACAGTAAACATCCTCTAATCCGGCATGTTCGGGACTTGAAGCATGCCAGATTACGAAAATTTCCGGATTACAGGATGAATGCTGGGAAAAAAATGTAGAAGTCAGAATTAAGCAAAAAATGACAGTAAAAGACAGTCTTTCATTCTTTAAACAGCTTGAATATAATTTAAAAAAAATACTCAATAATGTAAAGTACAACATATGTACGTCGGGACTATAAAAAGAAAACGTGCACTGTAGGCCTAAAACAGTAGGGTCTACTCGTAGAAGCCATCTTAAACAAATCTCGAATATCAGTTTGTTTTGTAGTAGTCTTTTCTCTTCTTTCTTTAAGAAGTTATTTCTTATGATGTGAAGTTTCATAATTTTGGCACGGTTGAACGAACTGCTGCGCTCAGAAAACTTGATAAATGTATTCAAGGCATCAGGTGCTTGATTCCAACTGATGTTGTTTGACTCGTACACGTCATCTTCATCAGAGCCAACGATTTTGGGGCTGTTAGGTTGATAACACTCTGAATGATGGCCTCAGTAGTCAAAATTTGCCCTGTCAGCTCATCAAAATCTGCTTCAACCCACTCCTTTATTTCTTCTCAATTTTGTGTTTCCGAAAGTCGTACCGGATTATCCAGCATGCCGGACAATAGGATGCCGGATTAGAGGATGTTTACTGTAATTTGAGAAATATATTTATTAATACATCGATGCGTATTTACTAGAGATTATTTAATCAGGTTGAAAATCATAGCTTAAATCATTAATCTACAAAATATAAATATACAAATATTCTTCATTTTCTAATTTTTATTAGAAAGATAATCAAACAATTTAACATTATTAACATAACAAACTTTCAGTCTCATGCATAAAAATTCAATCTCTGTAACAACAACAACGGAAAAAAAACAGTAATCATAAAAACAGTAGTGTAATAAAATTCTTTCATTATTCAATATGAAAATAAAATTCAGGAGTACACAACTCACGACCAGAATTCGAGAACAAAATGAGTCATTCAATTTCTTTAGAAATAGTCATTGCAATGTTCTACACCAAATGCAATATAGCGGAAAACAAGTGAATATAAAAGTTATGCTGTAACTCCTGTATTTTCCGTTTATATTGAAATCAGGTTTCTCTAATACGGTTATAATTGGTATGATGCTGTAAAACAGTGTTGATATTTACGTCTAATAAATTAAAATTAGAAATTATAAAATCCTTAGAAATCACAAATCATAAAATCCTTAAGGTGTCAAAAGACATCTCATGGTAGAAATAGGTATACCATATGCACATTTTTAGATCCAGGATGAGCTGGAAGAAAATGATATCGCTGAATTAATTTAACAACTATTGTATGAAAAGTCATAAAATTAACTGTGGAGAAATGATTAAACTTCGAGAATAATTTTACGTTAAAACCTGAAAGGTGTCTTTTGACACCTCATGGTAGAAATAGTGTTAAAACACACTTTATCCAAGTATATGGACCAATATACATATATATATTGATATTTCAAAAAATGTAAAAGAAATTTTAATGCAATTAAAAAAAGGGGAAAGAAATCTGTATTTTTGGTCGATTTTTGGTCATTTCAAAGTTCTCCGCCTTCTTAACACGTTGAGTGCCACGTCAGTCATCAGTGACTGACAGTTATAGATTGTGTAACGTGAATCTTATTTCGTGGCCCAAGCGGAAAGACAGGCAAAATTGACTTGGCATTCAACGTGTTAACAATAATAATCTGTAGATTTCTGATTGCGAAGTACAATTAAGAAGACTGTAAAATAAAGAACAATTGTTAAATTTACATTTTTGTTATGGAAGAGAAAGCAAAATACAATTTTCAATGAACATGACTTTGGTCATTTCTCCACAGATAAAATGTTTTTATTCCAGAAAATATTCAAAGGATCTTAAAAACACGTTTCACTTTTTATGGACCGGTAGCATTGTCATAGGTTTTTAATAAAAAATGTCACTTCAGTGATAAAAATGATAAAAACAACTAATATTTGAGAAAAATAAAATACACTTCAATTTACTGTTTATTACCTTATATTTTTTTATAAGGCTATTTTTTTACTATCTTTTATCTATAATACAATAAAGTATTTTTTTTTCGACTTACGGTTTTTGTCGACTTTACACGGTTTAGCGGTCAAGGATACCGTAAAACAGGTTTTTTATAAAATGTCTGTCTGTCCGTGTGCGTGTCTGCATGTATATTTTACTGTTTGTGTGTGTGTGAGTATATCCTTACAAAAATTTCTTATAGAATTCTATAAAGAAAATTATAGAAAAGGTATTATAGAATCCAATAGAATTATGCCTCGTTTTTCTATAAGCTAGTTTAAAACTAAAAACTATAAAATATCTGTTGAAATTAAATACAAATGTCTGTAGAGCTTCTATAAAAATATCTATAGAAATAACATAGAGTTTCTACAAAAAAATTAGAATTTCGTCAACAACAAGCAGTTATTTCCAGGTGGTCACCCACCCAATTACTTACCGCGATCAATGCTGCTTCTACTTCAGCGATGGATCTTTAACAAATACTTTCAGCTTGGTATGTCCGTTCACAGTTTCTAAACTTTTATTATACTATTTTAATTTGTTTCTTTTGTGATTTGCGTTCCCAATCATTAAACTTGTATAGAATTTACACCGATTCTCAAACTGTGGGAATTAAAAACCGAAACCATTTATACCGAGCCAATATTGGCTCACTTTGACGCACAATAGATAAACATGTGTTATTTTTTACATGTCCCTATATAAAAAAAACTAGTATTTGCATTACGTTGATTATTTTAAAAGTATAGTACAAGGATGCAAGCGCTGCGCAACAAATGGCTGATTGCTACCACTAAATTTTTATAGTATTCCTCACCTTATTTATTGTCAGCCTTTCTGAAACTTAATAAGGCGAAGAATATTACTAAAATTTAGTGGTGAAACTCAGCCATTTGTTGCGCAGCGCTTGCATCCCTCATAGTACCATTTACCATTAAACGCATATTGAAATTTCGCAGAGACTGGCCAATTTTTAAAAATTACAACCTGGAAATTCAAAGAAAGACAAGAAAGTTAAAAAGCAGCCTATAAAATGCGAATAGGTAATGATTGCTGTTCAGCAGCACATAAAGGCGCACTCTTACTTGAAAACACATTTATATGGACGAAATAAAATGTACAATTTTCTATTTACAGTTCGATGTATTTTTCGAAATTAGGATTTAGAAAACGCACTGTGTAGGTCCGATCAGATCGTCAACAACCAACCGATACAACTAACAGTAAGTCTTTATGCATTTACATGAAGCGGAAATGGTCAGTTGCTACTATAGTGGGTGGCCAAATAAATTAGTTACACAGCATCTTTTTCTTACTTTTTTTAATTATACACTTAAAAAGTGGCGTAAATATGTATTTCTTTCTCCACATGCCTTTGGTTTTAAATGCTGGCAATGTTGGTTTAATGTTTTAGTACTAAAGTCATTGACAGTTGACAGCTGTCTTTAACTGGGCAAGTGCCTCTTAGTGCATAATGTGCATTAGGGTTGTATGGAAACACATGGTGAAACTTCTTACTGTTTCACGAGGAGCCTGGGTCGTTTGCCCCACATCCCCGTCACATAATGAACTGGAAGCACTAACGGGAATTCGATCTATTTCAACAACGGAAATAAAAAATAAAAAATTGAGGGGGGGGGGGGGGGGGACAAACAAAAATTTTTTCTTGAGTTCATGTTATAAAAAGAAAAAATTAAAATGTTAAGAGTAAAAGTACTTAAATTTATGTAATTACTTTTAAAATCTGGAGTAAAAACCTTTGCCTAGTAACCCCCAACCGCCGGAGCTTCCCAGGGTGCACGCAGAAAACAGCCTTGAAAAAGGCTCTTTGCATCATCTTTTGCATGCAGGTCTGCAACGGCTGAAGGAAGAGTATTTCGGCGATGGCAGAAAGTTAATCTGATTTACTAAAAACTAATTTATAATTTTAAAAAATTGAAATTTTTAATCCTAGGTGGGGAAAAAGTCTCAGCGGCACCCGGTCCGCGAGCTCCCGGCATATGACTCGAATCGTCTGGTTAAATACGTGGTGATTTGAAGGTTTTCGATTATTTATGGTGAATTATGTTCAGTTGCGGGCTAATTAGTGCTGTTTGGACTCTAATTATTGTAATTCTCTATTTATTGTAGTGTAAGAATTTAACAACACTTGTTAGAAATGGGGAAAAGTAAATATTTGTATCGGAAGAAAATTTCAGAGATCACTGCATTGTTGAAGCATTTCCATCATTCACAAAGACAGATTGCTATTCTTTCACATGAGCCTGCTATTGCTGTAAGCAGAGTAAGATCTAAACTAGATAAAAACGCTGTCATAGGAAACAGGGGAATGAAAATTGTGGGCTCCGACGCATCGCTTGCTTCCAGGTGAACGAATAACCCGTGGCATTTGTCGTAAAAATAGATAAAAGAGCACAAAAGAATTGACAAGAATCCTAAATGAAGCTAGAATGTCTATTTCTGCCAGAACAACAAGGCGCCGTGCTGCAGAAATGGGGTTTGAATGCCGTAAAACAGCCAAGAAATACAAACTGATTCTTGCTATAAAGTTGAAGCTTTTGGCTTGGCCCTTACAACATCGTCACATAACCTCTGAAGACTGGGAAAATGTGAGTAGAGTAGTTTTTCATTTATGTTTTCTACGTATACATATTTCAAATCTTCACAATGCCCCTCTGAACTAATGCTGAAAATTTTCAGTTTGTTTCTCGGACAAGTCTCACATCGAAATAATGTTGGACAAGTCTTTATTTGTTCAGCTCGAAAAATATCAACCGGACTGTATTGCAGAGACCGTCAAGCACCCACTTAAAATCATGGTGTGATCTGTCGTCAGTAGAAGGGGTACAGACAGTCTTTTACATCGTGGATGGCATGATGAATCAGATCCAGTATAAAAATTATTGGAAGGAAGATTGAACCCTCAACTAAAGGAATGGTTTCCCGGTGCCTCCAAATGTATTTTCATGCTTGACTCAGCGCCATGTCATAAAGCGAAGACAATCACGGAATTCTTAACTAAGGAGAAAGTGAATGCTTCGCCATGGCGAGGCAATTCTCCGGATTTAAACCGGATTGGGAATGCCCGGGAGATTCTAAAGCGAAAACTATCTAAAGAAAACACGGCAAGCAGAAGAAATTTCACAGAAGACTTGATTAATGTCCGGCACCATGATAATGAACTGAAAGTAAATGTAAAACAAAATGTATACAGAGCATGCCAAGAAGAGTACAGGCTGTAATTGACGCTAAAGGGAGTTCAACGAAATATTGAGGAATTTGTCCTGGAACACTTGTGCTAAGTTTTTTTCACAATAAATTTCTATTTTATGACCGAAAGTTTGTTTTTATTTTTAAGCCATAAGTATCCTATCCAAATATACCTAAAATACTATAACAATCCAACAGCAAACAAAAATATATAACTTTAAGTTCATAACAAAGTAAATTTTAGGCGTGTAACTAACAATATGGCCACCCACTGTATGTGGACGAATAATTGTGTGGACCATACCACTTAATCCTTTAGTCTCTGGGTGAATTTCTTCAGAAATAAATCCAAAAATTTTATTTACAATCAAAATTTTTTTTTATACTAAAATTGATAAAACGACTTAAAAGATACACGATTATTTCAAATCTCCTTTCCACACCCAATTGACAGCACCACACTCTGCCAATATCTAGTTGCATTTCCTAGATTATAAAGAAAGATTTTTTAAAAGAGATAACTTTTTTTTTTCTCTTGGACACTTTTAGTAATTAATAACTGTTTCCACAAGTCTAAGCTCAAAATTTTAATATTTCCAATGGATGGAATTAAGTAGTAGTGCACTTTTTACACATTGAAGCTCAAGAGCCGAATAATGGCTTTGGTCACTAGTTGGAAACACTACGGAAAGACACATTTGCCTGTCTTTAAGAATCAAAGAATGAGTGTTTGTTGTTAGACCCTAAGGAATTATGTGGTACTTTATGTGATTCATAGAAAGGGATTTATTTCTTTCACATTCCAACCTGTTGTTTTCTTGGGAATTTTTTAGATTGCACAGCCCGGGAACTGCACTTCTTTTCTTGTAAATACTTTTACAAACTTTTAAACATTTTTAGTATCTATTTCATCTATATATTTGATATATTTTTTATTATTAAGCATTTTTACAATGTGTTTTCTGTAATTTTTAAATTTTGAGTATTCTAATTTGATACTGTTTTAAATATGGAAGTACATTGACCAGGAAGTACAATATGAAGTCCCTTGATCATTGCAAAGAACATATGGCATTAGATCTTGAATATCTTTCAATTTCGCAAGAGGCACAGCCAATGGGGTATTATAAATATGTGTTAATTTAATTCTGGCAGATAGAACTTCAATGCTTCATAAGAGCTGGCCATTCCTTTCAGTTGTTTCAATACAGTTTTGACTCTTGATTTGAGTTTGATTCTAAGCTTTGAGGATGTAAAATCCTTATTTGCAGTCTTTGGTGAACCCAAAAACATTAACCTCTTTAAATTTAGCGCTTTGGAGCTCAGTTTTTGTCGTATACTTTTTAATAACGTCGCCTAAAGCAAAAATGTTTGTGACTTGTACTACCGTAAATAGTTTTTCTTTTTTTTTTCTGATGACATTTTCGAATAGTACTCGCGATAATTCTTGAAATAGGCATTGCCATGCCGAAATTCTTTCGCAATATGTACAAAGTCCTGGTCACAAGAAGTTTAGGAATAGCTAGACGTCATAAAATTATGTCATATTTCGCTACTTTTATCCTGATGGATTAAAGGCAAGTTGGCTAAAACTAAATTTAAAATTCTATTCACTCCGAAACAGTTCTCGCTAAATATAACTACTCTTTTAATGCGGCCATCAAAGTATGACAAGAAGTGGCCAATGCAGATAATAACTCCTAATGATATGCGATTTGCTGTAATTTCATCCCACAAATAAATTTTCGAGTTACATTTTATTTTTATGAATACCGAATTTATATGCCCATAATTTCCGTTTATAAAACTGGATACTACTGGTCAGTTTAGCAGTAGGAAGTGTCTGTTTTAGATCTAATGTGGTAGATAGGATTCCTTCATCGGCATCATTTTTCAAAGATTTCTTCAGATTTTGGATTTGTTGAGATTTTGAAGAGCTTTAGTTTTCATAAGATGTTTTTTTTTTATTCCTTCAGCAAAGCCACGGACTTTTTTTTTTTTTTTTTTTTTAATGGTTATTTATAAAAATCTGCGTCTTATTATGGAAGTTACAAGTATCACTGCCGGGAAATTCAAGCCGAATGTTAAATTCGCGATTAAAAAAATCCCGATAATAATGCTTGGTGACTGCCTCATTTTCTAGATACTTTCCATTCAGCCACTACAAAAATAGGGAAAGCAGCGAATTAGTATTTAATACTACCAAGAGGTATTTTCGATGGGAGCTGTTTTGCGTGGCCATAGTGGCTTGTCGAAGCAGGTATAATGTGTTGTTTCACTTTAATATTTCTGTCTTCGTCTACTTTATGACCCGATTCTTGTTCCAACCAAAACAATTTTATCAAAATCAGTACGAACACGTTTTTCTGAAATTCCATACATATTACAAAGTAAGCGCTTTGTGTTGCCCATTGTTTAGTGCTATATAGCCAGTATAGTCGAAAGGCCGTAAATCTCTATTCGGCCATCCCCTTAAAATATCTTTTCATATCTTTGCTTATCACCAATTTCGGTAAATACGAGTTGTGTAAATCGAAACTACCCAGTTTCTAGAAAGCAATAAAACGTTTTTTTACTATTATCTCGGCCTACTTCCAAGAAAGTTTGGCAGACACAGGACATGATTTCATGAGCTAGTACCACAGCGTACGTGTGTCTTGATACGTCTTTACGCCATAGTTCTTTTTCTTCTTTGCCTCCATCATCTTAAAGTCAATTTACTCCTAGCTTCAAATATTCTCTTTCAAGAGCAATTATCACCTCTTCTTCTCCAACCATTTGTGGTTATTAACAAAAGTACGGGGAAAATCAACAATGGAAATGAGCGGAGATGGATTTGAAGGAAAGACTTTCGTCCTACAAAAGGATACTTCAAATTCTTCAAAAGCAATAAAAATTAAAAAGCACAGAGTAACCACAAATAATATGCCGACAGTTGAAGACAGTTGAATGATTCGTCTATTCGAACACGTCATTTCGTTTTCCTTAGCGTATATAGCGGGAGTATAACAAATATTTGTCCTCCGTAAATTCACGTAATCAGATCGCGATAACATCAAACACCTTGCAATACAACTGAGGGGCAAACTGAATGGATTGCATCATCAAAGCCAAGTAAAAAAGTCATGTAGTGTGCGCGGAGCCCGAGTAGAAGCGAATAGGTTTATTCTTTGGATTCGTATCCTGAGTTCCAACGCTCTCAGAAGACAGGAGCGCTACTTTCAGATCTACTTTTACGTGAGCAAAAAGGGCAAACTCAACAAAAAAGCTTACCTGCCTATTCACTAATGTAGAAAATTCACGAGAAATAAAAAAATAAATTACCCAATACTGAGTTCTCCCTTCATAAGCGCAATGCCTCATTTGTACAACCTCTTTGTTCGAAATCGATTAATAAAAACCTAGCAAAAAGAAACTATTCTAGAATTTGCAGACGCTTTAAACAGAAAGGAGCAGTAACTGACTATATGGTGCAGTGTTGAGCAGAATCTGATTACAAAGTAATGAAATTACAGATTAAAATGCATTATAATCTCTCAAAATTTTGCAGCAAGATTTTACCATTTTATGGTATCGTCTTCTGCAGAAGTTGGTTCAACACTTTGCTAAATTTTTGATAGTGTGTGTGGACTTGAAGTGGAAAATTCAATTAGATATGTTGACTAGAATCTATGACGGTGAGTTTTTACCTGACTGCCAAGAAGGGTTATGTGTTTGACGCGTATCTGGGTATGTGGATTTCTTTATACCTTCGAAACATCCCAACGGTTGTGTGGATTTTAATGAATGAGGTCTCTATCGATTCGTCTTAACCGACCATTGGTAATAGACTAGATTTTTGTTTTTATAAATTCAAAATGGCGGCCGTAAAATACAAAATGGCGGTAGAGACGAAACAAAATTTTACGCACCCTATTGAGTGGCATATCATCGGATAGGTCTTTCAAAATGAAGACAGTGCTTCATTGACTATTTTATAGTCAGAAGCTCCGTTTAAATATTACACACCCTGGAAGTTGTGTAGGTAGGATCTCTTGCTTTACTGCAGATCTAATCTTCATAGACATCTATAGGCCTCATCAAAATAGATAGGAACTAACAATTAAACACAACTTAAAAGTCATCAATACATGTAAATAAAAAAGTAGGTAAGTAATATAAAAAATAGTTTCCTATTGATGAGAAATAATTAATTAATTCGCTTTTTACGCAGTTGGGTTTTTTGTTTTTTTTAAATTTAATTTTTACTTGTTTGCCTGTGTTTTAAGGTTAAGCTTCATATTACAAATAAAGAGTCACTAGAACCCACAGGGTTCTATTTTGTAGTGATATTGACTGTTGAAGTAACTTTTCTTAGGTAATTGCAGAGCGGTCAGTAAGTCCATTTTTATTTGTGTGATTTGAAAATGAATCACCTCTACGTTTTTAGTAATATTGAGCTTATTTCCGATCGCCTATATCTAAATATTTCCACTGCAAATATCTCTGCAAATATTTCCACTGCAATATCTCCACTGCAAATTTCCCTGTTTATCGTTATAAATAAACTGTTGTGTTTTTTTAAACATGTGTCATGACCTAATTTCAAATGAACAACTCGGAATGGTATGTCGCAACGGTACTAACTAATAGCATGTGTAAGAACCAAAATAACTTCTCAAAACAGCATGAAAAATATATGAATTCTCTAGGCATTTCGCAAGACCTTAGTCTTTCTTCATCAGGTGCAAAGAAGACGTGCTTCTACTTTAAAAGCAGGAGCAAGACTTATATGGAAGATAAGGGAAATGAGCAAGTTGAAGAAACAGCCAATAGGAAAGCCTGGAGAAACAACCAATCTCGTATGTGTGTACATATTCCAATCAGAAGAACACAGAGTAGAAGGAGAATTATGAAGCAAATTGAATAACAACAAAGTCCAAATATAAAAGAAAACACACAGTAATGTAAAACAGATATGAAAGAATATAAAATAAATGCAGTTTAATTTTAAAAAATTAAATAAATAAAATAAATAAATTTAAATAAATAGAAAAAAAGAAAAAAATAATAACAAGAAAAATAAAATAAAATATTAAATAATGCATATAAGTATAAAAAAACTACATTTAAATTAAATAATGACAATAATAATAATAAATAAATACCAAGCTAATATTAATTAATATAATATATATTTGAGGACGAGAGTTTCAAAACCTCGCCTTATCCAGAAAATCAAATTTTGGGAAATCGCCAAAAACCTGTAACTGCTTCCATCGGTTTTCATTGCAAAGCAAGAATTTACAATGGTAGAAATGCGGGATAAATCTAGTTTTTTTTGCAGATTGATGCGTTTTGTTTTTTTTTGTTTTTGTTTTTTTCGGTGCAGGTTTACCAAGAAAATAGATTTATTGAGAAAAAAACGGTTTTTAAATTTTGGATAAGGCGAGTTTTGAAACTCACATCGTCACATATATTAAATGTTAGGACTGAAAAGGTTTTTACAAGCTGAAAAGGTTTTCTGACGGTTTGTAGCAAAACGATTGGTTTGGATATGTTCAATAAGCACATCTAAATGTATTTATGTACCTTATTTTTTTATTGTTTGTATTTAAAGGGTTTTGTTATAAGATAGATTTAATGCAAGCTCTATACATTAAACTTATCATTTATTAAACTATAGTGGTTAGATAAATTTTTGTTTCCCAACCTAACCTTATTTTTTATGATTGCTCCACTTATCATGATTTCTTTCTATACGACCGGGTTATGCTTAGAACTAGTTAATCCAGATTATTTGGAGTTTAAACGTGCTTGGAATTTTTAATATTTGCATGAATTTTACAACCTACATGTATATATTTGCATAAATATTAATTTAAACCGATAAACATAAATGTAGCTCATAATATTTCAAATGCTCACAATTTCAAAATTTAAAATTTGTCTTAAATTTCCCTATGTATTTTATAACTCACAAATAATTTGCACAATTATTAATTAAACAAATAAACATGAATTTTGTTTTTGTTGTTATTATCAATATAAATAGTGAGGATTAAAAGATTATACAAATAAAAGAAAACGTAAATGTGTGAAAAGAAACTAGTGGCTTAATACTTAACCCCTTCGGGACGAGCGTTCTTTATACAATTTTTAAACTTTTATTAGTGGTTTATAAAAATACAAAATTTTTTCCCTAATTCAATCACAGGTATGCTCTCATTATGTAAGGTAAAACTTTCAATTAAATATTACTGGCACGAATAACCAAAAACTCCGAGCATTCTATGAGTCATGTATACGTGATGCTAACCACAAATGAGGTTAAATTAAGAGTTGTAACACATATTGGACAATTGCATCATAATATATAATAAATAAGAAAGTATTCGTTAAAAACACACAACCTTGCTCATTGGTGTAAAAAACAAGAACTTTAATATGAACTAGTACAATTAAAAACAATATAAAATAAAAATCTAAGTTTCGAGCTGCTTCTGCAGCTGTCCTCAGGGAAAAAAAATATGATGGTGAAACAACGAGCGCCGCCATCTAACTGCGACACTCGTTGTTCTTCATTCGAAATGTTTTATTCATTTCGAACTCATTTCATTAAAAATATTCTAGTGTCCTCACTGGATGGCGCCACTGCATTTTCGCCTTTATATCATTTTTATTGGTCAAAGTTCGACCTACACCAACGCTATTTACAAAGCCCGTTCACACTGAGAGTGACATCACTAACCTCGATCAAATCACTGCGATCTCTGTATTTTTTGAGTTCGTCACCATGTATTTCGAATTTATACCAAAACTTAATTCAGCAGTGAGTTGATTGTACAGCATGCATAAAATATAATACATAAGCATTAAAAAGATTTCTCTCCTTCCTGTGTTTTTATAAAAGAAAAATATATAATTATTAAATATCTGAGCTTTATTATTATTGACAATTAATGTCAGGCATTTAAAAATTATATACCTATATATATATATATATATATATTAATCTAAAACTTAAATAAGAAAAATATGCATATAATTTATTTTTTATTTTCTGATAAGTAATATTTTGTTTGCTTTTTATGTGTTGTAAATATATATTCCTTCCATTCACTTTCTTGTATTTTAATCATTTAAAAAAAATTCCCTAACAACTTTTTTTAATGTGTAAATTAAATTTCTTATTCTGACATATTTTAAGAATAAAAGTATGCAGTTTATTATGGTTATTTCTAAATTATTGTTGCACACAGAACAGTTAATAACACAATTAATCCTTAATAAATTAATAATACAATCAATAATAATACAACGGCACGGTAGAACAATTGCAGCGTGGATAAGTTGTAATAAAATGTTTTCAGTGGGAATTTTACTTACATTTGATTGTTTTCAATGCATTTATAAGAATTTTATATTACATTTTAAAAGAGAATAGTAAATTTCTTTTACATCCATCTTGTTTTCATGTCTTTTAATAAAAGTAAAATATATAGTTCCTAAATATCTGAGCTTTATTTTTAGTTTTTTGTTAATTAACAATTAAATAATAAGAAAAATGGGATACTAATCAATTTTTTTTTTCTTTTCTATTAATGTGATATTTGCTTCATGTATTATAAATATATATTCATTTCAAAAAGAAGATACTTTCTTGCATTTTAATCTTTTGAAACGTTTTCTTTAAAACCTGTTTCTTATTTTGTTATTTATTTATTTGTAATGTGCAAGTTCAGGTTTTAACACATTTTTAAAAAATGCCCACCCATTTAAGCACTGTTATTATTATTATTTTTTTTTTTTTTTGAAAATATAATTTTTTAAACAGCCAGCTTTATTAGTCAAAGGTTATAATTTATCACCGTCTCATACCTTATATGAATACATTAAACAATGCTTTTTGAGTTCTGATTAAATTAATAATATTTCGATTAAAGACTGGATTGCTTTCAAGTAAGGTAAGTACTTAAATGCAATATATATCTGCCATTTTCCTGAACATCAATACTGTTATTTATCCATTATCTATTAAAATATGTTTACCTGATAACATGCTCTTATATATCAAATAATTAAAAAAGAAAAAAAACATTTTTAGATAAGTGTAGTATATTTAAGGCAAAGTCCCATTGTATACTAGCCTTAGTAATTTTAATTGCATATTATTAACAAAAAGTTAATATTTAATAATAATATAATATAATACCTCTGGTAATTTGTATTGGTGATAGAAAAAATAACTAATAAATAAATAAAAATAAATAAACAAAATAACATAAAAATAAACTACATATATGGCAAAAAATATTTTTTTCAATTACAATTTTTTTCACTAACTGGTATTACGAACATAATTAGCAGTAGGAGAAGCATTTAATTAACTTAATAATTTCACGTTAAAAAATTATTTTTTTTTTTATATCTATATGAAAAAATATATAAATATTTTAGCAATAATAGATATTAAACATGAAAAAAAAAAGAAAAAAAAAAGAGAGAGGAACCAGAGTAAAGCAATCGTGAACTTCTTAAAACATATTTTTATAAATAAAGTTTAAATTTCTTTTTCAAAAAATTTAAAAAAAAGTTTTTGTTTAATTTATTTATTAAAAATGTCTGCGTTTTCCTTCATTTCTAATGCATAAGTATACAATAGGAATATGGCGAAAATCATTCATTTTACATCATTTAAAAAGTGTGACTAATTATTTATTCTGAAATAAACAAGTTATATCTCAATTCTTGAATAAGGCTTACACTTATAATCTAGATTATAGACTTAATAAATAAATAAATAAATTTAATAATTAGCAATAATAAATAGATTTATAATCTTTCCTTCATTGTAAAATTTTACATGGTGTAAAAAAACTATTCACATTATTTGTTTTTCAACTGTAATTTTATACTGCAACATATCAATCATTATTTCATAATTAACGGTAGTCTTTTTTAATCACTGTGTGGTGTGTATTAGGATAATATTGAATTTGCTTATATATGTTTTTACTAATTTTCCTGTTATCATAAAAGTGGAAGATCAGATTTAGAATTTTGATTTAAATTTATATCTGTATAAAAAGAAAAACGTATGTGCATAAATTGTGCTAAGACGTTACAAAGAATTGCATCGAAGAATATGAAAATTATAATAAGTAAACAAGTACGAAGTACGCGAAATTATTTATTACACAACTTTCTGTTGCTATGCATGAAAAGAAACTCAGCTTTTAACTAAAAAGTATTACATTTACGAATAATGCAATTTATAATGAATACTGAATAATGCATAAAAATTGTTGCACGACAACTTAATTTTTTATAAAATAAAGTAATTGTGCAAAAGTAATACCAATATATCTTTTATATCACGAGCTTCGACAAAGCTGTGGGATTAAGCCTACACATGCTCTGTGATGTAAACATATTTTAAAAGATAATGAATAACATTGTTAATATTCATAAAAAATGGCAATTATATAATGGTAAATAAGAATTTACCTTAATTTAGAGCAATCCAGTCTTTAATCAAAATATTAATAATCCATCAGATCTCAAAAAAAGCATGTTGCTTCTGTAAAACACACACACGCTACATAGCTTGCTCACTCACTTTACAATTCTAGGGAGAGGGAGAGCCCAAATGGGGGGGGGGGGTTGGAGTGGGGGTGGATTTTTTTCTTGACCGAGGTTGATGACGTCAGGAAACCAGTATCTCCTTCGCACCTAGGCTTTGTTAGCGTCGGTGTTGGTTCCGCAAGTTGTCTCTCGCATAGGAAGACTTAATCTCTGCAATTTAGTCATTTCACCATCATATTGTATTCTGAGGATGGCTGCAGAAGCAGCTCGAAACGTAGGTTTTTATTTTATCTTGTTTTTAATTGTACTAGTTCATATTAAAAATCATATCCTATGATACGTCATTCATCGATGTATTCTACATATTAGTTAAATTCAGTATGCAATATCAGATGTAGACAAAAAATCCTATCCAGTCATACCTCATTCATCGTTGTAAGATACATATTAGTTGAGGAAAAGGAATGTTGAGCACAGAAGTAATATACAGTGAGCAAAAAAAGTATTTGCACGCAGACGATTTTTTGCATAAGTAACCATAGAAAGCAAATTTGATACTATTCTCTTAATTATTCATTTATTTAAATAAGAAGAAAATAAAAATAACTACCCATTTTCCTTAAACAGTAATATTACACATTTTAAAAAATAAATTAATATTTTCTCATACCTAAAAAGTACTTGCACAAGAAGCATTGACTGTTAAAAAAGGCATTAAATGTGAACATTATGCAAATGTTTAGCATATCAGTCCCGCAGTACATTAGCCCCGCACTTTAAAGTCACGTAATATATTAACTGGAGCAGGGATTCTGGGGAGTTTCTGTTCTAATGTCTCCGAAAACGTGTGAACTGTCTGTTAATACCCGTGGGAAGATTATATTTCTTCACAATTCTAGATTAAGTTACCGAGGAATAGGTAAAAAATTAAATTTAAACTTTTCTAGTGTTCGTTATGTAATTAAGAAGAAAAAAGAAACTGGTTCGACAATAAATAAGCCGCGAACTGGGCGTCCAAGAAAGCTAAATACCAGACAAAGGAGAACCATCATAAAAGAATCTTCAAAAAATCCTTTTCTAAGTGCTCGAGAATTGGCTGTTGATGTCGCTCAACGTCGGGAACAATAGTTACGCCACAATCAATTACAAATATTCTGCATGATGCAAATATTCGAGGAAGAGCCCCTCGAAAAAAAGCATTTATTAGTGAAACAAATAGGGTGAAAAGACTTGAATTTGCAAAAGCTTATGTTAGCAAACCACTAGAGTTTTCGGAAACTGTTATTTTTTCCGATGAAAGTAAGTTCAATTTTTTTGGCTCAGATGGTAAGATGGTAAAACTGTATGGCGAAAGCCAAATACTTCTCTTCAAATTAAAAACTTGAAACCAACTGTAAAACATGGCGGTGGTCATGTAATGATTTGGGGATGCATGTCTTTTAACGGAGTTGGCGAAATGACCTTTATTGAAGGCAATATGAATGCTAAACGATATATTAATATATTGCGAGATCATTTATCTAATAGTGCTCTGAAATTAGGAATTCCTAATTCATATTATTTCCAACAGGATAACGATCCGAAACACACTGCATATATTACGAGGTTATGGTTGCTTTATAATGTAAAAAATCAATTGAAAAAGCCACCACAATCACCAGACCTTAATCCGATTGAAAATTTATGGCATATTTTGGACGTGAAAATAAGGAAAAAAAAATTTCTAACAAATCAGAACTTAAGCAAGCTCTTAGGGAAGAATGGCTACAAATCAGCAGTGAAACATATCACAAATTAATAGAATCAATGCCCAGACGATTACAAGCTGTAATTGAAGCAAAGGGCATGCATACTAAATATTAACACTGTTTTTAACTTATAAATAATTCCTCTAGTTCTATTTTTATTGCTAGTGTGCAAATATTTTTTTGGCAGTACAAATGCTACTTTTTTATGTTTTCATATTTTAAATATAATTATTAAGTCAGATATTAAATATGTTTATTTGTTTTGTAAAAGTGTTGGTATTTTTAATTCTTAGTTGCTTTTTATTTATTTATACATATGCTACAACAAATTTACCTGGTGTGCAAATACTTTTTTTGCTCACTGTATATAATTTCTTCAAATTCCTTGTATGTTGCAAATAAGAAGCAAACATCCTTCTTGAAGTAAATACATAAAAGGGAAGTTAAAGATGATGAGAAACTTGAGGAAATGGGTCTATTCCATGCTCATAGTTGTTAAGGGAACCGGAAAGGTTTGAAAATTCGAAAAACAACGGAAGTTTTGATCGCGGATTAGGAAGCTTAAAACTAGTTTATGTTATTTCTTCCTTTTGTATTTATTTATTTATTTATATTTTATATAAATAAAATATGTTTGTTAAATTGAAAAAAAATATTCTAAAAAAAATTATTATATTACACGGTAAAATTAGTCTTGCAAAACTAGTTTTAGAAGGATTTTAAAGTCCAGGTTTCATACTTTTGAGTCGTTATTTTGTTGGGTTTTAACGTCTGCTTTTTACGTTGTCGCTCGATTCTACCTAAAAACAAGCAAACAAAACAAAAAAGAAAAGTGCCCAGTTAAACTGGTGACATTGAGCTCACAGTCTATTCACACTAATTGTATATTATACTTTTACTTCAAAGAATAATACCTTTCGAAAAATAAATTAAGGGGGGGGGGGTAGCACCCCCCTGTTTCACAGATTAGTTAACCAATCTTTATACTTAACCAATGAGCCTCCAAATCTCATCAGGGAAGCGCCTTATCAGAATATACCGGTATACCATATTTAAAGCAAATCGGATAAGAAAACCCATTTATCTAAATTATAGGGGTATTATCCCCCCCCCCCGATCCCCCTTTATACTTAAACAATGAACCTCCAAATCTAATCAGGGAAGCACCTTACCAGAATTAACACATATACCAAAATTGAAGCAAATCTTATAATTCTGCATGAAAAACCCATTTATCTAAGTTAAGAGGGGGATTAGCCCCTCTGTAACCTTCCCCTTTATACTTAACCAATGAATCCCCAAAACTAATCAGGGAAGCCACATATGAGAATGAATCTAGAAAAAAAATTTGAAGCAAATCGGATATTTCTGTCAAGAGTTATCGCGTTACATACGTACATACAGAACCTGCGGGCACGTTAGCTCTCAGGCTTTGATAGCCTGTGAGCTAAAAAGAAAAAAAATATATAGTAAAACATTTAAAGTGCATAAAAATTGGTGATATTTTTTG
This sequence comes from Maratus speciosus, assembly GCA_963932465.1. NCBI lineage: Eukaryota > Metazoa > Arthropoda > Arachnida > Araneae > Salticidae > Maratus > Maratus speciosus. The sequence continues at coordinate 237,304,561 of OZ010789.1, forward strand.
CTATAACTGAAAAAAAAAATAATTTAAAATTTTGTTGTTGTTTATTTGTTTTGTTTTTTTCAGTTATACTCAACAGATAACGTAATAAGTAATCTCAAGAAGAAATGACATTCAAAAATATAGAATTTGGACTTCAAAATCATAGCAAAACTAGGTTTTTAAGATTAATTTTGTCGTAAAACGTTAAAATACTTTTTTATTGTTTTTTAGAATTTAACAAATATATTGTTTATTTCTATAAAACCTAACTAAAAAAAAAAAATCCCTGCCAGCTCTGCCTACAGGCACAGATAAATTTCAAAGATAAGTACTAATTTCATTAGCAAAAACTAAATCAAGATCAGAGATAAACCCAGTTTAGCAATTTCATCTGACCGCTTTTGACGAGCTTTTAATTTCATTTTTCTGTAAGAGTTAATTCGGTATCAGTTAATTCGACCACTTTTTCTTCAACCCCTACTTTTTTTTTTTTTTTTTTTTTTTTTTTTTTTGGTTGTTGTAAGAGTTGGTCCTATCAAAAACTTGCCAATATAAAAGTTGTAGATAAGATTAAGAAGATTTATAATAAACTAGCTGATTAACCCGTTCTATGCACGGCAGTTCATCAATTTAATTCTAAATTCTAATGTTATTCTAATGTAATTCTAAAAATTCTAAAACCCACTGGAGCTTTTTAATATTGCAGCGTGGCGTACGTAATATGATTATCTCTAATTATTTGCATGTGAGGTAAAAGAATTATCGTTATACCTGCTACAGCTTTTTAGTATTGCAGCGTGGCGTACGTAATATGTATATCTCACATTAGCTATAGAACTCGCGCGATTACGGGTTGAACATTTAAAAAAAAAGCGTTTTATTGTTACTTTTTAATTGTTAGCAGCTGCTATGACGAAAAATGTTTAAATCTGATAGGAAATTACTGTTAAATTGGTGATTTTTTATTAATTAAAAGTTAACTATAAATTATTTCGATTCCGGATTGCTTTAGTTGCCTCGGCCGAATTTCGATACACATGTACATAACATTTCACAATTCTGGCTTCCAAACTGTGGATTTGTATAGCATTACAGACAGACAGACAGACAAATTTTCATTTTTATTTATTAGATATATTAAGTTTAAGTGGATTTGATATCTTGTGAATTAACGAAGTTCTGAATTTTTTTTCTTCTTAAAACTCTATTTTTGCGCCTCTTGAGCCCATTTTTAATGATATATCAAAAATCTGTCATACATAAATTTTTGGTCCTTTTCCTAGAAGTAATAATATTTTAAACTGGTTTGATATTCGTTATAATTAAAAAGCTATGGTTTTTTTTTTTTTTTCTGTTTTCACGTAAACCCTTCCTATTTCCACCTCCTTGGTCCGATTTTGGACATTAACGAACTTGACCGAGATTTTCTACCTTTTGATTTTACGTATCAGTCTGGAAAAGATTTGTGCAGAATTGTGGAAGTTTTTGTGTCCATAAAAAAGGTGATACATCAGTTTTTGCTATTTCAAAGTTTTGTGGTCCCTCCCTCCTCCCTCCTTTGTCATCTGACTAATGCGCATTATTGAGTTTTATCAATGGCATTGTAAATCAATCTGTATAAAAATGCTGGTAAAATTCTGGAAAAAAAATTGTCTGTAATTTTTTTTTCAAAAGTTTATATTTTGATTTTATAAAACAATTATTTTAAAAATGAAATGTATTCTTCCTTTTCACTTATCCGGTTGAAAGTAAAAGAAAGCTGTCTAAAGAATTTCTCTCAACCATCTAACATTTACTAAAATCCCTTCTGAGAGAGGCGTTTAATAGCTTTTTAATGTCTGAGGAAGTATTTCTTTAAAAAATTCTCTTTGAAAAATCTTTTTCCTTCAATCTAAATCAACTAGGAAATTACTTTTTCTATATTTTCTGTCACTGACTTATTGAGTTGTTCATTTGTTAACTTCACATAGTTTCTGTACTTGGATTTATTTTCAAAGTTACATTTTTTTTCTTCTTTTCACTCAAAAAATTCAGGAAGGGCCAGGTGGAAAAGCGATAATAATACAATAAAAAAAAAATTGACATGATAATACCCAGCAGAGAAGCAATTTAAAATTTATGGAAGGAGGCTCAAATAGTTTCTAACTCCGTATGTTCAAAATAACTCGAAACTGAGAAAATCAATTAATGATAAAGTGTCTCATTAATAAGTAATTATATAAATTAATTAACAATTAATTTTATTCATAATTAAAAATGAGTATGCGCATTTTTTTTTTTTCAAAATATACATTAAGGAATAAATATCTACAGATTCCAATGCCACGGATTTTGAAAGAAACTCTATTTTTCTGAAATTTTCTACTCATCAAGAATGTTTGATAAATCACACTAGATGGAATGTGAACAGAGATAGAGCGTTCTCTGTAGGAAATTCAGAATTTCTTGCATTAGTTCATTGGTTCCCACTATAAATTCCCCCTACTAGTCTATTCTGAATTTCTGATAACATTCCAAGAATTCTGAAAGCGGTCAGGTACTTGCCTTGTACATGAAAAATTTCGCAATGAGACGGATTCGGAAAAGGTAGCAACTTTGTCACAAAAGAAAAAAATGCTGTAAATCATTTTTTCATAATTTTTAAATAATTATTTATTTTAATTAATAGAATTTAAAGTTTCCTTTAAAGGAGACACTATGATCCGACGGAAAAAATACTTGATTTCCAATGGGGGAGGGGGGGATGAGCCCCCTGAGAACCCCCCTTTTCCTACGCCCCTAATAGTGCCCTCTTTTAGCTTTAGAAGCATACCCATTTTACACACCAGTTGAAATGTCCTCCTCATTAATTGAAGGAGCATCTGAAAATAATGATAATAATAATGCCATATTAACTGAAAATCGCATTAACTGAAACCGCATAATACGAGGAAAACATGTTGCGTACTAGGTCAAATGTGTATACTCTAAAATTGGGAGGAGTGAAAAGTTCACTTTTTGAAAGAGTGACAGGCATTTTTACTCTTTTTGGAGTGAGTTTTATAAAAATACACTCCTTAAAGAGTGGAGTTTTCCACTCTCTAGAAAGGAGTGGGATGTCTCACTCCTGAAAGAAGAGTGACTTACGTGTGCATTGCTTATTAACCAATCAGAGCAGCAAGGCGACGACACCCTTTAAAGATAAGAAAAATGATTACTTTTTCCTCCGCCATTTTAAGATTAACAGATTAGGATATCATTAAAATTATTCTTTGGAATACATAAAATGAACGTAAGTCTTGTTTAATTTTAAGCATTTATCCGTGTAGATATGTGGAATGTCCAGATTATGAGCTAAATAGTTGTATGTTTGTATAGCAAAAGATTGATCGTGGAGTATTCATAAATGATTGTGAGATTTCTTCATGTAGCGATCTGAAATGTAATTGTTTTAAGAGGACCGGGAAAGCCGTATCTCCGCCATGTTAAATTCACCAACTTTATGTACCTTTTTCTCAGAAATGGTGAAAGATAGAGGTCTAGATTTTTTAGAGTAGTTTGAATAACATGCTTTACGTTTTTTAACTGACCATTTTCGTTCTAAAGTGATTGGGAGATTTCTTCATGTAGCGGACTGAAATGTAATTGTTTTAAGGGGACCGGGAAAGCCGTATCTCCGCTATGTTAAATTCACCAACTTTATGTACATTTTTCTCAGAAATGGTGAAAGATAGAGGTCTAGATTTTTTAGAGTAGTTTGAATAACATGTTTTACGTATTTTAACAGACCATTTTCGTTCTAAGTAAAATTCAAAATTAATTATTAATTATTTATTGAAAGTCATTTTTAAATTAGCACTTTTTGGTAAGATTTCACTGCCTAAAATAAATAATTATCAACAAATCATTAAATCTCTGTGTATACAATATAACATATTGTAAGTATTAAAAAGAAAATCTGAGTTCTTATGTTTAATAGATATTGAAACAAGTTGGAAATTGCTCACCAAACGTGGCAAATGAGGTGCGTTCGTACTATAACTAGTTTTAGAAATATTTTTTGCACCGCATATTGTACTGAATTTTAGTGCAACACTTAAGTGCATATCCATTTCATTTTGTTCTGAAAGGCTGTAACATCATTAAAATGCACTTAAAATATTTTTTTTCCCCATTGGCCGTCATGTAACGGAAAAATTTTGACTGTCCTTGTAATTAAACTATGCATCCGATTTTCCTGAAATTTGAAATGAGTCTACAAAATTTTGCAACAAATATATATTTAAAATTTTAGATCATTCGGAAGGCTGTGACATCATTAAAATGTACTTGCAATAATTTATTACCATTGGCCGTAATGTAACGGAAAACTTTTGACTGTCCCTGTAATTAAACTATACATCCGATTTTTATGATATTTGAAATGACTCGACAAAAGTTTGCAACAATTATATATTTAAAATTTCAGACCATTCGGTTGGGTAGTTTTTGCTCTGATATATGCGGGTGTTGAATTCAGACCCTTATCTCCGGGAGGGATTTCTGTGGTTCCGGAGGAGGGGGGGACATTATAGAGTTCCGGGGGGGGGGATTGCACTTTTTGACCATTGAAAACACAAAATCTCAAATCTTCCGGAGGGGAAATGTCCCCCACCCCGGGCCACCCCCTGAAATCAACATTGACAAACAGACTAAACGACGAATATAGGGGCTACGTATTTATATAATTACGAACGCACCTAAAAAAGGAACATAAACATGAAAAATCCAAGTTTTGAGAAAAAGTCGATTAAATATTTATTGCCATTAAGCTGTGAAGTACTCTTAGAAAGAATGAATAATTTCAACACTTATTTTTTATATATATAAACATGTGTGACACATCGTTGGAAAGACAAAAGTTTAAACTATTTAATGATATAAAAAAATAAAAATCGCTTTTTAGGTGCGTTCGTAGTTACATAAATACGTAGCACCTATAGTCGTCCTTCAGTCCGTCTGTCTGTCCGTCTGCCCGCATATAACAGCGCAAAAACTACCCAACCGAATCGTTTGAAATTTAAAATATATAATTGTTGTATAATTCTGTCGCGTCATTTCAAATTTTATGAAAATCGGATGTATAGTTTAATTACAGGGACAGTCAAAAGTTTTCCGTTAAAGTACGGCCAATGGGGAAAACTATTGCAAGTGCATTTTAATGTTGTTACAGCCTTCCGAATGGTCTGAAATTTTAAATAGGGCAGATGTGCCAGTAATTGTCACCCTTTGATGTTTTTGGTTCATAAAGAAATAAGTAACAAATATTTAACTTTAATTAATATTTTTATAATTTCCCCTTGCATGTTTTATAAAACTGGGTTATTGTTGACACTTTTAATCAAACCAATTAGGAAGTAGAAAATAATGTTTCAAAGTTTTGCTGTTTTCCTGTGAAAATCTTAATGAAGAGGCTAAGAGCTGGCTTCGATTAATTAATTTATATATTATTTATTTTCTTGCAAAATTTGAATGCTTTTGTTTGAGTAGCAATAGAAAACTTAGACTTTTATATACTAACGGTCATTTACGAAATTTCATTTATTTTTAAGGTTTTAAGAGAGGGTGTCTATTACTAGAATGGTTAATCAGTCATTTTCCACCAAAACTTTTTAAATAGCTGCTTTTAAGTTAGTTTATGTGATTAATAAAATTTCAATATTTTATTCTTTTTTTATGTATATATACTTTGCTATTTTAAAATCTGGCAATCAAACCAGCTAGGTAGTAGAAAATATTGTTTAAGAGCACAGCCAAAGACGGGCTCATAGGGCTTAATACCTCTCCTTTTAAATAAAAGCAATTAAGTTACAGAAGCTATTAAAAATCTATTTTCTGTGTTAAATGTTTGGTTATTTTTATCTGAAAAAAAAGAAAAAGAAGGAAAAAAAAAGTAATATTCCTTAATTTATAGGCAATATTCATGAAACTGGTAAATCTGCAGATCAGTGGCCTCAAACATCAGTTCTACAGTTTTATTTTGAAATTATTTTACTTAACATTTAAAATATTCAACTCACAATATCATTTCTTTCATATTTGCAATATTAATTATTATAAATGATATATCAAGTAGTCTCTGGAAGATTAATTGTTAAAAATAGCGAGACAAAACTAAACATCACTAACATTCCAAAACTTTATTATTATTATTATTACCTTTTAAATCCCCCACTGTTTCAATAATTCAATTGCCTGATATTTAGAATTTTAAACTATCCATCTAAAATAATTAAAACATTGATCGTCTGATAATTACAATAATTGATGCAAACAGTAAATGATCATCACAAATATTTTATTAATTACTGGTATCCTTATTGTTAAATTTATTTGAAAATAACCATTTTGTTTCATTAGTATGTTTTCATTAAATTCTGGTTCTAAATACAGTCGTAAAAACAATTATATTTATTACTTTTTATGGGGTGTCCATTACTGGGCTTTTGGGTGTTTTGGTATATTTCTGTTATTTAAAATTAAATTTCGATTCACATTGGGAAATGAGACTATAAGAATGGTTAAATATTATTGATAGATTAATATAATATTGAAAAAACTGGAATGTAATAATTATAACTATTAATAAAAAAAATATTTTTAAAAGAAATTCCTTAAGAGTGTCCATTACTGGCACATCTACCCTTTTTAATTGTTGCAAAATTTTGTCGAGTCGTTTCAGATTTTATGAAAATCGGATGTACAGTTTAATTACAGGGAGTCAAAAGCTTTCCGTTAATTTTAAGGTCAATGGGAAAAAATTATTTCAAGTGCATTTTAATGATGTTACAGTCTTTTGAACAGAATGAAATTGATATGCACTTATAAAGTTCACCAAAATATACATTCAGCACTATATGAGGTGCAAAAAATATTTATAAAATTAGTTATAGTAATAACGCACCTCATTTGCCACGTTTGACGAGCAATTTCCAACTTGTTTCTATTTCCGAGGTCAATCTTTTCCTATAAAACATATAAAATCTATTTTGCTCATATTCACAAAATACAATATCTACGCGAATAAAAAAATTAAATTAAACATGGCTTATCGCGTCATTTCATTAATAAGTATTGTATTAATTTCATTTTTCAGCAATGACGGACGAAAATTAGAAATCATGATTAAGTTAAGGAATATGTTTAAAAGAAAAATATATACATATTCCAGAGAACTTAAAAGTTTAACTTTAGACTCCATGTTCATATTAAATAAAACAAAAGCAAATGACAGCGGCTAATATATATATATACATTCTTAATATTTAAATCATGCTTAGAACTTATTTAAAAAAGATGTGAGTTTATAAGTATTGTTTTTTAAATGGAAAAATTAAAAATATTTTAGAACAATAAGACTTTGCAAAAATAGCAATAATTTAAAGAAAAAGTACGGTTTTATATTTAAAACAAAAATTAAAATAAAATCAAACATTGTTAAACATATAACATCCGCTGATTAAAAAGTTATTAATAAAACTTTAAAAGTAATATCTTTATAGGGCATGCAATAAAAGCAAACCAAGGGATAAGATTGGAATAAAATATTTTAGTTTATTACTATTAGTAATCTAATTTAAATTCGTATGCAACTTTAACTGAATTTTTCCCTAAAAGTTCAATTAGTGTTACAAACTATGAATTAAATAAATATTGCTAATAAAGTATTTTATTCCAATCTTTACTACGCTTGTATCTATTTTCATTGCATGCTGTAAAAGATGTGATTCTTTTAAAATAATCATAGAAACGAGAAAGAAACGACTACATAAAAAATGAACATTCACTTTTATGAAAGAGTGACTATTCACTCCTACCAGGGGTGAAAAACCGCACTCCTTTAGCAAGAGTGAATAGTCACTCCTCCGAAAAAGTGTTTATCCTCCCCTGTTTAGAGTGAATATTCACTTTCCAGGAGTGACTATTCACTCTTTCAGAGAGTCAAAAATTTCACTTTTGCTCAGAGTGAAGAGTCACTCTGCGATAGAGTGACTATTCGCTCCTCCGGAGTGAATAGTCACTCCTTTTTATTTAGAGTAGTACTCATAAAAAATCATTAGAAAATTAATGTATACAGCTGTTACATGTGCGGGATAATTCCTTTAAAGAGCAAATGTTGGTCAGAAGATGAGAAAACGCGTTCTAATTTGCTTCATTATTAGTTATAATCAATGATCGGAAGTAGTGCGCAACAAGTAGAGAAACTACGTAGTAGTCGCTACTTTTTCCAACATCTCTACTGACTGCATGAGAAAACGCGTTCTAATTTGCTTCATTAGTTGTAATCAATGATCGAAAGTAGTGCGCAACAAGTAAGGAAACTACATAGTAGTCGCCACTTTTTCTATAGTCTGTAGTGTAGCTGGAAACAAGTGTCAACTTACTTGTTATTAAATCTTCAATTTTAATGCCTCGTTTCTTTTCTTTTCTTTTTTTTTTATTAAATTTCAAGAAATACAAAATTTAAATTATTATACGGCCCCGCACAAAAATTTCGCAGTAAGTAAAATGTGGTCCTTGCACTAATAAGGTTATGTACAAAATTTTGGCATTTTATCATAAAAAATCGCAGAGATATCAAAATAAATAAATGCTGTCATAAACTACATTTCGATGCCTAGATACGAATTCGTAAAGGGAAAAAATTATCCTCTTCGTTACTGAACAACAAAAAAAAAAATTTGAAAAATGTTGGAATAGGTTTTTCTACTTATTTTGGCTTCATAAACGATATAAATAAAATAATCTTAAAAATTGATGCTCCAGAGTACTAGTAAATAAAGGTCCACATATGTGGACCTTGGGACTCAACTGCGTAAAAGTTCAAAATTTTGGAAAATCATTGTAAATCATTGTTTCTTTTTTAAATTGCGAAAATAAATGTTTTTTTTTCCTAATATAGCATAATTAAATATTATATTTATTGCTTTAAATGTTTTAAATTAATTAAATCGTAAATCTCAAAATTTTTAAATAATTTTTGTCGTGAACTATTGTTAAGAAATGACTGTAAAATTTAAATTTTATTGCATTATTTTTTACTTAGTGTGAAAAAATTTAAAACAATTGTTTTTCAAAATGCATAAATAAATTTTACACATTATACACATAACAATTCTTTTTGATTTACATTCTTCCAAACAACACTTAGACGCATTTTTGCTTTCTATCAATCGTAAATGTCCTACATTGTCAAGATAGATTTCCCTATAAGGTACGTTAAATTTTCTTTACTTCCTTGGCATTTCTTCTTTCAGAACATGAATTTATTGATGGCCTACATCTACGGGGAGTTGTATGATTTCTTCCTTCATTCTTGATCAGAGGTATAGCATTATATACCCTATAATCTATTAATGACATATATTTTCATCTTCATCGCTTTATTATCTCTTACGTAATGTATCCAGCAAGTAGAAATCATTAGATATACAAAGGAATTAACTACAGGCCATAACATGCTGCACAGTGATAATATGCTAGGTACTGATCAAAGACCTATACCACTCATAGATATGTTGTACATCTTTTCTGCAGCTGGCTGGTTACTTTTATTCTTTCCTTATCCTCTTTCGACCATCTCATGCATGTATAAGTTGCTTCACTTTCAACACAAGTTGAAAAAAGTAACTTATTGTTATATTTACACTTTAAAACGGAAATCTCATCATCTCTAAGTACCTCATCTCATCCCACTCTCCTTTTTCCTGTTCTTTATCAGCTTTCAAGTTTTGTGCAGTAGAACCGATTCTATCTGACGTAATAGTTCCTGAAAAAAAAAAATTGCAAAAGGTATTCTGCACATTTCAAACTAGTAAAAAATCGGACTAGCATACGTATATACAGAAATCTAATCCCAATCCATCTCTAACAGACAGAACAAATTTTTCATAACTAGAGATTTTGGTTTTGAAGGTACATATTGTGGGACATCACACTGCGCAGAAAGAAATCATTTTCTAGTCAAAGAAATAAATTTAGGTCGAGGTAAGCTTAAACATTTTTCTCTTATTATTAAATCTAAAAAGAGTGACAGAACTATCAACAAAATACAGACAGTTTCTTAGTTTAAAGAATATATTTTGTCGTTGTATCAACAAATTTCTGGATTGTCTTTCAATCAATATAATTTAGTTTGGTGGAGTTTGATATACCCCTGAGAATATGCCGGCCTGTAAGCTTCATCATATCATAAACTGTAGCATTTACTGACCTGTGCTCTAGATTTTGCATGGAATGTAAACTTCTTTGTGCAGCTAGTTCCTCAAAAAGCTCAATATTCATAACTAGTGGCTAAATTTTATTTTGAAGAAAATTATTAATTATAACAGCATTAGGCAATATTTTTATACGCTAAAAAATAAACAGCTATTGAATTCCCATCATGTAGTTTAAAATGAATATACAAGAAGAACATGCACATACGCATTAGTATTAAAAGAATTGGGATAGAAAAGATAAATTCAAAAGTTTGCCTAAGGAAATATTTTAATAGTTTATTATTATTATGCATTATTTACGCGAAAGAATAATTTACAAATATAACTTTATGAAAATAATTATCATTATTTATTTTGAAGGAAAAATTCATTATATATATAGCTATAGTCTCCAATGTGTCTATGTATTTTCTATAAAATTACATAATTTAATCAGCATTAAATAATATTTAATAAAACAAATATACAAAATCCACTTAATCTAGCTTAAATTGCATATTCTGTTTTTAAAAAAACACACCTTTTGAGTTAATTAAATATAGGAGGACTTTATTATTATTTCTAAACACGATAACAGTTATTCCCTGAGTTTAAGCCTATTTATAATAATTGAGTACTGAGGTCCACGTGTGTGGACCTCAATAAAATGTTACTTTCAAAATCAAGAACTTCACAAAAATAAACAAAAGGAAGTTATCTAGTGAAGATTTATAATGTTTTTAACAATGAAAGAAAATTGTGACATCTTAATTGAAATTTTAACATGGATAAATATTACTTGATTTTATTCAATCGCTGAATTGACGACATTTTTCAAAACCTCACTTGCAACCAACGATTTAGCCATGAAAATAAGTCAAGTGTTAAAATCTGTTGGATTCATTTTGGAAATTAAACTGTCATAAATGTGAATTCATAATCAAAATTTAGAAATTTGGCGTGGCTTTATTACAATGAGGTAAGATCAAAGGTCCACATATGTGGACCTCAGTAGCGAAGAGGTTACGTCGGATGATCGTGTTTCAGGGGTCGTACACAAATTACGTAATAAAACAATAATTATACAATGATAAAGAAAGCAATTTATTATTAACACCTCACCAACTTTGTTTAAACATGTCTTTGCAGCATTTTCTGATAGAATGTTGAAATTTTCTATGTGGTCTTATTAGTGTATGGAGCATATTTTATTCAAAGGGAAATTTTTTATATAGGGTATGTATAAAAATTAAAATTTTCTATTTCGTCAAATTTAATCCCCTGAAAATTTTAATCGATTTAATAAAATTCTGTACCTTTGTTACGTAACTTTGTAATTTATATTATATGTCTATGATCAATATTCAAAGAAATACAGGGTGACAAGAAATAACTTGGACACACATGATACGTTATAACTTTAATGCTAATGAAAATATTACAACCAAACTTCAAAATAAATATGAATATATTATTTCGTCTAATATATTCACAAATTTTCAAAGTGGCTGCCTTTAGCCTTAATACAGAGCTTTAAACGTGTCACAAAATTTTCGGCTATGGGCCGCAACTTACTTACTGATTTTTTATCCCATTCCTTGCAAAAGGATTTCTTTAGGGATGCCAAAGTTTTGTGATATTTAGCACATACCCTTGTCTCCAAGATAGACCAGACAGAATAATCCATTGGGTTCAAATCTGGGGGATACGGTGGCCATTCTTGAGCTTCAATGAAGTCAGAAAAATGTGCCTTGCACCAAACGTGAGTGCCTTTAGCTCTGTGTGCAGGTGCGGAATCCTGTTGGAAGGTCCATCTTTTGTTTCCAAAGAACTTTTGTGACCAAGGTAAGACAACATCTTCCAAAATGAGTTTGCGATATGTTTGTTGATTAATCTTTATCTCTTGATAAAAAAAAAAAAAAACAAATGGTGTTTTCCCACTAGAACATATCCCATCCCATACCATTACAGATTGTAGTCGTTGACGCCATTCAACAATGCAAGAAGGTACAGGTGCTTCTGCTGACAAAACTCTATCATTATGGCTATTGTGAACTTGTTCAATCGAAAACAGTTTCTCATCAAAGAAGACAAATGTTTGCCAACGATCACCTGCAGCCCGCTTTAGCAGTTTTTTGCATCTTTGAAGTATTGTGCGTTTGTTCTCTGCTGTTAGCTTTTGAGCCTCTTTCATTTTGTAAGGGTAAAGACTACTCTCTCCTCTTGCCATCAAAAGTTCGGTTTCACTGTTGAACTATATCTCTTTAGCAACCTTTGTCATTCAAATCCTAGGATTTCGTTCAACTCGCTTTTCGATAACTGACCGGTTTCTTGATGTGTTAACTGTGCGCTTTCTTCCTCTTCCTGGTCTATAACCATCACGTCCGAGTTCTTTAAACCATTTGTGTTGAAATGATTGTGTATGAAACCGTCTGCTTAGGCACTTTCAATCGTTGAACAATTTCACATTGATTCATTACTTGCTTATGTAATTCAAGTATGGCAGATCGTTTGTTAACCATATTGGTTATCACAACTAACTTACTTACACCCGTTTAGTAGCTTTCTAGAATCAATTCCCTAAAACAATAACTTTATAACATCAGTGGTAGTTACAGATTTTTGGTTTGAAACTTCGTCCAAGTTATTTCTTGTCACCCTGTAAAAGCGGAGGTAAATTTTTTTTGGGACGCCCTGTATTACGACAGAATAAATCAATTCTGAATTGCCCTGGTCGGTATATAACGAGTAATGTGTGCTTAAACTAACTTTCAAGAGAATAACGCAAAAATTTTCTTATATGCCATATTTCTTTTTTTTTTCCATGTATTCAGTTTTTTATACTTATTTGATTGTATACCGGCAAACGCAGTATAACGAGGGGCCATTGTATTACTTACTCCCTGTCTGCAATTTTTGTGTGTAAATCGAATCCCTTGACAAAATAGGAAAATAGCGAAGTAGAAACTATTTTTCAAAAGTAGTTTGTACTCGCTGCTTTTTAAAACAACTAGTTGTAATTAACTACATTTGCTATAAAATAGCTGTAGATCGCTTCATATATAAAGTAGTTTTTTTCGACCACTGGTTATAATAAAGTTTTAATAAGTCAAAAATTGTACGGCAAACGTGGCAAATGAGGTGCGTTCGTATTATACCTAGTTTTATAAATATTCAGATCTCGGTGTTGTGTTTGGAGATAGGAGGTGATAGAATAATATTATAAAGTTATTTTGGATATTGAAATTCCAAATCAGTTTTTTAGGATTGATCGTATAGTGTTACAACATTTTTGTTGTGGCCACAAAAGACCACTATGACATAACAGTCATTAATTAAAAAAATATCTGAATTTACTTATCATACATTTGGTAATTGGAAATAAAAAAGTAAAAGGTAAAAGCATTACCTGCATTGACCCGAAAGAACAGAAAAGGATGGAGACATTTGCAGAAAGGAAATAAACAGAAGACAAATCTTCCTTGAAATTTTTTTATTTATGAAGCAATTTTTCTTGCAGAACATAGCGCATTATCATAGAGTACATCTCTTATTCTTTTAGATGTATTTTTTTATGATGGACACATACAATCTACGTTCATTCTACATTCTTACTGAAGAAAATAAAATAATTTCTTTCTTTTGGGAAGTATGGAGGCACAGGCATTTAGATGATTTTTTTAGCATCACAATTCTACGACATGAAATAAAAGCACCATTTGAATAAAAATATTAATAATGCCGTCAACAGAATTTTATCCACATCTTACTGAAGAATAAGAAGTAACTCATCAAAGAATTTCGCCACAAAAAAAAAGACGAAACTATGCAGCCGATTACACAATTTTAAAGAAATATTCTCGCACTTTTAATATTTCTTACTGTAGATACGAAAATCCATTTATTATTTTTTTTTTTTTTGTAGAATGGAAAGAGGCATCCACCCATTCACTGCGTTCGTTGATAGAACACTCATGCAGGCGCAGACATAATTTCTTCGCAGAACGGCAAAAAGGGCAGCCATTCTGCATTGGAATCCCAACTCAACTGAACTGAATGCGCACGAGCTCTCCGAGAAGAGGAGTAAAGGGGGTTGCTATAATCCTTGAAACACGCCAACTTTGGCGGAACGAACATACAGGCGCCCTGCATTGGCATAAAATGCAATGCTAAAGAATATAAAAAACTGTTTTAAAAAAGGAAATTTGATAGATTTCACTGAGATAAGATGCCAAACAGTAGTAAAGAGTTACAAATTTTGAAATTACGAATTAAACTGATTTAAATATTATTGGCTAAGGGGTGGAGCTTCAAAAGGATATGACTTCACAAATAGAAAGATATGGAACTTTTCAGATAATTCTGTTACCGGAAGTACAGATTTCAAAACGACGTTTATGATTTTAAAATGAATGAAATGCTATGCCAGAAAGAAAAACTTACAGGGGAAAGTTGAAAAAAAAAGTGAATTAAAATAATTTTGGAATGCGAATATTAAAATTAAATGAATACAAGATTAATAAAAATATTTTCTATAATAAATTAAATAAAAATATGGCAGTGGTTCTAAGTAACCACAACATATTACTCCGGCTTCCCCAAAAGAAAATATTGGTAAGATGGAGAAATTTAATAATTTTGACACTGAGACAATATTTTCTAAACTATGTACATATACAACATGCATATAACTTCAAATAATGAGAAACAAAATAAAAATAAAAATCGGTTACATTCTTCCGACAAAAGGTACGCAAAGTCTTTCAAAAAATAGTTGCTAAAAGTTCATTCACTAATATGTGAAATAGCAAATACAACACTGTAAAATAAGATCAGTGTACATTAAAAGAGTGGGTAAAAATTGTAATAATGTACACATAGACAAATAATATTACATGATACAATTTGACATGCATATTAATGATGACTTTGCATCATTCAGTATAATACACATTAGTAATAAAACCTTTCTATTTTTAAAGAAAAAGAAAATAGCAATAATTTAAAGTAGTACCTTTAAATCATAACTCTATTTCAAGTGACAGTCGATGAACTATATTTCAATTTTTTTTTTTCCATTTCTTCAATAAATTACTCATCTGAGAATTTTCCATAACATAAATTCAAAATGTAAGTGAATAGTCAAGAGAGAATACACTCTCATTAAAAATATTTATATATAAATATAGCACTTTTTAAGAAATCAATTTTTCTTAGATGAATAACTAATATCGTGTTATTCTACAACAACAATAATAATACTTTCAAAGAAAATAAATGCAAAGAGAGGATTTTTTAGCTCTCATAAATGTAGTACTACATAACTTTAATAACATTTGTCTTACAAAAAATTATCACACAAAATATTTATACTACATATTCTGAAATGCTTATTCACTTATGTTAATTCAAACATCTGTAAGAATAGATATGTGACTATTTCTTTGTCATGTAAAATACATAAGTATTTTCTATGTAAAGACCTAAAACAATCTTTGTAAGTATAAACATGTTACTACATTTTTCATATAAAATACATGAGTATTTTTTTTGTAAAGACCTAAAATAATCTTTGGATCCAAAGTACAAAATTTTCATGTACACAAATATCTTTTTTTAATTTGTGAACTTTCAAACACTTAAAAAAGTTTAATGTATTTTCAACCACTTTACATAATACACCAATAATAATAGTAGAAGTATTACATGCATAACTTTCATCATTATTATTTTTTTGCTTATGTTAGAACATGCATGAATTATAATTAAGAAGAAAGTAACATTTTGAATTACTCTAGAAGTCGCAATAGGGAAAGGGATGACATATGTACTCATATTATATATCAATAAGAATTTTACTTTCTTAAGATAAATACCATATCAAAATAAAGCAATCAATGACACTTTATTTCCAACTAAAATACTGAATTATAAAAATTTGATATGATTTTTTTTAAATCTTTCTTATTATTTAAATCAAATACTGAAATTAAAAATTCTGAGTTATCAGCACATTTTTTTTTTTTTTTTACAATACATATAAATTCTAAAAGATGAATAAGGTTTTGAAGAAAATATTTCAGTGAGCAACATAGTAAACAAAAATAAGATTTACATACTTTTGCAGGATGAAAATTTCACAGTGTCAAGGCGAAGGCGACTTAAAAAAAAAATACAAAAAAAATACACAAATGCTGCCTGCAGCTTTGGTAGAAGTAAAAAATAAAATAAACAGTCAGTCTTCGTATTTGACAATCCAATCTAGCTAGCATAGATGAGATTTTCTTTACAATGGTAAAGGCGTCCTAAATAAAAATGATGGTTACTTTATATTTTATAGTGTTTATGGCTGTGAGGGCGAAGATCATAATGTTTTTTGCTTTGAGTAGATTTATTTAGAACTGTAGTGGAAGTTTTACTACCGGATGTTTGAGAATGCACTGAACTATGTGAATGCGAAGATGTTTGTTGGCACTTCGAAGTGGTGTGAATTTGAGGAGAATCACAATTAGTAGTATGAGTAGGCATATATCGTTTCACAGGAGAAGAAGATGCACTATCAACAGTCGTTTGATCATGTGTTGCACTTCTAGATGAATCAGAAGGATGAAGCAATGCTTCATTTTTCTGGAGTTTCAAGATTCTGTTAGTATGAATTAACACTGGTGATGCTTGTTTATTATTGCAATCTTGAATTTGAATAAGTACATGTGAAATTATTTTCTTTACCATATAAGGTGTACATGTACAAAGACCTTATTGTTTAACAAAACTATCAGAAAGTTTTGAACTTTCACCACTATTTTCATTATTCAGAGAATAAACTTGGTCATAATGTTGATTAGATTTTTGAAGAGGTGGTGAAATCATAGCTATCTTGTAAAAATTGTGCTCGTTCAAGAGCTAATTCAAATGTGGAAATATTTTTCTTGAATTTTAAAGGAAGAATGGATTTTATAATTAGCATAAATATTATTCGCCTCCCCTCCAAAATGAAGAAAATTTGGAGGGAATTTTGTAGCTGGATGAGGTGTAGCTTTATATATGGACTGGTGGATTTTTAAAGCAGTTGGAACATCAAATCCTTGGTAAGCCATTGTATCATAGATGACTTTATTTGAGTGTTGCAAAGCTTGAAGAAAATGAGTAAATTTCAAAGAATCTAGAGCAGCTGGTTGTAACTTAGGAATAGTAAGTCGAAGCTGTTTAGCCAGGCGATATGAAAAACTTTTAACTGGTCGAAGAAAAATTTGACAGTCTGAGTATTTCCATAAAAAGTTTGGATAGAAAGGTTAAAATTTGCTTTTGGAGGCATGGCGATAAATTTCAAAACAATGTTGAACAAATTTCAAAACAATTCTGAACAAATTTCAAAACAAATCCGAATAAATTTTTAAATAATGTGGTGAAGTAAAAAAAAAAAATAATAATAATCTCATATGAAGTCACCTTTTAAAAATAATGTGAATTCAACAGAATAATGTAATAATTGTTCTCAACATATTATCAAAACGAAATGGCATCAATAAATCAATCATTTACTTTTAAGTAAGAAAATTATTCTTAACTCATCTTTTTTCGTAAATAATATCATAAGCAAATATTTTTCCTTAATAATAAACTGCAAATATTACAAGTATTCTTTCTCTTTTTTTTAGAAAGATTGTATAAAAAATTTAAGGAAGCCACCTTTTCTAAATATCAAATATTTCAATAATAATACACTAAAACAAATTTTCATATAAAATATAACTTAATAACTGTCATGTCATAAAGGTTTCTAAAGGTTCACGGCACCAGGAAAGATTAGCTGTTGTGTTTGGAGATAGGAGGTGATAGAATAATATTGTAAAGTTATTTTGGATATTGAAATTCCAAATCATTTTTTTAGGATCAATCGTATCGTGTTACAACATTTTTGTTGTGGCCACAAAAGACCACTTTGACATAACAGTCATTAATTAAAAAAATATCTGAATTTACTTATCATACATTTGGTAATTGGGAATAAAAAGTAAAAGGTAAAAGCATTACCTGCATTGACCGAAGGAACAAAAAAGGATGGAGACATTTGCAGAAAGGAAATAAACAGAAGACAAATCTTCCTTGAAAATTTTTTATTTATGAAGCAATTTTTCTTGCAGAACATAGCGCATTATCATAGAGTACATCTCTTATTCTTTTAGATGTATTTTTTTTATGATGGACACATACAATCTACGTTCATTCTACATTCTTACTGAAGAAAATAAAATAATTTCTTTCCTTTGGGGAGTATGGAGGCACAGGCATTTAGATGATTTTTTTAGCATCACAATTCTACGACTCGAAATAAAAGCACCATTTGAATAAAAATATTAATAATGCCGTCAACAGAATTTTATCCACATCTTACTGAAGAATAAGAAGAAACTCATCAAAGAATTTCGCCACAAAAAAAAAGACGAAACTATGCAGCCGATTACACAATTTTAAAGAAATATTCTCGCACTTTTAATATTTCTTACTGTAGATACGAAAATCCATTTATTATTTTTTTTGTAGAAGGGAAAGAGGCATCCACCCATTCACTGCGTTCGTTGATAGAACACTCATGCAGGCGCAGACATAATTTCTTCGCAGAACGGCAAAAAGGGCAGCCATTCTGCATTGGAATCCCAACTCAACTAAACTGAATGCGCACGAGCTCTCCGAGAAAAGGAGTAAAGGGTGTTGCTATAATCCTTGAAACACGCCAACTTTGGCGGAACGAACATACAGGCGCATAAAATGCATTGGCATAAGATGCAATGCTAAAGAATATAAAAAACTGTTTTAAAAAAGGAAATTTGATAGATTTCACTGAGATAAGATGCCAAACAGTAGTAAAGAGTTACAAATTTTGAAATTACGAATTAAACTGATTTAAATATTATTGGCTAAGGGGTGGAGCTTCAAAAGGATATGACTTCACAAATAGAAAGATATGGAACTTTCCAGATAATTCTGTTACCGGAAGTACAGATTTCAAAACGACGTTTAAGATTTTAAAATGAATGAAATGCTATGCCAGAAAGAAAAACTTACAGGGGAAAGTTGAAAAAAAAGGGGATTAAAATAATTTTGGAATGCGAATATTAAAATTAAATGAATACAAGATTAATAAAAATATTTTCTAAATGAAATTAAATAAATATATGGCAGTGGTTCTAAGTAACCACAACACTCGGTGCAATAGATGTTGCAAATAGCATGAGTACAAAATTTATTACGATTATGTGTAATAAATTTTGTAGTAAGATTTCGTAGTAAAATTTATCAGTAATACAGAAATAATAGAACTCCATCTTAAATAGGACGTAATCACTATGACAACCTAGAATCATTATCTATTAGAGATGGGCAGCATCGTCCTTTTAAGGAATCGTTCACCGAAAGGAATGAGTTAATTGGAGTCGTTCCTTTCGGAATCGTTCCGAAAAAAAGGAACGATACCGAGAAAAAGGAACGAAACCGAGGAAAAGGAACGATACCGAGAAAAAGGAACGAAACCGAGGAAAAGGAACGATTCCGAGAAAAAAGAACGATTTTGAAAAATAAAGGATTCCAAGGGGAAAAAAACACTTCCGAGAAAAAGAGAACCACATGCAATCCATAATATTTTTTACTAATTTATTTTCTTATGTACCCATCCATTTTCTTACGCATCCAGTCGCCTTAATTTTGTAATGTTTTGGACAGATGATTTTGTTTTTAAGAGTTCATTTCATTGATCAGTGTGTGCAATTAATTTCCAGTTATTTCTAACTTTATGATTTATGGTATCAAGCATAATTCCTCTTGGAAATTTAAGGGCGGTGCAAGGTCTATTCGATTTTCAGTGTAATCATTGGTTTCTCTTGAAAATATGTCGTCAAATGACCGTCCATTTATATTATTATATTATACAGTGTGTCTTTACTCTCAACGATGTTCAGTGGCTAACTCCTAAACCGTTAGGACCTATAGTTCCAATTACAAAAATGTTTTTAAAAAGGTAAAAAATTATTCTGAAAGTCGTTTGGATCAATAAAAATATTTCTAAAAAAGTTACGAAATTTAATTTTTTATACGGTCCCCCGCCCTATAAGAGATATTTAGTAAAAATTTCCTGTTCTCTTAAAAGAAAGACAAAGAAAGTCCCATTCATCTAACACTAAAATTCATGAAGTTATACGAAACTTTGAAATGCAAGACTTATGCCACTTTTCTGCATCCGAATACACATGAGTTTAGCCATGCTTCTAGGGGTCGTAAACAAAGTGCTTAAAGTATTTGAAGGATTTATTTCATGTGTAGCTGCGCTTTGAAAGAAATCGTATTACGACAGATTTTTGTAAGGATTTGAAGCTGTTTCTTTTCATGATTTTTTTAACAAAAATTATGCTATTTTTATAAGCTTTTTTTTAACCTATTAACAGCTAAAACTATAAGTAGGAATTTTCAAATTTCTTGTTGAAAGTCGCTTGTCACCACAAATTCAGAAAGGTCATTTCCGCTTTATTAAAATATCAAAATTTCTGCCAATAAATAAGGCAATTTTTTTAGTTGTAAAATAGTGGTGACAAAGTAATTTATGTAAGCATGAGCAATTATTCTGACCGTTGCGTGAACGCAACACCAGCGGGTAACGGGTTAACTTGAAACGATCGTATGTATGTCTTTCCAGTTCAAAATTTGTACTCGAAATTCAACTCACTTTAAAATATGCGATCGAGGTTAAATTTTACATATTGACGTAAATCAGATGATAATGTAATACTATTATGATTTTCAGTGCTTACCATTATGTACTTATTTTACAGGGTAACATAAAAAATTTCGGATAGATTACTGCCAACAAGTTTACTAAACAGTTTTAGATTAGATAACACAAGACTGCGATGGTTGTGTTTTTTTATTTTTTAAATTATGTATTTTTAAAATTATGATTTTTATGTATTTTTTAGCGCTGAATCCGAAAATTATCTTCATTTTTAACCATCATGTCAGAATTTTTCGCAAATAGTAAATTTCAAAATTGAAAAAATAGCTAATACTATAAAATAGAGCCGATGGTTGTATTTTTTAACTTTTACGATTGATTTGTATGTGCATTTTAGCACTGAATGTAAAAATTACCTTGATATTTAACCATCATGTTAGACTTTTTTGTAAATGGTAAATTTCAAAGTTAAAAAATAGCGAAAATCTGATACTATAAAATGGATGTAAAACTTCTTTTATTCAATTTAATTTTATTTAATTCAAAAATTTATTCAATTTTTGGCTTATACTGGGATTCTTACAGCTAAACAGCTCGGGGATCCGATGATGTGGGAAGGGAAGAGGATCAATTAAAACTTTGAACTTTTAAACTTTGAAATTTACAATTTGCGAAAAATCCTGACGTGATGGTTAAAAATGAAGGTCATTTTTGGATTCAATAGTAAAAAATACATAAAAATCAATTATCAAAAGTTAAAGAAATAACAACCACGTCTATTTTATACTATCAGAATCAGATTTCCGAAATTTTTTCACTTTTTAGCTTTCAAATTTACGATTTGCAAAAAATCTGTACTTTGTGATAAAAAATGAAGGCCATTTTTGGATTCAGTGTCTAAAGAATCGAGGCTGTTGCTTTTCAACATTTTATTTAACGAAAATTCTATTATTTTTTTCCTGTTATATGTTTAGTACAAGCTGTATATTTTGCATTAATATTTCAGAATGATTATAGATTTCAAATTTATAATGCAATGTTAATTTTACTGTCAAATATTTTTTTTATATATCTGAAGATTATTTATATTTCTAGTAAATTTGTAAATGACCACTATTTCGCAGCAAAAAATATGCTCCAAGTTTAAACAGCCATTACTTCGGTCAGTTTTAGTCGTAGAATAATAGGACTTTTATTTGTCTTACTTGTAAGTGTAATAGGAAAGTTTTACTAACTATAACTTGAAGGACCGGGGGATCCTATAAAAAATTAAATTTCATAATTTTTCAAGAAATGATTCTATTGACCCAAATCACTTTTTAAATACTTCTTTAACCCCATTTAAAACATTTTTGTAATTGGAACTATATGGCTATGACTAGCGGTTTAGGAATTAGCTATTGGACATCGTTGAGAGTGGACATCCTGTATAGGAAATTTTATTATTGCTCTGATATTTGTCACCAGTGTCTAGGAATTTTTAGTCTCATAGATTCCTCTTCAAAGTCTACCTCTAGGTAATCTTAATTTCATTTTCATTCTGAATCTCATATTTCTTTTGGATGGCCCTACTGGTTTGGATATGTAACTAGTTAAAGTAGATTGCATTTTTGTTCCCGTGTCCGTACTTTCAATAACTTTATCCCCTTTATCGTCTTTCTCCTCAGCTCCCTAACTTTACGCACACAGGATAATTCGCATAATTCATCAACATTATTATCACCGCCTTCAGGATCTGTTTTAGAAGTGAAACACCCTATTCTATAGCAATCATCTTGTAGTGCAATTCAGTGATATATATCAATTTTAATGCATTTGAAACAGCTTAATGTCATTAAAATGCGCTGCAAACGATTTTTTCCCGTTGACCATAATGTAACGAAAAACTTTTGAGTGCCCCTCTAAATAAACTATTAAAGCTACACACTTCATATTGAATACCAAACATCCCATGGTAAACATCATTAACATATATCAATTGCATGGGAATCCGAGTATATTTACGAGAGTTAGGTAAATCATACACTGAGACCACAGAACGACACAAAGCGCAAAAACCGGTCGAAACAAAGAACGAAGTTGTTGCAAACTTGTTTTAAACCAGTTTTTCTAGCGAATTCAAGCGACATGTCTTATGTGTCGCCTTAGTGTGTGACTTGCCTTAGAGCGTGAACAGACGGTCTGACGGACAGACAAACCGCATTCATAAACACTAACTTTATTGGAAAGAGTTAAAAAGTAAAGCACGTTTTTGCACACTGCCTTTCCTGAGTGACTGATGTATGTCTTTTCTTTTACCCTAACATCGCTATTTGTGAACTGCTGTTAACTACGTAGAATTTCAATAAACTTACAACTCTTTTTGAATCTCCAATTTCACGAGAACCTACAGGAATTTCTCTAATTTCACACCCTCATCCGCCGTCACCCTCTCTCCACTTATATCATACAGAACCTCAGTTCGGTGTGAGTGAATTGCGATGCTAATATGTTTGTTTGGATTGGGATCTTTGGAGCTTCATAACTCATGAAGTCATGGAACACTTGTGTTACACGAAAGGGTAGAAGTTCCTTCAGATGATTTGTAAAGAGATTCATTAGCAGCATGGCTATAGCTAGTGATATTTATAAGATAATATTATATATATTAATATTATAATATATATATATATATATATATATATATATATATATATATATATATAGTAATATATATGATTTTATTCATATATAGTACATATTATCTCCGCCAAAAGATATAGTGATTCACTAAACTTCAAAGTTCTATTTCTTTAAATTTGAAATTTGCTAACATTTTAACTGAAAAACGGTTTATTGGTTTAATTAAATTAAACAAGTTAAAAGTATGTCCATTATTATTACAGAGTGTAGTACTATATAAAGAACTATCCTTTTGACGATGTTTCGGCCGTTGAATGAAAGATATCTGTTGTAAACGTGTTATAGATATTACCAACCTTAATTTTTTGAGAATTTGACTATTTTTTATTCGGAGTTAATTTTTTTATTGTCAAAACTATTTAAAATAGATAAAACATTTTGTGAAATTCGAACTTTTCAAAAAACTTTATGTAATTTAAGAAAAAACAGAAAATAAATAAATAAATAAATCTTCTAAGTGAAAAGAATAACAATACGAAGGAAAATACATAAAATTTAGTATCGTATTTGCAGTAAGTTTTACCTCAATAAAAACGGAAGTTTGGTATTAGGCTTGAAACATTAAATTTAGTTTGGCATGAAGGGAGCCTTGATTTGATCGAAATTAAACTCAGATATGTATTATCCATCACCACAGTAACAGGCATTAATCGTGGCATTGATTTCGGGATTTACGAGTATCAATAACGATCAAGAAATCTGAATTATTATAAGAAATTATTACGATAAACGATTTTTTTTTTTTTTTTTTTTTGCTTTTATTTTACGTTGAATTAAAACAAAGTCACAGTTATTTAAATTCTAATTATTTAGCAAGAAATAGAAGTAAAATAACACTTGAAAAAACTGTACAAAATCACAACGTGCATTCTTTGGAAACCAATAATTAAATTCGTATATTGTAAAACTTTTTAAATGCAATACTAAAACCTTCCGCATACCAGACCGGTGCAACAGACCCGATAGATGCACTCAAATTGATTTTTCACATTTTAAAAAATGAAAATTTTGTAAATATGTGACTTTTTCTGGAATGTTCTACTCAAAAGAATAGAACATCCCAGAAAAAACCCATATTTACAGAAATTTCAGTTTTTAAAATAAATTAGAAATATCATTATAAATGTACATGTCGAAGCCATTGAACCCCTCTGATAGGCGGAGGGTTAACATAAATCTATTAAACCGAAACAAGCATAAAATTTGCAGCTTTATATATATATATATATATGTGTGTGTGTGTGTGTGTGTGTGTGTGTGTTGGTGTGTGTGTGTGTGTGTGTGTGTGTGTGTGTGTGTGTGTGTATATGTCGCAGTGTTGGAGAAAGTCCGATAATCTATATGTAGCACGTGATTTTTCTTTCCCGTTTTTATACTCAAAACGGCCATTAAGAGAGCGAACCGCGGTTAAATTATTTCAATCCCACCCACCACTGTTACTGTTATCTTATTATTATTATTAGACATTACGCTTTTTGAAATATTCATTATCTTAAGAAAGAAAGAAACGTTTTACAAAAATTCCCTGTTCTAACAGATTTTACTCTATGTAATAAACCTCAATGTAAGTTGATTAAAACAACAATCTTAGGGAGTTTCGAGATTTTTTTAATCATCTTCTTCATGAGAGAAAAACAAGATGCCAAACTGTGGAAATAAAGTGGTACTCGAGCGCTCGTAGCTGGTCATATATTTATTTTGACAAAGAGGATTCTCAAATTGAAATTATGTTTGAGGAAAAAACATGAAATAGTGAAATATGCATGAAAGTGCGTAACTCTACAATTATTAAAATAATTGAAAATCAGTTATTATTATCCTATTAAAATGCAATTTTTATGGCCTAGTGATATATTTCTTACATTATTCAAAACTGTTTCTAGTCAGATTAAAAAAAATATTTTTCACTAGTAATTAAACAAGCATTTTCTTTGTTTTTCTTAAGGCTGTTCTTAAGTGATCTGCTCAACAAGCGTAAAACGTTTTGACACATTTACAAATTCATTTTTTAACGGAAAGGTATAAAATTGGAATGTTTGACCATGGAAGCGATTTGGAATCGAACTGTGTTTTCCATCTTTTGATCAGTAAATTACCTATTGAGTTATAATCGATTTTGATCACGTGATAAACATGTTTTTCACCCATTTTTGAGAAATTATGCTCTTTCGCGCGGAAATTCGGTTCAAAACGCCCACTTTGACACTATTTTCTGAAAGGCCTATTGCGTTTGCAAAAAAACGGAAAAAACAGCTCGATTACATAGTTTCTGAACAACAACACCTGCTCGTTTCATGCATTTCCGAATAAAAATAAATTAAAACTTTTGTCACAAATTTATCCTTTTGGATTTGAGAACAGCCTTAAGAATTCATTTAGCAAAAATTCATTTCGTATGATACATTTACCAATTAGAAAATGTATTAGCGTATTAAAGTACACATGGTGTTCCATTACCCTCGGGGTCCAGGTACTCAATCGGTAAAGCACGTAAAGTTTCGGGGTTCGAATCCCATCTCGGGTACTTTTTCACTCAGGTGTAAAAAATCCAATTCGTATAAAATATTTTTTTTAATTATTTCTTTCAGATTAATTTAGCACAAGAAGATGAAATAGTAATGTTTATTAAACGCCCTACTCCGCCCCGCACTTCAATTTCTTTTTTCTTTCTTTCTTTACTTTTCTTTTTTTTCTTTTTTTTTTTTGAGGAGGGGTGGGGGGCACACACATTAGAAGGATATTTTGGCAATAAAGTCAGCTTTAATAGAATCAAAATCTGTTATTTTGAAATAAAATAGCGTATTTTAATTTATTAAAACTGGCCAGTCTACAAGAAAAGAACCGATTCCTAAGGAATCGTTCCTTTTCGGAACGGTTCCTCGGATTCGGCCCTTTTTGGAACGGTTTCTCGGAATCGGTCCTTTTTGGAACGATTCCGAAATGGACCGACTCCGAGGAATCGGTCCTTTTCGGAACGACTCCGAGGAATCGGTCCTTTTCGGAGTCGGTAACATTTCGGAACGACTCCGAGGAATCGGTCCTTTTCGGAGTCGGTACATTTTGGACCGATTCCGAGGAGTCGTTCCTTTTCGGAATCGTTCCAAAAAGGACCGATTCCGAGGAACCGTTCCAAAAAGGATCGAATCCGAGGAACCGTTCCGAAAAGGACCGATTCCGAGGAGTCGTTCCTTTTCGGAATCGTTTCAAAAAGGAGCGATTCGAAAGAACCGTTCCAAAAAGGACCGAATCCGAGGAACCGTTCCAAAAAGGACCGAATCCGAGGAATCGTTCCGAAAAGGACCGATTCCTTTTTACAGAATGGAATCGTTCCTTCAGTTTCATTGCCGGAATCGTTCCTTTGGAGTCGTTCCTCAACAAATGACACATCTCTATTATTTATCATGGGATCTCATTGAATTAATTACGTACGATAGAATTTAATAGAACGAAGAAAACTTTTATTAATATCTTTTAAAATTTTGATTAGATTTTCAGAAAATTGCAAATTACTCGACATTTTTCAACGATTATATGTATTAAATTTCAAACCATTTGGTTGGGTCGTTTTTGCGCTTTTACATGCGGACAGACAGACGGACGGACCAGAAGACGACTATAGGTGCTACATATTTATATAATTAAGAACGCAACTAAAAAGAGTGAGATGAAAGAGTGTCTACATTAGGCATTAGACCGGTGCCTTACAATGTAGGCTCTGTTATTTTGTTTAAACGAACAAACTGAAAAATAACTAAACAAATTTTTATGGAATTTATCTTTTAAAAGTAATAATAATAATTTAAATTTTAATTTTTATGTTATTTTTAAGTGCTTAAATAATTGTTAGAGAAAGCTGAATTCAGGTAGTTCACCTCAATTTTTTCGAAGTTTTGTTACCGATCACATCCCTGTAATTTTGTGTAGTTTGTGCAAAGGGCGAAAATTTTGCAAGCTGGCACGCTTCTGAAAGGGTTAACTCGTTTCGCGAAATTATGATAAACCAGCTAAATCCCTGATGAAAATTTACCCTTACAGAAGGCAGAATATTTACTATCTCTTTTATACGTGCTTAAAACACTTTAAAACTTACTTGTAGATAGGTACTTTTTCAGTTACCATATATTAAAAAAATATTCTTCCAAAAAGAAAAATGCATTAAAATTTATTATCATAAAAACATTTTTGAAAAACTGCATTACTGAATAGTGAATAAAGTCTTGAGGGTTTGACAAAAGATTTAAAAATAATGTTTTTGCAGAAGGAAATTTAAAATTGCATTTTTCTTTACATAAATACAGACAATTTTCTATTTTGTCTTTATCTATTTCCTATATATTGAAAAGATTATTTTATTCCGAAATGTTCCTTTATTTTTACACATCTTTTCACATTCTTAACAGATGTTAAATAATATCGTTTTCATATTTAAATTTCAAACAGCAGAAGAAGCTGAACCAAATGAATTATTCAATAAGGAAAGAGATTAAGCGAAAGTAATTTAATTTCAAATTCTTTTTCAAAATGAATTATTGATTTATTCTCATTTTCCGTGATATTTAATATCACTGAATAAAAAAAATAAAAAAATTCTTTGTATAGTACCTTCAGAGTGAATCTTCCAGCTAATTATCGTCACTATTCTAGTTTTAACCAGTTCGTTCGCCTGTTATTTGCATAGGAATAAAGCAATGAAAATGAATAGATTGAGACATAATTTATTTCGCATTCTGTAAGTTTTTGAAAAGGGCAATAGGCTGCATAGTTTTCGAAAATTTGAGTTTGCATGGTTTTCCAAAATTTCAGTAGAGTTTTTATCATGGAAAATCTCAATTGATATTGTGGGCAGTTGCTTTCTAGATTAAAACTACGGCATTATAAGACAATTATTAACGACGGAAGTTATCTAGCTAAGTATACGCAAGTATTTTTCAAAAACTTTGTGTTTCTTCATCAGATGCAAAGAAGGCATGCACCATATTGAAAGCAGGAGCAGGACCGCTCCTGCCTTCTGTTGAGACCAGACTTATTCATGTTTTCAGCGTGGTAGTACATCATCTTCCTGACGAAGAAAGAGGAAGCTCTTTCGAAAACTCTTGCACATCTCTTAATGTCATGGTGGTGTTATGAAGTTTTTTGCCTTTATTTGTGTATCAAATCAGTGTGTTCAAAAATTTTGTAAGTATTTACTGACGTGGCAAGAGATTTATTGTATCACATTTTTTTCTATTTGTTGATTTTTTTTATTATTATAACTACTGTCCTAATGGAGAAAATTCGTTACGAAAGTTATTTAATTATTTTTTCATCTAATTATCTTCCAGCTATAAGAACATTTAAACATACAAAATGAAAATTATTATTTTTCATTATTAAAAAGGTGCTAAAAATATAAATACAGGTTTTAAAAAATAAAAAACCATCGTAAATGTTAAAATGATGTTACAAAGTCGACACCCGAGCGCTTTCGACTGAATCACACAGCCATGATAAAGGAAGAAAATCTTCAAGGCGTCAATTTTCATACATGATCGTTGGAGACGAGTTTATTTATAAGGCGGGGGAGGGTATTCATTCGTTACGTTCCAAACTCACCAGAAATATTTAATTATTTCTTATGTTATATCAGATCCGTGGTATATTGTGGGAGAGCCTTTCATTACAGGGTTTCGTCCTTTAGTTAAAGTTTCCAATGATTTCCTGATTATGCAGGTATAGTAGTACGATGTATGAGCTATGATTTTTGCGTTTCTGGAGTCTATTACAATATACCTCGGATCTGGTATAACATACTAAATATTTCTGAGAAGTTTGGAACGTAACCATTGAACCCCCACCCTTCCCCCGCGCCTTATAATTTTTTCCCCTGATGTTGGCTCTCTGAATCAGTCGAAAGCCCTCGGGTGTTGAATTTGTATCATCATTTTAACATCTACGATGGTTTTTGTGTTTTAAAACCTATAGTTACATTTTTAGCACCTTTTTAAGTAATAAAAACCCATAATTCTGATTTGCTATGTTGAAATGTTCTTATATGATATCAAGGTGATAACGACGTTTCAAATTATAGTAAAACTATTTATTTTTATTATCTTTTCTCTCTTATATAATTTTAAAAGAATGTTAAAAAATAGTATTTTCAGCTATCAATCTGTTGAACGACACTTTTCCAAACTACTTAAACAGTTTTGTCGACGAGGATATTTATTAACTGTTAACCTTACAAACTGAGTTTCTCAAGCAATAATGAATATATATATTTTTTGTATAATAATCAATTGAAAAAAAATTTGTTTTTTCATAGATATATTGAATTTTATTTATTAGCTCTTTTCATGATTTTCATTTATTAGCTCTTTTCTAATAGATCTTTTGTTCTAAAGTGTTTTCATATTCTTACACAGCATTTCACATTCTTATTATAGCGGTTAAAAATGATGCCGTTTTCATATTTTAAGTATCTGTCCACTCTTATATAATTGTAAAATTGTGTTAAAAAATAGTTATTTTCAGCTATCAATCTATTGAAAGACTCTTTTCCAAATTACTTAAACAGTTTTGTCGACGAGGATATTTATTAACTGTTAACCTTCTTACGAACTGAATTTCGCAAGCAATAATGAATATATATATATATATAATAATAATAATCAATTGAAAATATTTGTTTTTTCATAGATATATTGAATTTCATTTATTAGCTCTTTTCATGATTTCCATTTATTAGCTCTTTTCTAATAGATTATTTTGTTCTAAAGCGTTTTCATATTGTCACACAACGTTTCACATCCTTATTATAGCGGTTAAATGATGCCGTTTTCATATTTTAAGTATCTGTCCACTCTTATATAATTATAAAATATTGTTAAAAAAATAGTATTTTCAGTTATCAATCTGTTAAAAGACACTTTTCCAAAATACTTAAACAGTTTTATCGACGCGGATATTTATTAACTGTTAACCTTCTTACAAATTGAATTTCGCAAGTAATAATGAATATATATATATATATATATATATTGTATAATAGTCTATTGAAAAAAAATGTTTTTCATAAATATATGTATTGAATTTCATTTATTAGCCCTTTTCTAATACACTCTTTTGTACCGAAGTGTTTTCATATTCTTACGCAACATTTCACATTCTTTTTACAGCGGTAAATGATGCCATTTTCATATTTAAATTTCAAACCGCAGAAGCTTAAGAAAATGAATTATTCAATAAGGAGAGAAATTAAGCAAAAGAAATTTAACAAAGTTTTCACATCCTTTTACATAATTAATTGTTGTTTTATTCTCCTTTTCAGAAATACTGAATATCGCGGAATATATTTTATTAATATAGAAAAAAAAGACGAAGAAGAAGAAAAATTCTTTGAACAGAACCTATTGAATGAATTTAAAGTTAATTATGCGCATTTTTATCGTTTTAAACAGTTCATTCTCGTGGTATTTTGAAAAGGCTACCACAATGGTTTAAAGCGAATAAGATATGACGCAATCATATATACTATTTCTGATGTCCACATCCCCTTTTCTAAGCACATAGAAAACGAATAACGATGAATGAAGTATCATACCAAATGTTTTTAACACATTCACGCCGGCGCGGTGGGTCACACTCGACTGTCTCAGAGTAATCAAGTTTCCGGATTTTTGTACACCACTGTTATTTTAGAGAAAATGTTGCTCCTTTAAATCGTCCAATTGCTCTAATTAAATAAAACAACATTTTCTGTATTAAAATACTAATTCAAATATAATACAATTCAAAAGGCCGGCCAATTCATATAATACAATTCTTAATATAATTCAAAAGGCCGGAGACTTGCCAGCTCTGAGACAGTCGAGTGTGACCCACTGCGCCAGCCTGAACGTGTTAAACAGGCTTTTGATATAATACACTCACATTTTCTTAAAATACGTTGTTTGTTTTAAAAATTGCAGTTAGTTGAAAATTAACAAAACAAACAAACAAACAAAAAAAAAGCATATGCAAATAATTACGAAAATCGCTGTTGCCTCTCATATGTCAACTGCTTTTTATTGTACCCCTTATATATAAGAAAATGCTTGTATACTGCGGGTTTTTCTAAAATTTTCGATAGAAAATCTGAGCTATTATTGTGATAAATTGTTTCTCTCTGGATTAAAATTAACCCATTTATCGAATTTTAATAAATTTGTTTAATTTCCTTCTTTTTTATAGCATGAATACTGTGTGAAATAATTATCTATAAATAACTTTACCTGTTACAGTAAAATGACAGTAGAAGATGGTTATTTATTTGCTTAGATGAAGGCCTTTTTCGGAGTTTAGATTTTTCATTTTTCAAATAAGCGAAATGTATATAGCAAGTTTATTTGTGTTTTTTCAACCAAGGATCCAAATAAGTAAGTCATAATCTTAGCCTGTAGACATTTTTGAAATACGTATTTTTTTTAAACTGTGAAATTATATGTTCAAGCATATTTTATATACATTTTTGAAACGAAAAAAGTATACGGCGCAAGGCACGATCGGGTACATACTTTTATTAACCATTTAGGAGACAGTTATTTATGTAAAGTCCTTTTCAAGATGATTATAAAACAAATTGTTTTTAAGCCTCAAATACGAATATTCTTCGTTTATTATTAATAATACATATAATGTTATTGGTCTCTGTAAAGAAATAAATATAATTGTTCAGTAGTTCATAAAAATACTAATTATGATATATAATATACAATTCAAAAGCTTATTTTACATAAATTTAGACGAAATATATAATTATGCATAATATACCACTAGAAATAATGTATATTCCCATATTTAGCACCTTTACATTTTATCAAAAATATACAAAATTTCGTTTGTGTAATTTTTTTTAGTATTTTTTCATTTCGTTTTGCAACATTTTAAAGTAATTTTTTTAACAAAATTCAGAAAACAAGAATTCAGGCACAAATGGTGTTCTAAAAAAATCTATTTCCACGCTCAACAACGCGAAATTTTCCGAAGCATTTTCTGACTCATTTTGAAACATTAAAGTGGGATGCCTGCAGACCTGATTATTGAACTTATTTGTAATCGGATAGTTTTTATTTTTCATTTTTCGATAAATTAATTACATCTTAAGTTACAAGCGATGATTGCCTCAGGACGGCAGTTTATTTTTACGTGTTCAGAAATTAGGTTCGAAGGTCCACTTTGACAGCATTTTCTGAAAAATATTTACCAAAATACGGAAAAAACAGTTTGACTAAAAAGTTTATTAATAAGTTACCCTGCCAATTTGATACGTTTCAGAACAAAATTGAACACAAAAATGTGTCAGTAACCAGTTTGTTTTAGAGAACAAAGGTGTCTCAGGACTCTTAAAACTTAAAAATTTTCGCAATTCTATTTTTTTTTTTTTAATTAAACTCCTACTGTTTATGAACATTTTGACATAATTGTTTTCTTGAAATTCCTATTATAACAGAAGTTGTGGCTTTTAGAATTATACCTGCTCAATAGCTTAAGTGGCGTTTCCCAAATTTTGAAGTCATTTTTCTACAAATGACGTTTTTGGACATAACGCGCAGGATATCTCAAAAGATTTAGAATATTTTTTATGAAAGTTTCAAAACACATATTTCATGTTAGCCTGTATGAACTGAACCTAAAATTTCTTTTTTATTGTTCAAAAAACATATTTTTTACGTGATTATTCTGTTGAAATTTTCAAAATTTTGTATTAGCTAAGTACAATTTTGCATTTAAAACATAAAAATACTTTAAATACTAATTTATTTGGGTTCAGGGAAATTACTATAGTTGGAAGTATAATTAGGCACGAAACATTTCAGTCCAGTTTCAAAATTTATTTTGTAATCCTGCGCGTAAGCTGTCATACACTGTAAAAAAAAATAATGCCAGTTTTCCGGTAGGAATCGGAAAAATAGTTGCCCTTATCGTACCGGAATAATTTCCAACCCAGCTCGGAATAAAATCCGTAAAATACCGTTTTTCTGACTATTTCCTTATTTTTATGGATTTTATTCCGAGCTGGGTCGGAAATTATCCCGGTACGATAAGGGCAACTATTTTTCCGATTCCTACCGGAAAACTGGCAGTATTTTTTTACTGTGTACCAATTTTTTGGTCGATAAAAATCTGATAGTTTGAAGCGCCCTATCAATACTAATTCTGTATCTTGCAATTTTATAAATATAGGAAATGAAAGAACATATTTATATCTTTCATCCCAATAAAAATTGCGTTTTTAAATATTATACACACTGTAAAAAAAAAAAAAAAATACTGCCATTTTTCCGGTAGAAATCGTAAAAATAGTTGCCCTTATCGTACCGGAATAATTTCCGACCCAGCTCGGAATAAAATCCTTAAAAATAAGGAAATAGTCAGTAAAACGGTATTTTACGGATTTTATTCCGAGCTGGGTTGGAAATTATTCCGGTGCGATAAGGGCAACTATTTTTCCGATTCCTACCGGAAAACTGGCATTATTTTTTTTACAGTACATTTTAAGTTATTAAAGGTTGGAAATGTAGGGTTTTTTCATTTTTATTTTCAATTTTAAGAGTTCTGAGACCCCCTAAGGGGTCGTAAGACAGTCATTCTCATTAACGTCAAGGGTTATCTAAGTATTAACAGACACGGTGAGAAATTTTCAATTATAGCCTTTTTTTTTATAAATTTATTTTTTTTTCAATACTGTTCTAATAAAAGATATCCTTCACAAAAGTTATTAAGTTGCATTTTTATTACATTATCTTTCCATTAATATGCATTTTTTTTTTTTTTTTTTTTTTTTTTTTTTTTTTTGGTAACCTAAAAACAAAATTGTCTTAGGAGCCATGAAACTATTGAAATGCATTCTTCGAAAAAGCTTTCATAATTGCTGTATTGATTGCCAATTTAATTGAATAAAAAAAGGTTTGTAATAAATTTATTAGTAATTTTTTAGTTACAAATTAACCTTTTAACTGCCCCGGACGTATATATACGTCTTTTGAAAATGCATGCATCTATTAAAGGGATGGCGAATTCCAATTATAGCGAGCCAATTTTCACCACCTGAGCCATTATATATAACAGTATAACCTGTGCATTTTCTTACTGTTTTTTCAGCTAACTAAAATGCACATTCTGTAAATTCAGAATTATGCGATTTAAGTAAGACACTAGAGATCACGCAAGATTTCGTCAGCAGTTAAGGGGTTAAAAACTATATTTTTCTTTATTTAGACGTATGTCGTACAGTCGTGTAAAAAAAAATAAATAAATAAACACCCCCTACTAACTATGGAACAACTTATTGTAGAAGAAATTTACTGGTACCAAACGATTGGAAATAAAGTCTACTTTTAAGTTATGTATATGAAACTTGCTTAGGGGCCATCTACATATCAAAACGAACCCATTTTTTTTCTTTTCAAGTTTGACACAATAAATAAATTCTACACCCTTCAATTAGCCTAAAAACAATTTTTCATGAAATTCGTACGATGAGATTCAGAAAAATTAATTATTTTAAAAAATGCATATTTTAGGAGCGGGATCCAAATCAAAGTTCTGCAGTCGATTGTTTAAGGCTGTTCTTAACAGCTCTTCTCAACAAGCGAAAAATGTTTTGACATTTTTACAAATTCATTTTTTAACGGAAAGATATAAAATTGAAAAGCTTGGCCATGGAAGCAAATTGGAATGGAACTGTTTTTCCATTTTTTGATCCATCAATTACCAATTGAGTTATAAGCGAATTCGATCACGTGACAAACGCGTTTTTCGCCCGCTCTTGAGTGCTCTTTCTCCCTTAGCGCGGAAATTCGGTTCAAAACGCCTACTTTGACATTATTTTCTGAAAAATCTATTGCGTTTGCAAAAAAATGGAAAAAACTGCTCAATGACAAAGTTTCTGAACAACACCAGCTAGTTTCATGCATTTTCGAACAAAAATAAATTAAAACTTATGTCAGAAAGTTGGACTTTCGATTTGAGAACACCCTTAAATGTTATAGGATAACGATGTCACTTCTATTAATGTATTATTTCTTGAAAATATGATTATTTCACTCAACTAATATGTTTCGACTATTGTCAGCCCAAATGTTTCAATAAAATGAGAAAACATATATATACATATAAATATTTTTTTTCTTCAAATTATGCTTTTCTGCACATCATAATTGAGAACACCCTTAAATGTTATAGGATGACGATGTCACTTCTATTAATGTATTATTTCTTGAAAATATGATTATTTTATTAAGATATTATAATTTTTATTATAATATCATATTATAATAAAATGTATTATAACATACATAAACATAAATAATACATAACTAAACATAAATAATACATAACAGATATTATGTAGGGGAAACTAGCGAGGTTTGACCCACCCTATCCTTTTCATATTTAAACATTTATTTAGCTGATGAGCACCAGATGGCAGCATGGTAGCAAGCAGAATGACATATCTTTTTTGTCTGTTAGCCATTTGCAAGCAGAATCAAGGAGGAATCACATGTAATATCATTTTCAGCTAGAATTTTTTTTGTTGTTGTTGCAAGCTCTTCTCTCCTCTGACATCTGTCATTAACATATATGAAAGTAAGTTGAATTGTTTGTGTACTTAGATTAATATACCAAAAGGCAGTATATTTATTTTTTACTTTTACTTTTTATTTTAATGTGATTTTTACATTTTTTTCCAAAATGGCTATTAAGGGAGGTTTGACCCATATCAATTCTGGGATGTTTGGCCCAGGTCAAACCTCCCTATTTAGTTTAATTTGATGTGCTAACACTTTTAAACTGTACTGCAGTTAGTTTTTAATAGAAATGTTGTTCTTAATTCAAATCAAATAAATGTTTTTCTTAATTCCAAATGCACTGAATATAATATAAAAATTCATTTGAAACAACACTTCTTGTTTAAAGAAGAACACGTGCTTAAAGAATACTTGCTACACGCTTCAAAGTTAAATTATGGTTTAACTTCAAAAGCAACACGAAACTTGGCATATCAATATGCTGTAGCAAATAACAAAGAAATCCCTGAAAAGTGGTCCGTAAAGAAAACTGCAAGTTATGACTGATTGAGGGGTTATTTGTGCAGGAATGCAGATTTATCATTGCGGCGACCCAAATCAACTAGTTTGTCCAGAGCCACTGCTTTCAATAAAACAACCATTGGTGAGTTTTTCAATAATTTACGCTGCATCTTCGAAAAAAAGAAATTTGGGCCAGAAGCAATATTTAACGTTGATGAAACAGGAATCACTACTGTACACAAACCTGGAAAAATTATTGCTATGAAAGGAGAGAAGCAAGTATCTCAAGTCACCTCTGCGGAATGTGGAACTTTAGTCACAATGTGCTGTGGTATCTCTGCTATTGGAACATCAATTCCACCATTTTTAGTATTTCCACGAGTTCACGTAAAAGAAATAATGACAAGGGGTGGACTTCCAGGAATGCAAGCTGCTGCTCATTCCAGTGGATGGATGACAGCAGAGAACTTTCAGTTATACCTTCATCATTTTATAAAATTTAGCAAATGCAACAAAAATAACGAAGTATTGATTATTCTTGACAACCACGAGTCACACATATCTGTTGAGGGTTTGCAACTTTGTAAAGATAATGGGATAACTCTGTTAACTTTACCACCCCATACAAGTCATAAGTTGCAGCCATTTGATAGAACTGTTTTTAGTCCCTTCAAGATATTTTATAATTCTGCTGCCAGTGATTTTATGGTCACAAATCCAGGTAAACCTATCACAATATATGACATTCCAGATTTGGTTTGCAGATCATTTTCAAAGGCTTTTACTCCAGAAAATATACAAAATGGATTTGCTTGTACTGGAATCTGGCCATTAAATTCAGATATTTTTTCTGAATCTGATTTTTTTTGCTTCTTATGTGACAGACAGACCAGATTTGGAT
This sequence comes from Maratus speciosus, assembly GCA_963932465.1. Taxonomy (NCBI): domain Eukaryota; kingdom Metazoa; phylum Arthropoda; class Arachnida; order Araneae; family Salticidae; genus Maratus; species Maratus speciosus. The sequence goes on from OZ010789.1 coordinate 237,342,112, forward strand.
GTTACAAGTTTGCCTTCAGCTGCATCTTCTAATCTATCTACCAGTGTATTGAATCTACCATCTACATCAACATCTGCAAATTTCACGAATCTTACTTTTTCATCCAATTCTAGTATTCCATCTACAAGTTCAATGAATTCACATTTTCCAGTGCAATTAGTAACACCTGAGCAGTTTCGTCCGTTTCCTAAAGCAGGACCTAGAAAAGGCAGAGGTGGTAGAAATCGTACCAAGTCAAGGATTTTGACAGATACCCCTATGAAAGCTGAAATCGAGAAGAAGCACAGCATGAAAAAAATAAAGAAAACTTCACAAAATAATAAGAAGGTCAAGAAACAAACAAAAAAGCGAATAATAGATTTGTCTTCAGACAGTGAAATTGAACCAGAAAACTTTCATGTTTCAAGTGATGAAGATGGAGATGATGATTTTGAAGATTCCCGAACCAGCATTGAAATTGGAGATTTTGTTTTAGTAAAATTTACAACCAAATCTAGTTTACTGCATTATATTGGTTGTGTCACTAAAAAAAAATGACAATGATTTTTCGATTAATTTTCTCAGAAGATCTGATGCATGTAGTTTCAGTTTTGTTTACCCTGAAAAAGAAGATATTGCCACAGTATCAAGAAGAGATCTCACTAAGCTGCATCAGCCAATAATCAGTGAAGGCACCAAAAGAGTTGTGTTAAAAATGAAATTTGATTGTGATATTTCTAAATATCAGAATCTTTACTGATTCATACTAAATTCCTTTAACGATTTTTGTCCAGATTACTTGTTATTTTGAATCATAAAATAAATATTTGGTATTTTCTACTCATAATTATTGCCTGTAGATTGTAATAGTATTTTTTGTACATTTAATTATTGCTGTACAATTTTTAATAACACCCAATTCCTGTGGTGGGTCAAACCTCCCTCATGGTGGGTCAAACCTCCCTCAAGTAGGGAGGTTTGACCCGGTTTCTAGACTCTTGAAAAATCATTAATCAAAAAGATAGTTTATAATTTAAATAGAAAAAAATAGTGTAAAATGATGCCAAACATTATAAGCTATCAAATAATGTCAACAGGGAAATTTTATTACGTTAAAAAAAAATTAGAAAAATATTTTTGTAAAAAGCGGGTCAAACCTCCCTAGTTTCCCCTATTATTTTATTATGATATTATAATCTGAATCCCTTAAATGTTATAGGATGACGATGTCACTTCTATTAATGTATTATTTCTTGAAAATATGATTATTTCACTCAACTAATATGTTTCGACTATTGTCAGCCCAAATGTTTCAATAAAATGAGAAAACATATATATATATATATATATATATATATATATATATATATTCAAATTATGCTTTTCTGCACATCATAATTGTCCTCTTAAACCATCATTTTGACTTTTTTAATCATCATTCGAACTGTGCTTGGAAGAAAAATTTGAAATTGAAAATTCGCATAAAGCAGAACATAATAAATATAAATCTATCAAAAAATTGTAGGTTGCAATTCATACATTTTTCTTCGAATATTAATTTCATAATTACATCTTATGAAATTTTTAAAATTACAAATTCAATGTATTTCTGCTAGGGTTTTTTAGTACTAAAACCTCACAAAAAAATATCACGTTAGGATTATAATTTCAGGAGACATGAATAAAAATACGAAAATGTAATTTAACATTAGAAGCTCTAAATTATGAATGTTTATGATTCAAAAACTTATCATCCAAATGACTTGAAATTTCGTTTCTAGGCATAGTTTGCACCGAAGATTTAAAATATATTGTCAGAATTGTGTGCTGCCGTTGAAAAAAATATGTTTAGTCTGGTTTTGATTTGTAGATGAAGATGACCCCTAAGCAAATTTTATATACATCATTTAAAAGTTGAATTTATTTACAATCGTTTGGTAGCAGTAACTTTCTTCTATTATAATTAGTTGTAGTTGTTAGTAATGGGTGTTTACTGTTTTTTTTTCCACGACTGTACATAAACATAGGCTTTTTATTATATAATTCTAATACAATTCATTTCCAATAGAATAAAAAGACTCTGGAGTGTTTTTATATTATTACACAACTTTTCAAATTATGAGATGTGAAAATATACCGTTTTCTTATTTAAATTTCAAACAGCAAAATCTGGAGCAAATGATTCAATTATGAAAGAGATTAAGTGAAAGAAATTTAAAAAAGTTTTCTTACGCATTTAGAAAGTGAATTATCCCCTTTTGTTTCGAAATATTCATGAAAATTTTATCTTCTAAAGCATTTTTCGTGAATCTGTTTAAACTACATTAGAAGATTTACATAATCATTTAATAAATTTTAGAAGGATTGTAGGATTTAGAAGGATTAATTTAATTTGAATTTATAGGGATTTTTCGCAATATTTATAATCTCACTCAAATCTTTTATTTTAAATATTCTTCTTAGTATTTTGTAAAATTAGGAAATGTACAAATACAACAATACAATAGAAATATTTCCGATTGAAAAATCCTGTCCCCCCCCCCCCTCCCAACGCCAAGAAAGCTGGAAAGATGCAAAGGCAAATAAAATCATCTTTTTAAAAATATTTTTGTTTTATGTGACCAATAATGTTTTTGGAACCAGATAAAGTAATGTATCTATAACTCATTCTAAACTGCATTATAACTAATCGATGTATTAAATGTATTTTATAACAAGTTATTTTAATGGTACTTATAAGTACCGTCAGTAGATAAAGGGTTAGAAAAAACTGTTTGAAGATATCTCTTGAATAAACCTACTGCAAATTATGTTCAATTTTCTTGTTTTAAACGCTTCTTGCTCCGGTTATTTGCAAATGAACGCTACGACGAATAAAAAAAAAAACGGGTTATGACTTTTTTTCATACCCCATAAGTGTTAGAAAATGGCGATAGACATTTATGGTTCTAGAAATTTTTTTATTCAAAATCGTAACCGTTACTGTAGTAAATTATTTCTCTCTGTCTTAATATTAAGTTTTTGGATAAGATTTTAATAAACGCCGAAATTTATCCGACTAAGCATTAACACTAGAACGCCCGGAAATTTTACTCAAGTTTCACAAAAATATTTTACACCAGAATTTTTATTTAAAATTATTTGACTGATTTATTTAACGTAAATCTGCGTTTTTAAAGTTAAACTTATTTTGTGAAAGAATTTCTGGTTCCACTTGTCATTTAATTATATGGTCGGAGTCGAATTGACTCCTTCCGGGCGTTCTAGTGTTAACTAACATGGTAAAAACTCTCTTATTAGGTTGAGCAAAAAGTTCTGGGAATTTTTTTATCTAATAGTTTCCAGAATTTTTATCGCATATAAGAGTACTACTGGTATATCTATAGGATTCAGGAATTTCGACTCCAAAATGCCTATTGAATAGTATGAGTCGCCTGTGTTGATCCGGCATTATTGGAGAAAAGGTCTAACGATTCTGAAAGCCTTCAATGAGAATCCTTTAATGAAGTTGAAGAAGCGTGTCAAGAGTTTTTCGATTCCAAGGAGCCGCTATGGTACTTCCAGCAACTCCGGAATCTGGCAGAACGATGGCAGAAAGTCGTGGACTATGATGGTCTCTACTTTGAAGAATTGTCCTTGTTGCTTTTGTTGTTAATTTGCGCATAACAACGCAATTTTACAAATTTCGTAGGACTTTTTGCTCAGCCTAGTATAACATAACTAGTTTTACATTTCCGTTGAATGATTTTGAAAATGTTGCCGTTTGTGCAACGAAACGATCGTCAATCTTAATAAAGATTTTCTATCACTTTTTATAGCATTTTTAACTTTATCTGTTTATAAGTGATTATTATACATGTGTTTATAGTTTTACATGTTTATTTTATCTTTGTAACTACTGTTCAAATTTTAAAAATTTTCCTCTTCAACAGTTGTTTAATACACTTTAATTACATTACCTTTTCATTGATTTATAATTTTATATTATAATTAAAAGTTATTATAATATGTTTCATCTTCGTGAACATTTCGTGATATCTGTTTGTGAATTTATGCTATCTGTCTGCGAGATATCGCGAAATAATGGGAAGATGTCTATACCACCGACCGGTGACGTTATCTGTCAAGGCTACAATCCACCAAACCTTCTTTAAAAACTGTTTGAACCTACAAGTGATTTCAATAAACTGATTAATACTATCTTGATATAATTCCGCGAGATTGCGACACCAAAAGTTCTACAGACTTTTATAATGACTGTTTAGTGAAAAAGACAATGACAAAAAGCTGATTTAATAATTTTCTTTTCTGAAACCGAACTAACTGAACTTTGAATTGAAGCCTTCAACTCACTTTTAAATTACCCGTAGATGGGCTTTGGCGATCAGGCTATGAGGACCTGAATTAACATGGTCTCTTTATTTTATTTTGGAAGCTCAAAATTCGCTCCTATGAATCCATGTCCACATTAAAATACAATGTTAATTTCAATTCTAATTATCCTTTAAATGTATGTAACCAAGATTATTGTATCGTATTAATAATTTGTTTAAATTTATGTTATTAAAACTAGAAAGCAATCAAGTGAAGCTTCTGGTTCTCCTTCAATCATTCTAGATACAGGACTTAATAAGATAAAATTATTATATCAGCATTTACAGAGCTGATCTTGTGTGATCGTGAAGAGATTGGATTAAAGCTGTCTAGAGGTAAGCTGATGCTTTTACTTACCTTAATATTTTTATATAATAAATAAATATTGAAGGATCTGAATTTATCCATTAGACTTCACGAAAGTTAAAATTTTGCAACCAATGTATTTATTTACTATCAAGCTTATCAAAAGCAAGTTTGGTAAAATTTTGAAAATGCTTTTTATAACTAAAAAAAATACTTTTTTAACGTAGCATTCATAAATACAGGGTAATATTTCACTTTATATGCCTTTTTCTAATAGAATAAAAATTGTCCTTTGCTCCGAATTATATTTTTTTTTCACACTCTTACACAACTTTGCACATTCACTATAGATGTTATAAATGATGCCGTTTTAATATTTAAATTTCAAACAGCAGAAGCTCGAACAACTGAATTATTCAAGAAGCAAAGGGATTAAGCGAAAGAAATTTAATAAAAAGTTCCTATCCTTTTACAAAATGAATTATTCAATTATTCATATTTTTACGAAATATTGAACATCTCTGAATATATTGCATTATTATCTTTAAAAAAAACTTTAACGAGCACATTCTGAATCAATCTACAGCTAATTATAGCCGTTTTTACACATTTTATTTAACTTAACTTGGTTTTGACGTAAGGTAAAGCCAGGAGAGATCGCGCACAAAGAGATTTTGACGGGAAGGAGTAGACTGCGCGCGAAGCGACTCTAGGTAGTTGTACAGCAGCATTAGTGCAGTGTCTATATGAATGTGCACATTGATTATTCCAAGCGTCTTGGATAAAGCATTGCTATTTTGTTTTGTTTATCCAAAGTAAGTGCTTCAATTTTCATAACTGTTCGTGAGAATTTTTATAGAATGTCAGTAGTACAAAATATTTTGAACTTAAACGATTTCTTATAAGCTAATAACCGAGACTAAGGTTGCGAACACCAACAATTCATTTTAGAAGTGGCCATGTTTAAATAAAAGGCCGCGAGTTTCTCCTACCAAAATAGGAGAGTTTGCGCATCTGCTGCTTAGGAGAGATGGCGCATTTACCCATGCGTTTCAATGCTAGGAGAAATTACGCAGCTTATTGGTAAATTTGCATGAATTGTAAATTACGTGTAAAACATATGAATTTTGAAATAATTTTGGAACATATAATTATCGAAACTAAATTGGGCAACAAATTAATTTACAAAAAAGTGCTTTTGTAGATAAAAATTTTATTAATAAATTAATAATACAGTTGTTATTAAATTAATTTTATGTAATTATTTTTGTTAATAAAGTAATAATATATTTGTTAATAAATTAATTAAATATTTATATATATATTTTATAATTTCTGAACAATTAATTAAAAAAAATTCTGAAGATAAGATGCTTTAAGAAAAATGGGATTAAAAAAAACTGACAGAAAAAAGTCGAAGGTTAATGAGAATGAGTACATTGAATGCCTGGAAATATACCAGGAGAGAACTTCGACCAGTGACAGGATTCAATGTATTGCTTGTGGTAGGTGATTGTACGAAAGCTGTACGATTTACAACAATAAGTGCATCGAATGTGGACGACGACAACTTCGGTTAGCAAACAAAATACATGGAAACTGTGGAAATGAAAATTATGTAATTTTCAAGTTAAACATGTTATAAAGTAGATTAATGTTGTTTTGTAATCTTAGTAGTGCTTGCTTTTACTGATATTTCAATCGTCTTCTTAAATTAAAATTCTTTAGCTGTTGTTAAAATTCTTTCTTTTTTTATTATTTAAACATTAGGTTGAAATATTACCTCCTAATACAATAATATTTAGTCACAAAAACCTTGCAACAATGTCATTTAAGTGCAATTATTATTGTTAACAATTTACTTGTAGTTATTATTAATAACAATCTCTTCTACCCATGTGCGCAATCTCTCCTACCCGTGTGCACAATCTTACCAACCCTGTAAGAAGAGATTCAGCGAAATAGTTTTCTTTGTTTCATTACTGCTGTTCTATTAAATTACAGCATAAAAACAAAATAACAATGAAAATGCATAAAAAACAAATGAAGCGAAAATTATTCATGCATAGTTTAGCAAAAAATTAATACACTGCTGGACAATTAATACATTGCAACACCTGGAAGGAATGATCTGACGAACGTCAAAATCACATGAAAGGAAGAAGAGGTTTGAATATGCAAATGATTAGCATTTCAACGCATTTAGGCAGGCGGGAGAAGCGACATCTAAAGCACTGCATAAAAGAAAAGTTCTGTAGTGGATTTCTCATTCGGAACGCGCTTTGTAAAGTCGGTTTTTGCTCAGCATATCGTGTTATGCCTCGAATAACAGGAAGAAATGCTTACCACTAAGTGTCGGTATTCGATAGAGGCAGTATCGTTGCCTATCGAGAGTGTGGATAATCTTTCCATGATATCGTCCGTTGCATTCGTCGAAATCCAACCACTGTCATGCAAATATGGAATCAATGGATTGCTGAGGGTCACACTGAACGGCATGCAGGATCTCGACGCCCTCCCATGAATAACGCGGAGAGGACAGACATATTGTGAGGTCGGCCCTGCAAAACCGTACAACCACAGCACAAATCATTAGTCAGAGAATGGGTATGTTTGAAGTGCACCCAGTATCCGCTCGTATGGTGCGACAACGTTTGCAGCAGTGTGGATTGTCAGAACGGCGACCAGTACTGCGGCTTCCACTAACAATGCAGCATAGAGAGAATCGGCGACTCTGGTGCGCCGAACAACAAAGCTGGATGCATGACTGGCACAATGTCGTCTTTTCAGACGAGTCCCGGTTCTACGTGCTGTATTCTGATGGCTGTATACTTGTCTGGAGGCTCTGAGGAAACCGCCTGTCGCCTGCTTGCATTCGATATCGGCACAGGGACCCTGCACCTGGTGTGATGGTTTGGGCAGCCATTGGGTACACGACATGCACATCTATAGTTCGGATCGACGGTAATTTGAACGCAGATCGGTACATTTTTGACATCTTACGTCCAGTGGTTGTGCCCTGTCTTCGAGGCTTGCTAAACGCCATTTTCCAGCAAGATAACACAAGACCACACGTTGCACGTCATGTTCTGACCTTCCTCGATACACAGGGTATTGTATTGTTGCCCTGACCTGCACGGTCTCCAGATCTGTCACCCACTGAAAACATCTTGTCATGAATTGCTTAGAGACTAGCCCGCAACCCTTCTCCAGCTAATGCGGTTGATGAAGCGTGGCATAGTCTTGAAGCAGCATGGAATGAATAGCCCGTTTCTGTCCTCAAAGCCCAGTTCAGCTCCATGACTAACCGGATATGGGCCATTTTAGCTGCCAGCGGGAGCAGCTCTTTCTACCAATTTCACACCCTTGAAAACACCAAACTGTTTACAAATTTAATCATTTTGTTTTCGTGCCATACTGTTTACGTACAATAAATATCTTTTTTGTATTTTCAATCTTTCCTAGTGTTGCAGTTTTAATGGCAAGCAGTGTATTTAGATTTTTTATTATTATTCTTTTGAAATGTGCGCAGACTCTCCTAGCTTTATCTTACACAAAGATGAAATTTTGTAATCCTTTTTTCACTCACTTTCAAGAAAGTGCAGAGGTAAGTTTCCGATGAGAATTCAACATTTTAATATTTCTTTAACTTAATTGTATAAAAAAATAAAAATAATTGTAATGCCTTTTCTCATTAGTGTATAAATCTAAATCGTCAAATATTCTATATGATTGTAAACTATATTTAAGTTGCAAGAATAATGGAGTTCATTATCCGACAAACCACGTTCGCTGAAGTATGCCAACTTTTTTTTTTACGTTTTTATCAAGTAGTATTTTAATAATAATTAAATTATACGTTGACATAATTTAGAAATCCTGAATATATAGTTTAAATAGTGTTTTTCTTTTCTTTTTTTTTTATCATCAAAAGAGACAGGGAAAAGATTACATATTTTTGAAATAAATTCACTAGCTAGCGCTTTCTACTAAGTGTGTATCAAAGTGGTGAATTTTCCAAAATCCATACAAATTAACGTATTGCATCATAAAAAATTTAAATTTATAGCGCAGTTATGAAATAATACAGGATTTTTCAACATGTTAAGTTCATTATAACAATAATTATAAAAAAGTGTTAACAAAAACTATTTTTATTTTTATGCATATTTTTGTTTTAACCAGTTCGTTCTCCTATTATTTTCAAATAATTACAACAATTATTCAAAATGAAAATATTCGACATTTTTTAAAACAATTGACCTATCTAGAAACTCCTCCTCAAAAAATTTTATAACGCTTAAATTTTACTCAGTCGGCACTGGTGGTAATTGAAATCATCATGGTGATAAAATCAATTTTTCATTCAACACATATTAAAATCCAATGTCCAAGCTACTCATTGCAAGAATTTCAATAGTCTTTTCTTTTATATGCTTTTTGGGCATTTATGTTAACATTAATCAATCAAATTCTTCCTACGTCTTTAGGTGTAATACAACCCCAGATCGCAATTCTAAATATTTCACTAAACATGTGATGCAATCAAAAGGCAAATCTTTGATTCTGCTTTTTGAGTATTTTATGCCGTCACCCTCAAAATGAGATTTTTTGGATTAATCTCTCCAAAAAATACTATTTCAAAGTTTCTCCGTCAAGTCCGTAGCATTTTTTTTTTTTATCTCGGTTTAACATTTTACATTTTTGTTTAATTGATCTTTCTTTTTTCTTTTTTTTTCTTTTTTTAGTGTATATGTAACTTTAGAAATTAGGCAGAATTTTTCAATTGGTTGAATAGTACTTGTACATTACTCTGTAATGCACATTACTTTGCGTTATTTTATATTACCTACAGCCATATGACTTTCTTCTATCACTTCTATAGCATTGCCTTCTCCAAGTTCTTCTATCTTTTCTATAACATTGCATTATCTGAGGTCATCTAACACTTCTATAGCATTACATTCTCTGAGTTCTTCTATCACTTCTACAACATTAAATTATCTGAGGTCTTCTACCACTTCAATAGCATTACATTCTCCGAGTTCTTCTATCACTTCTACAACATTAAATTATCTGAGGTCTTCTGCCACTTCTATAGCATTACATTCTCATAGTTCTTCTATCACTTCTATAACATTAAATTATCTGAGGTTTTCTGGCTCTTCTGTAGCATTACATTCTCTGAGTTCTTCTATCACTTCTACAACATTAAATTAACCTCAGGTCTTCTGGCACTTCTGTAGCATTACATTCTCTGAGTTCTATCACTTCTACAACATTAAATTAACCTCAGGTCTTTTGCCACTTCTATAGCATTACATTCTCTGAGTTCTTCTATCACTTCTACAACATTAAATTATCTGAGGTCTTCTGCCACTTCTATAGCATTACATTCTCTGAGTTCTTCTATCACTTCTATAACATTAAATTATCTGAGGTCTTCTAACACTTCTATAGCGATACATTCTCTGAGTTCTTCTATCACTTCTACAACAATAAATTATCTGAGGTCTTCTGCCACTCCTATAGCATTACATTCTCTGAGTTCTTCTATCACTTCTACAACATTAAATTATCTAAGGTCTTCTAACACTTCTATAGTATTACATTCTCTGAGGTCTTCTATCACTTCTACAGCATTAAATTATCTGAGGTCTTCTGCCACTTCTATAGCATTACATTTTCTGAGTTCTTCTATCATCACTTTCCTTAAGCTATCGTTTTTTGTACCGATTGTCTCTTCTTATTCCTCTTTAGACAACTGGGGATGTCAAGTTTTCGCCAATTTTTCTTGAAGTTACTTCATAACTAGTATTACTCTATAACAGCATTATTTTACATAACTTTCTGTGTGATTAATCATATTATCAAATATCAAATCATCATACATCAAATTAAACGAGATCATATATTAAACTAAACGAGATGCGATTACTTTTTTTCGTCATTTAACTGTAACTTTTGACCGAATACAGATAACCGAACAACACTTCCATCATTACATTTTACATTAAGTTTTCTATTTATTGACATAATTTTTTTTTAACATAAATGAAAAATATAGGTTGTTTTCACAATGTGCTTTATATGTACTAGATGAACTGTTTCTATATGAGTTATAGAAATAATCCTGAGATTCCCAGTACAACAAAATAATAGTCGGCACATAAAAATAAAGACAGATTTTAAGTTTTAAAATCAAAAAAGTATTTTTAGAAAATAATAAAATAAGCGGATTATCACTTCATGTTCATCCTAAATTTTTAGCACTAAATGAAAGTTTTTATTTTTTTTTTTAAGTTAAACTGTTTCAGATTAGGTTTTATACATTCTAATCTTTAGCTATTACCATTATGGGTTTTTTTCACATTAATTCTTTTATTACTTTCTTCTATCTTTAAAAGAAGAAAGTATTGGTTTCATGGAAATTTTCTAATTCCAGTTTTCGACGGATTTACACGTTTTATGGGTCAGAGATTCCAAAAAACATGTTTTTACAAAATGTCTATCTGTGAGTCTGTCTGTCCGTCTGTCTGTATGTGACAAATTTTGTGGGCGCTCTATCTCAAGAACTAATGCACGGAATTTAATAAAAATTTATATCCATGTAGCCCCTGATATAAATTGGTGCTGATTAGTTTTTGGTGCAAATCGCCCTGCAGGTGGCGCAGCTATGTAGCATTTTGCAGGATTTCCGCAAAAGCTCTATTTTAAGAACTAATGCACGGATTTTTATAAAACTTCAGATTCCGTTAGTCCTTGACATCAATAGATGCTGTTTACGTTTTGGTGTAAATCCCCCAACCGGTGACGCTGCTATGCTGCATTTTGCAGGATTTACACGATTTTCGCAGTAGCTCTATCTCAAGAACTAATGCACACATTTTCATCAAACTTCGGATTTAGTTAGTCATTCATATGAAATGATGCTGACTACGTGTTGGTGTAAATCGCCCAATAGGTGGCGCTGCTGTGCTGCATTTTGAACTATTTCCTCAATAGCTCTATCTCAAGAACTAGTGCACGAATTTTCACAAATTTCAGATTTAAGTATAACTTGATAATATTGCTGCTGATTATGCGTTGCTGCAAATCGCTCAACAGGTGGCGCTTCTATGCTGCATTTGTCATGATTTGCGCAATACCTCTATCTCAAGAGCTAATGCACGAATTTTCCTCGAATTTCATATTCAGTTAGACGTTGACATAAGTTGGTGATAATTAGGTTCTGGTGTAAATAACCCAAAAGGTGGCGCTGCTATGCTGCATTTTGCTGCATTTACACGATTTCAGCGACAGTCATACCTCGAGAACTAATGCATGGAATTTCATATTTTTAGAATTCTCATGATGAACACAGATTGCCATTTAATTTGGCAGTGAGATAGTGAATTTTGAAGTATTGACATGTATGTGATAGAAGAAAGTTTTGTGATGGCCACAACATACTAGTTTTTTTATTTAAAATCATTAGACGAATTTACTTGAAATATGTAATTTTACTTTTATATAAAAGTATTTGTCTCAGAAAAATGCTTTGCTTAAACCATTACATAATGTCCTTGTTTTAAAAATGTTATCTCAAGAGAGCAAGACATATAGTTTACTTTCTTTATTCGAAAGTCTTAGACAAAAAAGTTTTTTTTTCTTTTTTTTCTTTAATCAACATGACTGTGCTGTCAGAAGGTACTCAATCACATATTGTTTTTTGTTTCAAAAGAATCAGTTTCTTTTTAACACTTTTTTCCTAAAAAACTGTCACGTTTAGTGATAACCTGTTTTTATGAATGGTATTTTTTTATTATTATTATGTGGAAATATCTAAAAATATTTATGTTGAAGATATATATGTTGATTATGTTGATTATATTGAAGATAGCACGGATAATAAAGATCTGTGTTTAAATATATTTTCAATAGCAATCAAAGCGGGTTTTTTTTTTTTTGGGGGGGGGGGGGAGGTTATTCTCTTCTATCTTTACAAGAAGAAAGTATTGGATTCGTGAAAATTTTCGAATTCCGTTTTTCGACGGATTTACACGTTTTAGGGGTCAGAGATTCCGAAAGATATGTTTTTCACAAAATGTCTGTCTGTGAGTCTGTCTGTATGTGATACAAATTTTGTGGGCGCTCTATCTCAAGAACTAATGCACGGAATTTAATAAAAATTTATATTCTGTTAGTCCCCAATATAAATTGATGCTGATTAGTTTTTGGTGCAAATCGCCCAACAGGTGGAGCTGCTAAGCCGCATTATTCATGATTTCCACAATAGCTATCTCAAGAACTAATGCGCAGATTTTCATCAAACTTCAGATTCAGTTAGTTCTTGATATAAGTTGGTTCTGATTACGTTTTGGTGTAAATCGCCCATGGCACTGGTATGCTGCATGTTGCAGGATTTGCACGATTTCCGCAATAGCTCATCTCAAGAACTAATGCACCGATTTTCATCAAACTTCAGATTCAGGTATACCTTGATATGAATTAGTTCTGTTTATGTTTTGGTGCAAATTGCTCAAGAGGTGGCGCTGCTATGCTACATTTTTCAGTATTTCCACTATAGCTCCATCTCAAGAACTAATGCACGGATTTTCATCAAACTTCAGATTCAGGTATACCTTGATATCAATTAGTGCTTTTATATGATTTATATAGAAGAAAGTTTTGTGATAGCCACAACATACTAGTTTTTTATTGAATTGATACACATAACGGATGTTTGATTGAAAAATGGCAAAAATATTTTGGTGCAATTATTGGATGTTTTAATATACTTGTGACGCATACAAATACAAATAACTAGTGCGTGTTTCAATATACATTATAAAGTAAAATATTATTTGTGTAACACATTAGTTTTCTCACAATATCGAAAGCTAACTAGAATTATTGTGTGACTTAATGCAAAAAGTTGTATTCCATACACAAACAATTGTGTCACCAAAATTTTCAAATTGTTAAACTGTCTCACATAGAGACCGAGACTGCAAGTTATTTTCTTGTAATGTTTACATATGTATAGATCTAAACAAGTCGGAAATTGTACGTCAAACGTGCCAAATAAGGGTGCGTTCGTACTATAAATAGTTTTATAAATATTCAGGAATAAAAATGCATGAATACAAAATTTATTACGATTATATATATTAAATTCAGTAATACGATGAAAATAATATGACTCCATCTTAAATAGGACGTAGTCACCATGGCAACGTAGAATGATTACATATCATAGGATATCATTGAATTAATTACGCATCATAGGATTTAATAGAATGAAGAAAACTTTTATTAATATCTTTTTAAGTTTTGATTCGATTCTCATAAAATTTTTAAAAAATCGCTTGAATCCTGAAACGATTATATGTATTAAATTTAAAACCATTTGGTTGGGTAGTTTTGCGTTGCTCTATGCGGACAGACCAGATGACGACTATAGGTGCAACGTATTTATATAATTACGAACGCACGTAAAAAGAAAAAAAGAAAGAAAGAAAGGAAACGAAAAAGTCAAATGCCGTTTTTGAATAATTCCTTAAAATTGTTAAGAAATTTAAGTCAGATTTTACAGAGTGTGTATTTAATAAATCAACTGTCTAGGAATCGATAAAGCAACAGAAATAAAGTAGTACAGGAAAACAAAATAACATTTATATGATCGCAAGCTTTTTTTATGATATTATATTCGAAAATAGAAAACCAGTTGAGAAAACTAAAATCGAAAGGAAATTTTCACAAGTACTTTCGTGTAGAATTTATATGATAAGATATTATATCAGAAAAGGGAAAAATCAGGTTAGAAAACTGAAATCGAAAGGATATTTTTACTACAAATAATATCTTCGTGTAAGAAGTCGATTAAATAGTATTAAGACAGACAGCTCATTTATCAATGAAACCATTGTAAACAAAGAAAGTACTTGTTTCGCTTGTTTCAAATTGAGTCGAAACACAGAATATGATTAAAAACGTTAAAAAAAAGAGATATCATATTATCCTTAATATTATATTAGGCAGCAAAAATGCTTCCATCAAAATCAGAAGATTTAAAATGTATTTATTATGCTAAATTAGTTTTCCCTATATACTGGATGTCCCAAAAATGACCGATGATTTTAAAATTCACTAACTTGCAAACGGTGACAGATATTAAAAAATTTCTTGCAGGAGGATTATGTATGATGTCAGGAGTTTATTTATTGTGATTTTTTATTTTAGTCCGAATTCAGCCCTTCGAGAAATAGGTGCTAATTCCAGACCCGATTTTTGCTACTTCGGGATCCAATCAAAACATTTTAATCTCCTTTTTTCGTATGGAAGAAGAGAAAGGCCGAAAAATCGAGGCTGGATTTAGCACCTATTGGTTGCAACTCCATCTATCGCTGTTATCTGTAACTAAAACCGGGGATCACAGCATAAAAACTCCTGACATCTTGCATAAACCTCCTGCAAAGATTTTTTTTTAATATCTGTCACCGTTTGCAAGTTATTGAATTTTAAAATCATCGGTCATTTTTGGGACACTAGGTATATTGCAGTTTTGGAAATAAATAACAATTTAGATAAAAAGTAAGTAACTATCTATTGACTTCACATATAGCTATCAAAAACGAGCTTGAGGACGCTCAAGATGTCAGTTTACCAATTTGAAAAAGGGAATTAGATAAATAAGTAATGTTTAATTCACATTTCTATATCCCCCTTTTTTTGCATAATACAAAACACAACCCTACATTGGTAGCTTCCATTAATATGTATGTAGAGTAGAACCTCTTTGATCCGAGCCTCTTTTAACCGAAATTTTCGGTTAACCGAAACCCATTTTTAAAGCTTTTTGTTTTTAGTATCACATTTCTTTGCGTGCAAAATCCATTTTGCAACCTTTTTATAATTATTTTTTTTATATTTCTTGTGTGCAAGCGGTCGTTTCAGAACTACGAGTACATATAAATATTTTCGATCCCCTTTCTTAGAGTTCCTTTGAATTTAACTTGAGCTCCCGTAAACTGCGGAGCGGAACAAAGAAAACGAACAAAGGAGCAATTCTGAAGCTTTTGTATGTTTTGCAAAAAGTTTGGCATGGCTGGAGCAGCAGGAAGACTGTGATACTGGTGAACTAATAATATTAAAGAACTCTATGGTAGAGCTTCAAAGCAAAAGCAATCGAAACTGCGACAAACAAAACATCTTTTCAAACCCTTGTGATATACGTAAAATGTACTTCATTTTAAAATTAAAATTCAGGTAATTTATCCTTGTTTCTATTTTGCTATTGCTTTATTTTATTAAGCATTTGTTACCATAATAAGAAATATTGCATATATTTTATCCTTAATCTTAAAATTAAAGCATTCTCGATTATCCGAAAGATGATCGGTCCCAATTACTTCGGATAATCGAGGTTCTACTGTACATAATAAATTCTAAAATCTACAAGATGTTGCAAAATTCGACCGGCAAATTCAGAGGGGTGATAATACGCATCAAGAGGATGAAAAAATACCATAGCACATGGGGTCGCAATCCACTTATTTAGCTACAAATACAGGGTGTTTCATTCTAACTGAACTTGAGTGACGGTAATAATTTCGAGAAAAATAAAAGTCTTGTAATAAAAAAGCAACAATATGTACCTTGTTTTGTATGAAATGTGATAACATCCCGAAAAGATCTGGAAAAACATGTTGCTCAAGCAATCGCTGATACCGTATGAGCTGATAATCACAGTCCAAAATAAAGGGCGTCAAGTGCATACTCCTGGCACGTGTAATCCAAATTTCTATCACTTTTGTTTGGTGTTATCTCATTCACAACAAAAGTGAGAATGTCTGTTAAACGTTTTATTATAATATACTTCAGTTTTCTGAAAATTATTAACGTCAACCCAAATTGAGTTAGGATGAAACACCCTATATTTTTGACTCAATACGCGGTTTGCGACCCCATGGTCTACGGTAATTTTTCATCCTCTTGATGAATCTTCTTCTCTAACACACCTCTGAATTGGTCGGTCGATTTTTGGAACACCGTGTATACGAAAGCCCTGAAATTACTGAATGAGGTCGTAATGTGGATTAAAATATAACGTGGATGGCTTGTTACATTCTTTTATTTAGTTTAACCCTTAAATGCCTGATTTTTCAAAAATCATTGTAATAATGTTTTTCGGCTTTCATTTTTTAAATAAATCACGGGAAAAATACTTTAAAAAATCATATTTTGTTTTAAGTATGGTTTACGGCTAAAAAAACAGTTTGTTACTAATCGGCAATACTGGTCTTTAATTGAAAAAATTATATTCCTTGATAAAATTCTATAATATTAAACACACAAGAATTTTAGGAACTATAATAAGAAATGAATTTTACTTGCTCACTGCAGAACAAAATAGGGCATTTCGCAAGCTTCCAAACATAATAAAAAGAACAAGTAGCAACAATTGAAAAAATAAATCTATCTTTATTCTTAAAATGCACAAGTGTTGCCATTTACATGTTAAAAATTGATTTAATAATATTTTCAGGATGTATTTTATTGGCAACATTAGGCATTATAGCTTCAATATTATTCTAATGGTATTTTAGAGCCTCAATTGGGTATGTTGCCGAAAAGCAACACCCGGCATTCAAGGGTTAACTTGGTTTTTGCATATAAAGATGGAATTTTATAATCGTTTCTTCACTCACTTTCTTGATATGCTAAAATTATAAAAGTTATGCACCACACACGTGTGTTTCCGATGACAATGTAACATTCTAACGTTTTTAGAACTTCATTATAAATTAATTCATTCATTTTGTCATTTTTTTGTTTACTGGCTACTGATAAACTGCCAAATATTTTTTTTATGTTTGCAACGGTTTACTAGTTACAAAAACAACGGAGTTAGTTATGCAACAAACCACTCCCGCCTATGCAGGGTGTTTCACAACCAGGCCGACAAACTTGCAGGAGGTGTAGGGGGCACAGAGACGATTCGGAATCACATAGCCAGGGTCGGAAATGCAAACCTAACAGATAGGTGGGGTTGTTAGGGGCTGAATCGTAAGAAAATTGACATGCAAAGACCATAAGCTTAAAATAAGTCATGACTTTCCTGATAATGAAGTTGTCCGATGTTTCGTAATGTGTGAATGAAACATTCGTAAGGTGGAATCTCGGATGTTTTGAAATACGCCGGGAGTGTTTCGGACGTTTGCGGCAGCAACGAAGATGCGACATTTCAAAACGCTCCTACTACCTCAAACGTGCAAAACTGTCGATGGTAAGAATAAGGCCCGTAGGCAGAAAACTTCGGGGAAGTTCATTATCAGGAAAGTCATGACTTATTTTAAGCTTATGATATAAATGTCAATTTTCTATTACTATGATTCAGATCCTAACAACCCTCTAATTCGTTAGTATTGCATTTCCGATCCTGCATTGCTGTGTGATTCCGAGTCGTCCCTATGCCTTCTACACCTAGAGGTCTGCACGGGCCCGGGATTAGCCCGAGGCCCGTACCCGGCTCGGCCCGGCGGAATGAAGGCGAATTTTCAAACGGGCCGGGCCGGCAGAATTAGGACAATTTTTTCAACGGGCCGGGCCGGCAAAAAAATTAATCGGGCCTGTCGACCCGATATAAGAATTTAAGCGAAGCATATAAAATACGAGCCATTTTCAATTAATATGATTTTCTCGAAAAGTATAAATGTGCGTCACGAGCCGATGCGAGTTTAACAACATAATTACAGAAATGTAACATGTCCATCGTAGAGATCGACATCGTACAGTTACAAGATGTCCGATTCCGAGTTTAATTTTTTTTTCAGAAGACTCGTGCCGGGACAGAACTGGTCTTAATCGATCTCAGGATGTGTAGAACAGTCATTGTGTTTTGTAGTATTAATAGTGATAATGAACTTCTCTTAACAGTATCTTTGGAAATATACCTTAAGGTCGTTCTCATATTCACTGCTTAACAATGCGAAGCTTTCAGACACATTTTCTGACAAAATTTTTAACTATAAAGGCATAAAATTGACAGGCCTGCCTATTGAAGGCATTTGGAAACGAATAGCTTTCTACATATTTGATAAATTACTTACAGAGATAACAGAGATTCCTGTTACGTGACTGTACGTTTTTCCCATTTCCTGTGCTATCGCTTCCGGAAATTCAATTCAAAACGCTAACTTTGACAGTATTTTCAGAAAGATATATTGCTTTTATCTATGAAAAAAAACGACATTTACATAGCTTCTGAATAAGAATACCTGCCAATCTTACGCGTTTCCGAAAGGAAAAGAATTCATAAATGTGTCGAAATGTAGCTCCTTTGGATTTGAGAAAAGCCTTA
Organism: Maratus speciosus; assembly: GCA_963932465.1. Classification (NCBI taxonomy): domain Eukaryota; kingdom Metazoa; phylum Arthropoda; class Arachnida; order Araneae; family Salticidae; genus Maratus; species Maratus speciosus. The sequence continues at coordinate 237,361,115 of OZ010789.1, forward strand.
AAAATGAGAGAAATATTTTCAAAAATCTACTTTTTATTATACAGCTTCAAAAATTATCATGTTTTTAATCCTTTATTCTGAACTACATTAATATTCTAATGAATCCTTATTTCCATTTTGAAATGTCTGTAGACACGATGACTAAAGCACTGTAAGTAATCGTTAATGTTTACTATTGTGTGCTCTTTGTTTTGCTAACATCATAGAAATGTAAAATATACTGTAAAATGTTCCCATACATATGTATGTAGTATTCATTAAAAGAATCTTAATTGTATGTTGAGAAAAAACGGATTTTTTTTTGTAGGTATTGTGTCGGGCCGGGCCGAGAACTGTAAAAATGCAAACGACCGGGCCGGGCTCGGGCCGAACTTCCAATTTTTACACCGGGCCGGGCCGGGCCAAGATAGCTCTCGTTCGGGCCGGGCCGGGCCCGGGCCTGGAAATTCCGGCCCGTGCAGACCTCTATTACACCTCCTGCAAGTTTGTCGCTCTGGTAGCGAAACGCCCTTTATGTATATAAATATGACAAATGACTGTGGAACAGTCACTGAGAAATATTTCAAATGCTTTTAAATAAAAAGTATATAAATAAAATATAAAAAGTGTAAAACTAAAAAAAAACATTTTATCACTTATTATTAATTAACTAATATTTAAACGTTGAGAAAACAATTGAGAAATCCTGACCAGATAGTTTAAATAATTCTTTTTTCGTCTTCTTCTCTGTTGCCTTATTTTAAAAAAGAAACAGAGAAAAGTTGTAATTTAAAAAAAAAAAAAAATCACTATTGGGTGCTTTCTGTTAAGCGTGAATCAAAATCGTTGAATTTTCAATAAGCGTGGCCCCCTCCATATTTACGTATTGTAATGGAATTTTTTCCGAACTACACGGATTTCAGTCACAAAACTAGGCTTGATTTTTCGTATCATATACTATTCAAAACCAATTGAGATCGACGAAGAGCGATTGAATACTTTCTTCACGAAAATGGTCAAACGATCGGAGCAAATAATTTGTGATTAAAAAAAAACTGTAGTGAGCCACCTTCACCCAATGGGCAAGGTTCAGAATATGAGAAGAATGTTCATGAAATATTGCATAACTTATTAATTTTGATATAAAAATGCGAGTAAATATGGTACAAAATCGCTGCTAGATATCTGAGTAAGGCGAGAGATTTCACAGTACCGTTTTTGCCTCTTGTTGTATCACATACAGGTATAATTAAATCAATTATATTTTTTAATTTTATTCTGTTCTATTTAACACTTTCTGACATAGTTGAAATGTATTTATAAATTTGGTTTGTCTGGCCGTCTGACAGTCTGAGCCCTAACTCGTTAAAATGCACTTAGATTGTACGTATATCATGTAATTGATATACGTTATTAAAGTTTACTATGGCGGCATGTTCGGTATTAGAAATGAAGTGTGTAGCATTTATAGTTCGTATGCAGGAATACTCTAAAAAAATCCATTACATTGTGATCTAAGACGGGAAATCGTTTACGGCGTATTTTAATGATGTTACTCTATTTCTAAAACATTGAAACTGATATTACATCACTGAATTGCATTACAAGAAGCTTACGGTAGAATATGCTGAGCATAGCGTTTTATTTTTCACTAGCAAAACCCGCGGCTTTGCTCGCGTAATTGTTGAAATATGCCAAGGGATATTTGTAGGTCTATTTTTATTAGAGGAAATTATACTGCTGCGGATAATGCAAAAACTACGAATTAGGCAACATTTTGAGTAAACTGCATTACGCGAATATAATACTTAAATCAAGGAGAAAATCTACAATTAATTCCAAATACATCGTAATTTAGAATGCATTTTGAAGGTTTTCCGGTCATTTCATTTTTCATTTGATATTTCGAATTTATTAGAAACCGTTCTTAACATCAATTTACATCTTAAAAGCAACCGCTAAGCTAAATTCTAAGTTTTTAGTTATGTAAGCTTCTATAATAACTATGTTACAGAAATCGCAGTTGTTGAACGTAATTTTTTTATTCTGCACCTTTTTAAATTTCTAATTTTATAAAAATTGTTCTGTGTGAGCATTCACATCTTAAAAATAACAGACATGTCAAATTTTAAGTTTCTATCTCGATAACAATTGAAGAGCTAAGTGGATGAACATGTTATGCTACATTTTCTAAAATTTTTTTTCTATCTTTTGGATGAAAGCGCTATGAGATATCCTATCATATGGTGAAGCTAAAATACTAAGATTATATTTAGTCTTGAAGATTTAAGACATTATTCATTAATATTTAATATTTTAATGTTTAATAATGTCAATAATATTAATAATTTTTAATATTTGAAAATTAAATATGAATAAGTTTTTCTGAGAGTGTTTAATACCATATCTGTTAATATTTTAAACACATGGTATCAAACAGAAAATAAATCATTAAAATTTACAGCAAAAACTTTCACTCCAAATTTCATAAAATGTAATTTTTGTTACTTAACATGTTCTTTCACTTAGCTTTTCAATTTTAAATAAACCGTATTTTAGAATGTTTTCCTGTCATTTCACAACTTTAAATTGAATTTTTAATCAATTGTTTATAACATGCATGTGCATCTTGAAAGTAACCAATATTATTAAATTTAAAGATTCTAACCCGAACAAATTCAACTAAATCGTAATTGAGAAAGTTATTAGAGCGTTTGCCGCTCATTTTATCTTTTTAAATTTCGGTGCTTCACTCTAAAAACGACAATTTCAAAACTGAGCAAAAAATACTCAAATCTTAGTGTGTTGCATAGCAAAAATGGCTCCAAATCAAAATTACTCACGTTTGAAAATCGTATATGCTCATTTCGGAAAAGACGGACATACTCAAATATGAGCACATCATGTTTTATTCTTGAGTGTGTGCATGTTTTCAGAAATGAGTATATTCATGTTTCAAACTTGAATAATTTTGATTCGGAGCCATTTTGACTATGCGACATACTCAGGTTTGAGAACTTTTTGCTCAGTTTTGAAAATGCCGTTTTTAGAGTGCACGCAACATGGTGCGTAGCTAACCCTAATCTTAAGATAATTTAAAGAAATTATATGTGCCTACAATAAAAATAGTTTTTTTTTTTTTTTTTTTTTTTTTTTTTTTTTTTTTTTTTTTTTACGAATTTATCCATTTTTTGGAATCGAATGCTGAAAAACAAATTCTACGCTTCTGAGATCACATTAGGTTTTATGCATACATAACGTTATCATTTTAGGGGGGAGAGGGGGGTCTGGCACATGATATCGTAAGATATCTCTAAGGGGAGGGGGTTGTCTTTTGATATCGTTATCATTTTTGATCCGACCAATTTTTTTTCTTTTTATTTGTAACCTGGTCTTTAGAACAAAATAGTATGTTATCTTTTTATAGCATGTTATCTATTTTTCTGAAAATACAAAGTTATTATTAAAATCATTAAAGATTATAAAATTATTTAATTCCAAAATATGGAATACTCCAAGGTTAGGAATTCCTATTCTTCTGTCTTACGTGCATGCATATATAATCCGCTGTTCTACAAGTTATATGCGAAGTATGTTTGAAAAGATATTTGTATTTACTAGAGCAAGAATACTGTCCATCTGTTTTGTTGATAAGAAGTAATGTCTGCCTCACCCCTTGCGGGGGGAAGTGTAAAAAGACATTATTTCTGTTAAATGCATTATATAACTAAAAGCTATTATTAAATAATTTTGAATAATAACTATTTCTTGTAAGTGTTATTTGATATAAAATTATTTCATATGTAAACTGATATTTTATTGACTTCTCTTCATTTGAATCAATAAAGTATGCGAAAAATAAATGAAACCATTTTAGTATATCACTCCAAGCAAAAGAAACAAAAATTCTAAAAATCTAAAGAATTTTTATACATTAATATCATAACGGAGGAAGGGGGGGGGGGGGGTCGAGGAATGATAACGCATGATATCGTAATGGGGGAGAGGGGATCCAAAATTACCAAAAAGTTGATAACGTTATACATGCACAGCCCCTTACGAAGGTTTTTAAGTATTATTCCACGATTACGATAAAAATGTAGTTCGCCACATTTCATGTAATAATATATTACTGAAAGGAGCGTTTCGTTCGAAATCATAACAAATGAAATAATATGAATAAATTCAACTACACTGGTGAAATTTACTACATTTAACGAATAAAAAGTAATTTTGTTTGAAACTGAGTGTTTCCGGTATTTCAAAATTGAAAGCCTTGGGTCGTCATATTTGAAACAAACAGTTTCATAACAAAATGAAAACATCGATTTGCTCAAATTTGAAAGTGTCATTTTTATCAGTGTTTAAGAAACTGTTCTTAGCGAACATTTACATCTTAAAAGAAGGTGTGTAGTAGAGATTATACGGAGTAATTGGGACTGACCACCTTTCGGAAAATCTAGAATGCTTCAATTTTAAGATTAAGGAGAAATATTTGCAATATTTCTTATTATGGTAACTAGTGCTTAATAAAAATAAAGCAATAGCAAAACAGAAACAAGAATAAATCACCTGAATTTTAATTTTGAAATTAAGTACCTTTTACATATGTCACAACGGTTGGAAAAAAATGTTTTGTTTTTCGCAGTTTCGATTGCCTTTGCTTTGAAGCTCTGAGTTTTTTAATATTATTAGTTCACCAGTATCACAGTGTGTCTGCTGCTTCAGCCATGCCAAATTTTTTGCAAAACGTTCAAAAGCTTCAAAATTGCTAATTTGTTCGTTTTCTTCGCTCCACTACGCAGCTTACGGGAGCTCAAGTTAAATTCAAAGGAACTTTAAGAAAGGGGATCGAAAATGTTTATATGTACTCATAGTTCGGAAAGGACCGCTTGCACACAAGAAATATGATAGTTATTTGAAAATAAAAAAGAAGCTTTCAAAAGAGATTTTGCACACAAGGAATGTGATAGCAAAAAAATAAATTAAAAAAAAACATTAAAAATAGATTTCGGTTAAAAGAGTTACAGATAAAAGAGTTTCTACTATAGTAGGACGTGTTCTTCGCGCCTGATGCAGAAAGACTAGTTCTTTCGAAAGGCCTTGCGCATTTATTAAAATTTTTGTGGTGTTTTTAGGAAGTTCTTTCCATCTTATCTGGTATGTAATTCTTCATAAATATTAAATACAAGCGTTCTTTAGTAAGCCTTTAGCTGAATATTTCAAATTTTGTTGCAGCATACATTTTTACTTTAACAATTCAATCTTCAAAGTATACATAGGTTATTGTTCTCTTCAGAAAACTAATGTAACAATAGTTTTTGACATTTTGAAATCATTTACAGCCATAGTAACGATTTTTTTTTCAAAGAATATAGTTTTTTTTTTTCGTTTTTTTTCCATAAGCAAACATATGATACTGTTATCTAACTGTTTTTTCGCATGTTTTAAATTTATCTTTCGTGTAGCTACACAATTATACCTTACTTTTAAATCTATTTTCTTTATTAAGTTCTTCCTGGTCTCGAAGATCATACAACCATTTAAAAATGGAGAACAACAAAATTTTCATGATTTGTAATTATTCGAGTTTAGACTTTATTAGTTACTAGAAAGGTAGCCCGTCAAAAATGACGGAAATTTAGATGTACAGATATATACAACTCACGTGCAAGAATATGAGTTTTCTCGTTTGTTCCGCAGTGATAGATGAAAATAACACATTTTAAGAACGAAACACATTTATGAAAAACTGTGTACAGTAGAAGACCACTAATCTGCACAGTTTGGTTCCAAGTGTTATGCAGATTTGAGGCTCTTTGATCAATCATTGATTCAATCTTTGTTTACATTTTTTTTAATTCATATATTGGACAATTTAGATTGTTAAACCTTAAATAAATTACACACTTGAAGTAAGGTAAAAACTATTAAATTATCGTATACGATTTCATGAAATGGTATTATGTGGTATTATATGTGTGTACTTCACGATCTTGGTTACGACTTTGGCGAAATTGGCTGCAACTTGTCATAATTCTAATAGTGTGGACCTCTATAATAAAAAAGTAACCAGTTTTTAGTAAAATTTCTGATATAAAGTTCAAAAACTTGTGTAAAATTGCAGGCCGTTCTCATGTTATGCCAGTCCTACACTGTTAAAAATTTTGCAGCATTCTGGCAGGTTATTCGACCGTTTTTTGAAAAAACGGTTTCGTAACCATAATTTAACTATATTCTGACCATAAAATGGCCAATAATATGGTCAGAATAGTGTTAAAATTACGGTTGTGTAACCGTTTTCGGAAAAAACGGTCAAATGACCTGCCGAATGCTGCAAATTTTTAACAGTGTAGGAATAATATTTCTAACACTGAAGAGTTTCCATGTATATGTGGAATTTAGAAAAGCTTCTCCAAAAGAAAGGTCCTGAAATGACATTGTAATTCCTCTAACTTCAAAGTTTAATCGGGCCCTGATGTTGTTTACTGAAATCTAATAAATACAGTTATTTTGAATATTACAACAGAATTAAACAGCTAAACTTATTTAACTTAAACTCGCTGTTATTTCCAGATGTTATTTTTTAGTATTAAGAAAGAAAATTATTTAAAATTTTCAAATCATGCACATTTATAATTTTTTTCCATCTTTAATAACTAAATAATGAAAAAATATGCTTTTGTTCTGAGCTCATAAATATGACAATAAAATAATGTAACTAAGAGACATTGCAAAATTAAATCTTTGTGATTTCAAACCATAAACAAATGATACCGCCACCATTTTACCTACTATGACGTCATTAGAATATTGTCCATTGATTGAAGGAGAACTTACTTAGTGAATGATTACCTCAATGATTTAATATTTTTTACGGTTCACGATGAATGAATCACTTGTGTTTGTTTAGGTTTATGGAATGAGATATTAAGCCGTGAACCTAATTTCAACTAAAGTTATCCAAGGATATATATTTTTTTAATCGAAATTAAAAACAATGCTTTGATCTCGAAATAAAAACTTTTAGTTTGTATAATTGGTTATTTCTGTTAATTATTTATTTAGGTACTTTTCCATTGTAGCGCATTTTTAAAAAAAGCTTGGCGCAATTCGGGCATCAGAAAGTGAGATATGTTGCCAAAATATATAAACAGCTATGAAAACAAATCTAATGAACTTTTATTTTTGTTTATATATGCACTTATATACATAACAAAATCGTTTCTAAATATATATAATATTTTTTTATATACAAATTACGGCACAGATTTCAGATATGAACCGGGATACCTAACTGGTGCTAAAATGGTATTATTTTGCCTGCTATGGTAACCCGGCTATTGTTTTTTATTTATTAATAAATTGTTTATTTACTTTTATTTTCTGTTTTTAAATTATATAAACTGTTTCGTTCTATAGTTATTATTTAAACTTTTATTTATTTATAGTTATTTCCTTTTCAAAATGTTAGCAAATAATTTAAAAATATATAAGTAACTGGTATTCGAAAGCGAGATTTCTGCCGAATTGGCGTCCCCGATGCGTATATATGACATCTGTGCAAAAATTATTTCTGTTTCTTTATAAAATTGGGTAAATAGCTTTTTTTTACATTAAATAAATTGTATACATATGCAAAAAATTGCTTGTGAGTATGAAGCAGTAAATAGGTTGTCAGAAAATACGTTGGCAAACTTCTTTCTCGCCAAGAAATTTTTCTCCAAAGTATTGTACATAAGCAATGATTGCTAGAAATGCATTTTTAATTATGATATGCGCTTTTATGTTTCACTACATTTATGCATACTATACCGTGTGTATAAATGCTACAGTTCATATGCAAGGCTACACAAAAGAATTCGTAAGGGTTACTGAGTATGAGAATAAATTGCTTAAAGGTGGTTTTTAAAGTAGTTATGCAGTTTTACGCTGAGCTGCATTTAGTTTACTAAGAAATGTTTGTAGAATGTAGATAAAAGGATATACAGGGTCACGCAAAGAATTGGATACATAACCGTCTATGGATGATAATATCTGGAAATGAGATTTCAGTAGCTTTAAGAGTAGTTTAAATTAAATTTTAGCTAAATAGTGGCATGTAATAACGGTACTATTGGCTATGGACGGTAACTGCTGAAATCAATTTTTAAAATTTTTTATGCGTTTTCTAAAATGTTTACTTAGTTATCTTATTTACCTTATTTCCCTAAATAACGAAGTTTTGTTAAAGCATTCAGGATGTGTTGGAAAGTGTTTCATATTCTATGCTTAACGCATGATTTTTCTTTCTTCTTTAGTCTTCTTTTGCATTTATTTTATTCTTAATTTTTTAGTCTTATACTGCTTTATAGAAACTTTGGCACAGTTGTCATATATACCCCATATTGGAGCGATTTTTTTCCGGCGCCAATTTGGCGAAAACATCAACAGCATAAACAACAACATCCGGGTTACCATATCAAGCAAAATAACGACACTTTGGCGACAGTTAAGTACCCGTTGTGTATATGACATTGGCGTCAGAAAAAAATCGCGCCAACATGGGGCGTATATGACATCTGTGCCGAAACTTTAATATTTAATGTTTAAACTCTTCGCTCCACTCACCTTGCATATAGTATAAACTATAAAGCAGATAGCGCAAAATAATAGACAGTTTGATACTTTTCCACTGTAGGGGCTTTGGCGTTTAAAAAAAAAAAGCTTGGTGTAATTTGGGCATCAGAAAGTGAGATTTGGGTACTTTTCCGTTATACGGATACCATTGTCGCCAAGCGTAATAGTTGGCGCAAAATGAAAATCACGTGAATTGAGGCATTTGAAAAATAAAATAAAAAAATTGTCGATACTAAATTGAGCATTTAAAAAATATAACATTTGAAAATTCCAGACTTTTACGAACTATTTCATTAAATCACAAATATATACTTAAAATAATTGAACAAATAACTGTTATAAAATAAAGCAATAAAATAAAACTCATATTAAACTGCAGGCATAAAATTACAAATATCTTTTAGCATTTTGAAATAATTGGCGCATTAGCATACATTTTGGCATGGTGTCCGTATAACGGAAAAATATCGAAATTTGTTGTCAAATCATATAAACAGCTATGAAAACAAACTTGATGAGCGTTTTTTTTTTATATGTTTATTTTATATGCATATTATTCATGTTTTTATGTACAAATTACATCTGTTTCTGTATAAAATTAGAGAAACGGCCTTTTTATGTTAAATAAATCGTATAAATATCGAAAAAAAGAAAAATGCGTGTGTATATAAAATGAAACAGTGGATAGGTTCCCGGAAAATATGTTGCAAAATTTCCTTTTTCGCCAAGGCACCTATACTGGAAAAGTACCTAAAGCACATTAAAATCGCGCAGTTAGGAGCTCATACAGTACAACGTCGTCTATTGGCGGTTATTTTATTAGTAGCATCGGGAGGAAGATGTAAAGATGTACTTTAAATTCTCACCCATAGATTTTGAAAAAATATCTTAAAAGAGCGGAGTTTAAATTAAATTTTGGTGACCTCCATTATGAAAGATTAATGGCTTTAAATGGGAATTTCGCCAAATCAGCCAGCTATCGCCAAGTTGGCCAACATTTGGCGCTACTGTGGTAACCCTGCATTAGTATTTTTCAATAATTACTCATTTCAATGAGGTGGTCCTACCGGAATCGTGAGGGACAAACAGAGACTTGGATTTTATATAAATAGATTTTAAGAGTTTGTTCAAATTTTTCCTGACAAAATAGTCTATGTTTTGTATGATATATTGAACTTGGTCAAAAGCCGTTAAGATAACGCTGAAAATAATATTACAGAATAAGTGCAAACAGGGTTTTCTTCCCCAAATGTTTCAACTTTAACAATCGAAGCTTCAAACTATACAAAGGTTATTGTCCTCTTCAGAAAACTAAGGTAACAATAGTTTTTGACATTTTAAAATCATTTACAGCCATAGTAACGATTTTTTTTTTCGAAGAATGTAGTTTTTTCTTCTTTTTTCTTTTTTTTTTTTTTCATAAGCAAACATGTGATACTGTTATCTAACTATTTTTTCGCGTGTTTTAAATTTAGCTCTCGTGCAGCTACACAATTATACCTTACAGTAAGAAACTTTTAAATCTATTTTCTTTATTAAGTTCTTCCTGGTCTCGAAGACCTAGAGCCATTTTAAAAAGGGCGAATAACGATATTTTCATGATTTGTAATTATTCGAGTCTAGATTTGGTTAGATATTTTAAGAGTTTGTTCAAACTTTTCATGACAAAATAGTCTATATTTTATATGATATATTGAACTTGGTCAAAAGCCGTTAACATAACAATGCTGAAAATAATATCACAGAATAGGTACAAAAAGGGTTTTCTTCCCCAAATGTTTTATACTTAAAATAACATGAAAAAATATTGAATACAGATAATGAAAATATAAAAAGTATCATAGTTTTAAAAAGTAAAAAAAAAAATTATAAAGCATTTATGCAATATTTTGCTTTAATGAGTTTTCAATCAGTTTTATCTGCAATTATATTTATATTCGTATTTACTGCCTGGATCTTGTTAAAATAAAATGAACGGTATTTATAATGCATAAAGGATAATCCAAGTAAGCATTATTATCCAACAAAATAACGTTAACTATTATGATTTTGTTTTGCATTTCTTAAAAAAAAAAATTGATACTTTTATACTGATTTTAATACACAGGAAATTTATATCCGAATTATAATTTTAATCGAAAATTAATTCTGGGTATTAATTGCATGAAATAAGTAATCTTCGGTTACAATTTTCTGAAAATTATTATTGCTTATTTTATAAATACATCAGATGATTAATATTAATATTCAAAATTACAATTACAAAATCCATTCGCCAATAAAACAGTTATTTTAGTAGCAATGCAATTAATAAATAGTCAGTTGCATACTTTGATTTGCATTTCAGCTCTTTTGCGCAGTATTAATGAAATATAATCTAATACAATTGAAGTATTGATCTGGAGTAATTAGATTCTAGATTTGGCAATAACTGTCTCAGGAGAAAGCCACAATATTCATTATTCTGTCAAATTCTCATCCGCTAGTTGACGCAAAAAACATATCGTTTTTCAAAATGCAGAATGATATTACTCGTTATTTGTCGAGTGCTTTGTCTTATTGAAATTGCTCATTTTTATGACATAAGGATCATTAAATAAAATACTTTCACATTTTCTTTTTCGTTGTATCTGTCTTTTATCTGCTGAAAGTAAAACGCTTAAAGGTAAATTACTCGTACTTTCCTTTGAATATTGAAAAAAATGTGATCAAATCACAAAACCTGATAAATGTATTGTGTATCTCAGAAATCATGTACCAATTTAGTTACACAAATTTAAATTTAGTAAACTTTTAAAATTTAAAGCAAACTGTAGAAATGTTTGCGTTAGAAAAATATCCAAATCACTATTGAATTCAGGCGTTTTTCTCCGAGAGGGAATAGTGATGGCGGCACTACTGCCATCGGCAGCGTACACCCTTGCATTTGTGTGATATTATATTTTTAAACGAAAATTTATTCAAACAAGCCAAAACTTGGGGGCGCATTGCCTTCGGCACGGGACACACGAGCGTTCTATGCGCGCCCCGCTCTTTTATCAAACGACTCTCCAAATCGTATAATTTGATGTTTTTAAACGAAAATCGATCCAAAAAACCTCTAGTTGGGGAGGGGGTGGGTCTTATTGCCTTCAGAAGGGTACACCCGGCCATGCTACCCTCGTTACGATCGGTTTTTGCAAACAGGCCTCGGATTTATATGATATGACATTTTTAACACAAGGGAAAAAAAATAATCCAACCGCTCAATCTCTTGCCCTTTTCTTAAGAAGCAAAATGGTGTCTCCGAGTGTTGAAAATGATAAAGCGAAATGATCGAAAATCTCTGGCACAATCATCTTAAAACGCGAAATGATATCTTCGAAGGCACTGAGGAAAAATTAAGTTCGCCGCCATTGCTATAAACGACTTCTAGAAAATAAGTTTTTTGAAATAGTAAATATTAATATTTTTAAAATACAAAATCCCGTTACAACCGGAAAGGTACCGTGAATAAATAAGTATTCTTTTTTTTTTTTTTCATTTGGTATACCTATCCGGGAAACGTAGATGGAAGTTTAAAATTGAAACTGGAAAAATGGAAAACTGAAAATAAATATTGAATCAAACTATACATTTTTTATATTGAATATTAATGTTTGTTGAACAAAAGATACCTTTACAACCAAAAAGGCACCGCGAAAAAAATCACAAATTTCCTCTTTTGTACACTGTAAAAAGAAAAAAAATCAAAATCTGTGAAGTTATTAAAATTTTTCTAGGAAACTGGGATTCCTATAACTATTTATGTAACGGCAATAACAAAAATTCATGTCACAAATACACATTTGCACTGTAAATAAAAAAATCTGTAAGGTTACAAAGAATTTGTTAGAAAACTGTGATGCCTAGACGTTTTTATGTAACTGCAACCCGGGTTACACATAAAATTTTAGTAAGATTACTGTATTCAGATTTTACAGATTTCTACAGATTTCTGTAGCTTTACAAAAACTTGTATTGTAGATTTTCATCTTTCTTTGTACAGTGTACAGATAAAATTTTAGTAAGCATACAGATTTCCGTAACTTTGGATCTGTAGAATTATGGATTTTTTTTACAGTGTACCTCCATACACTGTAAAACAAAATCTGTAAAGTGACTAAATTTTTTTCTAGGAAACAGGGATTCCTAGAACTTTTTATGTATCAGCAACAACAGAAATTCATGTAACAGATAGACTTTTGCACCGTAAATCAAAAAATATGTAAGGTTACTAACAATTGTTTAGGAAACTGGGATGCCTAGAACTTTTTATGTAACTGCAATTCGGGTTACAGATAAAATTGTAGTAAGATTACTGTAATTTTAGTAGATTCTCTTGTAAATCTACAGATTTCTGTAGCTGTACAAAAGCTAGTTTCGTAGATTTACATATTATTTTGTACAGTGTACAGATAAAATTTTAGTAAGTATACAGATTTCTCTAATTTTACATCTGTAGAATTACAGATTTTTTTTTTTTTTACAGTGTAGGAGACAAGGCAAATGTGATTTCTAAATCCAGAAAAAAAAAAAAAAAAAAAAAAAAAAGATTTCATCAATTCGTCTGTTTGAAAAACCAAGGATTCTCTGTACATGCGCAGAAGCGACCGCCGGGACAATGGAAGATTGAGTCTGACAAGAATTTTCAATTAATATTTTGGTTAATTATCGGAAAATAAAAAAATTGAGCCCTGGGTAGGTAAAGCTCAGATTCTTGTGTTTCAAAATGCAGAAAAAACAAACGCTTCGCTTTCGCCCGCGTGAAGATCTGAAGAAAACCGTCTTTTTGCCCGCTTTTTTCCTTACGTATTATCCCTACACAATGCTGCTACCATTGCGTAGTAATAATACGTAAGGAAAAAAAGACGTTCGTCTGACATTAGCCTAAAGGAGCAGACAGTATCATCGGAACGACGGAAATTGGCTATTTTACAATGTTCATCGGCATTTTTAATAAATATATCGGTTAATTATCAAAAAATGGAAAATCTAAGCCTCAGGCGCAATCGCACCTTTGGTGCAGATTTAAAAAGATTTTCTCCATGTTCTGACAAATACATAAGCAAAAATTTCATTCTTCAATGACCAAAACTCAGCGAGTTATGATTCTTTGAATTGTATGGAATTCCGAAGTTTTCCGGCAATAAGAACGGAGAGACGATTTTTTAATGCAGGACATATCCAAAATTTGATAAAATTCAAAATATCTTGATTTGGATGAGTTTTGGTTATAGAAGAATGGAATTTTTATTTTTGAAAGCACTGATATTTTTTTTCCCTAAATATAACTCATAGTATACAGAAACTATATAAAAGTTTAAAAAGTGTAAATCTATAATGTTACTAAGAATTTTCTTGGAAACTTGGATGCCTACAACTTTTTATGTAACTGCAACAACAACAAAAAAAAAAAAACATGTTCAGGTTCAGGCTTATACTGTAATGTATATATGTTATATTATATTATATATATATATATATATATATATATATATATATATATATATAGGGGGCATTCTCACAATCTTTTGACTTTTGAGAAAAAAAATCTGGCGAGATTAAACTTGCTAAAATAACATTTTAATCTAATAGACGAATGCTATAATGATTCAAAATAAAGAAAAAATGGTCAGCAGCGAAAAAAAATTATTTAACTGAGGTTTAAGTTAAACTTGTGAGTTTAATATTCCTTACCATTTTACCACTATAACTTTTTATTTTCTTCTAATTTTTTACTTATAATGAATTTGCATAGTACCCACAGGACATTCAAATAAGAAATAATGACAATGTAGTATTTTTAGTGCAAAATTCTGGTATAACATTGTCTTAAAGGGGTGTTAAAGAAGGGACGGTAATGTAAAAACAAGTTGGAAATTGCTCGTCAAACGTGGCAAATGAGGTGCGTTCGTACTATAACTAGTTTTATAATTATTTTTTGCACCCCATATTGTACTGAATGTATACTTTTTTGCACTTCATAAAGCGCATAGTCTGATACATCATTAAAATGCACTTCCAATAATTTTTTCCCATTCCCCGTAATGTAACGGAACACTTTTGACTGTCCCTGTAATTAAACTATGCATCCGATTTTCCTAAAATTTGAAATAGCTCAACAAAACTTTGCAACAATTATATCTTTAAAATTTCAGACCATTCGGAAGGCTGTAATATCATTAAAATGCACTTGCAATAATTTTTCCCATTGGCCGTAATGTAAAGAAAAACTTTTGACTGTCCCTGTAATTAAACTATGCATCCGATTTTCCTAAAATTTGAAATGGCTCGACAAAATTTTGCAACAGTTATATCTTTAAAATTTCAGATCATTCGGAAGGCTGTAATATCATTAAAATGCACTTGCAATAATTTTTCCCATTGGCCGTAATGTAAAGAAAAACTTTTGACTGTCCCTGTAATTAAACTATACATCCGATTTTCCTAAAATTTGAAATGGCTCGACAAAATTTTGCAACAGTTATATCTTTAAAATTTCAGATCATTCGGAAGGCTGTAATATCATTAAAATGCACTTGCAATAATTTTTCCCATTGGCCGTAATGTAAAGAAAAATTTTGACTGTCCCTGTAATTAAACTATACATCCGATTTTCCTAAAATTTGAAATGGCTCGACAAAATTTTGCAACAGTTATATCTTTAAAATTTCAGATCATTCGGAAGGCTGTAATATCATTAAAATGCACTTGCAATAATTTTTCCCATTGGCCGTAATGTAAAGAAAAACTTTTGACTGTCCCTGTAATTAAACTATACATCCGATTTTCCTAAAATTTGAAATGGCTCGACAAAATTTTGCAACAGTTATATCTTTAAAATTTCAGATCATTCGGAAGGCTCTAATATCATTAAAATGCACTTGCAATAATTTTTCCCATTGGCGTAATGTAAAGAAAAACTTTTGACTGTCCCTGTAATTAAACTATACATCCGATTTTCATAAAATTTGAAATGACTCGACAAAATTTTGCAACAATCATATATTTGAAATTTCAGACCATTCGGTTGGGTAGTTTTTGCTCTGTTACATGCGGACAGACGGACGGACGGACAGACGGACGGACGGACGGACGGACTGAACGACGACTATAGGTGCTACGTATTTATATAATTACGAACGCACCTAAAAAGGGGGATGGTATAGGAAAAAAGGGACAAAATGGGGAAAAAAGGACGGTAAGGATGGAACAGCAAGGAAACTTACCACCTATTTTAGGCAGATCATGTTAAGACTAAGTGGTAGCGAAAATGTTCATTAATTTTTAGAAACAGTTATTTACATTGGATTAAATTAAAAAAAATAATTAATTTATCTCGAAAATTGCAGGATTAAACCTTGCGGACGGTAAAACTACCAATAAAGCCACGGTGCTTGAAATTAATATTTAAATGCTTTTTTATATTCTGCAGTAAATTTCCTGTCAAAGAATTTTAGATATTTTTTTTCTAGCATACTTCTGCATGAGCAAAAACTTGAAAAAATTTCCGTCGCTGCATCTGAAGTGATTTTCTGTATCATTTTAGAAGAGGGATGGTAAAAAATCTAAAACCCAGGGGCAGAGTTCAAAAAATAATATCAACCCTAAAAATGTGTGTAGGTTAATTTTTAGCTACATATTTATATAAAACAATAGTACCAGTTTCAGAAAAAAATTACATCGAATTATTTTTAATGAAACAATTTTATCCAGACAGCTCCAAACTTCAAAATCAGCATCAGGGACACGGGACGGTAGATGAGTTTTCCATGTATTTGGACCCCCAACATCGTCCAAAACTTATTTATCTTGTTAACATTGTTGTGCAATCATGCATTGGGATGTTCACGAGGATATGAAATAAAAAAAAAAAAACACAAAAAAGTGTATTAAATAAAAAATTAATATTCAGTTACATGAAAGTTAAAAGATTGTGAGAATGCCCCATATACAGGGTGTCCATAATTAAACAACCCTACTTGAAATTGTCTAGAGACGAAACTATTGGTCAGAAAGTTGTGAAATTTTGTGACGGACATAATAAAAGAATGGAAATTTGTTTGAGTAGAAAAAAATTTTAGTTCAAAATTTCGCCACTAGAGGGCATTTTATAATGAATCACACATTTTTTAAAGTTTTTACGCTTTATTTTTATCAGATTAAATAAAACAAATATAAGACCGCCCCTGAAAAAAAAAATAAAGCGTAAAAACTTTTAAAAATTATTGGTGTTCGAATTGAACGGACAAACTCGGGGGGGGGGGGGGGGGGGGAAATCCTCCTATGAAAGCCGCCATTTTTTTCTCAGAGCTCAGGTCTAAGATTCTGTGGGTGGTGGCTGAATGTGTAATTTATATAAAAACGCTCTCTAGTGGTGAAATTTTGAACTAATTTTTTTTCGTTCAAACAAATTCCTTTTTCTTCATTATGTTAGTCACAAAATTTCACAACTTTCTGACCAATAGTTTCGTAGACAATTTTAAAGTAGTGTCGTTTAATTATGGACACCCTGTATATATATATAAATATATCTGTAAAGTTACTTAAGAATTTTCTAGGAAGCTAGGATACCTAGAACTTTTTATGTAACTTTAACAAAAAGAAATTCATGTAATTATCCCGAACTACCGGTAAAATTTTACTAAGCTTACAGATTTCTGTAGCTTTTACAAAAACTAGTTTTGTAGACTTACATAATTTTTTTTAGAGCATAGTTGTTCATTATCATAATTTTAAATCTTACCTTATTTTGAACCCTTTTGAGATTTACAATTTGCAAGTTTGCAATTTTCGCTTAACGTATCTCCAACAGGCAAGAAATTGAAGTGCATTTCGATCTTTTCTGGACAACTTTTATACTGTTAATACCATGCTAATTAAACGCGCTGAACATTTTAAACATTTATAAAATGAAAGCTACTTAATGTTACAATGAAACTTCAAGCTTTCTCTTTAATCTCATTTAATAATTTAAATGCAGCAGAAACATCATAATTAAAGAAAACATTTAATGTATCTAAAATTCATGATGTTAAAATATTTAATATTTCATTAAAGTTCACAGAGTGGGAATATTTCATTAAAATTAAAAGATGCCGTTTGCTTTGTTGTTTGTATTTTATCTACCACTCCATCTGCGACCGATACTTCAGCGGAAGAAAATAATTTGAAGGTACAGTATTTTACAATCAAGCGTTAATTAATCAAACAATCATTTACCCGTAACGTTTTTATGCATTTTTTTTTCACATTTATTAATAATAATTATTAAGTTTTTATTTAAAGATTTTAATTCAGACGTCAAAATGTATGTGTATCTTAATAATATACTGTGTTGAACGCTTTTGCTATGGTAATTTTTACAGGGTTATCCAAAAGATATTCGTTATTTTTCAATTTTTTGACGGTCCCCTATGGGATTTCTGGGAAAAATCTTCACGGAAATGTATAACCTATACTACCTGGAGTTTCAAGATAATTCCTCGTGTATTTTTCTAGATATTTAAGAAAACGTCTAAAATCGCAAGTGACCGGTCACCTTTGACCATATAGTGTATTATAGTTTCGTAGATTAAATACCATTTGTTTTTACTTTCTTCTATCTTTATAAGAAGAAAGTATTGGATTCGTGAAAAATTTCGACTTCCGGTTTTCGACGGATTTATACGTTTTAGAATGCCCAGAATACGATTTGATGGTTTTTAGAAAATGTCTGTCTGTGAGTATGTCTGACACTCTGTCACTCTGTCTGTCACTCTGTGAGTCTGTATGTGACAAAAATTTTGTGGGCACTCTATCTCAAGAACTAATGCACGAAATTTCACAAAACTTTATATTTAGTTAGACCTTGATATAAACTGGACCTGATTAGTTTTTGGTGAAAATCGCCCAACAGGTAGCGCTGCTATGCGGCATTTTTCACGATTTCTGCAATAGCCATATCTCAAGATTTACTGCACGGATTTTCATAAAACTTCAGATTTAGTTAGTCCAGGACATAGTTTGGTGCTGATTACTTTTTTGTGAAAATCGCCCAACAGATGGCGCCGCTATGCTGCATTATTCATGATTATCGCTATAGCTATAACTCAACAAAAAATGCACGAATTTTCATCAAACATCAGATTCAGTTAGTCCTTTATATAAATTAGTGCTGTTTACTTTTTGGTGTAAATCGTTCATCAGGTGGCGCTGCTATGCTGTACTTTTTGCGATTTCCGCAATAGCTTTATCTCAAGAACTAATGCTTGGATTTTCAACAAACTTCAGATTCAGGTATACCTTGATATCATTTAGTACTGCTTATTTTTGGTGTAAATCGCTCAACAGGTGGCGCTGCTATGCTATATTTTTCAGAATTTCCGCTATAGCTCTATCTCAAGTACTAAAGCACGAATTTTCATCCAACTTCAAATTCAGATATACTTTGATATGAATTGGTGCTAAATCGTTGTTATTTCTTGTACTATTTAAATGATTTAATTGACGTGATTTTGATTTATATAGAAGAAAGTTTTGTGATGGACCCAACATACTAGTTTTACAGTGTAATGTAAATGTAATGCTTAGGATAAGACGTATATGCCACTGCAATAATAGTGAAGTGAGATAATATCGATCACCAGGAAGAAAAGTGACACATCTCAGCCAAAGTAAATTTGAATGATTTTACGGTAACATGAAAATACAGCAATTAGCTCTACATGCAGGAATATAAACATGCATATAAGCATAAATCTACAGCTACGAGTATAATAAAGATTTAAGAAACATTGTTACAGTCCATTTTTACTTTCTTCTATCTTTACAAGAATAAAGTATTGGATTCGTGAAAATTTTCGACTTCCGGTTTTCGACGGATTTATACGTTTTAGAATGCCCAGAACACGATTTGATGGTTTTTAGAAAATGTCTGTTTGTGAGTCTGTCTGTCACTCTGTCACTCTGTGAGTCTGTATGTGACAAAAATTTTGTGGGCGCTCTATCTCAAGAACTAATGCACGGGATTTCACAAAACTTCACATTTAGTTAGACCTTGATATAAACTCAACTTGATTAGTTTTTGGTGAAAATCGCCCAACAGGTAGCGCTGCTATGCGGCATTTCTTACGATTTCTGCAATAGCTATATCTCAAGAACTACTGCACGGATTTTCATAAAACTTCAGATTTAATTAGTCCAGGACATAGTTTGGTGCTGATTATTTTTTTGTGAAAATCGCCCAACAGATGGCGCCGCTATGCTGCATTATTCATGATTATCGCTATAGCTATAACTCAACAAAAAATGCACGAATTTTCATCAAACATCAGATTCAGTTAGTCCTTTATATAAATTAGTGCTGTTTAATTTTTGGTGTAAATCGATCAAAAGGTGGCGCTGCTATGCTATACTTTTTTGCGATTTCCGCAATAGCTTTATCTCAAGAACTAATGCTTGGATTTTCAACAAACTTCAGATTCAGGTATACTTTGATATCATTTAGTGTTGCTTATTTTTGGTGTAAATCTCTCAACAGGTGGCGCTGCTATGCTATATTTTTCAGAATTTCCGCTATAGCTCTATCTCAAGTACTAAAGCACAAATTTTCATCCAACTTCAAATTCAGATTTACTTTGATATGAACTGGTGCTAAATCGTTGTTATTTCTTGTACTATTTAAATGATTTAATTGGTATGATTTTGATTTATATAGAAGAAAGTTTTGTGATGGCCACAACATACTAGTTTTACAGTGTAATGTAAATGTAATGCTTAGCATAAGACATATATGCCACTGCAATAATAGTGAAGTGAGATAATATCGATCACCAGGAAGAAAAGTGACACATCTCGGCCAAAGTAAATTTGAATGATTTTACGGTAACATGAAAATACAGCAATTAGCTCTGCATGCAGGAATATAAACATGCATATAAGCATAAATCTACAGCTACGAGTATAATAAAGATTTAAGATACATTGTTACATACAGTCCATTTTTACTTTCTTCTATCTTTACAAGAAGAAAGTATTGGATTCGTGAAAAATTTCGACTTCCGGTTTTCGACGGATTTATACGTTTTAGAATGCCCAGAACACGATTTGATGGTTTTTAGAAAATGTCTGTTTGTGAATCTGTCTGTCACTCTGTCACTCTGTGAGTCTGTATGTGACAAAAATTTTGTGGGCGCTCTATCTCAAGAACTAATGCACGGAATTTCACAAAACTTCACATTTAGTTAGACCTTGATATAAACTGGACCTGATTGGTTTTTGGTGAAAATCGCCCAACAGGTGGCGCTGCTATGCGGCATTTCTTACGATTTCTGCAATAGCTATATCTCAAGAACTACAGCACGTATTTTCATAAAACTTCAGATTCAGTTAGTCCAGGATATAGTTTGGTGCTTATTACTTTTTTGTGAAAATCGCCCAACAGGTGGCGCTGCTATGCTGCATTATTCATGATTATCGCAATAGCTCTAACTCAAGAAAAAATGCACGAATTTTCATCAAACTTCAGATTTAGTTAGTCCCTGATATAAATTAGTGCTGTTTAATTTTTGGTGTAAATCAGCCAACAGGTGGCGCTGTTGTGCTGCATTTTCATGATTTCTGCAAGAGCTGTATCTCAAGAACTATTGCACGGATTTTCATCAAACTTCAGATTTAGTTAGTCCTTGACATAAATTGACGTATAATTTAGTGCTGTTTAATTTTTGGTGTAAATCGCTCAACAGGCGGCGCTGCTATGCTGTATTTTTTGCGATTTCCGCAATAGCTTTATCTCAAGAACTAACGCTTAGATTTTCAACAAACTTCAGATTCAGGTATACCTTGATATCATTTAGTGCTGTTTATTTTTGGTGTAAATCGCTCAACAGGTGGCGCTGCTATGCTACATTTTTCAGAATTTCCGCTATAGCTCTATCTCAAGAACTAATACACGAATTTTCATCCAACTTCAAATTCAGATATACTTTGATATGAATTGGTGCTAAATTCATGTAATTTCTTGTACTATTTAAATGATTTAATTGACGTGATTTATATAGAAGAAAGTTTTGTGATGGCCACAACATACTAGTTTAAAATGGTGCGATAGCAGATGAATTTCATGTCATTTTCGACAGTTTTACATTAAACTAGCTACCCTTGGCGATCCGTTTGGCCTCCCATAAAATTTATGTTTGGGAAAGCATGCTAAGCATTGCATCATGTTACTTTTATTCATAATTTAATTTACTTGGACTCCCTTAAATATAATTAATATCATCCCTTAAACTAATATTAGTTTTTGTTGCATTAAAATATCTCAATGTGTTGATTTTCTGTAAGCAAGTAAACCCTATTGGTTTACAATGGAAGTCTATGGGAATTTGGCGAAGTATTAGATATATCGGCAAGTTGGCGGCAAACTTGGCGGCCTTTGACGACAGAACAGGGTCCCCCTATGGTAACCCCCTTATAGGTATGGAGATGCATTAAATGCTGTTCAATACCAATAAGATGCGTTTCATTCTATCGTTGCCATCAAACAATTAACAAATAATCGCGATTTCTGTGCCACATACGATAGCGTAATATATATATAGATATTAATTATTATTGTTCAAAACTTGTTCAACAAAATTCTAATTTTTTAATAGTAGTTGATATATAAATTTTAATATAACTAGGGGATACAACCCCGGCTTCCCGGATTATACTAGCAAAGCAAAACAAAGAAAAATTGTTAGTTTCGTTATGAGAATAGTCAATCTTTACTGATGAGAATAGTCAATGAGGTCGAAAAAAACGAATAAACACCGGAATAAATCACCCGTAAGAAAAGTGACATATCTCGGCAAAAGAAGATTTGCATGATTTTACTGTAACATGAAATTCCAGTATTTATCTCTGCATGTAATAGTAAAAACGTGCCCAAAGTGTAAAAACCTTAAGGCTGTTCTTAACTGCTCTGCTTAACAAAAAAGACATATTTACAAATTCATTTTTTAACGGAAAGATATAAAACTGGAAGACCTAACTATGGAAACGATTTGGAATCGAACTATGTTTTCCATTTTTGATAAATAAATTACCTATTGAGTTATAAGCGAAATTGATCACGTGACAATGATTTTTTTTCTCCCCTTCGCTGACTGGTCTGTTTTTGCTTCCTTCGGGAACTTCGGAACGCCCGCTTTGACACTATTTTCTGCAAAATCTATTGCGTTTGAAAAAAAAACTGAAAAAACAGCTCAATTACATAGCTTCTGAACAACAACTTCTGCTAGTTTCATGTATTTCCGAACTAAAATAAATTAAAACTTGTGTCATAAAGTTGCCCTTTTGGATTTGAGAACAGCCTTAAGAATGGCGACTTAGAATGAGGTTTGGAGGGTTGAGTAATTTTACCTCCCCACACAATCCATCCATCTTCTGTGGTCACAAATGGACACATAACGTAATAAAGTGATTTTCCGTATAACTACACTTATGAAACTTTTTGTGTAGCAAGACCTATGAGCCTACGACAGATCTATTACTGGAATAAAACGCGAAATGAATTTTTGTGAGATGCGTCGCTTTGCTTACGGGTGAGCAATATTGTTTCATATTTTGACTTGCATCAATAATGGCGCGCCTCAATGTTTGCCCCCAGCCAATAATCCCCCCTGCTTACTAAAAGTTTGGTATTTTCTGTTTTAAGAGAAAGCTTTTTATAG
The DNA here is from genome assembly GCA_963932465.1 of Maratus speciosus. Taxonomy (NCBI): domain Eukaryota; kingdom Metazoa; phylum Arthropoda; class Arachnida; order Araneae; family Salticidae; genus Maratus; species Maratus speciosus. Next base: position 237,384,430 of record OZ010789.1, read on the forward strand.
TTCCTTTAATTGACGTAATGAAACTTTGGCCTTTGTTAAAATAGGCGTTTTCAAAATGCAATTTAAACATTATTATCTTTATACAGTGATTTTCATCAAAATCTAAACGTGATAATGGATTGAAAACTAATCCGCTTAGTGTCTTTTTAGGAAAAGAGTTAGCATGCACGTCATTTTAATAATTTTCTGAAGCTTATAAAAACAAACGAACGTTTCTTTGCAACTTTTAACGCAGATTGTCTAAAACACAGAAAAATAATGTGTGTTATGCATTCATATATATTTTTTCCTATCAGGTGCTTATAATAATAATAATAATATAAAAAAATAGAATTTTCTTTCCTTTTTAAGTACACACATCCAAATAAAGATTTATAATTATTAGTTCACTATATTTCATTCATAAACAGCTGTTCTGGGTGTTTTGGCGAACATTTGGCGACATTTGGCAAAAAAAATTGGCTATCAGGATCTGAAGGAATTTTCTTGAAATTCCCAATTGGAGCTGAGATATATGATTCAACCAATAAGAGTCCAAAGGATGTTCTCGAAAACAGAATTCACCCAATCATATATTACAGCTTACTCTAAAATAATATGTGATCATATATTATAATACGAGCAAATCTTGTGTGTGCATGTGTATGTATGTAAATTTTATTAAAAAACCGCTCTAGCGATTTTGACTAAATTTTGTATCTTACTTTTTTTTGGGGGGGGGGGGGGAGGGGTACGAGAAGACCATTGTGCTAGGTCACATGTTCGAGAAAATTCGATTAGTGGATCATTTTGGGGTCACTACAGGTCAATGCATTTCAATGGGAATGAAGATCGAAACAATTATTAAGTTAAGTTTTAAGTGGTGAATAGTTGGCAATAAATGAAGTCGAAAAGTAGGCAACATTTCGCCAAATTTGGCGATATTTGGTGAAATATTGGCGACATTCATGAAATTTGAGCGGCGAAATTGACTTTCAAGGTTACCAATGCCAAAACACATGCTTGGCGACAAATGGAGGAATATCGCAAATTTGGCGAAATTTGGCGAAAAAATTGGTTTTCAGAATCTGAAGGAGTTTTCTAGAAATTCCCAATTGGAGCTGGGATATATGATTCAACCAATCAGATTCCATGGAATGTTCTCGAAAACAGAATTCACCCAATCAGGGTGCAGAGAACTTTCTCACATTTAATCCCACATATAACGAAGTTCTTAGGTTGAAGACTAAAGTCTGTGAAGTTGGATAGTGAATCTTGCGAATATGATTGAATATGTACAGGCCTATTAAAATAAAATTTAGAAAAATATCCATAGTTTCCGAAAATAATAATGTTATAAAGTAAAATTCTTTATAGCAATAATACAGCGAGAATTTATTGTTATATCGAGTTGAATACAAAGCTAATTTTAACCGAACATAGCTTGGTCTTCCGTGCTGGTTTCTTTAAAAATTGTAACTAATTTAGAATGTCTTAAATATTACTTTTCCACCGATTTGATTCTTTTAAACAAAATTCAGTCAAATATGTCCTCTTAATGTTAATTTCATAATAAACATAATTCACTTTTTCACATATATAGAGGTGATGCTTTTACTCAAATAGTTTGAGAACATTCTGGAAACAAATAACTTTATTAATAATCTATTTGTTGAAAATATGTATCTTCGGCATTTGATATTGCATTTCCTTAATCGATATCTAGTCCTTGTATTTGTTATCGAATATATCTCGAACGTAACAGAAAGTATACAATATCCAAACAGTAACAGAATCTTTATACTAATACTATAACAGAATCTCAACAGAAAGATGCAAATAACTGATAGTCAATAAATCAATATAGATGAAATATCATGCCAAGTTTTCAGCTGTTGTATTTTATCTTCTTGAGGGGAAGCAGGACCTTTAAACTAAAAGAAAAAAATCTGTTTTCGGTTTTTGTTTTATTCTGAATTTTTTTACATTTCTCAACAACATGCAAAAAACCCCATTCAAAAATCTAAATTATTTCTTGAGTTATAAGCATTTATAGACGGTGAGTATAATCGAAGGTCCGTAGATATTAAAACTTTAAAACTCGTTTTCTTATATCAGTAAATTTGGAGATTGTGTGCACTGTTACTTTCAAACTATGCAAGCTATGCTTTAAAAAATTTAACCAAACATGCGTTTCTTTATAGTCTACATGCTAAAAAAAATCACATATTTTGGTTATTTATTTATTTATTTTTATTTATTTTATTTATCCTTTTTTTTTTTTTTCACTTGAAAAACTTGAAAAAAGAAATTTTTTTTTTCAATAATTAAATTTTAAACAATACTTTTTGTGTATATTTTGGTTTTAATTTAGAAGTAGGTATTTTATGATTCTAGTTTTTTTTTTTCAAGAATTGTTTTCTATATGCATAATTTAGAGTTTTATCATGCGCGCAGTACTTAATGATTTTAATTCACGCATTAGTGAGATGAATTTTTAAATTTAAAATTTAAATATTAATTTTGTAGTTAGGAATATATACTTTAGGTAGAAAGGGGAAAAAAATCTTAACGCAAAAAAGGGGCCGGCGGACGTTAAAAATTTATTAATTTATTTATTTATTTTCGTCTTAGAGATATGAAACTTTGTGGAAATATACATTTCGCGATAAGTATATAGAACACCTTCAAAGAAATTTCAAATCTTATTATAATATTAAGATTTTTAAAAAATTAAAATTTTAAGCCGAAATTTGAAAAGGCTTTTTCAGATTTTGCATTTTAATCACTTAAAACTCTATTACAAACAAATCTGTGCATCGAATTTTTTAATCCCTTCAATAGTTCATTTTTTAGAGATTTTTTTTTTTCTGAATTCGATACCAATTTTTATCAAAATTTTGCCTTTTAATAAGATAAAAATCAATTTTAATTCTCCTAATGAAGTCGAGTTTTAAAATGTATGCAGATTTTTTTTCTAAGCAATATCAAGATTCTCTCTTATCAATTTTATGAATTTTGATAGAAAATTATGACGCATGGAACATTTCAAAAATTTCAAAATGTTGAAAAATCAATTTTGAGAGAAACAAATTAAAAAGATATTAACAGGTCGAAAAATTGTTTGTGTACAAAATTCAAACGCTTGTAACTTTGCGAAAAAAAAAAAAAAATCGCATCTGCATGCGGTTTTTCGAAAATTATTCAGAACGAAATGGAGAATAATAATATGCACAAAAATAATTTTCGATTTTGGGGTCGATTTCTATTCAAATAAAGGTCCACAGTCCTCTTAAGGACCGCACCTTCTTATACTTGACACAAATGAAATAAAATTTTGTTTTATACATGTTGATGACTAATTAAGAGAAAAAAAAAGCGATATTACAATTTTTTTTTTTTCATTCTTATGTGAAATATGATATGTTACGAAAACACAATGTCAGTACAAAACAACTTTATTTTTCTATATGAAAGTCTTTCACGCACTTATTATGCAGCGGTACAACATTACATTTATTACACATAATTATAGTTTGAGAGCTACGATATCCGTATCTTGAATTATTTCATTCTTTATAGTACATCTACACTGTTAAAAATTTTGCAGCATTCTGGCAGGTCATTCGACCGTTTTTTTGAAAAAACGGTTTCATAACCATAATTTAACTATATTCTGACATAAAATGGCCAATAATACGGTCAGAATAGTGTTAAAATTATAGTTGTGTAACCGTTTTCGGAAAAAACGGTCAAATGACCTGCCAGAATGCTGCAAATTTTTAACAGTGTATGAACATAATCCGAAATTTATCAATAAAATTTTTCAGAACAGTCTGTACTATTTCATACATAATTCTAATTTTTTACAACTCGAAAATCTTTCTTAACCTTCAGACTACCAAAAAAAGTATATGCAAGAACTACCATTCGGGTCCATTGGACCCATATGTAAAATATATAGGATTTCAAAATATACAAAACACCCATTTATCTACAATGAATATATTTGTTATTAATGCACCTTATACAATATATAAAAGTGATATATATAGTAATAGAGTAAGAAAGTAACACATACAGTAAGAAAGTAATATATATAGTATATTATAATGACTACAAAACGTTTTTCATCATAATAAAATTATTCTGTACATGAAGTACAAATAACGAAGGAATGTTCTCCGCAAACATTTTTCGTACACTTCTTGCATAATGTTCGTGTTTTTCGATCTTTTTTAGAGGGACAAATATGACATCTTGATTTTTTTCGTGGCGGTTCAAAACTATTTGCGTAAAGTTGTTCTGAAGTAGATGTTGAGACGGCGATACCTCCTTCACCTACTAATTCTTCTGCAAGTTGAATAATGAAATTCCGCCTTTTTTTCATTTTCGGATCACATTCAGCATTCAGTGACAACCATATTATGTATGCATTCATCGCACTTATATCGATCATATTATAAAATACAATCAAAGGCCACCGACGTGTCATGCGTTTCACACTATATGCTCTTACCATTTTGTCCATCGTATCTACTCCGCCTTTGGTTTTATTATAATCTAGGATTATTTGTGGCTTTTTTTCTAAGCTGTTGTCAATATCATAAGTGTTATGCATTGTGCTTAGCAAAGTAACAATTCTACCTTTTCTGGGACAGTAAGAGATGATGGTCGCCTTCTCTTGAAACCCAAATAAAGTAGAATATACAGAACGATGTTTTGGATTTGTGAACACAGCGGGTAATTCAGGTTTATTTTTTCGAATTGTTCCAATAAGAGATAATTTTTTTTTAAGTAAGATGTGTTGCTAATGCATATGACGTAAAAAAGTTATCACATGTAATATTACGACCAGAATTTTCAATTTCCTTCGTCAATCTTTTAACTACATTTTCTCCCTGATGAGATTCTCTTACTTCATTTTTGCCTGTATATAGTTCCAGTTTCCAAGCATACGATGTTACGCTGTCACAAATAACCCAGAACTTCAATCCATACTTTCCAGGTTTAGATGGCATATACTGACGGAAAGGACATTTTCCACGAAAAGAAACTAATTGCTCATCGACAGTCATAGACCAATTAGGAATATAAGGGTCTTGTAAATAGCTATTCCACAATTCAAAGCATTCTCTTATTGGCTCTAATTTATCAGTTGATCTTCTTTTACGCCTCTCAGCAGCATCATCAAATCTTATGACACGTAATATACTTGTGAATCTATTGCGACTCATAATGTCCCGAAATATTTGTCTTCCATTTTTTATGCTCCAAAGTTCGCTTACTGTTTCATTTTTCGATTTATATACTCCAATAAGTAATAAAAGTCCGATGAATTTTTTAAGTTCTATAATATCTATAGGTTTCCACTCTTTATCGAATACTCTATTGCCTTCCGCGTTTGTCCATTTTACTATAATTTCCAAAAGTCTTTTTCGGAAATAGATAAGAAATGAGGATGATATGGAATCCACTTCACGATTTGCAAATCTTGAAGGTCCAGATTTTTCACGTAAAATATTGATTTCAGTACGTCTTCCTTGTGGTCTGGCAACTTCATTCTTATACCAGATCTGTGAATTATTTTTGGAAACAAAAGTAGAATTTGAAGTACTTGTGGTTGCTACATTTACTTCATTGGAATCATTATCAGATTCTGAGTAGGAATCAGAAATTTCATTATTTCAACATAATCTACTTCACCTTCATCAGACGACAGATTTTCATCATCGGTGTCGAATTCTATATCGTCCGGATTTTCCATAATTTTTTGAATTTCCTCTTGAGTCAATACTTTTTTCTGTTCATCTTCAATTCAGTTTTTAACAAAAAATAAGTTAGGAAATAAGAAAATGATGAATATTTGTAGAATAACAAAGCACGTACAAACTACACTTATTACTTGTCTTCAAATATCAAGTCCTATTTTCAATGAAAAGACTCAAAAACATCAATAGACACCATTCGCTCACTAACTGTGTCTGTTGATAAATGACTCTCTGAACCAGAAGTAACCTTTTATATATAGAGCACGAAGTTTACTAGATCAGTCTAGAATGTTCTCAGAACTTCATTATAAAGTCGCCAAATTTGGCGAGATTGGCGCTAAAAATCCATCGCCAAATGGGCGATAAACAGCCAATTATGGTAACCCTGTTCCTCCTCATGATTTATGGCAACCCTAGAAAAAGAAAGCAACAGTATATTACGTTTGTTTTAATGTTGGGTCCAATGGACCCGCGTGGTAAACAATGAAACAAATTAAAAATAGGTAAAAAATTTCGAACAAAATTTTAATCGCAATTGCATATACATAGAGGAGACAATTGCAGGAAAAGTCATGTAATCGCGAAACTTTGAATGCTATTTTTCATGAGAAAAATTTACATTAAATATTGCTGTCGGGTCCAATGGACCCGTCTGGTAGACGGAAGGTTAAACAACTCGAAAATTTTTCTTAAAAATAAAATTCATATATGTCAAATGACTACACTGATATTCTTTTACTTATTGAATTAAAACTAGATAAAATATAAGAATTTACAGGGGGGGTTTGGAGTTCAACACACGCAGTCGAGCCACCACACGACCGTATTCATCCTGGCAACAGGAGAACTCTGAAGTCGTCTGTGTCACACAAAGAATTTTGGACAGTGTTTAAATAAAGTAATTGCTGATCAAGCTACATCTTAACAAGAAAATTGTGCAGCGTGGCTAATTTTCTGGTATGACGCCAAACGCTGATATAAGCCTTTTCCTTTATAAGGAACTTCAGTTGTTTCAGTGCCATTAAATGCTGACTGTGATTGTTGCTATACGTTTGTTGTTGCTGGATATGTTATGCATCACTGCTATCGGCTCGTCTCTGACATATATGCAATATGTTATAATAAATTTGTTGAAAAAAAAAACTCACAATAAAATAAATAAATCACTAACATAGTGTTGCGAAGACGCAACGTCAGTCTTTAATGGGTTAATTACAAATAATTTGTGTTTTGGTACTTTGAAAAAGGCGATATTTTTTATCGTTTCGACAAACTCAAAACTCCTGTGCCCCCTAATGCTTTATTTACGTGCATTTTGAAAGAATTGTTTTTCAAAAAGCAATACATCTAAGCCGATTTTAATTCTTATAAAACTTTTTTTTTCAATATTACAACGACTTACGTTGCCTCAACTTACGTCACCCTGCATTTACGTCGTCTGGTGAGGAAAAAAAATGTCTTTAATTAAAGACACACTTTTTTGAAGAATTTTGGTTCTATGAAGGAAAACTTTCCCGCGACAATCAAGTAATAGCTACAAATAAAAAAAAAAGTAACTAGAAAAGGCTTGGAAACTCATTCTCCTGTTTAAAAGAGCTTCTAAGAGAAGAAAAGAAAAAACTGTCGATTCAAACTTCACCGCAAGATTTTTTCACAACATCAAAGACTCGAACGAGGCAGATAGAACAATAAATTGTAAGTTAACAACTTATTGATTTATTGCAAATTCTTGTATTGCAAACACATTTTTTCGCTAATGTTAAATGTATGTAACATAATCCCTAAGTACAATAGAATATGTTCATTAGATTTTGGAGAATTTTTATTACTTATCCTTTTTTCTTTATGTTAATATACCTCGACTTACGTCCCTTTCTACTTACGTCCCTAGTCCTTAAACGAATTACTGACGTAAGTCGAGGTATTGCTGTACTATATTGTGATATTTGTATAATCATGTAATTTTGATCCCATTCCATTTTTACTTTTCCAGTATAGGGTCCTTGGCGAGATAGAAATAATAGGTTTGGCAAGCGAGGGAAATTTGTACGCATATGTCAGGTTCCGATGAGCAGATACTATTTCAAATTACTATATATGATATTATCTTTTTACTTATATATTGTATTCATGTCACTTTCTATATACTGGGAGTCTTAAGTTTACATTTATTCCTTCTCTTGAAGTCTTTTGTGTGAATGAATAGCAGTTCCCCTGCCTATACAGATGCATTCCTGGGATGGGGCGGACAAAAGAGTTTCTAGCGAGATAATGGACGTCACGGGAATGTAACAGTTGAGGAAGTATGAAGGGGGGTGGACCGTGGTGTTTGAGGAAAAACACCGTATAGGTTTTTTCGGGAAGATGAGTGAGGTAGCTGAGGGAATTCAGTTGATGCGCAGATCTCGAGGTGTGAGGTCACATTTTCCTGAGTAAAGCTCTTGGACAGAGCGTGTATTAAGTTGTGTGACGCTCTTAGAGTATAGAACCGATGTGTTGGGCGATTAAGGGTAATCTCCGAAGCCTTTTGTTAACTAACGTAGTGTTAGAAGGATATAGAACATTTTAATAAGCGCACCAGTACGTAGAAAGCAATTTCTATATGTAGCTTAATGTCGGGCCGAATCATCTAAATCCGAGTTCTTAATTGTAAATATTGTTTTGTTATTTGTAAGTAATGTGTAAATAAATTGTTAGTTAAGTTTAATTGAATGAGTTAGTATTCCTTTCGACAAGCCCGTCAAAGCGTGCCGATATCACGTAATTATATCGGTGGCGGCAGCATATCAACAAAAAAGGAATATTCTTCAAAGTTGTGTGGACTTGGAGGAAATCCGACAGCATATTTTTTGGCAACCTTTTCGCTGTCTCATATACACAAGCAATTTTTTCAATATTTACACAATTTATTTAGTTTTCACTCACCTACCATTCTACATTACGCTCCGTTTTTGAACATTCCAACGTGATTCTTGGATTGAAAGGACTCACTTCTCTGTTTTGTATTATATTTTCGAACCCTGATAACGAATATGTGTGTATTTGAAAGTACTTGGTTTTTTAGATGTACAATTTTTGTATTTGATAAAATTAACAACATTTTAAACACTTTTCGGTAAAACTTGGCCGAATTTTGTATTTAATTCATGTATAATATTATAGCTAAGGTGAATTTACGAATCCGATTTTTGATATATTTTTTAGTTGCATCTTAAATTAGCTTAATTTATTTAATATGAAGAAGCTATTTCTTTGGAAACAAGTAAATTGTATATAAAATAACAACAGCAATAATAAGATATAATAAATGAAAGGTTTTTAGATATGTAAATGCACATATAAACAAACATATATAATTTGTCATTGTTTATATAATTTGTTAAGAAATTTTGCTTCCTGAATCCAATATTTAAAGAAAAAACGCCAAGGCCCGTATACTGGAAAAGTACCTCTATTTTTTTCTTTCATTTATAAAGGGTTGTTCTGACTGGTAAAGTGATATTCTATACCTTATTTTATCTAAAATAATTTGCTGTTTCTTTATTGATGTTTACTAATTTAGAAGTGCTTAAATATTCCTAATTTATGTGATTTTTTATATCAAATTTCTAATAAAAAATATCAATCTCAAAGAAACTTTGGCACGGAAATAAACTCTGTCACGTATAAATTTCTAAATGAAAACACTTTATATTTTCAGAGTAACAGAAAACATATATTTAATAAAATGTTCAATGGTGGATTTTGAAAAGCACTCACAAAATAAATAAATAAATACTATCTTCGATAATAATCTAGTTGCTGAAAATGCATATCTTAAACGGTTGATATTCCATTTCTTTAATCAATTTAGTAAAGCTATTTTGATATTGAATATATCTCAACTTCAACTGAAAGCATATAACATCTACGAAAACAGAATCTCTGTCGCTAGATACATATAACTCAATTTCAATAAATCAATATAGGAGAAATACTCACCCAAGATTTCAGATGTTTTAGCCACTTAATGTATTGTTACATATATTTTGGGAGAATTGGTCTTGGGAAAACAACTGACGTAAACATATTAAATTGTTTTAAGTTTTTCTTACAAATAAATATTCATGTTTGTGAAATTTTTCATAAATTTGTTGATTTATTTATTTATTTATTTGGGGAGAGGGGGAACTAACAATTCCAAAAAATTCTTGATGTGTAGGATTTATTTTTTGAATAATAGTTGTTTGCTTATTTGGTTTATAGATATTTTGTTTCAAATATTTGATAGCTTTGAAAAAACATTAACCAATGGATATTTGCACTTACAAAGACGAACAGTTAGATGTATATTATTCACAGCAGATAACCGGACAGAAAAATTATACAGGGTGTCCGGTCTCAACGGTGTCCAATAGCTAATTCCTAAACCGTTAGTCATAGACATACAGTTCCAATCACAAAAATGTTAAAATCAGGTAAACAAATATTTTAAAAGCGATTTGGGTCAATAAAAACATTTCTTAAAAAATTACGAAATTTAAATTTTTATACGGCGCCCTCTAGTCCTATAAGTTATATTTAGTAAAATTTTCCTTTTACACTAACAAGTAATACACAAAAAGTCCCGTTATTCTACGATTAAAATTGACCGAGTAATAGCTGTTTAAAGTTGGAGCATATTTTTTGCTGCAAATTGGAGGTCATTCACAAATTTAGTCGAAATATAATTTCGTCAGATATATTAAAAAATGGTCGACAGTAAAATTAACATCGCAATATAAATTTGAAATCTTTAATTATTCTGACATATTAATACAAAATATACAATTTGTAATAAACATTTAAGAAGAAAGAAAAAACAGAATTTTTGTTAAATAAAATGATGTGAAATTAACAGCCTCAATTCTTTACAAAATGATTTGTATTTTAAAATATTATTAGATTACACTAGCCTGCAAAAGTTGGGTTATGTCATATTTTTTAGCTTTTGATAATTGATTCTTTTTTATTCTGTACCCCTGAATCTGAAACTGAACTTCATTTTTAACCATCACATCAGGAATTTTAGCAAATTTCAAAGTTAAAACTGAGTCTCCTCCCTCATCTCATCGGACCATTCAGCTATTTACCTGTAAGAATTCCAGGATAAGCAAAAATATCGAATAAATTATTGAATAAATTATTGAATAAAATAAAACAAGATAAAATAAAATAAAACAAAACAAGTTTTGCATATGTTTTATAGTAAGAGATTTTCGCTATATTTTAACTTACACATTTACGATTTGCAAAAAAATTGTAACGTGATGGTTAAAAATGAAGGTCATTTTCAGATTCAGTGCTAAAAAGTACGTAAAAATCAATTATCAAAAGTTAAAAAACACAACCATCTCCTCTACTTTATAGTATCCGATTTTTGTTATTCTTTAACTTTTACAATTTATGATTTGCGAAATATCCTGACATGATGGTTTAAAATAAATGTAATTTTCTGATTCAGTGCTAAAAAATACATAAAAGTTTTAAAAAACAACAATCGCAGTCTTGTATTATCTAATCTAAAACTTTTTCTTAAACTTCTTGTCGGTAATCTATCCGAAATTTTTTGTGTTATCCTGTAAAATAAGTATAAATGGTAACCACCGAAAATCATAGTAATATTAGATTGTTATCGGATTTGCGCCAGTATGTAAAATGTAATCGCGATCGGATATTTAAATATCAGTTAAAGTTCGAGTACAAATTTTGAACTGGAAATCATACGTACGATAGTTGAAGTAACATAAAAACTTATAAAAATAACATAATTTTTGTTAAAAGAAAGCATAAAAGAAACAGTCTCAAATCCTGACAAAATAAAACATATGTTATTTTAGCCAATCTGAAACTTAATAAATGTTAACTTAATCGCAATACTTGTACAATTTTTTCAAAGCGCAGATACACATGAAATAAGATCTTCGAATACTTTAAGCACTTGATATGTGACCCCTCAAAGCCAAGCCGAATTCATTTGTTTTCAGAGCAGAAAAGTGGCATAAGTCATGCATTTTTAAACTTTTATAACTCGCTCAATTTTAGTGTTATATGAATGGGACTTCTTTTGTCTTACTTGTCAGTGTAATAGGAAAATTTTACTAAATATAACTTATAGGACCGGGGGACCGTATAAAAATTTAAATTTCGTAATTTTTTAAGAGATGTTTGTATTGACCCAAATTGCTTTTAAAATATTTCTTTATCTGATTTAAAACATTTTTGTAATTAGAACTATATGTGTATGACTAATGGTTTAGGAATTAGCCATTGGACACCGTTGAGACCGGATACCCTGTATATATATAGATAAACAAGTAGGTAGATTGATGCAGTTAAAAGATTTGTTATTGTAAATGCAATATTTTCTGTGTATGATAGAATTCAAAAAGGAAAAAATCTCTATTTAAAACAAGCAGGTGAGCCAAACATCCTTGACACATTTTAAAATTTATTAAAAAATCAAATAATTGACGTAAGAGAATGTGTTTTGGAAGTACATTCTTCTCACGATAAAAATTTAAGTAAATTTCAAAATAATTTCAAAAATATTTCACATAGATGGCGTTATACCTTCAAATCTGCAAAACAGCATCAAAAACTCGAGATCAGTTGTTGCAGACCATTTATTTTGTATAATTTGCAACTATATTTCAACACATGCGCCCATTGTAGCTAAAATCACATCCGCACTGCAAATAGAGACGTCTTAAATTCAGACGCATATGTGACTGAAAAAGAATTTCAGACACTTAAGGCTGTTCTCAACTGCTCTGCTCAACAAGCGCAAAACGTTTTGACACATTTACAAATTCATTTTTTAACGGAAAGATATAAAATTGGAAAGCCTGGCCGTGGAAGCGATATGGAATCGAACTGTGTTTTCTATTTTTGATCAATAAATTAACTGTTGAGTTATAAGCGAGTTTGATCAAGTGACACGGCATTTTTCTACCCTTACTGACTGGATTTTCTTCTTTCGTTCGGAAGTTCAGTTCAAAATGCCAACTTTGACAGTATTTTCTGAAAGACCTATTGAGTTTACAAGAAAACGGAAAAAACAGTTTGATGATATAGTTTCTGAATAACAATACCTTCTAGTTTCATGCGTTTCCGAGCAAAAAGGAATTAAAACTTATGTCAGAAAGTTGACCCTTTGGATTTGAGAACAGCCTTAAGTGTCTGAATCGGAAAATTCTGGCATAATAGATGTCTTAATTTAAGACACATAATTGTCTTGCTGTGATCTTGGTATAAACGAACTGAGAAAAATGTCTGAATGATGAGCAAACGTCTTAATTTAAGACACATTTTGTTGTTTCCGTAGTAGCCACCAGATGGCCTCTCTTAAGTTTTGCATGTTTTTTAGTTTTATTTCATTAGAAGTTGATACTCGTTGCAATTCTAACTGAATATTTGTTTTATGTGTAATTTTTTGTCATAGACTTTAATTACTAATTTATTTTGACTTGATTCATTTTTTGCGGAATGTGAAGGTCTGTATTATTAATTCACATCGATTACAGTCATTCAGGGTAACTTTGAACCATGGGGTAAACTTTGCACCACCTCCTATTTTTCAATATTTTTGACTCCATAAGACTAAATAAACTCCAGAACTGAGCTATGTTGGCAAGGTTCTGAACTGGGATTTCTACTCTTTATTTTAGAAAATAAATTAGCAACATTATGTGCTATTTAATTGCATCATCTAACCATTTTTGGGAAGTACTGTTTTCAAGCTAATTTTGAATGCTGTTTTGAAGTTGTTGTAATCCAATTAAATTTTCATAGTAAGTAACAATATACTCATTTATCAGACATATTATTGTCTAAATGTTGTAAATGTGATAATATTTTGTGATTATTAATTTATTAATAGTTAATAAAATGTAAAATAAGAAGGCACTAACATTTTATCACATTTTCAGGGTAACTTTGAGCCGGCTCAAAGTTATACTGATGTTTATAATTTACTGATTATAGGTGTTACTGTCAAAAATTTCCCATATTTGCACGTATATTTTATATAAATGCCGAAAGTGAACATTAGATATAACATATAAATATTTTCACAAATATGTGTAAAATACATACAATTCATTTGAAGACGTTTTTCGGGGCGGAGCTACTCAAATTTGACATTTCATACATCCGACATTTTTTATTCTTGTTTGAATAATACTAGTACTAGTATATATTACTCTAACTATGGATATATTATTGAGTTAAAACATTGAAAATTGTTTTCCACTGCATTTTTATGTTTTATATGAACAATAAACAGGGTTTTTTTTATTTCTAAATATTCATGGTTCTCTTCTTCCACTTTTCTTATGCCTGATATTTGTTGTAATATCATAAATTATACAAATCTTGTGATGTTGGGAAATGTAGATTCGGAGTCTTTACATATCTGAAAAGATTTTTGGGGGTTTAAAGTTGTCCTAACTATAATACTTTTTTTTATAATGAATTATTTTAGATAACATTTATCATATGATGCAAAGTTACGCTAAATGGCTGGGTAACTTTGAACCAGGCTAAAAATTCATTTTTTATTGCTTCTATCCTTATTATTCCTTAATTTTTTATAGTCAATCAATAATTTAGGATCATTTCTTCTCTTTTATGCCCCTAGTTGCAACAATATTCTTAAAATAAGAGTGAGGCATATGAAAATAGAGAAAATGCGGATCGAAGTTACCCTGAATGACTGTAAGTGTTAATACATAATAATTTATATCAATAATATCGCATTATTCGTATTCCTCCCGTCAAAGATTGATAAACAGAAATTTTGTTCCGCAAGTTATGTTTTGAGAATGAAAAACTTTCATTCTTTTGACATAATAAGCAGGTTCTGTAAAGGGATTTTCTGTTAAAAAGATGAAAATCTTTCTCTCTCTTATTCACAGTGACAGTTTTTTAGATTTTAAATCGAGAAATTTTCCTTATTTATTGCGACACCATTTCAAGTAAGTGTTGTAGTTTTGCTGGCATTTTGTTTATATTACTACATAAAATATTGCGTGAAATGCGATTTAGTTTTGAATTCGATATTAAAATTATACTTCACATTTTTCTAAGAAATTTCTGTACGCAATATTTTGTAAAATCTTAGACATGAGAATGTTTTATCTATTCTGAAAGGAATGCTACATTTCTATAGTTGAGAAATTATAAATTTAAACCATATAACTTGTTTATTACTATTTAGAGGATACATTTCTTTCCAAATAAATCTCCTTTCTCCTAAAGAATTTTTTATTTTCAAGACTCCACATAATGATAAAATAACCTCTAAAAATCATAAAATTAATAAAACTTCTTCTCGACAAACTTTTTTAAATACTTTTACATTGAATAGTTGAATCAACTCAACATTTAGTTCTAGTCTTATTAGAGTTTATTATTATTGTTATTATTATTCAACGGAGGGAAAAGGGTTTTAAAAAGGAAACAAATTTCATAATGCATTCAATTTAACAATTCTAAACTTTTTTTTTTAAAGAAAAGATTTATGTTACAAAAAGCAGTCCTTTATTTTTTTTTTCTTTTTAAGTACCATCTTTCCGAATTAGAAAAATCAAATTACAAAATTGTTTCTTTAGTTGAAAATCTTTGATTGTAATTGTTTTAAGGTGATTCTCAACGAAAATATTTTTTAGCGCTCAAGAAAGCAGAACTTTCTGACACATTCAAAGTGCCATTTTTATACATAAAAGCATGAAATATGCAGAAATATTTACTGATTTGAAATTTATTAACGCTTTCAATTTTTGATAAATATATTACATCTTGGACTATAATTAATTTTATCTATAATCGATTTTTACCGAGCATTCGAATTCCGTGAAATGCGGCATAAACTGCTAACATTGACATAAATTTGTAAAATTTTCTTTGCCTTTAC
Organism: Maratus speciosus; assembly: GCA_963932465.1. NCBI lineage: Eukaryota > Metazoa > Arthropoda > Arachnida > Araneae > Salticidae > Maratus > Maratus speciosus. The sequence continues at coordinate 237,400,114 of OZ010789.1, forward strand.
ATCGAGAAATAGAAAACACTAATCAATTTTCTGAATAAAAAGTTTACACATTTCGTGCATTTCACAATGAAAATGATTTCTTCGATATGTTTGAAAGTAGCCAATTTGGATTTGATAACAGCATAATAATAATAAGTTTTGCTGAAAAGTTTTTCAGTTCTACTTCAAATACTCGATTTCAAAAATTATAAATTTTACTGAAGTGACAATTAATTTTAGCATGTGATACCATATTATTAAATATGCCTATTTTTTTAAATGTTCACAATAGTTATTTCAGTAACAGTTATTTCAACAAACAATACTTTAAATTATTATTTCTTATGAATAGCGTAGATTTTAAATTATAATCGATGATGGTTAGTAACTTTTTTCAGATACTCATTTCTGTTACAAAGCAATTTAATTACTTTATAATTGTATCAAGTAATTCTGGAGATTACATGAAGTTACAATTTCTGTTAAAATTATAATTTGTGCTGCGCTTAACGCAAGTTTATTGCTTAAGAGCTTTACTAGTCACGCAAAAACACTGACAAACTAATGCTAAACCTGCTGAAGCCGTTCTTTTCAAATTTCTGTTTTGCATTTCAATAATTTTAATTTTTTTTTTCTTTTTAATAGATAATCTAAGGTCGGTCTCTAAACGGGTTCTTTTTTACTTTTTCGATTTTAGTTGAAGATTTGCTTTTTACGAAAGAACGTTATTATTTACGACTTTATAAGTTTTTTTTTAATATCCTAAATAAAATCCACTTTTATAAATTTTAGAGCAAATTTTCTTCTAGAGGCAATAGAAGATTCAGGTGAATTTCATTTAGCATATGTTATATACTGCATAAACTGTTAAATGAATAACTTTTTTAACCCATTTATGCCTGAATTTTTGTTTTCTCAAATTTGTTGGTAAAATCACTTTATGTTGCAAAATGAACGGGAAAAATACTAAAATAAAATTACGCTAAAATACTTTTGTATTTATTTGATAAAATGTAAACGTACTAAATAGGGGAATATCCATATCTGGAAAAATGAATAATTATATGTTTTGTCTAAATTTATATAAATTAAGCTTTTAAATTGTATATTATGTACTATAATTAGTACTTTTATGAACTATTAAAAAAATATATATTTATTTCTTTGCGGAGACTAAAAGCATTATAAGTATGATTAATAATAAATTAAGAATAATCGTATTTGAGGCTAAAAAACAATTTATTTCAAAATCATATCGAAAAGGACTTTATAATAACTGTGCCCTAAATGAATAATAGAAATATATAACACATTTGCACCTAGCGCCTTATATTTTGTACGTTACAAACATGCATAAAAATAGAACATATAATTACCCAATTTTAAAAAATATGTATTTCGAAGAAGCCTACAAGCTACGATTAGGACTTATTTATTTGGATCCTTGATACAAAAAAGTACAAATAGACTTACTTTTTACATTTCGCTATCTTGAAAAATAAAAAATCTATAAATACCGAAAAAAGGCCTTCATTTAAGCAAATAAATAGCAAACTTATGCTGTCATCTCTCGGTAATAGAAGAAGACATTTATAGACAGTTACTTTAAGCAGTTTTCATATTATAAAGAAGAAGAAAATTATAAAAAATTATTAAAGTTCAAAACTCTCCAAAAATGGGCATAAATGGGTTAACATGCAATATTTCTTATCAGTTCTTTCTGGCATGCTAAGTTTCAAGTGGTTGAGTCACTTTCACTATTCCCTTTCGAAACCGGTCCCGGAATAAAAAAAAAAAAAAAAAAAAAAAAAAAAAAGAACTGTAATCTAAATAGAAAAATTTGAAAAGTGTCCATTTAGAGATCGACCTCAACTTTTATATGCAATATGTTTTTTAAATGTTGAAAAATCCCTGCAGGCTTTGCCTACAGGTGCAGGTAGATTTCGAAGTTAAATACTAATTTCAACAACAAATACTAAATCATGATTAGAGATAAACCCACTTTAACAATTTTATCTGGCCGGGGTTTTATATAACAGCTGGTTTTATCAGAATCATGTTAAGGCGGTATTCAAAGAAACACTTTTTCTTGTTCAACAACTCGAAATTTTCTGACACATTTTCCGGTTCATTTAAAAAAAAAAAAAAACATGAAACTTGCTGACGTGATTTTCAAAGAGATTTATAAAGAGATTTATAAGCTACCTGTTTTTTTGTTTTGTTTTTTTTTTCGTTCAATTAATTAGAAATTGATTTATAAACAATTATTTTCTCAGTAGGACAATATTTTCCCTTTCCAACACAATCGTTTCGGGAAATTCGGTTGAAAATATCTACTTTTACATTTTTTTTTTTTTTAATATATTCTGCCTCTAACAAAAAATCGACCATTACGTACATTATGTAGTTACTGAATAAGAAAACTTACCAATTGAATGCGTTTGAGAGCAAAAATGAATATTAAAATTTTAAAAATGAGTAAGAAAATAAGCCGTTTGGATTTGACAACACCCTTAATACGGTTATTTTTTTTTCTTCAACCACTATGTATTTTTAATTTGTTTTTTCTGTAAGAATTGGTCTTATCAACAACTTGTCATTATAAAAGTTGTAGATAATATTAAGGAGATATATAATAAATTCATGAAGAATTTATGTCTTGTGAATTGACAAAGTTATTTTTTCCTCTTCAACTCCCCCCCCCCCTTTTTCTGTTTTCGGGTTTTTTTTTTTTTTTTTTTTTTTTCTTGGAACGAATTGGTCCTATCAAAAACTTGTAAATATAGAAGTTGTAGATAATATTAAGAAGATTTATATTAAATTTAACTGTATTTGATATCTTGGGAATTGACAAAGTTATTAATTTTTTCCCTCAAAAACCCTATTTTTTTCTCCCTTTGAGCCCATTTCTTATTTTATCAAATATCTGTCATACACAAATTTTTGGCACTTTTTTTAGAAATAATAATAATTTTAAACTGCTTCTATATGTATTATAATTAAGAAATTATGTTTTTTTTTTCGGTTTTGACAAAACTCCTCTTTATTTCCACACCCTTTTTCCGATTTTGCCCATTAACGAACTTGACCGAAATTTTATGCCCCTCAGTTTGGAAGAGATTTGTGCAGAATTATGGAAATTATCGTGTCCATAAAAAAGGGATATACATGGGGCATTCTCACAATCTTTTGACTTTTGGGGGGGGGGGGGGGAATCTGGCGAAATTGAACTTGCTAAAATAACATTTTAATCTGATAGACGAATGTCTTAATGATTCAAAAGAAAGGAAAAATGGTCAGCAGCGAAAATTTTTTTATTTAACTGAGGTTTAAGTTAAACATGCGAGTTTAATTTTCCTTACCATTTTACCCCTATAACTTTTTATTTTCTTCTAAATTTTTACTTACAATGAATTTGCATAGTACCCACAGGACATTCCAATAAGAAATATTAAAAATGTAGTACTTTTAATACAGGATTTTTGTATAACATTCTCTTAAAGGGGTGTTAAAGAAGGGACGATAAGGTAAAAAAAGGGGATGGTATTGGAAAAAAGGGACGAAATGGAAAAAAAAAGGACGGTAAGTATGGAACGGTAAGGAAAATTACCACCTATTTTTAGGAAAATCATATTAAGACTAAGTGATAGCCACAATGTTCATTGATTTTTAGAAACAGTTGTTAACATTGTATTAAATTATTATTTTTAATTTACTTCGAAAAGTGTAGGAATAAACCTTGGGGACGGCGAGACTACCAATAAAGCCACGATGCTTGAAATTAATATTTAAATGCTGATTTAAATTCTACAGTACATTTCCTGCCAAAGAATTTTAGACATTCTTTCTCTAGCATTTTTCTGCATGAGAAAAAACATTAAAAAAAATTCTGTGGCTGCATCTGAAATGCTTTCCTGTATCATTTTAGAAGAGTGGCGGTAAGGAATCTAAAACCCAGGGACAGAGTTTAAAAAATAATAACAACCCTAAAAATGTATGCAGTTTAATTTTTAGCTACATATTTATATAAAACAATAGTTCCAGTTCCAGAAAAAAATTACATCGAATTATTTTTATTGAAACAGTTTTATCCAGACAGCTCCAAACTTAAAAATCAGCATCAGGGACACGGGACGGTAGATGAGTTTTCCTGGTATTTGAACCCCCAACATCGTCCAAAACTTATTTATCTTGTTAATATTGTTATGCAATCATGCAGTGGGATGTTCCCCAGTATAGGAAATTAAAAAAAAACACAAATATGTGTATTAAATGAAAAATTATTATTCAGGGACATGAAAGTCAAAAGATTGAATGACCCATATATATTTACAAAAAATACTTGGTGTGTGTAAATGTCACAATAACTCAAGTACATTTCCGTTTATTCACTTAAACTGCTAAATGAAAATTTTCAGTTTTGCTATTCGTTCAACTGAAGTAACTTCTAGCATACTGTGTTGTATACATATACATGGCTTCCCCCCCCCCCCCCCCCCAAAAAAAAGGGATATTTTTCCGACTTTTTATGGTAATAGCAAAAATTAGATTTTCAAATGTGTTCTGCTTTTTTCAGATTGCTGATTTAGAAATTATCTTTCACCTTAATAAACTTTGAAGTTTTGTTACATTATTCTGAATGTGTTGGAAAGAGTTACATAACCTATGCTGGACACATGATTGATCTTTCTTGTTTATTGATGCTTTAGTTCTCGTTGGAAGAATAATCAGAACGAGCCCGCTCCAACAACAACAAAAAAGTAATCAAATTTCGAGCATCGTTATAAAGTTAGACATCGATATATTTTAAAAACTAACTTCTTTGTTAAAAGTCAGTTCGTAAAAGAATACAGTGGTAAATCCCTTATCAACTATGCTGCTTTTAGAAAGCAACTGAAATTCAGTTTACTACATCCACCGATATGTTTTTGAATTTCTACAATAGTATTCCACTGGCCGTTTTATATGAGTCGCCCTCTACAGTTAACTATTAAATTAGGTGAAAAAGGGAAAAAAGAAAGAAAGAAAAAAAATAGTATCGTTCACTTAGGCACAGCTAAATATTATTTTATAAATTTCCACTATTTCATGAAATATTTAATATATTTATTTTTTAATTACGATTTCTACTGAACTTTATCAAGTTTCCTGAAATTGTCGTTAAATTTGGTAAAAAAGCCTGTATGCTATAAACAAACAAGAACAAAAAATCATGCACTGTAAAAAAAAAAAAAAACGGACTAAAAAACGGAAATACTACTGGCAATCTAGACGCCAGTACTATTTCCGTTTTTTTTACGGGAATTTTTACCCATAAATTACAGAAATTTTTCCGTTTTTCTGATTAAAACCGGAAATTTTTCTGTAATTTATGGGTAAAAATTCCCGTAAAAAAAAAAAAAAAAAAAAAAAACAGAAATAGTACTGGCATCTAGATTGCCAGTAGTATTTCCCTTTTTTAGTCCGTTTTTTTTTTTTTTTTGTTTTTTTTTTTTTTTGTTTTTTTTTAGAGTGTGTGTCCAGCATACATTTTGAAGCACTTTCCAACACATTCAGAATGCTATATATCAATAATTTGGAAAACATCAGAATTGTTTTTTTCATCCTTGTATATGATCTATAGATTAGTATTTACACTACATCGTATACTAAAAGTTAGTTCAATTAAAAGCATAGCACAGTTTAAAATTCCCATTCAGCAATTTCCGTCAAAAAATGGAAATGTACTCTATGTCCCTTGTGTAACCCTATATATAATCTATAAAATTTATACACACTAAGTAATATGCAAAAAATGGTTACATTTTAAAACGAGTACCACAACTGAAAAGCACTTCCAGTAATTATTGTTCATAGGCAGTACTATAGAAAAATGCTTTTGTGTGTCCCTGTAAATGAACGATATATACGCAACAAATTCTATAGTAAGCGCTTGTAGTACACCTCAGTGATATGTATTACTTTTAATAGGTTTTAAATAGCGTAAAAACTTTAAAATACACCGCAAACGATTTTTAACCAAATTCCGTAATGTTCTTTAGAGTGTCCCTGTAAATAAACGGTAAATGCTACACACTTTATTTTCAATACCGAACATACCCCAATAAAATCAGATTTTCTTTTTGTGCAGCCCTGTGTATGATATATAGATTTGTATGCATACTACATAGTATGCAAAAAGTTTGTTCAGTTAAACGAATAGCACAGTTGAAAATTTCCATTCAGCAATTTCCGTAAATTAACGGAAAAGTACTTGCGAACTTCTTCTGCAGCCCTATCTATAGAATTTATACACAACAAGTAATAATTAAAAAAATATTTCAATTTAAAAACGAGTACCAGAATTGAAAATGTACTTCCAGCAATTATTGTTTATTGGCTTCAATAGTCCAATTATTGTTCAATTTCTTTTTTTTTTTTTTTTTTTTTTAAGAAACTTGTATATCTGCATGAACATACATGCTATTGTTACACAAATGTTCTAAAAAATCCACATGATCATGTACTGCTACAGCTACTGATCATTTTCTGCTGTTCTTACACAAATGTTACAAAAAATCCACGTGATCATGTGCTGCTACAGCTACAGATCATTGTGAGCATTTACTTTACAAGTTTGTCTCAAATATTATTTTTGTATACAATTTCTTATTGGTCTCCTAATTGCGCTACCGATGAAACTTTCGCTGAGAAATATGAGATCGAAATGTTCTTCATGTTCCTGAAGTTAAGGAAGAATTTTTCGAATATTTCTCCAGGTGTTCGACAAAACTTCTAAAATCTAAAGTGTCCGGTGATTTTTAGCCATATAGTATATGTTACGAAAACAAATATCGGCATGTTCTCCATTGAAAATATGGAGTGTAACATTTATATTTATTTTTTGTGACAAAGAAATCAGATGCATTATACTTTGGAAGAGCTATTTTCTATGACTTGTATGATGCTTCATCTAAGTCATGGCATGTGTGACATGATGCTTAATGTATCTCATGTATGTCTTCAACTAACTTTTTGGATAGATTATACACTCGTTTCCTACGATTAATTTCGCACAAATCTTCAGAATAAGCTTCCGCTTTTGTCAAATTATTTATTGATGATTTTTTACCCGACTGAAAACAAGGGTTATGTGTTTCACGCGTATCTGTGTAAGTGGATTTCTTTATACCCTCGAAGCATCCCAACGGCTGGGTGGATTTTTATGAATGAGGTCTCTATCGATTCGTCTTAATCTTCCGATGGTTATAGGATAGGTTTTGTTTTTATAAATTCAAAATGGCTACCGTAAAATAAAAAATGGCTGTAGAGACGAAAAAAAAATTTACGCACCCTATTGAGTGGCATATCATTTGATAGGTCTTTCAAAATGAAGACGATGTTTCATTGACCATATTGTAGTTAGAAGCTCCGTTTAAATATTACACAACTTGGAAGGTGTGTACTTTGGATCGCTACCTGTACTGTAACTCTAACCTTCATAATAGACATCTATAGGTTCATCAAAAGAGTGTTTGTAGATAGGAACTAATAATTAAACACAACTTAAAAGTCATCAATACAAGTAAATAAAAAAAAGGTAAGTAATATAAAAAATAGTTTCATATTGATGAAAAATAGTTAATTAGTTCGCTTTTTACGCAGTCGGGTTTTTTTATTTTTTAAATTTAATATATTATTCTAATTATTTCCCATTGCAATTTTGTATGATGGTTACGCCCCTGGAAGGAAATTACATGAAAAAAAAATTAATGGATTTTATTTTAATGTATTTTCAAACTCCAAATTAAAATTAGACAGGATAATTTACGTCGATGACGGCCCCTTGCGAGAAATAGATAAACCAGATTTAAATTTTAAAATATTTATGTTTAGTACAGATTCACCACTTTTCTTTTTTGTTTATAGCACCTTCTGGTGGTCATAGGGTAAACAAATTTAAATAAAATTGATTTTTTGTGTATGTTTCACTTTAAAACATAGTCCTATTAAAGTTGGATAGCACAGATTCAAAACATTTTTTTTCGCTGATTGTGTCCATCTGGAGGAAAATAGGGTAATAAAACTTTAAAAAATCCATTTTATATATATTTTTTTCATCCGAATAAACTTTTGCCACGGTCAGATTTATGGTTTCATACAAATTTTCACATGATTGGTTTTTTTACGCTGTTTGCATCCCTGGTGGTAAATTCCAAAAATAAAATATTTAAAATGGTTTTGTCATGTTTTCATACATGGCAATCCAGGTTAAAATTAGATAGGACAGATTCAACTCAACTATCGTTTATGCTGATAGAGAAAAAAAGATTAACCAAGTTTAAATACAATTATCTTTTTATGTATCATTTAAGATGAAAATAGAAAAACACACTTTTCTTTTACTTTATTCAAGATAAAAATAGAAAAACACATTTTTCTTTTACTTTATAGCGGTCACTGGAAGTAACTGCCTACATTTAAATAAAATGGACTTTTTATGATTTATTTTATGAAGGTATTAACGGTGACTATTTCAGTGCTCATTTCTATTGCAAACAAAACTTTAAATTATGTATATAGAAATAACTATAAATTACCGATACTTTATTTATACTAAACAATCAACTGAGTTCTTTCTTACGTAAAACAGCAAAACTCAAGCTATATGTGTTTAATCTGCGTACCGACATGTTCATCCATACACAATTTCGATTTCTTAAAACTCGCTTAAGTTCAAGAATTTTAAATTTGTTATTGGAGTAAATTAGAGTGTGTTACTACCTCAGAGGAAAGATAGATATTGAATATGAGACCTTATATGAGAAGTCTGTGTTTACCACCAACAGGTGAATTAGTAACAAATTGCAACTCGCGAGCCTAATGAAAGTCCGAGGGGTTTTTCAATATGGGGCAGGAAAAAAAGTCCAGTATGAAGCTTAACATCGTTCATTGCTTTCTTCATAGGTTAGCAAAAAAAAATAATTCAAGATAATTATTTTTATAATCTAATGACTACTAAAAAATGTCGTCATGATATTTTAAATTCAAATTACAGTAGCTCGATCAAATGAATAATTCAAGGAGAGAAGAGATTAAACGGGAAAGATATAAAGTAAAAAGCTCCTATCTCTCCACAGAATGAATTATTAATGCCTTTTTTCTTTGCAATATTTAAGTTAGAATATTTTTTTAATAATAAAAAAATGTTAGCTGAGGGAGTTTTAAGTCAACTTTGTGGTATTTTTGTTATCTGAGTACTATGTTTATTTATAATTTTGTTACGGAAATAAAAATGCGTCAAACTTATTGCACTACAAGGCGAATCAAATGTAAAGGCAACTTTTTAAGGCATTCAAAATAGTTGAAAAGTGTTTATGAATTTGGTTTGTCTGTCCGTCAATCTATCTGGCCGGCCGTCCTTGTTCTAACTGGCGTACTAAATATATTCGGATAGCCATGTAATTGTTATTAATGTTTACCACGGCATGTCTGTCGTATTTATAGTTCGTTTACAGGGACACTCAAAATAATACCGTTATAATATGGTCTATGAGGAAAAATCATTCTCAATGTATTTTCATGACGTTGCACTATTTCAAACATATCAAAATTGGTATACATAACTGAGATGCACTTCACTTTAGAGGGAGACACAAAATAATTCGGTTACGGTACTGTCTATAAGCGATAATTGCTGGAAATGCGTTTTTAGGTGCGTTCGTAATTATATAAATACATAGCACCTATAGTCGTCGTTCGGTTAGTCTGTCTGTCCGTCTGCATATAACAGAGAAAAAACTACCCAACCGAATGGTCTGAAATTTTAAATACAAAATTGTTGCAAAATTTTGTCGTGTCATTTCAAATTTTATGCAAATCGGGTGTATAGTTTAATTACAGAGACAGTCAAAATTTTTCCGTTACATTACAGCCAATGGAAAAAAATAATTTCAAGTGCATTTTAATGATGTTACAGCCTTTCGAAAAGAATGAAATTGATATGCGCTTATGAAGTGCATTAAAATATACATTCAGTACAATATGCGGTGCAAAAAATATTTATATAACTAGTTACAGTACAAACGCACCTCATTTGCCACGTTTGACGTGCAATTTCCAACTTGTTAATTCCTGCATGTGTTTTTAAGTTTAACTTTTTTTTTTTTTTTTTTTTTTTTTTTTTTTTTACAAATTACTTGGTGTGTGTAAATTTTTTAAATCATATGCAGGGCGGCATAAATTATTCTAGAACATTTCCGCTTATTGAGTTAAATGATGAAGGGAAATTTTAAACTGTGTTATGTGTTCCAAAATGAACTAAATTTTTGCATACTATGTGGTATATACAGGGTTGTCCATAATTAAACGATCGTATAAAGTGTCTACAGACGAAACTATTGTTCAGAATGTTGTGAAATTTTTGGAGGAAGGAAGGGGTGAGAACTTGTTCGAGAGATTAAAAAAAAAACAAAAATTAGTTTGAAATTTCTCCGTCAGAGCGCGTTTTTAATGAATTTAGCGTACATTTGCGGTAGTTTAAAAATTTTTTTAACTTTGGCGAAAATTACGTCAGACTTAAAACGATACATTTAAAATGTCTTATTTAAAGGACTTTCTTATGAAGTTGTTTAAAAATACCAGGAGACAAAGACTCTGTTTACTTAATTAATTTTATATTAGCTTATTTTCAAATGTTTCACAGATTTGATTTAATCAAAGACTAAAACATCCCGTTAACAGAGAGATTGCCACTGTATTTTAATTATAATTCAATCTTCCGAAAAAATTTTAAAGCCGATAAAATTAGTGTGCTTTTAGAGTTTGCGGTGTCTGAACGGGGGTTGGCAAACGTAGCTTGTTGGGGAAGTAGCCCTCTAGTACTGTAAAAAAAAAAAAAAATATATATATATATATATAGATAGATAGATAGATAGATAGATAGATAGATAGATCTATAAAACTAGTTTTTGTAAAGCTACTGAAGTCTGTGTGCTTACTAAAATTTTAAATGTAGCCCGGGAATAATTACATTATTTTTTTTTGATGTTGTTGTTGCAGTTACATTAAAAGTTCTAGGCATGCCAGTTTCCTAAAAAATTCTTAGTAACCTTACAAATTTTAGGTAGATTTCGTATGAAATACTACCTATTACATTCTCCCCTATATAGGAATTTCTGAAAAATTTTTGCAGATCTACACCGATTATGACCCCTAGAACCCAAAACCACCCTCAGTAAAAAAACTTTATCTATCTATCTATATATATATATATATATATATATATAACAATACAATTAACTTCTTAGATCTTAAAATTACAATAAAAGACAACAAAACAATCACAGATTTATATGACAAACGTAAAGAATTTAAATTCAAAGTTAATACATTTACAAATTTTAAATCTTGTCTACATCATTCTGTATTTCGAAATATAATATTTACTCATTTATATAGAATAAAATGTTTATGTTCTTCTCCTCTAATTAACAATAATATTAAAAAACTAATTTATGATGCATTAAATCATGGTTTTCCAAAAAAAATTCATATATTCATTAATATACAATTAGTACTTTACTTACATGATCTTTTAAAACAAATTAACACATGCGTAAACAAAATTACAAAAAAATATAAATATATATATATATATATATATATATATATGTCTATAAAAAATTAAAAATTGTAAAATAATATAAAAAAATTATTATAGGTTGGATGGGTGGGTAGATGTTAGAGTACGGAGGAGGGTGGTGTTGTCTGGATAATACGCAATGGTTAATTTATTAAAAAAAATGGGGCTTTTGTATTATTACTATATTTTTGATACGTATTTTATAAGGATGTTGATTTGATATTTTATATGTAATTGGTGACTTTCATTAATATTATATTTAGCTTAATTAAAGTTTTATCTTATTTACAATCATTTGTTATTAAATTTTAATTTACTAAGGACAATATCATATTAATTACTAATAGTATGCCATTTTTATAGTGATTAATATACATATAAATATATTTAATATAAATAAAGTTATACTCTATGTATTAAAATTGGGTAATTATTTTTATTATTATTCCTCTATTCTTTTTAATATTGATCTATTTTCACTTTGTGTTATAAAATTTATTATCGGTTTAATGTGTTTGAATGTCCCACATTCATACTTTTAATATTTTTATGGCTGTATGAAAATAATCCACACACTATATTTGAGATTTTTAGGTAATGGGAAATTAAGTATCTGATAATCTTCTATTTACTTCCATATCTTTTTTTATTTCCTGTTCATTTTAAAATTATCTTATATATAATAGTTATTATTAACGATTTTTATATTATTTTAATATATATTTATATTAATTATTATTGAATTTATTTTATTTTATAGCATATAGCTATATGCTATATATTATCAATGTTATAGAATTATTTAAATTCTTAGTGTAGTTTAAATGAGTAAGATAATATAATATTTTGAATGCTTTTTTTTCTAAATTTTATTAACAATAGTTTTTTAAAAAATATATAGTGTGGTTTATATTAGGTTTATAATTATCTATATATAAGGATTTGTTTGGTTTTGCTGTTAATAAAAATTTTTACATTCAAAGGCTTTCAATTGTTAATCCTGTGACATTTGAATAATAAAAATAATACTAGATGGCAGCACCAAAATTTGTTTTTTGACGATAAGTTATAAATTTTGTCTTTTGCAGCTCCTTTTAAGTTATAATTTCCTACACCAGGTGGAATTTTTGCTAAATTTTGACGATATTGTTAAATAGTTATTAATTAATTTAATAGTGCATTTTAGTTATTTTAAATAATGTAATTACTTTCTATTTATTTTATTTTATTTTATATTATATTAATTCCATTTATCATGGTATTTCAAAATGTATTAACTGCATCCTTTGGTATCAATTACTGTGAATTCTTAACTGTTTTATTCACCTTAATCTTTACGATATTTTGGTAGCCATGTGCGAGTGGATATATTGAAAAATACTGAAATATTAATCGGTATGTTGTGTATTATTTCTATTTTATCTCCTATAAATATTTAAACAGGTTTTATTGATTTTTCTATTTCATATTATTTGTTTCTATTCTGTTTTCATTTTTAATCTATTCACTTGATTATAATGGTTGTTCGGGCACAGAAAAAAATAATTTTTAGTTTTAGCTTTTTTTTCTCACAGAAAACAACCATATTGCTTATATCATTGAATTCTGTGCCCTTGAAAACGTAATTCAATATATAAGCTATTCCATTATTTGTCGGTGTCCACTTTCTTATTTTTTCTTCCATAATAATTCTTATAATAAATTATTTGGCACTCTTTTCTTATACTTACAGCTTTAATTCATAATATTACGGTTTTTGATGGTGGCAGGTTATGTTTAATTAATGGTTATATATATATATATATATATATATATATATATATATATATATATATATATATATATATATCACTTTCTTCTGGACACGATAACTTCCACAATTCTGCACAAATCTCTTCCAAACTGATACATAAAATCAAGGGGCATAAAATCTTGGTCAAGTTCGTTAATGGGCAAAATCGGACCAAGGGGAGGGAAATAGGGAGGGGTTTTGTGAAAACCGAAAAATCCCATAACTTCGTAATTTTTGTACATATCAAATCAGTTTAAAGTTTTTATTACTTCTAAAAATAGGGCCAAAAATTTATGTATCACAGATTTTTGATCAACTTAAAAATGGGCTCAAGGGGCGCAAAAAAATAAGGGTTTTGATGGAAAAAAATCATAACTTCGTCAATTCTCAAGATATCAAATCCAATTAATTTTATTATAAATCTCCTTAATATTACCTACAACTTTTATATTCACAAGTTTTTGATAGGACCAATTCATAACGCAATATATAGATATATATATAAACGAAAACAAAAAAAGGGGGAGGGAGGTTGAAGAAGAAAAAAATCCATAACTCCGTCAATTCACAAGATATAAAATCCCCATGAATTTATCATATATCTTCTTAATATTGTCTACAACATTTATATAAACAAGTTTTTGATAGGACCCATTCTTACAGCAAAAACAAATTAAAAATACATAGCGGTTGAAGAAAAAAATTCATCTTATTAAGGGTGTATTCAAATATTCTAATCCAAACTGCTTATTTTCTTACTCATTTTTAAATTCATTTTTGCTCTCAAACAAATCCAATTGGTATATTATCTTATTCAGAAACTATATAATGTACCGTAATGATCGATTTTTTGATAGAGGCAGAATATATTTCAAAAAATGATGTCAAAGTGGGCATTTTGAACAGAATTTCCCGAAGCGATTGTGTTAGAAACGAAAAATATTGTCCGACTGAGAAATTATTGTTCATAAATCAAGTTTTAATTAATTGAAAGAAAAATAAAAACACAGGTCGCTTATAAATCTCTTCAAAAATCACGTCAGCAAGTTTCATATTTTTTCTATTAAAAATGAATCTGGAAATGTGCCAGAAAATTTCGAGTTGTTGAGCATGGAAAAGTACTTTTTCGACTACCTTCTTAACATGATTCTGATAAAACCAGCTATTATATAAAAATGAAATAAAAACTCGTCAAAAGTGACCAGATAAAATTCTTAAAGTGGATAAATGTCTAATCATTATCTTAGTTTTTGTTGGTGAAATTAGTATACTTAACTTACCTCCGCCTGTAGGCCGGGTCGGCAGGGATTTTTTTTCTGTTTTGTTTTACAATATAAACGTGTATCTGTTACATGAATTTCTTTTATTGCAGTTACATATAAAGTACTAGGCATCCCAGTTTCCTAGAAAATTCTTAGCTACTTTATAGACCTTTTTTTTTATATACATATATAGAGTGTACGTAAAGCTTTATCGCACAATAAAAATAAAACCTAATTATTTTTAATGAAGTTTTTACTTAAAATGTACAGAGCAAATTTCAGTAATGAGGATATCGTAATAATAATACCAGTCTAGCATGCGTGATCATCTAGCTAGAAGAAAAGCTTTTCCCTATAAATTAAATCAATGTATATTTTGTTTCTTCTAAAAAATTATATTTGAAAATCACGAGGAAATTATACTCATTCGTTAATTATCAAAGAAAACGCGAAAAGCCGCCTTTTAATAACTCAGCAGATATATGTCTTATTGTTCTGAATTTTCTAGAACAGTCTTATATCTGCAGTCTAATCGTATACTGAAATTTTTACATTTCTACGTGCAGTATATTTTGAGATCTAAATAGCCATTTTTAAAGTGAAAACGTTGGTATCATATCGAGGAAGTTCCTAATTTGAAAATCTCGAAAACGGTTCTAACGATTATTTTTAAATTGATACATAATATAAATGTGATTAAGGCGAGGTGAATAACACTTTTCTTTTTTCTGGGAAAACTCTCGTTCGTTAAATAATTCGATTTTTTTTTCTCTCGAAAATGACACGGGCGATTTTTTAAAAATCAAATAAATATGTTTCAGATGAACCAAATAACAATTTACTTCTTTCAAGCAAGACTCTTGTTCGTTTTATAATGCGCATGAAAAATCGGACTATATTTCTTCGCTATTCTATGGAAATTTCACCGAAAATGGATGACACTGTATTCATACACATGCTTTCTTTTTAACCACTTTTGGGGAGAAAAATTTTGTCTTCCCACTGGCTGAGTGGCTAAGGGCCATCGTTTACTGATCGTAAGATAGGCAGTTCGATACTCACTGTTACGTGTGTTTTCACATGTGAATGTTTTTTTTTTTTTTTTTTTAAAGTCTGCTAGTTGACCATTATTCTCAGTTCCTTTATAATTTTTTTAATTGCTATTAAGTTAAATAAAATTACAATTATAATGACGCCAATTTGATGATGATTATTTCTTGGCAATTTTTCAACAATAAAAATATTACCATAAATTTTATAAATATATTTAATTTCAATCACTTTACAAAAAATATACATTAATAATTATTATTTGAATATAAATCACACGATCAGAAACGTAAAAAAACAATTCATTTCAGCTCTTCTTTTTATAATATCATTTTTTATTATTATGACGGTCAATCAATATATAATCACTGACATCCATAATATTATTATTATTATAATTATTATTTTCCTTGCATAAAAGCTATTGTGATGTAATAATTCTTTTATAATAAATAATTTAGTTGAAATGTTTTATTTATAAATATCAATGAAGTTTGATTACAGTTTACATAATAAGCATATCAGACTTCTGGTGTCGCCATCTTTTGACGCAATTGCGTAGTATTATAGAGAAATGTTTGATAAAAACATCTATCCATCTATGTAACTATCCATCTATGAAACACCATCTATGTAAGGATTTAATAATTATAAATTAACATTTTGGATTTATTAATTTAAGGATAAAGTGTTTTTAAAGGAATATCAAAAGAAACCCTCTGTGCGACCTGAGATTATATTTACCCACTTGTTTTTATATACAAACTGCTATAAGGAAAATTGTAATAAAATAGTAAAAATTAAATCTGCATTAAATTCCATAAGTATCTTTTTTTTAATCATTTTATCACTAACCTCAAAAAAGTAATGATATCAATGCAAAAACCCTTGACGGGTTAAAAGTTTCTGACGCAGCACTTTATCTTATGCTCTAAGAATTTTAAATATGGAACTTAAAAATACTGATATCAAATTTTGAGTGACGTTATGCTATTTCTTAAAAAATATATTTGTATTTATTTCATCATTTTATTTTTGTTTCATTTATAATCGCATGTGCAAAAGTTATGTTCAACATGAAAAGCTGCATAAAATTTTATTCGCTGTTGCTTTATCATTTACATCTCTCATAAATTCAAAATATGAGTTTTAAAAGATATGATATAAAATTTAAGTGACGCCTTGATGTGATTTTAAAAGGTTTGTTTTAAAATTCAATTTAAATTATTTTTGACTCGGTTAAAATAATTTTTTACATCTACACAATACTTTTAATTTTCCAATTCACTGTTAAATATATCACTTTCATTGAATCTATACTATGCATTGAAATGTATTTATTTCAATAAATTGATTTATCTTTTGTGTCACGTTATTCAAAATTGTGAGTAAGATTTGTGTAAATGGTTTATTTGCGTCAAACTATCCTTTTTCATACATTTCATGTAGTTTGGACACAATGACGCAAATAAACCATTTACATAAATCTTACTCACAATTTTGAATAGCGTGACACAAAAGATAAATCAATTTATTGAAATAAATACATTTCAATGCATAGTATAGATTCAATGAAAGTGATATATTTAACAGTGAATTGGAAAATTAAAAGTATTGTGTAGATGTAAAAAATTATTTTAACCAAGTCAAAAATAATTTAAATTGAATTTTAAAACAAACCTTTTAAAATCACATCAAGGTGTCACTTAAATTTTATATCATATCTTTTAAAACTCATATTTTGAATTTATGAGAGATGTAAATGATAAAGCAACAGCGAATAAAATTTTATGCAGCTTTTCATGTTGAACATAACTTTTGCACATGCGATTATAAATAAAACAAAAATAAAATGATGAAATAAATACAAATATATTTTTTAAGAAATAGCATAACGTCACTCAAAATTTGATACCAGTATTTTTAAGTTCCATATTTAAAATTCTTAGAGCATAAGATAAAGTGCTGCGTCAGAAACTTTTAACCCGTCAAGGGTTTTTGCATTGATAAATTATACGCCTATGTGAGTGATAGGCAATGATATCTTTGGCAGAAACTTAACAGTACACTTCTTCCTCAAAACATCACCTGTCTTATTATGAAACATAGTGATATGATTCGTGTGTTAGTTATTTGACAATTAAATTTGCGGAAATGAATTGACAAATATATATTTTTTGATAGACTCATCGATAGTATAAAGTTGAGATCGATTCGAGAAAATTCGGTTTCGTTGAGTGTCGCTGAAAATTCGTTTTCGGCGAAAATGCTGCCGAAATTTCGACCTGACCGAAACTATCTGTAATCCAAAAATCCCGTTTCTTTTTTCGGAAATTTTCAACATTACTCATTGATTTGAGCTGTATCGGCTCAAATGAGAAACTCTTTATTTATTGCTGTGCACTTCACTGTTTATAATTATCAGTCATGACCAGTGGTGTAGTCGTAAAAAAAAAACAGAGGGTATACGCTCTAAGAAGAGGGTATACGCTCAAGGCAGAGCGTATACCCTAGAGTGTATATACTATAGCTTTCTTGAGAAACAAAGGGTATACGGTGTTCCTTAAAAAAATCCAGAGAGTATACGGCGTATACCACCATATACCCTCCACTACATCCCTGGTCATGACTTACTCAAGGCGGGAGAACAAATTATAAAGCAAGTAATGCATATATGACTAAATTTTGAAGACGTTTTTCACGTGCTTATTAAAAGCTGCAGGCTTAATAGTAATAGAAAAATCCTAGTTTGAAACCGCAGAAGAATTTCAAGTACTCTTTGAGAAAGTTCTAGTATAACAGAAGACCATTTACAAAAATCATTATAAAAAATGTATCGAGGTAAGTATACCTAAAGCATTTTTTAATTATATGAAATTAGTATAATTAGACAGTTATTCTGTGTTGTTGGTGAAATATTTACATTTTATTTTATATGAAAATAAAAAGTTTTGGTCAGAAGCACAGAGAGCCAACTTGAGTCACACATATAATTAATTAACAATTATAGTAAAGCGAGGAGAGTCTGCGCACCTTTCAAAAGAATAATAATAAAAAATCTAAATATTAATATTTTGCTAAACTATGCATGAATAATTTTGACTTCATTTGTTTTTTATGCATTTCCATTGTTATTTTGTTGTTATACTGTAAATTAATAGGACAGCAGTAATAAAACCAATAAAACTATTTTACGCAATCTCTCCTTACAGGGAAGGAGAGAACGTGCACATGGGTAGGAGAGAACGTGCACATGGGTAGGAGAGATTGCGCACATAGGTAGAAGAGATTGTTATTAATAATAACTACAATTAAATTGTTAACAATAATAATTACACTTAATTGACATTTTGTGAGTAAATATTTTTGTATTAGGAGTGAATATTTAAACCAAATGTTTAAATAATAAATAAAAGAAATAATTTTAACAACAGTTAAAATTTTTAATTTAAAAAGATTAAAATGTCAGAAAAAGCAAGCCTTACTAAGATTACAAAAACACATTCACCTAGTAGATAACATGTTTAACTTGAAAATCACTCCATTTCGATTTCCACAGTTTCATTGTATTTTGTTTGCTAACCGAAGTTGTCGTCGTCCACAATCGATGCACTTGTTATTGTAAAACTTGCATCTTTCGTGCAATCACCTGCAACAAGCAATACATTGAATCCAGTCAGTTGTCGAAATTGTCTCCTGGTACAGTTCCTGATACTCAGTGCACTCATCCTCATTGACCTTCGTTTTTTTTCCCTTGACTTTTTTTATCCCACTTTTTGTAAGAGCACCTTATCTTCGGCTTTTTTTTTTTTTTTTTTTTTTTTTTTTTTTTTGTAGCGGCATTCTTCTTAAATCTTTTTTCATATATATTTTGTGGATCAGTAACATTAGTTGCACTCTGTTTCCTTTCGATTTCGATGGCATTACACTACTTGGAATGGGTGAAAGCTTTTCCAAAACATTGTATTAGAAATTTTATTTTAGTTAACAAAATTAATTTATTAGCAAATTATGTGCTCATAAATTAAATAAATAAATAAATAAATAAATATATTTAATTAAATTATTAACAAATATATTATTAATTTATTAACAAAAATAATTACATAAAATTTATTTAATAACAACTGTATTATTAATTTATTAATAAAATTTTTATCTGCAAAAGTATCTTTTTTTTTTTTTTTGCAAATTAATTTATTGCCATATTTAGTTTTGATAATTATGTGTTTTTCCGAAATTATTTCAAAATTAATTCATTCATATGTTTTACGCGTAATTTGCAATTCATACAAATTTATCAATAAGCTGTGTTATCTCTCCTAGCACTTAAACTTATGGGGAAATGCGCCATCTCTCCTAAGTAGCAGATGCGCAAACTCTCCTATTTTGGTAGGAGAGATTGCGCGGTCTTTTATTTAAATACGGCCACTTCTAAAAATGAATTTCTGGTGTTCGCATACTTAGTCCAGGTTAGTAGTTTATAAGAAATTGTTTAAGTTCAAAATATTTTGTATTATTGACGCTAGATAAAAATTCTGACGAACAGTTATGAAAATTCAAGCACTTACTTTGGAAAAAATACCAAAATAGCACTGCTTCATCCAAGACGCTTGGAACAATAAATATGCACATTCATGTAGACACTGCACTAATGCTGCTGTACAGCTACCTGGAGTCGCTGGGCGCGCACTCTACTCCTTCCCGTCGAATCTCTTTGTGCGCAATCTCTCCTACCGCGCGAACTCTCCTCGCTTTGCTATACGTACATTCAATAAACACGTTTAATTAATTAATAATTTTGTATGAATTAATTACTTAAAAAATTTGGACATTTTCATTTTCGTTTTCGGCCGAAAATTGGAAGATTAGCGAAATTCGGTTTCGGTCTTAAAACGGGATATGCAGATTAGTTTTTATTTTCCATAGAAATAAAGAAAGAAAGAAATAACTAAAATGAAAAAAAAAAAGATTTACTGGAAAAACTTAACGAATAAGCTTTATCAAAATATTTTATACAACACTTACAGAAAAGCTTTATCAAAATATTTTATTCAACACTTACAGAGAAGCTTTATCAAAATATTTTATTCAACATTTAGTACAGAAATAAAGTTACATCACCTTTTCACAGAATTCCTTGCGGGAAATGTTGTTCAAGTCAATTTCGAAATATGTACCAAGAAAATACATTTCCTTGAAAACGGCTTATAGAAAAATCTTAATCCGTTTTATTCCATCTAAACGTACAAGAAAAATTACTTTAGTTGCATTTTCAGTTACGTCGACTTACTCAATTCTCTAGTTTACCTCTTGTCTTCCTCATTTTTGCTTTCTTTATTGTTGAGATTTTACAAGTAAATATGTTACATTGTCCATGTATTTTAAATGTTTTTTTTTTTTTTTTTTTTTTTTTTTTTAGTTTGGAGTAAATTAATAATATACAGAGTGTGTTCACGCATTTTTGTAACGAATGTGGAAAAAGAAAGGTGTAAACAAAGATAAGAATTTTATTTTCTAATATGTTCACTCGCATTACTTTTTTTTAACTATGATATTACATCTTGGTTTCCAAGATAAAAAAGCTTTTCTTAAAATATCAAGATCGATTTTGTTCCACTCTTCGGCCACAATCTTCCAGAGTCAATTAAATGTTTTGGTATGCCGCTTATAAAGACCTTGTTTTAAAAGTCTAAATGCGCAGTAATTGATGGGAACACGACGGAGTACTTGGGTGGAATGCATTTAAATGCTATACTCTGAATTCCGGCTTTATTTCCGAATTTTTCTACAAATGCAGCAGTAGATTTAGAGATATGATTGGTAGCCTTATGCATATGATACTTTAAAAAATGAAGACTGTTTGGGTAAAGTGATGGAATGTCTTCTTTGAAAACAGATATTTCTGATAGTGATCCGCGTAAATTTTCCCATTCTACTTTCCTTATTTTTACTTTTTCGTTATACACTCTCGGAAATACTTTCTTCAATTCACGGAAAATTTCCTGGTGGCACTGCTACCGGTAAATATACAAGAATTGAAGAAATTTCCGTTTTTTTTTTTTTTGTTTTTTTTTTTTGTTTTTTTTTTGTTTTGTTTTTTGTTTTTTGTTTTTTTGTTTTTTGTTTTTTTTTTTCTTTACGTTCTAGGACAGAAAATTTCCGTAATCTGAAAAAGAGAGGTTTTTTTTTTTAAATACGTCTCTCGTTTTTCCGTGGATCCAGTTAGTTTTGAATCTGGGACCGCGTGTTTCGAATTGAGCATCTTAACCACTCGACCAGTGAGCACTCGATAGTTTAGTAGTTTACTTGAGTTTAAAATTAAGATTAAGGTTTGCTTCGAATGCCAGATTGGTAAGGCTTGTTAAATTTCTTGTTCAGAAAGCTCTGACTTATGATTGATGAAATTTAAACTTAATTGATAGTAGAGGATAAAAAATTTAGACATATTTTCAATAAGACATAATTTGATTGTTAAATGTAAAATATGAATATTATATTTTGAATTAAATTCCAGAGGAAATGTTTGCTTTTTTGAATAAAATCGATTTTCTTTAACTTGATTCAACTACTATGTATTTTTTTAAATTTCTTCGTTTAGAATATATTTTACATGCGAATTTTTTTTTTTTTTTTAATTCTCTAAAAAAAATTGCGAATACGTTTAAATGAATGAGAAAATCACTACTTTATTCAATTCGAAAGCCTTATTTTTGTTTGTTTGCTTTTAAATAAATTAGAAATTTTAATTTATTAAATGTTCGGTTTTTCATTTTTAAAATAAATTCGAATTTTGATATTAATACAGCCGATAAGCATGAGTGCAAGGAATAAACGGAATTTCCCTCTTTTTCAGACTTCCGGGAAAAATTAACGGGAAAAGCGTGTTTTCTAGGAGTACGGAAATTATTTGCTTAAAAATCACTAATAAATTAGTGTATAAAGACGAACTTTCTGACAGTATAAGAGAAAACTATAAAATCTTTAGTAAAACTTTCCTTGTTTTTCAGTTATTTTCCTTTGTCAACATTTTAGGCCTTTTTCTTCTCTTTTTCTGTAGTAAATCGGCCTATTTTCAATTGTACTAAGATAAGTATATCCAAGTTTCATACATTGTTAATTTATTAATTGCCAAATAATTTCCATACAACAACCTATGCACATAGTATCGCGCTGAGAAACATGTTTCCTCATCAGGCGGTGAACATCATGTTTTTTGTTTATTTTGATTAGCTTAAAATCAGATTTTATAAATTTGTTTACAGTTCCTATACATAATTTTAAAGATTTTGCGACAGTTATCTGGGGAGTTAGATTATCTTTTAAAACATGAGATGCGACTTTATATATAAAAATCTGTGAACGTCCTTCGGTGAGTAAGAATGTTTTACCTTTTTCTCAGTTAAATGTAAACTTTCACGTTTCTGTCCTTTTTCATGAATTGTGCTGCTTATTATACGCGTAGAAATATTAAAACCCTTTTCATACCTTTTCTCAACAATCAAATATGAGTATTTTTCTTCGCAAAGCGGAAAATTCGTAGCCTTCAAACGATTCTTTATTTTCCAGCGACATTTTAAAGCATTGAATATATTTAATGATGCAGATGATAATTAAACCCGAATCGATATCATATAGGTTTTATTTTTATGTTTTCATTTACATTTAAATCTCATAGAAGGTCAAAATCGTTACAAAAATTTGAGAGCAACCTCTTGTACAAAGTATACCATCTTATTGTGATCCAATAGCTAATTGCTGAACCGTTTGGATTTACAATTGTAGTTCTAATGCTTCAAAAGTTAATTGTCGAAAACCGTTTTCGTAATTTTATTTTAATCAGTTGCGAAATTTTTAGATACCTGTGCCCTATAATTTATATTTAGAAAATCATTCTCAGTGCCCTAATAAATAAAACAGTAATAATGTCTTTCTCTTACAGCCAAGTATTGCCGAATTATGGCACTTTTAAATTTATGAATTTTTTGGCCCCCTTTTTTTGGAGAGGGGCACAAAACACGTATTTTTCGGGGGGGTTTCCCATTTTATGAATTTCATAACAATAAAAAATGATCTTCACAGATCAAAATTGATAACTAAAAATAATATTTTTCTTAACAAAAGGTTGGCGTTTTTCAGATTATTAATATCTATGGAAATAAAAGTTCTAGAAATATTGTTCACAGCAGCTAAATATAGAAAAAATTGTTTTAACTATATTTTCTTTCATAAGCTTATCGAATTTTCCAATTGTTTGCTTCTTGCCTTGAATGCAGTTTCTCCGTTTTATATAAGGTAAGCTTTTTAAAGAAAATAAATGGATTTATTAAAACTCTTTTTTCCCAAAAGATTTTAAAGGAAAGTAGTTTTGGGAGAAACGACTCTATTTTAGGAATGATAGAAAGGAGCTAGATGGATAAGTATTGATTTTTGCCATACCCCAAACCCTTACCACCAGCGCTCCAATAGAGTTTTTTAATTTTATTTAAGGTTTTTTTTTTCATTTTTATAAGATGTTTTCATTGTTTTAATTAAGAATCGACCGAAACAAATTTTTAAGACCGAAACCGAATTTCGGTAATCTTTCTATTTTCGCCCAAAAACGAAAATTTCCAAAAAAGAAAAAAAAATTTAAGTAATTAATGCATACATAAATATGCATAATTAATGGTCCAAGTTGATTCTCTGTGCCTCTCCTCTGACGAAAACTTTTTATTTTCATATAAAATAAAATGTAATTTATTTATCAACGACACAAAATGATTTTCTTGTTACGAATTTCATCTGACTGAAGAATGTTTTCGGTGTACATACCTCGATTTATCTTTGATAATGATTTTTGTAAATAATTTTCATCTGTTTTACTATCCCTTTTTATAATTATATAAATGCGTAGCCCCTATAGTCGTCGTTCGGTCCGTCTGTCTGTCCATCCGTCCGTCCGCACATAATAGAGCAAAAACTACCCAACTGAATATTCTGAAATTTTAGCACTAAATTGTTATTTTAAAGTTTGAAAAAAATATATATTTATTGAAGCAAAATAAATAAAAAGTGTGCTTTTAAAGGCTTGTTTATTAATACATACTAATTTTTAGTAAAATGAGTTCTTAATATTTTTTTTTTCTTTCAAAAGCTATTACTGTTTTGTAAAAAAAAAATATTTTAGGTAAATAATATTTTAATAGCAGATGATCATTAATAGCTGCAGGAAAAATTTAGCAATCAAACTGAGAAATATGTACTAAAGTACACTTATATCTAGAATTAAAACCTTCCACAAAAAATACCCCTCACCCCCCCCCCTTTTTTTTTTTTTTTTTTTTTTTTTTTTTTGTTATTGTTGTTGTTTCCCGAAGAGTTTTTGTGTTTCTGAATAAGTACTTTAATATAGTTTTTGCATCAATCTGATGAAAGAGTAAAACAGGACAGAATTTCACAAAAATTACATCTCCACCCTCTTAGTGTCAGATGGGGTCCTTCTCCTTTCATTTAGCCTATAGTATTGAAAATCCCGGCGTAAATTCATTAAAAACTATAATAAGACGCTGTAAAAGACGCTACGTATCACGCTAAAAACTGTAAACAAAACGTTTTCGCCTGTGTCTAAATACAATCTTGGATCAAAAAGCTGATTCGCTGAATTCCTCATGTCACCGTAAAACGGACCAATAGCAATTGTCATTCATGCATCGCTCAAACGGTTTCTGTAAAAGAGAGATTCTGTCTGGATTTTGATTTGCTGAGTTGGTAGGGACTTGTGACCGTAACTTACATTGAGAATCGTCGCTGCGGCTGTTGCCAAATGGCAAGCTACAAATACAGGCTTTTTTCGCGCTACGTAAGAGAAATATGTATATAGATAATTCGCATATATAATTTTCTTATACCTTACATATTCTTTGTAAACATGGATTTTATAAAGAGTTATTATTTTCTTCTATCTTTACAAGAAGAAAGTATTGGATTCGTAAAAATTTTCGACTTTCGGTTTTCGACGGATTTACATGTTTTAGAGGCCAGAGATTCCGAAAAACATGTTTTTACAAAATGTCTGTCTGTGAGTCTGTGAGTCTGCCTGTCTGTCTGTATGTGACACAAATTTTGTGGGCACTCTATCTCAAGAACTAATGCACGGAATTTAATAAAAATTTATATTCAAGTAGTCCCTAATATAAATTGATGCTGATTAGATTTTCGTGTAAATCGCCCAACAGGTGCAGCTGCTAAGCTGCATTTTTCGCGATTTCTGCAATAGCTCTATCTCAAGAACTAATGCACGGATTTTCATCAAACTTCAGATTCAATTATTCCTTTATATGAATTGGTGGTGGTAGCGGTTTGGTGTAAATCGCCCAACAGATGGCGTTGCTGTGCTGCATTTTGCAACATTTAGACGATTTTCGTAATAGCTCTATCTCAAGAAATAATGCACAGATTTTCATCGAACTTCAGATTCAGTTAGTCCTTGACATGAATTGACGTTTTGTACCTTTTGGTTTAAATCGCTCAACAGGTGGCGCTATGCAACATTTTTTGTGACTTCCGCAATAGCTCTATCTCAAGAACTAATTCATGGATTTTCAACAAACTTCAGATTCAAGTGTATCTGGATATGATTTAGTGCTGTTTATGTTTTGGTGTAAGTCGCTCAACAGGTGGCGCTGCTATGCAGCATTTTTAACGATTTCCCCAATAACTCCATTTCCAGAACTAATGCACGGATTTTCATAAAATTTCAGATTCAGTTAGTTAGTCCTTGACATGAATTAACGTTGAATACATTTTGGTGTAAATCGCTCAACAGGTGGCGCTGCTATGATGAATTTTTGTAATTTCCGCAATAGCTTTATCTCAAGGACTAATGCTTGGATTTTCAATAAACTTCAGATTCCAGTATACCTTGATATGAATTGGTGCTGTTTATGTTTTGGTGGAAATCGCTCAACAGGTGGCGCTGCTATGATACATTTTCAGAATTTCCCCTATATCTCTATCTCAATAACTAATGAATGAATTTTCATCAAACTTCAAATTCAGATATACTTTGATATGAATTGGCGCTAAATTCATGTAATTCTTTGTACTATTTAAATAATTTAATTGACGTGATTTATATAGAAGAAAGTTTTGTGATGGCCACAACATACTAGTTTACTATTACTGTACTACATTACTGTACTAAAATAAAATGTGTTTTCATAACAGAAAAGAAAACAACATACTTTAAATGTTGCTTCATTTAACCCGTAATGAAATAACGCGATTCAAATGAAAAATTGAATATATAACACTATAAATAATAAGAAATAATAATTAAAATAGATACACCTAGTTATTAAAATATTTATATATTAAATAGTAATAATTAAAATATTTTTTTGTTGTTATTCAAATAAAAATATACAGTATTTTCTGCAGAATAATCTACAACAATAATTCACACACATAGTTATATATACATTATTTTTCAGGCTTTACATATTCTGTGTAAATATGGATTTTATAAAATATTATATACTATGCTAAAAGAAAATGTTTTACATGTTTAATTTTTAAAGAAATAATGCGATAAAAACTAATAAATGAAAAATTGAATATATATATATAATACTTTGAAAAATAAATTAACTATATGTTTTCCTACCTTACTGTACTTTGAAAGTTTATTAATAATATCCATTTTCGGGAATGATCTTTGTTTTGTCAGACGTAAAACAATACACCTTGTGTTTCCCACCATTCTTAGAGTTAGAATGGCATCCATATTATCACTCAAAACGGCGGCGTATGTGTACCTTTGATAATATTTTTAAAAAGAAAAATAACATTAAAATCTCAACAAGCACGTGCTATTCTTGCTTCGACATGTGAGTGAATTGCAGATCACAGAGTGCAAGGTTGCAAAGGAGAAATAAATCCCCTTCAGTCACGTGACGTATACGACTAAGTTTAAACCAGTTTTCAGGCCGGAGATGTCAAGGTTTATGTCTCAGATGGGAAGTCCCATAAACTTTGTGAAAGAAAACTCCAATAATGTGAGTTTTTAAAATATCAGAACGGCTTACTCCAGAATTTGTGTAACGTTCCACACATAATCCAGAGTAAACTTACACAAATGTTTTACAGTGTACGACCGTACAGGGTTAAATACGTTATACAAGATCAGGAACATATTTGGCAAATTTTTACGTATTTCATTCATATCTATTTGATTTTTTTTTTTTTTTACCAACACCTTTCTAATTATCTATCTATATATATGTGTGTGTGTATGTGTATGTGTGTGCAATAAAGTAATGTGAACAACTAGACAAATACATATGTACCCTGTATACATAAAATACTAATGAAACGAATTTATGAAACCGCTGATTGACCGACTGATTACGTTTCACGGCGATTTCTCCTAAAATATAGAATATTATGAGATGAAATTAACACCAAAAATCCGTATTGATCCGTATTTAACACCAAAAATCCGCAGATCTCAAAACTGGCATTATAATTTTAAAATTTGAATTAGTTTTCAAGATATTATTTTTCTTTTTCTAATTTGAATGAAATTTCTCCAACGATGGCAACCAAATTACTCCATTTTTGTGGAAAAAGGGAAAAAACGGATAACGATAGGGATTATTAGATTTCTCTTTTTTCACCATTTTCAAATAATTGAAATTATCTTTTAATTCAATCGGTAGTCTAGACAATATTGCGATTAAATTGTGTTTTCAGGAAAATTTGCAAAATAAAATCTTTTTTTCACTTTTTAATCGTCAAGAAGCAGTTTATTATACAAACCAAAAATATTCTGTCATCTTCAACTATGACATACATTTCATAGACATAAAATAAACTCAGAAAAAAAACAGAAAATGGAAAATGAAAGGGATTATTAGATTTCTTTTTTGTCATAATTTTCAAATTGGAACTAAATAAATGGTCAAGTGCGAGTATTACTCGCGCATAGAGGGTTCCGTAGAATAAATATAGGAATTTGTATCGTATTATTTTTTAAAAAATGTTGCTAAAAGAGTACTAAGACTTTGTAAAAAAAAAAACTACACAACGTAGGGTTAGGTACAACTGTATATACTAGAAAAGTATAAATAGATATACCATGAAAGTTCAAAGAGATATGGAACCTAAATAATATCAAATATAGCTATTCTGTATAACTCATTTTTTAATATTATCCTAATCTGTTTATGATGAACTTAATTCGGTTTTGATAATAAAAGCAGTGCATATTTATACTTCAATCGGTATTTCATAAAACTAAATTCAGCGTAGTAGTAATCTTTATTTCTACAGTTTAGCTAAAACAAAACCTTTGTTCTAAGTTACAATTTGCATTATGCTAAGCTCGCTTCGAAAGGAGGTCACAAAATTGCAACGCCGCCTTAGTCCGTGCCGCGTTTTTCCAGATAAGTTTTTAATTAACTTATAAAGTCACTCGAGGCGTATTGAGAGATTCACTCAATGCAAACTAGTCGCGAATCACATAATATTTGTGTGATTTTTCCTAATTAAGTGTTAAAGCTTTAAATTTTAGAAATTTGATTTTTTTTTTTTTTTTTTTTTTTTTTTTTTAGATAACTCCTATCTTTTCTTAATATTTTGATATAATTGTTTCCTTGAAATTCCCATCAGAACAGAAGTGATGGCTTTTAGAATTTTACCCGCTTACTAGCTGAAACGGCGTTTCCGAAACTTTAAAGTAAATTTTCTCCAAATGATGTTTTTGGGGATAACGTGCAAGATACCTCAAAAACTTTTGAATATTTTTTCATGAATTTTTCAAAACATATATTTCTGTATAAACTGAACCTAAAATTTCCTTTTTATTGTTAAAAAAAAATATTTTTTTTTAGCTGATTATACTGTTGAAATTTTCAAAATTATCTATTAGCTAAATACATCTTTGCATTAAAAATACAAAAATGCTTTAAATACAAATTTATTTACGTTCAGGCTAATTATTACAATTTGAAGTATAAGTAGGCACCAAAATTTTTGTTCTATTTGCAATATTTATTTTGTAACCCTGCGCGTAAGCTGTTATGCCAATTTTCTGCTCGACAAATGTCCGACAGTTTCAAGCCCCCTATAGATACTAATTCTGCATCTTGCAATTTTTTAAGTACATGAAATGAAAGAAAATATTTATATCTTTCATCCCAATAAAAATCAAATTAAAAAAAAAAAGTGTTTTAAAATCATATACATTAAATGTTAATACATAATACATTAAATGTTGAAAATGGTCTTTTATTTTCTTTTCTTTTTTTTTCTTTTTTTTTTTTTTTTTTTTTTTTCTCAATTAAAAATCAATTTTTTTTTTTAAAAGTGTTTTAAAATCATATGCATTTTAATACATTAAATGTTGAAAATGGTCTTTTTTTTTCACTTTTTTTCCAATTTTAAGAGTCCTGAGACCCTTAAATTGGCCTGTTTTTAACAATTTGACATTTATTCCTTTTATACTGCTACTGAGAATTACATTACACATATATATCATTAAAAGTTGTTAACTAGGAATAGAGTACGCCGCCCCTGTCATTATGTATGATCAAAATGTCCGTATCTTTAAGGGTTAATATCTCGGCTAATTACAATTTTTTTCGAAAATCTTTATCAACAATGCTTTTATACTTCTGCTACGATAGGTACCTGCAGCGCTGCTCAGCACTTTCGCTGAATGCCCGTAATTCGAATGTATTCATTTGTATGTAACAGAAAAATGCGATTTTCTCAAAAAATATGTGACCTAGGGTAATCGCTATAATTTTCTTTCAAGGTTTGAATTAAGGTCTACTACCTTTAATTTTTTCATAATTTTAGTTTCAGTAGATTCGGAATTAGATGGGGGGGGGGGGGGGGACATATTTTTGTGCTACATTTTCAACGACATCTTTGAAAATATAATACCTAAAATTACAAGCAACGTATTTTTGAGTTCAGTGTTAAGAAAGCTTTCAAACGATATCCCACACGATATACAAAGAAAATCTTTTTTTTTTTTTTTTCAAATAGCTTAATTAGGCCCTCTATATTTTTACTAAATATATTTATGAATGTTTAATAATCTGAAAATATATGGGTCAATAGTCTTTATTACTTCCTTGAATTTGAACTTTCCACTTCCATAGTTTACGAATAAAACGGCTGTGACAGACAGACAGACACAGGACTGATCTTATAATGGTTCCGTTTTTACTTTTTAAGTACGAAACCCAAAAAATAAAATTATTAAAAACAGAATGAAAATTTTAAAATCAGAATTAAATGACCAGATGTTTAAATAGGGAAAATTACGTCAAAATATTCTCACGTAAACATTAAAAAGGTACGAAAACTTTAAAATAATAAAATTATTACAGAGAAACGAAATTAAAAGTGGTAATTACGTCATATGTAAAATGTCCAAATATAAATATATTCATATTTAAAGTTCAATAATTAAATTATTATGCGCGAAAAACTTTAATGGTGAATATTACGTCATATTTTAAAAGCTCAAACAGTAATATTCCCAACATCTTTTAAATTAAGTAATATACGTGCCCGTGCATCTTAACAGAGAAAAATAATTACTACATGAAAAAAAGATTTAATAGTGAAAATTTCATCATATATTAAAATGGTACATTTAAAACAATTTTCATTCCGGAGAATTTTACTATGATATTGCTTGGTATAAAAGTAGTGCGGCTAGCAATTTTGTGTACATTATAAAGAAGAAACAAATCCGAGAGTAACACTGGTGTCGTATGGTGGCAACATCTAACAAATAAATTTCGCTTTTACTGTAACTTTTATTTTTACTCCGTCGGATAAAAGGAAAAATCTTCTTTTAAATGCAATTTGTTTGAAAATAGTATCTCAATTTTCTGCTTTTTTATGGTTTTCAAAATAATTTTTAAGTATAAATTAAAAAAAAAATAATAATAATAATCTATCGTGTACTGCCAGCCAGATTTTGAAATATTATTCCGTTTGCGCTTAAAACAATATAAATATTTCAACATTTGTTTCCGGCTCCATAAATAAAATTAAATTTCCATCAATGAATAAATAACATAATATAAATAAAACATAAAATTAAGAGACATGTAATCGAACTTCGCGTTTAAACTCCTTAAATTACCAGAATCAAAAAGGTTTGCTGTAAGTAGTGAAATCTTCGAAGATTTTTTTGGCTATCATGTGATATTATTATTATATGTGAAGAAACACATAGAAACAAGAAAATTTATACATGCCTAAATTTTAAGACGAGGGACGAATTGCATATAGGCGTTGTATAGAAAAACAGTTTTCTCATATTCTTCTTTTCATAAATAACATTCTATTTATTTATAGATGCATGCAATATTTAATTTATACACCAAACGTTCTACACAATTATTTGATTTAGTAGTATTATTAGTTGAATATATTGACAGTCAGTTAGCAAGCACACAAGAAATCTAAAGACCCTACTACGGTAGCAATGATACATGAGATCAAATACATATTAGGCTACAGGGAGTTATTAGCATAAAGTGGTATTGTCGGTCTCAAAAAGTCCCAACTTTTCACCACTCAAAATAAGCAATTTAATTAACTTCACCGTCATTTGAGTTGATTTGAAGAAAAGTTCTCGGTCCAGGTAATTCAATAGGAAGAAAGTTGGTAATTTAGGCTACAGGGAGTTATTAGCATAAAGTGGTATTGTCGGTCTTAAAAAGTCTCAACTTTTCACCACTCAAGATAAGCAATTTAATTAACTTCACCGTCATTTGAGTTGATTTGGAGAAAAGTTCTCGGTCCAGGTAGCTCAATAGGAAGAACGTTGGTAATTTGGGCTACAGGAAGTTATTAGCATAAAGTGGTATTGTCGGTCTTAAAAAGTCTCAACTTTTCACCACTCAAAATAAGCAATTTAATTAACTTCGCCGTCATTTGAGTTGATTTGGAGAAAAGTTCTCGGTCCAGGTAACTCAATAGGAAGAACGTTGGTAATTTAAGCCAAAGGTCTTGTGCTCGACTTTCGGTCTGGACACTTTTTCACTCATTTGGAACAAATGTCAATGCGCATGTTGTAAAATAAAGATTATAAACCATTTCTCTTATTTATGCCTTCGACTTTATTCGGATGAGTCTTAAACTTTATACATAACGATATGGGAAATATCAAATTTCACATTCTGCGGTGGCTTTTTAAAATATTCGTAAAGTATTCCATTAATCCATACTCGAAAATTTATCTTGAAATCAGACAAGAGTAAAAAACTAAAAATTATCGCTAGAAAAAGATTAATTATCAGTGTATTGTTTTAAACACTGAAGACCATTAACTTTCAAAATATACAGAGTGATTCAAAACTGATCGTTCAAATTTCGTGGGGAGGTAGGGAATACGTCAAGAAACAGATTTTGCATAGCAAAGTATGTCAGCAAATGTACTCATACTTATGTAAAAGGTGCTGTGTGTACCCAACCTTCCATTGCATCCCAATCATTGTTTTGACTTTCCTAAAGCTAGTATTATTTCTTCTCCTATTTCCACTTCTCATTTGGACTTGCACGAAGCCTTTTACATATTTAAAAACTAAAAAAATCTCGTTAATGATCTTTATTCAACGCCTTTATTATCTGACGCCTGGAAACTTCTCGTTTAATTTTGCTCTTTTCGGTACTTTTTACCTTTATTTAGATTACGTTTGCGGACATACTTTCCTATATGAAATCGGTTTACTGACATATTCCCTATCTCTCCACGAAATTTGAACGATAAGTTTTGAACCACCCAGTATACAGTATTACGATGGCATGATCTAAAATGAACAGTAACGCTTTTACTTTATGCAAGAAAGGTGAACTAAACACATAGCATCTCCATAAATTATTTTCAGGGTTTCCTGACCACAAAGCTCCGATTTAAGATTACGACGAAAAATAGTATTACACATTCGTAAAATACAAAAACAAAATGTTTAATAACACAAACAAAGTTACATATGCATAAAGATTCAACTCAAAACGTTATTAATCAAATAACGGTTATAATCAAATAATAATTAATATTAAAATATTATAAAATTTATCAAACTAGTCACCCTTGTTGACCAGTTTGGGAAAGCATGCTAAGCATTGCTATCATGTCACTTTTATTCATAATTTAATTTACTTGGACTCCATTAAATATAATTAATATAATGCCTTAAGATAATACAGTAGCGTTCCTCTTAACCGGAACTCCGCTTTAACCGGCCGACTTTTTCTCCCCAACATCAGGCAAAATTCAGAAAGGGATCCCGAAGGGAAGAAGGGAAAATTCAGAAAGGAGAATGTCGGTTCTAAATGAATACGCGTTGACCTTCCTAGTGTTGAATTCAGGGTGTGACCCGAGGGGGGGGGGGGGGGGAGGGGAGATGTCTCCACGGAAGATTTGAGATTTTGTGTTATTAATGGTCAAAAGTTTAACTTATGATCTTAAAGATATGGAGAGATTATGCTGCAAAATGTCGGGCATCTTGATTTCAACAGAAGGTCACTGATTTCTTTATGGTTCATTCATTTAAATATATGTACATAATGTAGAACAATTTCAACTTCTTATAAAGGTGCGTGTCATGATTTTCAACAATTTAATTTGTGTTAAATATTTTTCATTATTTGTTATCAGTGATAATTTTTCTTTCAATTCAGTTAATTATAACTAATATTCATTTCACAAAATTAAGAAAATATGTACTTTTTTAAAACTACACGAATTGAAAAATTAAATGGGCCGTACGGGTTTAATTAAATTACGCAGATACTTATTTATTTATTTATTTATTTTACTTCTCCGCTTTAACCGGTTTTTCTCTTAACCGGCTAATCTTCGGTCCCGTTTAGGCCGGTTAAGCGTGAGGCTACTGTAATAGTTGTTGTTGCATTAAAATATCTCAAGTTGTTGAGTTTCTGTAACCAAGTAAACCCTATTGCTTTACAATGGAAGTCTATGGGAATTCGGCGAAATATTAGAGATGTAGCCAAGTTGACGACAAACTTGGCGGCATTTGGCGGTAGAACAGGATCCCCCTGCGGTAACCCGCTTATAGATCAAACGACAGCTAAAATTACAAATACAACAGGAAAGGCAGAGAATTTGGGACTCTGATCATAGAGGAAGGTTTACATAATGACTTCTACCTATTGTCTCAGAGGAGACATTACTATCACACAGAAACCTCTTCTTGTTTTCAACAAATCACGGGCCTTTTCCAGATTATCTGGTAAAGTTCGGAAAAGCTGACTCGGGCTACTGCACGTGTGGAAAACGAGGAACCTCGCTGCACTACGTAACGGAATGCACACTAACATCCATACACCACCTCAGAATCTCCAGAACGATGAGTCTCTCTTCATGGTTCAAAATAATCAGAAAACAACCAGCACTATTACAAAAAATTATAAACTGCATAACACTGATTGAAAACAATCAAGGACTTCTCCAAATGCTTCCACAGGAATTATTATATGATAATGATGATGAGCTATGGAACTAATCGAACAAACTTTTACTTTAAAACAGTTATAGAAATAGTGTTATTGTTAAGGGGAAATTACGTGTTATACATCTGTTAAGCACTTAGCTCGTCTAATTTACTATTGTTACCTATACTTATTTCATTATCTCAATTACTTTTTATTAGCTACCATTATTTTATTACTCTATAATTGCTCTGTAATTATTATTTTTTTTTTTTATTTTTTTTTTTTTTAATAAACATTGCTGGTTGGGCTAGTTGAGCTCAAACCAATTGGTAGGCTTCCCCACCTGGCTGAATCTGAATCTGAATCTAGATATAGAGATGCATTAAATCCTGTTTAATAACCAATGAGATGCGTTACATTCGGGCGTTGCCATTAAACAATTAATAAATAATCCCGATTTCTGTGCCACCTGCGATAGCGTAATATATATGTATAGATGTTATTAAAGAATTACGAGCACGAAGTTAGGTAGTTTCCACCATCCCTTTTTGATATATTTGATAAATTTTAATATTAATTATTATTTCTTTATAATTGCTATCCAACTATATTATAAAAGACAAACGTGTCAATGCACAACGCTGACATCATTTTGACGTGGCAACATCACACAATTAAATTTAAATTTTATTCACTTTTATTCCAATTTTTTAAACTTCTAAATACCACACGCTTTCAATTTTTACACCGTCGAATGGGAAAAAAGATGTACTTTCAAATGCAATTTGTTTGAAAACTTTATCTCAATTTACGCAATTTTTATTGTTTTCAAAATAATTTTCAAGCAGGAATTTTTTTCAAATATTCCATAACAAAATTAAAAACATTAATCAATAAATAAATAAAACAGTAAAATATAAATAAAACACAAATTTAGAACATGCAATCGCTTAAAGCACTGAAATGAACAGAATCAAAAAGGCTGTTTCTAAATAGCGAACTGAAAGCCAATATGAAAATATCGCTTTTAATGCGTTTTAAAACTTTATATGAATTCATTTTTGCTATTTTTTATATAAATAATATTTTTGGTATTGTTAGTAGGCATTCTAAAATATATATTAAATGTAAAATAATCTATTAGAGTTATAAAAAAAAATAAAAATAAAAATAAAAATAGACCCATACGAGGTTTTCCCAATCTTTAAGATTATTTGCTGATACTTTTTTTCAATAATTTTTGATTAACTGCAATTTTTTTGTTGTTGTTGTTTTGTTTTTTAACCATTTGGAAAAATGGTTATTGTCTTCGTCAGGGTAGGAAATCAAAAGCATATCTGAAGCTTTTTATAGGTTTAATCATCATTTTATTCGTTTTCTGATTGGTCTATACAGTAATCTGTATTTTCCTTTACTTTCAACAGAGATGGACAACAGAGTGTTGCCACTATGACAAAAAAGTAATAAAAACTACAAAAAAAAAAAAAATGAATAACTCAGAAACAAATTGAGATACAGCTTTCAAACAAATTGCATTTAAAAGTACTTTTTTTTTTCTCTATACGACGATATAAAAAGTAATAGTGTAGGATGTTTAGAAGTTTAAGAATGAAATTTCATTTAAAATGGGTCGTCAGATGTCTTGGACGATGGAAAAGCCTTTTCCCGAACAGCCAATGAAATGCTTGTATAATACGTAAATTTCAGGTGGATAATACGTACGAGTCGCAGGCGATTTCTTTCGCTTGCAATTTTTATGTGTAATAACACTATTAATGTTTAATTCATGGCGTACGTAATGTAGGATCAACTCCGTGCGATTTTTATGCCTTAAATTTTAGTCTTTGAAAAAATCATTTTCCAAATGGTCGTTGCAATTTGATAAATTGCATTTTTTTTTTTTTAATCAAACAACATGTTTTAATACTATGTAAGTATATTATGTCAAAAGCCGCTTGCCGAACCTTTCGAAAAATACCCCATTCATTCCTGTGCCTTTTAAATTGCTGAGAGAAAAAAAGGATGTTAACATCCGAAATAATATATATGATGTTTTTCGCCTATATCCGGTATCCCCTGAAAGCGCGGGTTTATCCACTTGTTAAATATTAACAAGGATTGATTAATAATACTTTGAGTTATAACTTTGTTTGGATTATTTAACCCTTTATCTACTGAGGTACTTATAAGTACCATTAAAATAACTTGTTATAAAATTCATATAATACATCGATTAGTAGTAATACAGTTTAGAATGAGTTATAGAAGCAGTACTTTATCTTGTTCCAAAAGCACTATTGGTTACACAAAACAAATATATTTTTTAAAGGATGATTTCTTTTGCCTTTGCGACTTTTCAGCTTTTTGGCGTTGGGAGGGGGGAGGGGGGATTTTTCAATTCGGAAATATTTTTATATTTCTATTGTAAGAACATTATATTTGTACATTTCCTAATTCTACAAAATACTAAGAAAAATGTTTAAAATAAAAGATTTGAGTGGGGTTATAAATATTGCACAAAATCCCTATAAATTCAAATTTAATTAATCCTTCTAAATCTTTGAATGTTTCTAAAAAATTTTAAATGATTACCTAAATCTTCTAATGTGGTTTCAAAAATTCACTAAAAATGCTTTAGAAAATACAATTTTCATGAATTGATAATTCAGTACATAAAGGGTTAAAATCTTTCCGAATCTTACTTTACGAATATGTAATATTTTTCGTCATGTCAATGAATCAAAAGTTATGAGATAAAGAAACCACGACAATAATTTATGGACACTCTGTATTTTTAAGAAATTGATATACAATTAAGCAAAACTGGTCATAGGGAAAGAGGGTGACTGGGTTTTGGCTAGAATTTTGGTGTCCAGAATTTTGAGGGGTTGACCAGAATTTAGAGATATTCCGCCAGTGCGAAACGTGCAACATTGTGGAAAAGCGAGTCCAGAAGGCACATTGTTCAATAAATATTAATAAAGTAGATGGGGTGGCAGCTGTACAGACCATCACCTTATCGACTTGATGGCTGAAATTCCAGTATTAGACAAAACTTGGTAAGCATATTAAAATGCAACTGGTCTGCAAAGTCAAAACTTGGCGGAAACCACCTACATATCCGATTTTAGTGATTGATCGGTAGGTTTATCATTGTGTTTTCCTGCACCCATAAGTACACTGTTAAAAATCTGCAGCATTTGCTGCATAGTCACTCCATCGCTTTTATAGGAAAATGTAACTTGACTATATTATGGGGCATTCTCATTGGTCAGAACAGAGACATTCTATAAAACTGGTGGAGTGAGTATGCAGCAATTACTGCATATTTTTAACAGTGTATGAAAACATGTAGAACTGGGAGCAGGAAAACAGAATGGTAAACATACCAGTAAATTCCTAAAATCGCGTTTGCAGGTGCTTTCCACCAAGATATGACTTGGCAGACCAAAGTTGCATTTCAATATGTTAATCGAGTTTTAACTAATCCTGAAATTTCAGCTTCCAACTTGATGTAGCGATGGTTTGTGCGGCCGCATATTGGTCTAAGGTAAAGTTTTTGAAAAGTACATCTGTAAAGATATTTGTTCTTTTATGCAAAAGCCTACGTACTTATATCTCATTTTTAGATATCACAACAACTTAATAAAGTATACTTATTTTTAAATCCGATAAACTCCCATAACTCCTATAATAAAGCTGCTGAATTAAATACATCTTTCAAATTAAATTAGAGACAATTTTTTTTTAGATCTTAATCTTAATTTTTATCAATGTTTACATGTAAATTAATATACATATATGAAGTTATATAGTTTAAAAGAAAACTTCATTGCTTCACAGGCATAAAAACGTAAAATAAAATGCCAAGGTAAGTAATATGTATATATATATATATATATATATATATATATTATAACAATAAAAGTGGTATTTTTCCGTACCGAAGTCAATAAAAAAAATTAACTGATTTTTTAACAAAATGCATAAAAGAAATTTGTTATTTTTATTAAATTACGTATAAGTACAGCAATCTTTTTGTGAACAAAATCGGAAAATCTGCAGTAAATGTATTGTATTTTTCATATCTTAATCCTATAAAAGCAAAATTTTCTCGAAATATTTTTTATATTAGAAGAATTGTTCAAACTAAATATGCAATTTTTTTGTTCAGCTGTATTTTCATTCATCGGCTTATCGAATTTCCCTGTTACATATTTTTGTTTTCAACATACTTACTCCGTTTTGTTTGATATAAGATTTTTTAAAGTAAATAAATGGATTTATTAAATTTATTTTTTAGAAAGATTTTAAATAAAACACTTAGGAAGGGGGCAAGGATTAACAATGTCCTATATTATGCTATTACTTTTAAATCTTAAGGAAAGAAAAGCAGAAATTGCTTATAAAAAAATCCTTATTGAACATCTAAATAGAAAATTAAATATGAAATGCTATCTGATCCCTCATAAATAATTAAATACCCGTTAGGCATGGTGACTTCACGGCGACGTCGTTGTGAATTCACACTGTGATTTTGTGACCGTCGATGTGACGTCATAATGAGTAGAATGCGAAGTCGTTATGGTCGTTTTAGAAGTCGTTTATGACGTTACATTGTGACCACTTCGTAAAGTCACGGTATGACAAATTTGCGAAAAGTGTGTCATTTGCGACTATTTTGGCATTAATTTTGTGACGAACCTGTGACGAAAGCGACAATGCTTTGAAGTCATATTGTGACCAATTTGTGAAATATGTGCCATTTGTGACGAAATTGTCATAAACACTGTGATGGTATCAAATTTCAAATTAATAGCTTAAAAGGCGCAAAGGACAACATAGTGAAAAAGATTCCATGCCGGGATTCGAACCCGGGCCATCAGTATAGCGCACTGACATTCTACCAACTAAACCACATGGAACGATACCCAGCATGGAAATTTTCTCACTACATGTTGGCAAGGCGACAAACGCAGCAAAAGATGGAATATTTAGCGTGAGCCACCGACTTGGGACAAACACGAAACTTAATTA
Organism: Maratus speciosus; assembly: GCA_963932465.1. Taxonomy (NCBI): domain Eukaryota; kingdom Metazoa; phylum Arthropoda; class Arachnida; order Araneae; family Salticidae; genus Maratus; species Maratus speciosus. Next base: position 237,440,327 of record OZ010789.1, read on the forward strand.
AATCCAGCATCGATTGAAACTGTATTAATACTTGGAAATTTTCCCAGAGAGAACAATTCGCTCTGCATACAATATTTCAAATGAAAATCAAATTTCAAATTAACCCTTAAATGCCTGGTGTTGCTTTTCGGCAACGTACCCAATTTAGGCTCTAAAATACTATTAGAATAATATTGAAGCTATAATGCCTAATGTTGCCAATAAAATAAATTCTGAAGATATTATTAAATCGATTTTCAACATGTAGATGCCAACACTTGTGCTGTTTAACAATAAAAATAGATTTATTTTTTCAATTGTTGCTACTTCTTCATTTTGTTTTGTTTGGAAGCTTGCGAAATACCCTATTTTGACCTGCTTGTGAGCAAGTAAAATTTATTTCTTGTTATAGTTCCTAAAATTCTTGTGTGTTTAATATTATAGAATTTTATCAAGGGAAATTATTTTTTCAATTAAACACCAGTATTGCCGATTAGTAACAAACTGTTTTTTAGCCGTAAACTATACTTAAAACAAAATATGATTTTTTAAGTATTTTTCCCATGATTCATTTAAAAAATAGAAGCCGAAAAACATTATTACAATGATTTTTGAAAAATCAGGCATTTAAGGGTTAATTGCTTAAAAAGCAATTTTAATTTGAAATTTGATTTTTATTTGAAATATTGTATGCAAGGCGAATGTTTCTCTCTAGAAAAATTTCCAAGTATTAATATAGTTTCAATCGATGCTGGTATTAATTAAGTTTCGTGTTTGCCCCATGTCGGTGGCTCAGGATAAATATTCCATCTTGTGCTGCGTTTGTAGCCTTGCCAACATATAATTGTGAGAATTTTTCCAGGCTGGGTACAGCTCCATGTGGTTTAGTCGGTAGAATGTCAGTGCGCTATACTGATGGCCCGGGCTCGAGTCCCGGCACGGAATCTTTTTCATTATGTTGGCCTTTGCGCCTTTTAAGCAATTAATTTGACATTTGATTTTCATTTGAAATATTGTATGCTTGGCGTTTGTTTCTCTCTGGAAAAATTTCAAAGTATTAATACTGTGATATTTCTTGTTATAAACACTGTGATGAATTTTAAAATAAAGTTTTGTTTGAAATATAAAATCGTACCTTTTCACCGTACTTTTTAGCAAAATATCGCTATTTTGGAGTCCTATTCTTCTAAAATATTTTTAATTTTTCCACTTAAAAAACAATGTTTATCAACTAATATCTTTTTTTTTTTATTAAGTTCTAAGCTTGATCTTGAGTTCAATCTTGATATTAAGAATGTTTAAGCTTTTTAATGTGTTGTGATTTGTCATTGCTTTATTAAATACGAACATGGAGTCTAACGCATATTAATACAACTCTTATTTATATAACGACATGATAAGCCATTAAACTTAAACTTACACTATGTGCAAAACAGCTTAAAAGATGAGACAATATTTAAAAAAGATGTTAAATGTATTTTAATATCCTTAGTGCTTTCAACTGTAAAAACATAGCCTTCGTCAGAGATATACAAGAAATGCCTTTTTCTTGGTATTGGTGGTAATAGGCATTTCTTGTATTTCTCTGACGAGGGCTATGTTTTTATAGTTGAAAGTACTAAGAATATTAAAGTAATTTAACATCTTTTTTAAATGTTGTCTCATCTTTTAAGTAGTTTTGCACATAGTATAAGTTTAAGTTTAACTTTTTAAAGATGAATTAAGTATTTCTATTAATTTTTTTACTGATGATAAGCCATATTTATTTAATTTTTTTATTTCCGTGTATATTGTATTTTGTGAATATGAGCTAAATAGATTTGGTATGTTTTATAGGAAAAGACTGATCTGGGAAGTGGGAAATAGAAAAAACAAGTAAGAAAAATCATGCGTTAAGCATAGATTATAAAACACTTTCCAACACTTCCTGAATGCTTTAGCAAGATATCGTAATTTGGGGAAATAACGTAAATAAGATAACTAAGTAAACATTTTAGAAAACGCATAAAAGATTTGAAAAACTGATTTCAGCAGTTACTGTCCATAGCCAAATATATTTTTCAATTCTTTTGAACAGCCCTGTATTTGATCTGTAGATTGATATATATACTATATAATGAGAAAATTTAGTTTAGCAAGAAAACGCATAACAGGTTAAAATTTTCTTTGAGCAATTTATACGAATATATGGAAACATGCTTGAATACTTCTGTACAACCCTGTAGTTTACCTAAAACCTTTATTACACACCACTATTTAGTGAAAATTTAATTCAAACTAAAACACTCTTAAAACTGCTGAAATCACATTTCCAGAAATTATAATTTATAGACGGCAATGTATCCATTTCTTTGTGTAACCCTGTATATCATTTATCTATATTCTACAAACATTTCTTAGTAAATTAAATGCAGTTCTGCGTAAAAATGCATAACTCATTTTAAAACCACCTTTAAGCAATTTGCGCCGATACCCAGTAACCCTTACGAATACTTTTGTAATTTTGTGTAGCCCTGTGTACGAATTATATTATTTATATACACCATATACTATGCATAAATATACTGAATAAAAGCGCATATTATAATTAAAAATGCATTTCCAGCAATCATCGCTAATGAACAGTACTTCGGATACAATATAGTATCTGAAATATTTTGTGTGTCCCTGTAAATGCTATATACACTTCGTATTATACATGAAATAATTTATAGTATGTAAACCTCAGCGACGTATATCAATTTCATTATATATGAAATGGATTATCATAATTAAAGTACGCCGCAAACAATTTCCTCCACCCCTATATCATTATGTATCGTAATTCCTTTTTTAGCCCTGTAAATGAGCAGTAACTATTATTTGCAACGCATATTCTACAGAATGCATATTTTAGTGTGCTTCATAAATGCATATCAATTTTATTCTGTTTGAAAGCGTGTAAAATCATTAAAAATCATTTGAAATGATTTTTTCCCATAGGCCGAACATGCTACAAATTGCATTACAAATAGGGACCGTACTATGATGAACGTCAATAACATTCAAAAATTTTAGGGCTATCCGAGAATATTTACGAGAGTTAGAGCGCGGACAGACGGACAGACAAACCGAAATCAAACACTTTTCAACTTTGTTGAAAAGTGTTAAAAAGGAAATATTAAAGTAAAATAAATCACTGCATGTGAACTTTTTTTATTGTTTGAAAAATATTTTAATGTAAAAAGTAGTTATTAATCTCTATTAAAAAATATCCAGTCCTATACTATGTAAGTAAATATCAACTTTTTTAAAAAATATACTAAAGCAGTTTAATCTATAAAGTTTTTATCAGGCATGAAAAGCACTTTATTTCAATGCTTAAATATCATACTTTATTTTTGAATGCCAATAGTTACGTGTATCGAAAACGTAGAAAATGAGTGTACAATCGAAGAAAATTTAATAACTGATTCTGAATGTCTACAATTAAATGTTTGATTAAAATCACAAACAGCAAAAAAATGCTTACATACAATTAAAAAAAATAAATGTACCAACTTGAAAAACACTAAATAATTAGTATTTATAATCATACTATTCAACAATAACAAACTACAATAGATGAATTAAATGCATTATTAGATTTAACAATTTCTCAATAATCTTTCCATATGTTATAAGAAATTCCTATTATTTTATAATTTTGGAAAATGTTAACTCTGAAAACATTGGTATGAAGATTTAGGATTTTAAATACTAATTTAAAATATTATTAGCAATGAATGAAAAAATCTTTCAAAAGTTTCTCTACTATAATATGTAAAAAGACATTTTCCCAGAATGTTAATTTTTAATCTGAAACAGTTTCGTTTTAATCTATAAAGTTGTTATCAGGCATGAAAAGCACTTTATTTCAATGCTTAAATATCATACTTTATTTTTTAATGCCAATAATTACGTGTATTGAAAACGTAGAAAATGAGTGTACAATCGAAGAAAATATAATCATAATAATCGAATTTATACCGAATATTTAACTCCAAAGTAATAAAAAATGGGTTGAAAACCCAATGGTTGAGAAACGGTTGAGAATGGTTGAGAAATGGTTGAGAACCTGATTTCTTTAACCAGCGTTTGATTGTCTCAAAATACTTTTGTGTTTCAAGGGAAGTTTTATAAAATGTCGGAAGGTTTAGCTATGGTTAACCCTTTAAGCCCAATTTTCAGTGATATTTACATGCATTATTTTGAAGTTAAATTATTTAAATTAATACAATTTCCATTTTATCCACGTTACGTAGATGCTTTGCTTGATTTGTCTAAACATAATATTAACGCTGTTCTTGATTCATTTAATTCAACGAAGCGTGCACTTAGAATTAGGCTGAAAGAACACCAGAATTACGTTAGAAAGCAGGAATTTGGGAAACCTACAATAGCGAAACATTATTGGAATTCCAACCACCAGTTTAATTATCCAGAGGCTATAATTATTAAAAAATGTAACTCAGTTTTTGATCTAGACTTTTACGAAGCTCCCTATATTCATAAACATACTTCCTCCTTGGTAAATGATATGACCAGCACCCCTTTTCTTTCACCAGGGTGGAGGGATCCTACGCAATGACTCTTTTTCAGTTAGTTCTGGTCAATTACGTCATTTCTTTAGGATATTTAAACTCTTGTTTCCGCCTTTTCAATCAGTTCATAAGCCAGTGCTCGGGGCTATAACCGAGGGGTTCTTCGAACCCATTTTAATTCTTTTTAGGGTTTCGTTCATCTGACGAAACCCTATTCGTTTCGCTTCTTTGTCTGTCTGTCTGTCTGTCCGTCACAGAGCCCGTTCTCAGAAACTATGTATATTGCAGACTTGAAATTTTGGGTACTTATAGCTGAACACCTCATATCAAACGACAAATCATAAAATTTTGAAAAAAGTCTTAAATTTAACCCTTGGGGCTCCCACATGTGCATTTTAAACAATTCTTTCTAAGTGAGCCCCTAATTAAGTTGGAGGCTGAAATTCCGCATACTTATAGCTGAATACCTGATACAACAAGACAAATTACAAAATTTTGAAAAAAGTTTCATATTTAACCCTATGGGCTCGAACTTGTGTATTTTAACCAATTGTTTCTAACAGAGCCTCTAATTAAGTTGGAGAAATGGAATTTTGCATTATTGTAGTTAAACACATGTGACCACACAAAAAATCATAAAATTTTGAAAAAATATTATATTTAACCCTTTGGGCTCCAATTTGTGTATTTTCATCAATCCTTTGTAACAGAATTCCTAATTAAGTTGGAGGTATGCAATTTTGTATTCTCATAACTAAACACCTCAGATCACACGACAAATAATAAATTTCGAAAAAGTTTTATATTTAACCCTTTGGACTCCAGCTTCTGTGTTTTAAACAATTCATTTTAACAGAGCCCCTAATTCAATTGGAGACTTGGAATTTTGCATACTTATAGCTGAACACTTCAGATCACACGACAAATAATAAACTTCGAAAAACGTTTTATATTTAACCCTTTGGACTCCAGCTTGTGTATTTTAAGCAATTCTTTCTAACTGAGATCATATTTAAATTGGAGATTTGATATTTTGCATACTTATGGCAGAACACCTGAGGCCAGGTGACAAATTATAAAATCTTGAAAAAGTCTTACATTTAACCCTTTGAGCTCCTACATACATATTTTAAGCAATTCTTTCTAAATGAGACCCATAATTAAGTTGGAGACATGAAATTTTGTATACTTACAGCAGAACACCTGAGGCGACACGACAAATAATTTTTTTTTCGAAAAAGTTTTATACTTAACCCTTTGGACTCCAGCTTGTGTTTTTTAATCAATTCTTTCTAACTGAGCCCCTAATTAAATTGGAGACATGAAATTTTGCATACTTATAGCTGAACGCGTCAGATCATAAGACAAAATATGAATTTTTGAAAAAGTCTTATGATTAACCCTTTGGGCTTCAACTTCTGCATTATAAGCAATTATTTCTAACTGAGCCCTAATTAAGCTGGGGATGTGAAATTTTGCATACTTATAGTTGAACACTTGTACTTGTTAGAACGACAAATGATAAATTTTTCAAAAAGTCTCATATTATTGACTCCTCTGTGCTCTAACTTGTGTTTTTAAGCATTTTTTTCTAACTTAGCTGTTAATTAAGCTACAGCGAGGTAGGTTCACTCGAAGGCTGCAGGGGCGGGGGAGGGGTTTTCAATTTTTTCCCGAACCCCTCATATGATATATCATTTGACTACCCTTTGGCCACTCTTTCATTTTATTCACCATAGCCTATTTACCACCATAGCCTATATCATATTTTATTTCCACTTTTTACTGCCGGGAGGGCTTTCCTATTTTAAGTTTTATGGGTCCAATTTCCTCGACTAATATAAGTGCGAATATGTTCTAAAACGGAGTTTTGTCGGACAGACGTTTGTTTAGAATAGACTGCCCTCCCTAATTGCGAATTGTGAAGCTAACAGATTTTTTAAAAGGATAGTGTTTTGAAAAAAATGTTAAACGAAACCCTCTGTGCGATATGTGATGACACTTACCCACTTGTTTTTTTCTTTCTCACTGAGAAAGGGGATCTAAGAATCCTCGAAACGATCGTATGGGCCTTTTTTTCCCGTTATATACGTTATTTGTGCTTAAAATCGTTGTTAAAGATTTTAGCTTTTTTATTGTATAAGTTTGTTTATGTTATAACCGGTTACAGATTATGTATGCAATTTTGTTAGTAAAATACACCAGTTCGCTGCTTGCTTGTTTACGGCACTTTCCCAATATTTCCCGCTATAAATAAATACGAAATTTCTTGTCTGCTACTAAGGCGATCGTTAAAAGCGTTGGAAGAGCTTTCTAATACAACTACTAAATGGCTACTAAATACTGTTACACTCTAAAAAATAAGAATTAATTTTAATCGTTTGGTAAAACAATTTATTTTCTATATTTCAACGTTTGGCAATTTTCTATTAGTGCAGACGATTTTTGTAAAAAGGAAATATTTAAAATTATTTTAAAGATGGAAGCTAAAAGAATGATGATAAAACAGCTCTTTGAACGCTGATTTTCCGCGAGTAAAATCTTTAAGCAATTAACCCTCTCATGCATACGGACCTCATATTAAGCAAAAAAATCATTATTAAGCAAAAAAATTTGAGCATTCATTTAGGGAGATTTGATTTGTGGATAGATAATGCCTAGCATGCAGTACAATAATAAAATTATTTTATAATGGTTTCTGATTTATCACAAAAGAAGATTTTTTTGTGAATAATGAAAAGTAATTTATGCACGAGAGGGTTAAAATGCCTTGGTTTTAATAAAACATTTATATATAGAACTATAAATCTATTATAGGATACTAATAGCTGTAAAGATTGACCTAAGTCTGGTCGTCCACGCGTAGTTCGCATAAAACAGCGCATCAAAAGAATTCGTGAACAGATACGAAGAAATCCACAACGTTCTACAAATAAAATGGCTGCAGAAGAGAACGTGACTTTCAGAACTATGCAAGTAAATATCAATGAAGACCTGGGTTTTCGCTTTTCTCGCAAAAGAAAATTTCAATATTTTCTGATGAAAAGCTATTTTGCACCGAACTGTGTTAAAATTCTAAAAACGATGCCGTATATTCAGTAATCTTCGAAGTTGAATACCTGAAAACCTTCGAACTGTTAAACATTTTCAGAAGAAAAATTCTGTTACGGTTTGGGCTGCAGTGTCAAACGATTGAAAATTGTCTTTGGAATTCATCGATAAAGGGATAAAAATCAATGCGAAATATTACAAACAAGCCATATTGGCTATACATTTATTGCAAAATGCTGACAGGCTGTATCCCAAAAAGAATCTGATATTTCAGCAAGACTCTGCAAATTAAATCAACACAGGGTTGGCTCCATGTCAATTGTCCGAACATTATCATGCAAGAAGATTGGCCACCTTCTTCACCGGATCTAAATCCTTTAGATTATTGCGCCTGGGTATTTTAGAGGCTAAGGTAAACAGCAAACAACATAGAAGTCTGAACTCTCTCACAGCTTCCTTATTGCGTGAATGGGACCGATTACTACTCAAAATGATTCGTGCCGCAGTCGGACAGTGACATAATAGCTTAAGGTCATCGATAAAGATGGCGGTCGATTCGAGTAAAATTATTTCCCAGTAAACTTTCATTTCTGGTGTTCACCATATTAGTGTATTTATCATTTTCAGTTTTATATTTGTAAAATAAAATGACTAAATATTTGTAACAGTATTTAGTAGTCACCCTGTAAAGTACATACTGAATAAAATATGAAAATGAAAAAAAAAATATCGATGCTACACAAAGTTTATTTCAATAAACAGATCGATAAAAATAAGTTATTATTTTAAAATATTTTTCAAACAAAAGCCATAAACATTCTAAGTCAATTTCGTTTTAATATAGATAATGGCTGTAAGCGTCGTTTTGCTACATTAAATTAAAGCGATAAAAGCAATGAAGCAAATAAATTATTCAAAGACAGAAATTACAGAAAAAGACCACATATCGTTTTTACCAGTGAATTATTAATTCTTTTTCCTTTTTTCTCTCGGTAGTTAAGTTCTTTGATCGTTTGTCAAGTCATTTGAAAACATTTGAAATGTGATATCTTTTGAAAGTAGTTTAAGACATTTATTTAAAACCTGCGTGATAATTTTCTTGCTTGGATGTTTTTATATTTTGTTATTTACAAATAGAAAACTTCCTTGTGTAGGACCTACGAAATATAAATATGCATTTCCATAAATATCGAAATATCTGTTCATTTAAAAGTACTCAACAGCAACACAATGTCTTTATAAATACAAATTGTATTCGAGAATTTTTAACGATTTTAGATTTAAGTAACATACATATTAAAATGAATTTTAATATCCATATTTGAAGAAAAAAGACAAAATTTCAAAAATGAAAGAAGAAAAAGATATATAATGTAAAACGAATGTTTTGGAATTAGTTATTGTAGTGTGAAATGATAAATTTTAATTAAAAACCCTATGTACTATGAAATCCTTTTAAAACTGTATTTTTTTAAATGAATTCACATATTGAAATCTTAATCTGTTTAGAAAATTATTTTTCTTTTCTGAAAATTATGACTTAAAATCATACAAAGCTTCTTTTGGATGATTATGGAGGCAATGTATTAAGGGTATATAACTCAAATCCAAGCTGGCTAATTTCTGACACATATTTTAAATTCATTTTTGTTCATAAACATATAAAATTGGTACGTTATTTTATTAAGAAACTGTGTAATCGAGCTATTTTACCTTTTTCAAAGGCAGAAAATTTTTCCGAAAATGCTGTCAAAAGTGTTCGTTTTGTTTGGAACTGAATTTTTGAAAGCGACAGCAATTAAAAAAAACTGCTATCACATGACAACAATTGCTTATAACTCAAGATATGTTCTTTTATCGGAAAATGAAAAAAACTTTTCGAATACAAATCACTTCAATAATGATGCCTGCAAATATCATGTTTTTATGTTTAAAATGAGACAGAAAATATGCCAGAAAGTTTAAATGTTTGTCGAGCGTTTTTTTTTGTTTTTGTTTTTTTTTTTTTTTTTTAACAGCTCTTAAAATAATTATTCGAATTAGAACTGTCTGCATCAGAGCAAACATGTCTCTATAATAGCACCAATTTCCATATTTTTGTATGAAACAGTTTTCTTAATATTAACAAAGAAATACCGCCCGCCGGTCACAAGAAATATGGATGCCGATGTAAGAGTGTACCGGGAAGATCTACGCAGATTTTTATTGGTCCATTTCCAAATCATTACATTTTTTATATATATAGAAGGATAACCGCTTTACAAAAGTGTTTCTCAATATTTTTATTTTGCAGCGCATTTGAACGCACGTTTAACTTCCGCGTACTCTACACTTGTAATGACTAATGCAGGGGTCGTACTTGTCTTGAAATTTCACGACCAGGAAATTCTTCGGTACCACAATTTTCTTTATAGATATTCTCTTCTTAAGGAAGGCGATATTTTTCGTGTTTAAACTACATTTATTTTTCTTTAAACCAATACTGATACTTGTCCTGAAATTTTTCATGTAGAGTACGACCCCTCCTAATGACCTATGAAAGGAATATATCTTCTTTTTTTTTTAAATAAACATAAACAATATCCTTTATCATTGATAAAGAAAAAAAATATTTTGTTATAATTTGTACTTAGAATCGTCTGTACTAATTTGTACACAGATTATTCATTGCAGGAAAACTTATTTCCTGTAATTGTAACATTGAGATTTTTTTTATGATATACTTGTAAGTTTGCAAGTGATAGAAGTAATAGAGATTGCAGTATGTTTCATTTTTATTCTTTTAATTGCCTTTCTTAGACATATCTTATAGAAAATACTTAACTGTAGAATTCAGAATATTGCATTAGAAAGTACTTTTGTGAGTCTGTAGCATCTCGATATAAGGGGCATTCTCGCAATCTTTTGACTTATGGGGGAAAAAATCTGGCAAAATTAAACTTGCTTAAATAACATTTTAATCTGATAGACGAATGCCTTAATGATTCAAAATAAAGAAAAAATGGTCAGCAGCGAAAATTTTTTTTATTTAACTGAGGTTTAAGTTAAACTTGCGAGTTTAATTTTCCTTACTATTTTACCCCTATAATTTTTTATTTTCTTCTAAATTTTTACTTATAATGAATTTGCATACTACCCACAGGACATTCAAATAAGAAATAATAGCAATGTAGTACTTTTAATACAGAATTTTTGTATAACATTGTCTTAAAGGGGTGTTCAGGATGGAACGGTAAGGAAAATTACCACCTATTTTTAGGAAAATCATGTTAAGACTCAGTGATAGCCACAATGTTCATTGATTTTTAGAAACAGCTGTTAACATTGGATTAAATTATTATTTTTTTATTTATTTATTTACTTCGAAAAGTGCAGGAATAAACCTTGGGGACGGTGAGACTACTAATAAAGCCACGATGCTTGAAATTGATATTTAAATGCTGATTTAAATTCTACAGTAAATTTCCTGCCAAAGAATTTTAGACATTCTTTCTCTAGCATTTTTCTGCATGAGAAAAAACTTGGAAAAAATTCTGTGGCTGCATCTGAAATGATTTTCTATATAATTTTAGAAGAGAAATGGTAAGGAATCTAAAACCCAGGGACAGAGTTTAAAAAATAATAGCAACCCTAAAAATGTGTGCAGGTTAATTTTTAGCTCCATATTTATATAAAACAACAGTTCCAGTTTCAGAAAAAGATTACATCGAGTTATTTTTATTGAAACAATTTTATCCAGACAGCTCCAAACTTAAAAATCAGCATCAGGGACACGGGACGGTATATAAGTTTTTATAGGTGTTTGAACCCCCAACATCATCCAAAACTTATTTATCTCGTTAATATTGTTATGCAATCATGCAATGGGATGTTCCCCAGTATATGAAATTAAAAAAAAACACAAAAAAGTGTATTAAAATAAAAATTATTATTCAGGGACGTGAATGTCAAAAGATTGTGAGAATGCCCCATAACTTTATTGAAATTTTTCATGTCAGACCTAAGTATCTCTCACGGTGTACCAGTGAGTCTTAGAGCACCGGTTGAAAAATATTATAGCATTAAAGAAAGTAAAAGAAAAATGGCTTAGATGTTATACATTCCAAAGCCATCTTAGATTTCTTGGCAGTTTTTTTTGTTGGCATTTATCGATAAGGCAACCCCGACTAGTGACGCGTTCTGGAAACCCGTGAAGCCTAGCATGCGTATAAATCGTTGCTTGGTGACATTTACTAATTGGCGGAAAAGCAGTTTTCACGCCGCGAAAATATATCCAAGATGGCGGCTGCGGGAATATATAACATCTGTTCCAGAAAAATATTAAAGCATAGGGTAGTTTATAAATTAAAAAGTATTTATTTATCTTCATCACTCTTACATGTAAATAAATTTGTCATTAAGTGGGTTCGTGATCAAAATTAGCAACAAACTACATTTTTAGGTGCGTTCTTAATTACATAAATACGTAACACTTATAGTCGTCGTCCGTCTCTCTGCGTATAACACCGCAAAAACCACCTAACCGAATAGTTTGAAATTTAATCTACATAATCATTGCAGAATTTGTCGAGTCATTTCAAATTTTATGGAAATCGAATCAAAACTTAAAAAGATAGTAATAAAAATTTTCTTCATTCTATTAAATTCTATCATACGTAATTAATTCAATGATATCCCATGATAGGTAATGATTCTAGAATCTAGATTGTCATGGTGATTACGTCCTATTTAAGATGGAGTGATATTATTTCCGTATTACTGAATTTAATACATATAATCGTAATAAATTTTGTATTCATGCATTTTTGCATAGGAGTGCAACAGCTATTGCACCAAGATCTGGATATTTATAAAACTAACACCTCATTTAAAATAGCAATTAAAGCCTTTGTGCAAGAATATTAAAAAGCAGTAAACCAACGTTTAAAATGCACAAATAATGCGTTTGGCTCAGCCTTGCTTTTTCTAGCACGCTGTTCCCTTTTTTTTTTTTTTCCTATCTTGCACTGAAGAAGAATCTCGCTGTAGATTCGAAACAGCTGTTTGCTGCTTTTCACGCATTATTTGTGCATTTTAAACGTTGGTTTACTGCTTTTTAATAACACCTCATTTGCCACGTTTGACGTACAATTTCCGACTTGTTCATTTTTCTTGCTAATAAAATACTAAAAAGTTAAATAAATTAAATAAAGCAAACCGCGTATTTATACGATGATTGCATCAGCAGATATAACATTTTTTGTGTTGTACTAACAATTCTGCCCTGCCTATAATTGAAACTTTTAAGTCCATCATCTCAGAATGGATTTTGTCATATAGTAATTTGTCGTGTTTAAAAGGATATATCTAAACTTTCTTGCAAGAGATATGTAGGAAAATTTGTAAAGAGTTTTTATGTTTTCAATAAATTTCTCCATGATTTTTAATTTTACGCAAATTTTTCGAAAAAGTATTAGTGGAAGTAAAAATTGCCCTCAAAAGTCATTTTTTTTACTTTTATTTATTTAATAGTTGCCCCGTCCGGCGTTGCCCGGGCCCGTAATGATATTCTTAACCCGACAGTAGTATCGTCTTCTTTTCAGAACGTTATTAGCACGGTGCTTAGAATAGTGTTCTACTTACCGTGGTTATTAGTCTCACTCGGCCTTTTTGCCGCCACCCCCCCCCCCCCACGCATACAGAAAATGCAAAATAAGATACGTTTTCCGATTAATATTCGAATATTACATTTCAATGAAGTTATAAATTTGCAGTTTACTTAAACTATACATTTTATTCGTGAGATTTGGAATAGTGAAAAATGAAAAATAATTTTATATATTGGATCGTTGCGTAGACATTTCCACAAATTTCAACTTTGCTTGTAAAAATATACTTGAACAAAAAAACATGTGTGTCTCGATACTTCACTGTGGTGGGGTAGAAACATTTAAAGTCGGCTACGTGGTAGTTCTCTATTCTATTTGTAAGGTGATACTTGTTAGAAGATAATTCATATGGACGGCAAAAAGACTGACACGCGACTACTGCCGGGTTAACTGAATCTGAAATTTGTAGAGCAGCTTCGTACAGGGGGGTGGGAGGGAGGGTTGGTAGAGACGGTGCAAATTATCAGGGCCCGACTCAATTGGAAATTTATGATAAGTTACAGGTTAAGGTTTTGAATTTTTATTTATCTCTCACTTTAAACTCTTTTACTCAAAATTAATTGATGAATTCAATTAAAATTTAATTATGGTTTCAGTAGGGAAACAGCACCGAAAACTGGCGATATGAAGCAATTAAAATAATAAAACTTTGTAAAAAATCACCATAAAATAAAAACAAACGCGTCCTATGTTTTGTTTTTATTTTATGGTGATCTTTTACAAAGTTTTATTATTTTAATTAATATGGTTTCAATATTTTAAATTTTCCATTAAAATCTTAAGATGAAAAAGTAATTACAAATACATCATAAACTATAGTACTGAAAAAAAAAATAATAAAATTTCAAGAAAATATAACTATGTGGATTTTTTTAAAGATACTATCCAGCAAATTTATTTTCTAATAGAGTAAAGACTGTTTATGACGGAATATGGCAATAAACTGAAAAAAAAACAGGTTTCAGCCCCCCCACCACCACCACCAAAAAAAATGCGTTTTTGCTTTGTTCAATTTAAAGAGCCTGCATAAAACGGAATTTAACACTGGTCGTCGCGTTTCCGTCGAAGCAGGTTTTATTGTATCTTACTTCTACTGGGGGGCCCTGTATTTGAATATTACCGGAACGAACATACTCTTTGCACGGCCAAGTTTGTATTTTTTATATCTTTAGACAGTTTTTTTTTTTTTTTTTTTGCACCATCTAGCGAAAGTTTTTATAAGTGAAAGAACTATTTTTATTGGTATAGATTTAAAAAAAAAAATTTAAAAAAAATCCTTAAAATTGCAAAAAAAAAGTACCAAAAATTTTTTAATTAAATTGATTGGACAATGTACAATATAATTTTATTATTATTATTATTCGATTCATTTACGTGTAATTTTTTTCTCAAACAATTCAATTGGTTTAAAATTAAGAATAATTAGGAACCCTTAAAATTGTAAAAAAAAAAAAAAAAAAAAAGAAAGAAAGAAAGAAAAAGAAAAAAAGAAAAAAATACAAAATTTCGTTTTATTAAATACGTTGAAAAATGAGATTTATAAAATGTAGTAATTTATTTTATAATTCTATTCATTTTTGTGCAGTTTTTGTTTTATTTTCTTTTAATAACGCTTTTAACATTTCTTAGACATTAATATTCTTTTAATATTTCTTTTAACAATATTTACTGTATGTATTTATTTACTTATTGCCATATTGAATTACAAATGTGGAACTTTTTTTTACTTTAGATACCTTTAAAAGAAGAAGAAAATCCTTAAAATACCCAAAATGTACTAATTCAAATTTCAACTCAGTCCTATCGAGTTTCGAACCAGGGACTGTTTGTACAAGGCGTTAATCGACTATGCCACAATTGATACGAAAGAGTTTGTAAATTAAGATACCGCATCGGAGCTTAAATGGTTTCTTTTCTTTTTTTTTCGCGTCGGGTTTCATTAGCATAAGAAAATAGATGGTTATTGTTGTAAGAAATCTCTGCAATTTTAATGGATCGTAAACATAACTAAAACCAAGCCCTTTTTAAAATATCATAAAAAATATGCATATTTTAGCGGGAAAAAGTTTAACTGAAATGAAGAAAATTCACAACGAAATGTAAATCCTCTTTATGAGGGGTAAAGTGACCTGCCTTTGACGGTGTATTTGAAAGGGTTAAAATTCATATTTTTAAAAACCAATTACACCATCAATTTTGAGAAAGTTTCAGCTTTATAAGCATATTCTTGGTTTGTCAGTACCTTTAAAATTGTATCCTGGGGAGGTGTTGCAATAAGGGAGAAAAACGTTTTTTTGGAAAAACGATCCTTTTTTAACTTTTTTTTTCAAGTGGTTAATTGCGATGTATTTTTTAATTGATTGCAGCCTTTGAGACGTAAAAGTACAATATTTCGAAACATGCCTTCTATTTTTAACTTTAATAAACGCTGTTAGTTAATAAATAATGACAAAATACCCCTGAAATATTTTTTTCCGTTCTTCATTTGCGTAACAGCGCCTTCAGCGCATGCTTCAGAGATTTTCCCGTCTCCTAAGGACCGAGATGGATTTTTAATGAAAGTGAGTGGCGGTTGTTAATTAATAACTCAAATAATTATAAGAATTTTAAAATTCTGAGGCTCAGGCAGATTAGAAGACGCCTTGGACTATATTCGCAAAATTTTTTATCCTCGTATGTGCCGTAGATTTTGCTAGCCATCGCACACAGACAGATACACATACACACACAGACAGCGCGAAACTTTGTTTTATTAGTACAGATTTGTTTTTTATAAATCCTGAAGCCAAAATAACAAGAAACCTTCTGTGCACACAATAGTAAAAAAGAAATTAAATCAGGCAAATTGTTCAAGAATTATATCAAAATTTAAATGTGTTTAAAATTTAAAATTTAAAACTATTTTTAAATAAAATTTCAAAGTTTTCTAAAACTTTTCTGATAATCGATCTTTATAGAAAGAAATATTTCAGCGCAGCGGCAGTTTATCAATTAGGCTGAGTAGGCTGAAGCCTAGGGACCCGGAAGGAAAGGTGGGCCGCTGCTAAGATTTTCTTACAGATTTTTTCTTCATATCGGGATAATATTTTATGTATTCAATATTCTTTCTTCCACTCATTTATTGAATCTTATAGGTAATTAAAATATAGATGGTAATGCAATACAATGCTACTCCCCTTTTAATTTTTTCGATATTCATAAGAAGAAAATATTCTTGCAATTTTTCGGCTTCCAGTTTGTGATGTATTTCCACAAAGTTCACAAGTACTTTGTAGCCACAAGATCCTGGACGAGATTTTGTCAGCATCTATACAAATGATATCTTATATTAAAAAAAAAAAAAAAAAAAAAAAAAAAAAAGCTACTAAGTTTTAATCAAGCATTTTGTCTGTTTATCGCCTCTTAATTTTTTGCACACTGGTCGATCACCGGATCTTGTCCAATTATTCGAGTAAAATTCATTGCTAAACTAAGAAAGTTCTTTTGGGGTTAGGAACTCCATTCAAATGTTTATGTAAAAATGCATTAATTTTTTAATTTACTTATTGTAAATCCATTCTGAAAAAAAAAATTATGCAAAAGTTTCAGAAGTGTTCTCAGAATTACATCATACTGGGTGATTTAAAATAAGGGCTACGGTGATTATCGTTTAAATCACTGATGATAGAAACATTCTTTCACTTGCAAAAAAGCGCAGAAATCAAGTACAGCTTTTGTTTTAAAAGGGGCTGTATATATATATAAAAAAACGAAATTTTATTTTTTATATGACACCTGGGTCCTGATAACTTATATTTAGAAAAATATTATTGGACATCTAGGAAGGCTATTTTAAAAAATCCCATTTTTTTACTACCAAGACTTGCCGAATGTTGACAGTTTGAAATTTATGAAATGTGAGTGTTTACCTTAGCTAAAAGTATTTCTTTCCGCTTTCAGGGGCAGAGAACACTGAATTATATCGCTTTGAAGAAGAAGAGGAGGCCCCTTAGAAAAGTCTAGTCCATGGGCCCAGGATGTAGTTTATCCGCTGCTATTTCAATGGAAAAATTCATTAAAATATTCCTATAAATAAAGAAATTAAAATTTACCGGGACCCCATTAAAGTAAGTTTTTTTGGAAATTTTATTAAATAATAATTATTTGGAATACATTACATAACTTGTATTTTATTATGAAGTTTCGAGAATCCCTAATGAAATGTGCTTGAAAAAAAGAGCTTTTTTTATTTCAACGCAATTAGTATTCAGGCGTAGTAATAAATACCGCAAAGGGAGGCATGGTATTCATTATTCCGTTAACTTAATATTCATTAGCTACGATGAAAACAATATCTTTTCTAAAAGCCAGAAAGGGAAACTCCTTTTTTTTTCATATAGGAATATAAGAGTGTCTTAGATACTTTACAAGATAAAAGAATTCGTAAATAATAAATAACACGATTAAAAATTAATTATAAGATAAAAGGGTGCTAAGGATGTCATTATGAACAACATCTAATCTGTCATTAAATCCAAATTATTTTCTGTCTTACAATATGTACAAAGCAAGTAAAAAATAAAAAATCTCCTTTTCTGTCTCTCTATCTGTTTCTGCCTCTGCTGTTTCTTTCTCTCTGTCTCAGTGCATGTGTGTGTGTGTATTCATACAGGGTATTTCAATGAGAATAATTCCTCTAAGGGGTCATTCTCAGATAACGATAAATTTTGACGTTTTAAAAAATTAAATTTTATTGTTTTAAATAAAATCATAAGACGACATACGATAGTCCATCTTGATTCATTCAGAAGATACACAATATGAATTTTAACAAGCTCAACATTTTACTTAAAAGACGACAGAATAATAATAATATAGATGTTACAAGTTAAAAATATACATTTTATTTAAAATTTCTTAGTACTTTCGGCCTGCAATTCCCGCGGTCATCGTCAGAGAATATTTTTATTATTAATTGATGTTCCATTCATTCAAATACGTCACTTCGTTTGAAATTGATAATAATTATAGACTCACTCATCTCAAACAAAGTGACGTATTTGAATGAATGGAAGAGCAATTAATAATAAAAATATGCTCTGACGATGGCCACGGAAATTGCAGGTCGAAAGTACTAAGAATTTTTTTTTAATGAATATTTTTAACTTATAACATGTATATTGTTATTGTTTGGTCGCCTTTTAAGTAAAATGGTGAGCTTGGTAGAGTTCAAATTGTGTATTTTGTTTTAATTCCAGATTTTAGCTCAAATTACTCCATGTAATGAAATGGTAGCAATTCTTGACATGCAATATTAATTAATTTTTTAAATGTTTAATTTTGTCATTGCTATGCCCTTGAAACCCTAAGTCCAAAAGTCTACATGTTTATAAGCAGAAAATGTCAGCTTTGGTCCTTCGAGTATCGATCCAGGGACCTACAGTTCTGTAGTCCGGCGCTCTAACCACTGAACCAAGAAGATTGCAAGAAAGGGGACTGAAACTAAGATCATGTCTCCTTCTGAGAATTTCAAAACAGGCGATAATAAACTATATTACTTCGAATCAGATTTAATCACATTAATTCAATAAAATATGCTCAACTACTTTTATAAATGAATACGAATAGTTTTTATTATGACCAAGACAAGACTGATTCAGATCAGCAGATATACCACTGATCACTTGCTTCCAGAAATTTTACATCTACATTTAAACAAAAAATGAAAAACAGTAAAGTAAAAAAGGACTGCAATAAATCTTGGCGATGACTCTTTTTCGCCAAGTCAAACAGAAAAAAAGAGTTTTAACACACGCCCCCGGGTGAACAATTACTATTGTTCATCATTCAAATTAAATTTTTATTAAAATTTTCAAACTACACTAATAAGACAAATAAAAGTTAGAACATACTTACAATAATGAGAATTACAAATAATTCTATTTTCACAGGAACAAATACTGAAACTAAAATATATAAAATAAATGGATTAGTAAAGGTTAAAAAATGAAAATGTAAACATAGTGTTCATTATAGATGAAAAGTCAAACAATCGGTCCATAATGTCTAGTTCCAGTTTATGTATCAATTGGACTAGTCTCTTTATCACATCGGAAACAGTCTGAATTGCACACGATCTAACTTTCGAATCCCTTCCTAAAAAGCTGTTATTTGATCGCATTTCCACATGTGCCTTGGAGTTTTATCTTCATTAATCAATACAACATCACAAATTTCGAATTTAGTCTGAGCTTTGACTGGAACTGAAAAATTGGCAGAACGAAGTTCTAGCAAATATTCCTGCCTCCAATGTTTCCAGAAATGATTTAAAATTTGATCTCGATATCTCAATATTATTGATAGTGTTCCTTTATTTGATTTAAGTTCAGTTACACGATGAATGTCTGGTAGAGAATTTATTCGCTTGCCGATCAGAAAATGTGAAGGAGTAAGGGAAGTGATTCACTGTTTTCTTCATACACGTACGTTAATGGACGACAATTAATAATAGCTTCGATTTCAGTTAAAGTGGTTTGGATTTCTTCATATGATAGACAAGATCTTCCGAGAACGTTCTTTAAAGGCGTTTTCACCGAACGTACCACACGTTCCCAAAAACCGCGCCACCTACTGTCTCTTGAAACAATAAATTTCCAAACAATGCTATTTTTATTAAAGTACCGTAAAACTTCCTCTTTCGATATTCGGCTCCAAACTCCTCTAAGTAAATTATCAGTTTTGATAAATGTTGTCGCATTATCACTGTAGATTGTTCAACAAATTCCTCTACGAGATATAAACCTTTTAAATGATAAAAGGAAAGTTTTTATAGTTAAATTGGCACACAATTCAAGATGCACAGCTCTAGGAACTGCGCACGTGAAAAGAACTATATATGCCTTTTCCTGGCCAGTTTTTTCTTTGACATAAATAGGACCTGCAAAATCCACAGCACATGTACATAAGGGAGGTGATTCTGTAATACGATCTTTTGGTAATGGTTCAATTTCTTGCTTCCCAGGAGAAGCTTTAAATTTTGTACAAATAAGGCAATGTTTCAGTACAGATTTTATAAATATACGTCCTCTAATTACAAAATATTTTTCTTTCAAATGAGCTAAAATTCTTGCAATTCCATAATGGAAAACATTTCATGGGCATTCTGAATCAATAGTTTGGTATAAGCACTCCCATTTGGAGATATAAATGGGTGCTTTTCCCTTTGAGATAATTCTGAAAATTGCAGCCTTCCAGTTAAAATTAACAAATCGTTCTCATCCAATTTTGGGTTCAGACTATACAAGGCTGAATCTTTATCGATTGGTTTTCCCCTTTCAATAAATCAATTTCACGATTAAAGACAGATAACTGTGTTTGGTTTAACCAATGAAATTCTGCCTTTTCAATTTCTGGAGCTGTGAGCTCACCTTAAATTTTAGTTTTTGATTTGTTGATATTATTTAGAAATCTCAAGGTCCACGCTGTGATGTTAAGTAATTTGGAAAGAGAACTAAAATTTTCTAATTTTAACAACGACTCTTGCGGTACAATACCTACTGCACAAGATAATTGAGCAGAACTCAAATTTGATGATTTTGTTTCATTCAAAATATTTTCATTAAATGGTATCTTTTTTGGCCAACTGTCCTTTGGTAATGACAACCATTCAAGACCGTAATACCATAATTTATTTTCCAGGAGGTTATGTAATTTCTCGCCTCTAGTAAGATGATCACCCGGATTATCCTTACCCGGAATATACTTTCAGATTTTAGAATCAGTCAAAGATTATATTTCAACAACCCTATTAGCCACAAAGGGCTTCCAATCCATGGCTGGTCCCTTAATCCAATATAACGTAATGGTGGAATCTGACCATATATGAATTGCCAAATTTTGAAAATTAAATGCATTTTTCAGATATTTAGACATCCTTGCAGCTATTAATGCCCCCATTAATTCAAGACGAGGAATTGTCAAACATTTAATCTGGGCGACTCTACATTTTGCCCAAATAAGACTGGTCATAATTTCATTATCACGTGTGATACACCGAAAATAAGCTACAGTCCCATAAGCCTTAGGACTAGCATCGGAAAAAATGTGAATTTCAATTGGGTCCGAAAATTATAGGCCCTGTGGAAAATATTTGCAGGGTACCTAAAATTTATGTAAATCTTCGATTTCTGCACACCAATTTTCCCATTCAATTTTTAAATCATTAGGGATTTTTTCATCCTATTCCAAACCGCTTTTCCGTGGTTCTTGTAGCAAACTTTTCGTACGAACAGAAAATGGTGCGATGAATCCAATAGGATCAAAGAATTTTAACATGGCCTTAAGAACAACGCGTTTCGATGAATTAAATTACCAATCATCACGAAAGGATTGTACATCAAAACGTAAAATATCTCGATTAGTATCCTATAATAATCCCAAAACTTGTAAAGAATTATTCAAATTTTCTTCTGAGTCACATAATTTATTTTCCTTCCATAATTTTCTAAGTTTAACAGAATTAGTATTGAACTTTCGCAAATTGATTCTAGCTTCTTAAAAAATATGCGAAGCTGTTGAGGATAGATAATAAGCGTCTTCATAAGATTTTGAACCCGTTATCAAATCATCTACATAAAAAGAAGAGTTCAAAATCCCAACAACTTCAGGATGATCAACATATTTACGTATATGGGATTTAATCGTTGCAGCAAAAAGAAATGGACTGAAGTTACCCCAAAAGCCCCTCGTGTAAATCTCAAAAAAATTAAATCATCCTTTTCGTCACCAAACTACAAAAATTTTAAATAATCCCGATCTTCTTCTGTTATCTTAATTTGCAAAAACGCTTTCTCTAAGTCAGCCGAAAATGCAACATTATGTATTCTGAAATTAAATATTACATTAAGTATGTTCGGATTAAGATTAGGACCTGGATATAAACAATCATTTAGAGAATTTAAATGTTTTTCTTTAGAAGAAGCATCGAAAACCATCCTTATTTTGGTAGTTAATTAATCCTCTCTTAAAATTGGTATGTGAGACATAAAATATCCACTATCAATTATTTTATCAGGACATTCTTCTACAATTCCAGCAGTTATTTGTTCTAATACAATAGCTTTATAATTTTTACATAAGTCATTTTCTTTCTCGAGTTTACGATTTAATTACTCAAAGCGACTTCTAGCTATTCTAAAATGATTCCCGACTTTAATTTTCTCATCCTTCCACAATAAACCTGTTTCACACCCATTATTTACGAATTTTAAGTTACTCTCAAATTTATTCACAATTTCCTTATCTTCATCAGAAATATTTTCATTTGATTGAGTAATACCCAACGATTCAATTTCCCATAAAAACTTCAAATCTTCCCAAATGGAGTTGCAACCGACAGATTTAAAACAGAAGCACTTTTCATTTTTCTTTTTTCATCTTCATAAAATCCACAAAGAGAATAACCGAATAAACTATCACATAAAAAGAGAGATATATATTTTTTTTATTTCTCCACCGTAACAGATTTGATAAAAATAATCCGCCCCAATAAGAACATTTATTTTAGAATCGCATAATGCAACAACATTCGACAATTTAAAAGGCGTCAGTTTATTTCTTATCTGTCTGGAGAGAAGTGGGGGGGGTATGGATCGTGGAGTTAGAAATTACATCCGTGACCAATGCCTCAAAAAATATGAAACGTGATTTGTTTTCAATATGGGATAATTTTAATTGCACAACTTCAAATGTTTTTATTTGTAGTTTAACAGATGTAAAGGAATAAATTTGAAATTTTTCTTGACGAATAATTCGAGAATTTAATTTTGAAACTAATTGCTTTGTAACAAACGACCTTTGACTTCCTAAATCATATAAACATAATGAAAGCTCAGAATTTATTCCAGATTCCACATTTACGCAAGTTGTTTGTAAAATCACTACTTTAAAGGAATTTTCATTTGAATGTGCTTTACAGTGAGATATCGAACTAATAATAGAGTCAGCTGATTGGATTTCTTTGGGAACTGTTTGATTAGAATTTTTTAAACAAATCGAAGAGTGGTGAAAATTTTCATTGCAAAATTTGTAATGTTCTGAATTAAATTTACAATTGGCTGACTGATGAAATTTCCGGAAACAGAAAAACATCGTCCCTGTATGCGCAATTTATCCCGTTTTTGAGGAATAGTACATTCTTTACACATTTTTGGGTCATGTTCATTTTCGCAAAATATACAAACATTTTTTACATTAGTAGTCAATGCAGAGGCTGAAGGAATGTCGCGTTTATAATTGCTAAAATGTTTATAATTGTTATTATATTTATTATTTTCTTTTTTAGCACTAAAACTATTTTCAGAGTTCTGGAGCGCAATGGTAGATTCTTGCGATTGAACTTCGTTTTTAAGGCTCCGCTGCACTGAAACTCTCCCCGATCGCGAAATCCCATGTTAGCCTATGGGAAAACTTTCAAGTGTGATTACTCATTACCTAATATAATTATTAAAATACCGTTTTCACCATCAGAAAGTAGACGTCAAATGCCGATGATGTGCGTTTTAAAAAATTATCTCCGTAAATTTTAAGTACATAAAAAATCCCTATAAACTTTGAAATTTCCATTTGATTAAATTTTATTATCTTCTTAAAAATTCTTAAAATTTACGTAGGCAATTTTTAAAAACGCACATCATCTGCATCTGATGTCTACTTTCTGATGGTGAAAACGGTATTTTAATAATTATATTAAGTAATGAGTAATCGCGCTTGAAAGTTTTCCCATAGGTTAACATGGGATTTCGAGTTCTGGGAGTTTCAGTGCAGCGGCCCCTTAATGAAGGAAAGAAGCTCTTCGACCTCCATTTTTTCACCATCGGTTCTTTTACGATTAAAATCCAACGCCGTTTCTGAAGGTATCAAATTTAGTAAAATAGGACATAGGAGATGACCATAACTTCCTGCTGTAACACCGCGAGAATTTAAATTTCTTATTTGTATTTCACAGCTATTATACAATTCCCGAAGTTCTTTAACTTTAGAAGCATTCTTTACCTGCTTTAAATTTAATAATTTGCCCATATGTGCATTGATAACTAGGTCGTCACGACCGTAGCGAGCTTTTAACAAATCAACTGCAGCTTTAAACTTTTCCTCTGAAAGTGAAAATCCTGCAACAGCATTCATTATATGCACTACCTCCAAGAAGAGATTTTAGACACACAAACTTATCAATAAGAGTTAAATTTGAATTCTTTTCGATTGCATTGGAATATTGCCTCCAAAATTCTAACCAGGAACTGCTGTCACCAAAAAATTTGTTTATAGTGAGTTTCGGAAATTTCATAGATCTCTCTAAATTTCCGTTTTGAGAACCGGATTCATTTTTCATAAAATTTTGAAAAGCGTTATTTTGTTTCTGGGAGTTATGTTCATTTAAGAACTTCGTTATCTTATAACGCGATTCAATTATTTTCTCATTATAGCTTTCAGAACTTTCGATTTCTTTCTCAAAATCGTCGTCAGCAATAACATCTTGAATATCGGAATTTAAATTTTTTTAAAGCTTCATATTTATCGTTTAACTGATCTTTACAAATATTTAACAAATTAAAGTTATTTTCTAATGGCATAGAGTCCTCTTCAAGCGTTGTGCATATTTTTGTACACAACTTAGTTTTTTGAATGCGTAAACGTGCTCTTTTCTTTTTTAATGTTTCAACATTAGGCTTAGTGATATATTTTATTTTCAATCAATCAACAATAAAAATATAAATTAAACTGAGCTTACCTCGAGTCTTCAGAATCAAAAATAATAAAATTCAAATATCAGTCCAGACATCGTGACGCGGGACTCCCACAAGAGGAATTTCAAAGCAGACGATAATAAACTATATTACTTCCAATCAGATTTAATCACATTAATTCAATAAAATATGCTGAATGACTTTTATAAATGAATATGAATAGTTTTTATTATGATCAAGACAAGCCTGGTTCAGATCAGACGTAGCGCTGATCACTCGCTTCCAGAAATTTTACATCTACATTAAAACAAAAAATAAAAAACAGTAAAGTAAAAAAGGGTCAAAATAATTTTTGGAGATGACTCTTTTTCGCCAAGTCAAACATAAAAAGGGGGTTTTAGCACCTCCCATGCGCTTCAACGAATGAGGATAAAATAGCTGTTTCTTTATGAGAGTGCGTTGCGATTTTCAATTAATTACTCGGGTAATAATTAAAATTTTAAAATTCTGAATCTCAGGTGCATCAGGAGAGACTTTGGGCTATTCTCACAAAACTTCTGAGCCTTCTACGTGCCGTAGGTTTTGCTATCTATCGCAGACACACAGACAGACAGAGCAAATCTTTCTTTTATTTGATTACTTGGTATTATTAAGCTTAGAATCTCTCAGCAAAATTAGAATAATTATTCTGAATGTACTTTATTTTACAAATTGTTTACAAAAGAAAAGTTATTGATTTAAAATTAATTATAGAAAAAGTTACCGCCCTGCTGGAAGTTCTCTTGACAGGCTTGACTCTCAGTCGAATACTCGTCCATTGAATATGGTATTTTTGTGGTACATATCTGTAAAAATTTGGATATTGGTTTGCAAAAGGATAAGGTGGGATAGCATTATAAATTTGATCGTTTTTATTTTTTATTTTAAGCTGTTTTTCTTTAGTGGATTGTTTAGTATCAGTTTTATGGCTCTCAGCGTTTCTATCTTGGAATTTTGATTGAGAATTCTTTTCCAAAGTTTGTGGAGGGTCATTTATCCTTTGGTTGGGTGTTTTCAGCAGGTAAATCTAATTCAGTCTAGACCTTTCTTTTTTTGTAAATATTTGATAATATGAGCAGTTTATAGAAGAGGCTTTATATTCGGTATTGTATAGTGTTCCTTGTTGAATATTGCTTTCCTTGCAGTGTATACAAGCTAGATGTTCACTGCAGTTTTCTGAAGGATGTTTGTCACTAATATTTTACACAGTATGCATCGTTATTGCAATATATTTTAATGTGAGTAAATGACTGACATTTAAGGCATCTTTGTACCTTTGTTAGCGGTCTCACTTTAAATTTGCTAGCTCCAAGTAGGAGACCGCTATCCTTGATTATGGCCTTCAAAAGGGGAGGTGTTATCAGCATTATCCAATTTTTCTCTCTTATAGCTTTAGAGGATTGATCTCTTAGAATTCTGTAATCTTCCTCTAGTATTTCGTACTCATTTTTAATTGCTCTATCGATATAAGACTCTGAGATTTGGTCTGGCACATTTAGCAGAATTGATTTCTGTAGTTTTATAGAATGCATATATGAGACCAATTGGTCACTGAGTTTCTTGTTTGCTTTGATATCTTTTAAGAGCTGCTCTGCATCACGGTTTTGATTTACATATGTATTTGGAATCTGTTTTGAGCTGTACTCGCTCCAGTACTACTGCTGCCGTTACTAGACGTGATGAATTTACCAGTCTTACCAGATCTCTACTAGATTTTCTTTTTCTTCTTGCTCTTATGACGATTGTACGACCACTTTCTGGTGAAGCTGATATGGGGGTGTTATGCAAAGAATCTGACTTACTTGTTTCTTCAACCACATGCGAGCTTTGCTGAGATAGATTCGAAACCTCGCTTTATACAGTTTCAGATTTATCATTTAATGCTTGTAAGATGTACGGGTATAACTGCGGACTTATCCATCTGTAGGTTGTTTTGTGATTCCATATTTGGCACCATCCTGTTAAATTATATTTTCTTTATCAGATCAAATGCTTCTTCTTGTATTTTGCCAATCATAATAGTTAACGTTTCTATTGTTTGCCGTATAGATGAATACAAGCTTTGCTGTACGAATTTTTTTTTTTAATTACCACATATTTTAGCTTAAATGCGCTCCGGCACATAACGCGCACCTACGATTTAAGACTGCATTTTACTATTTTTAGGTATATTCACCGTATTACGCCCACCTCATTTTTTTGCAAAAAAAACCTTCGTGGGGGGTTTAGCATAAAAATACAATAAACAGCATTAAAAACTATACTAATTAAACTTACATTCATTTATTCAAGTAACCACGATTTCTTTTCTTGTTCATTAAAACATAGTATTCTCAATTCTTATGCTTTCATTTTCGTATCCGTGCGTATATAGAGCACACTCTAAATCATAATTGCGTAATAAATTTGCACATTAAAACAGGTATACTGATGATACAAAAATTATGCGTCTATACATGCAAAATGGCGTGTGTATTTTGTGTGTCAGTTTCAATATACAAATTGTTCTGTATATTTTGATGATAACACATTAATTTGCTGTAGTGTGTAAAAAAGTTATCAGATAACTCTGAAATGCACAGTGTAAAGTTTAAATTGCACATGAGTACAACATACCTGTGTGTTATATGCAAAAACGACAGATTTTTGTATGCATAGATTAACCTTATGGTTTGGGATGTAAACTGTAAACTAAATGCTTATAGTAGGTCTCAAAACACAATTGCATGAAGAACAAATTTATGTGCTTGGCGTGTTTGTTCTATTTCAAGCAGATTTGTTTTAAGACCACAAAATAGTGCACCTTTAATTTACACAAAACAGGATCGTCCGACATTATATTTACTGCATGCCATTTCTCTGTTAAAGTTGTTTTGAAGCCCTAAAATCGTATAGTCATAATTTTTTAACAGAACCTGTATAATCTGAATAAATACGCTGTAAAATAAATTTTTGTGAAATACGAAATCATGATGCCAGTACTATTTCAGTATTTTATCGGGGTTTTTTTTTCTAGCAATTTCAGTCATCACTTTTCAAAGACACATTTATATCAAAAGTAGAAATTCGCTATTTAATTCAATCTACAGTAATTAAGCAATATTTACAGCAATATTTTATTTAACTGAGGTTTAAGTTAAACTTGCGAGTTTGATTTTCCTTACTATTTTACCCCTATAACTTTTTATTTTCTTCTAAATTTTTACTTATAATGAATTTGCATAATACCCAAGGAACATTCAAATAAGAAATAATAACAATGTAGTACTTTTAATACAGAATTTTTGTATAACATTGTCTTAAAGGGGTGTTAAAGAAGGGACGGTAAGGTAAAAAATGGACGGTAAGGATGCAACGGTAAGGAAAATTACCACCTATTTTTAGGAAAATCATGCTAAGACTCAGTGATAGCCACAATGTTCAGTGATTTTTAGAAACAGTTGTTAACATTGGATTAAATTATTATTATTATTTTTTTTTTTTTTACCTCGAAAAGTGCAGGAATAAACCTTGAGGACGGTGACACTACCAATAAAGCCACGATGCTTGAAATTGATATTTAAATGCTGATTTAAATTCTACAGTAAATTTCCTGCCAAAGAATTTTAGACATTATTTCTCTAGCATACCTCTGCATGAGAAAAAACTTGAAAAAAATTCTGTGGCTGCATCTGAAATGATTTTCTATATAGTTTTAGAAGAGGGATGGTAAGAAATCTAAAACCCAGGGACAGAGTTTAAAAAATAATAGCAACCCTAAAAATGTGTGCAAGTTAATTTTTAGCTAGATATTTATGTAAAACAATAGTTCCAGTTTCAGAAAAAAATTACATCGATTTATTTTTATTGAAACAATTTTATCCAGACAACTCCAAACTTTAAAATCAGCATCAGGATCACGGGACGGTATATAAGTTGTTACAGGTGTTTGAACCCCCAACATCGTGCAAAACTTATTTATCGCGTTAATATTGTTATGCAATCATGCAATGGGATGTTCCCCAGTATATGAAATAAAAAAAACACAAAAAAAGTGTATTAAAATAAAAATTATTATTCAGGGACGTGAAAGTCAAAAGATTGTGAGAATGCCCCATAACTTTATTGAAATTTTTCACGTCAGACCTAAGTAACTCTCACGGTGTAACAGTGAGTCTTAGAGCACCGGTTGAAAAATATTGTAGTATTAAAGAAAGTAAAAGAAAAATGACTTAGATGTTATAAGCCCATCTTAGATTTCCAAAGCCTTGGATTTCCATTCCAAAGCCATCTTAGATTTCTTGGCAATTTTTTGTTGGCATTTATCGATAAGGCAACCCCGACTAGCGACTAGTGACCGTTCTGGAAACCCGTGAAGCCTAGCATGCGCATAAATCGTTGCTTGGTGACATTTACTAATTTGCGGAAAAGCAGTTTTCACGTCGCGAAAATATATCCAAGATGGCGGCTGCGGGAATATATAACATCTGTTCCAGAAAAATATTAAAGCATAGGGTAGTTTATAAATTAAAAAGTATTTATTTATCTTTACCACTCTTACATGTAAATAAATTTGTCATTAAGGGGGTTCGTGATCAAAATTAGCAACAAACTACATTTTTAGGTGCGTTCTTAATTACATAAATACGTAACACTTATAGTCGTCGTCCGTCTCTCTGCGTTTACCACAGCAAAAACCACCTAACCGAATAGTTTGAAATTTAATCTACATAATCATTGCAGAATTTGTCGAGTCATTTCAAATTTTATGGAAATCGAATCAAAACTTAAAAAGATAGTAATAAAAATTGTCTTTATTCTATTAAATTCTATCATACGTAATTAATTCAATGATATCCCATGATAGGTAATGATTCTAGAATCTAGATTGTCATGGTGATTACGTCCTATTTAAGATGGAGTAATATTATTTCCGTATTACTGAATTTAATACATATAATCGTAATAAATTTTGTATTCATGCATTTTTGCATAGGAGTTGCACCAAGATCTGGATATTTATAAATCTAGTTATAGTACGAACGCACCTCATTTGCCACGTTTGACGTACAATTTCCGACTTGTTCATTTTTCTTGCTAATGAAATACTAAAAAGTTAAATAAATTAAATAAAGCAAACCGCGTATTTATACGATGATTGCATCAGCAGATATAACAATTTTTGTATTGTACTAACAATTCTGCCCTGCCAATAATTGAAACTTTTAAGTCCATCTATCTCAGAATGGATTTTGTCATATAATAATTTGTCGTGTTTAAAAGGATATATCTAAACTTTCTTGCAAGAGATATGTAGGAAATTTTGTAAAGAGTTTTTATGTTTTAAATAAATTTCTCCATAATTTTTAATTTTACGCGAATATTTCGAAAAAGTATTAGTGGAAGTAAAAATTGCCCTCAAAAGTCATTTTTTTTACTTTTATTTATTTAATAGTTGCCCCGTCCGGCGTTGCCCGGGCCCGTAATGATATTCTTAACCCGACAGTAGTATCGTCTTCTTTTCAGAACGTTATTAGCACGGTGCTTAGAATAGTGTTCTACTTACCGTGGTTATTAGTCTCACTCGGCCTTTTTGCCGCCAGCCCCCCCCCCCCCCCGCATACAGAAAATGCAAAATAAGAAACGTTTTCCGCTTAATATTCGAATATTACATTTCAATGAAGTTATAAATTTGCAGTTTACTTAAACTATACATTTTATTCGTGAGATTTGGAATAGTGAAAAATGAAAAATAATTTTACATATTGGATCGTTGCGTAGACATTTCCACAAATTTCAACTTTGCTTGTAAAAATATACTTGAACAAAAAAACATGTGTGTCTCGATACTTCACTGTGGTGGGGTAGAAACATTTAAAGTCGGCTACGTGGTAGTTCTCTATTCTATTTGTAAGGTGATACTTGTTAGAAGATAATTCATATGGACGGCAAAAAGACTGACACGCGACTACTGCCGGGTTAACTGAATCTGAAATTTGTAGAGCAGCTTCGTACAGGGGGTGGGAGGGAAGGTTGGTAGAGACGGTGCAAATTATCAGGGCCCGACTCAATTGGAAATTTGTGATAAGTTACAGGTTAAGGTTTTGAATTTTTATTTATCTCTCACTTTAAACTCTTTTACTCAAAATTAATTGATGAATTCAATTAAAATTTAATTATGGTTTCAATAGCGAAACAGCACCGAAAACCGGCGATATGAAGCAATTAAAAATAATAAAACTTTGTAAAAAAATCATCATAAAATAAAAACAAACGCGTCCTATGTTTTGTTTTTATTTTATGGTGATTTTTTACAAAGTTTTATTATTTTAATTAATATGGTTTCAATATTTTAAATTTTCATTTAAAATCTTAAAATGAAAAAGTAATTACAAATACATCATAAACTATAGTACTGAAAAAAAAAATAATAAAATTTCAAGAAAATACTACTATGTAGATTTTTTTAAAGATACTATCCAGCAAATTTATTTTCTAATAGAGTAAAGACTGTTTATGACGGAATATGGCAATAAACTGAAAAAAAAACAGGTTTCAGCCCCCTCCCCCCCCCCCCGCCACCACCAAAAAAAAATGCGTTTTTGCTTTGTTCAATTTAAAGAGCCTGCATAAAACGGAATTTATCACTGGTCGTCGCGTTTCCGTCGAAGCAGGTTTTATTGTATCTTACTTCTACTGGGGGGCCCTGTATTTGAATATTACCGAAACGAACAGACTCTTTGCACGGCCAAGTTTGTATTTTTTATATCTTTAGACAGTTTTTTTTTTTTCACCATCTAGCGAAAGTTTTTATAAGTGAAAGAACTATTTTTATTGGTATAGATTTAAAAAAAAAAAAAAAAAAAAAACCCTTAAAATTGCAAAAAAAAAAAAAAAAAAAAAAAAAAAAAAAAAAAAAAACCCTTAAAATTGCAAAAAAAAAAAAAAAAAAAAAAAAAAAAAAAAAAAAAAACTACCAAAAAATTTTTGAATTAAATCGATTGGACATTGTACAATATAATTTTATTATTATTATTATTCGATTCATTTACATGTAATTTTTTTCTCAAACAATTCAATTGGTTTAAAATTAAGAATAATTAAAAACCCTTAAAATTGTAAAAAAAAAAAAAAAAAAAAAAAAGAAAGAAAGAAAGAAAGAAAAAGAAAAAAATACAAAAATACAAAATTTCGTTTAATTAAATACGTTGAAAAATGAGATTTATAAAATGTAGTAATTTATTTTATAATTCTATTCATTTTTGTGCAGTTTTTGTTTTATTTTCTTTTAATAACGCTTTTAACATTTCTTAGACATTAATATTCTTTTAATAATTCTTTTAACAATATTTACTGTATGTATTTATTTACTTATTGCCATATTGAATTACAAATGTGGAACTTTTTTTACTTTAGATACCTTTAAAAGAAGAAGAAAATCCTTAAAATAGCCAAAATGTACTAATTCAAATTTCAACTCAGTCCTATCGAGTTTCGAACCAGGGACTGTTTGTACAAGGCGTTAATTGACTATGCCACAATTGATACGAAAGATTTTGTAAATTAAGATACCGCATCGGAGCTTAAATGGTTTCTTTTCTCTTTTTTTTTCGCGTCGGGTTTCATTAGCATAAGAAAATAGATGGTTGTTGTTGTGAGAAATCTCTGCAATTTTAATGGATCGTAAATATAACTAAAACCAAGCCCTTTTTAAAATATCATAAAAAATATGCATATTTTAGAGGGAAAAAGTTTAACTGAAATGAAGAAAATTCACAACGAAATGTACATCCTCTTTATGAGGCGTAAAATGACCTGCCTTTGACGGTGTATTTGAAAGGGTTATAATTCGTATTTTTAAAAACCAATTACACCATCAATTTTGAGAAGGTTTCAGCTTTATAAGCATATTCTTGGTTTGTCAGTACCTTTAAAATTGCATCCTGGGGAGGTGTTGCAATAAGGGAGAAAAACGTTTTTTTGGAAAAACGATCCTTTTTTAACTTTTTTTTTCAAGAGGTTAATTGCGATGTATTTTTTAATTGATTGCAGCCTTTGAGACGTAAGAGTACAATATTTCGAAACATGTCTTCTATTTTTAACTTTAATAAGCGCTGTTAGTTAATAAATAATGACAAAATACCCCTGAAATATTTTTTTCCGTTCTTCATTTGCGTAACAGCGCCTTCAGAGATTTTCCCGTATCCTAAGGACCGAGATGGATTTTTAATGAAAGTGAGTGGCAGTTGTTAATTAATAACTCAAATAATTATAAGAATTTTAAAATTCTGAGGCTCAGGCAGATTAGAAGACGCCTTGGACTATATTCGCAAAATTTTTTATCCTCGATTTTGCTAGCCATCGCACACAGACAGATACACATACACACACAGACAGAGCGAAACTTTGTTTTATTAGTACAGATTTGTTTTTTATAAATCCTGAAGCCAAAATAACAAGAAACCTTCTGTGCACACAATAGTGAAAAAGAAATTAAATCAGGCAAATTGTTCAAGAGTTATATCAAAATTTAAATGTGTTTAAAATTTAAAATTTAACACTATTTTTAAATAAAATTTCAAAGTTTTCTAAAACTTTTCTGATAATCGATCTTTATAGAAAGAAATATTTCAGCACAGCGGCAGTTTATCAATTAGGCTGAGTAGGCTGAAGCCTAGGGACCCGGAAGGAAAGGTGGGCCGCTGCTAAGATTTTCTTACAGATTTTTTCTTCATATCGGGATAATATTTTATGTATTCAATATTCTTTGTTCCACTCATTTATTGAATCTTATAGGTAATTAAAATATAGATGGTAATGCAATACAATGCTACTCCCCTTTTAATTTTTTCGATATTCATAAGAAGAAAATATTGGATTCTTGCAATTTTTCGGCTTCCAGTTTGTGATGTATTTCCACAAAGTTCACAAGTACTTTGTAGCCACAAGATCCTGGGCGAGATTTTGTCAGCATCTATATAAATGATATCTTATTAAAAAAAAAAAAAAAAAAAAAAAAAAAAAAAAAAAAAAAAGCTATTAAGTTTTAATCAAGCATTTTGTCTGTTTTTCGCCTCTTAATTTTTTGCACACTGGTCGATCACCGGATCTTGTCCAATTATTCGAGTAAAATTCATTGCTAAACTAAGAAAGTTCTTTTGGGGTTAGGAACTCCATTCAAATTTTTATGTAAAAATGCATTAATTTTTTAATTTAGTTATTGTAAATCCATTCTGAAAAAAAAAAAATATGCAAAAGTTTCAGAAGTGTTCTCAGAATTACATCATACTGGGTGATTTAAATAAGGGCTATGGTGATTATCGTTTAAATCACTGATGATAGAAACATCCTTTCAGTTGCAAAAAAGCGTAGAAATCAAGTACAGCTTTTGTTTTAAAAGGGGCTGTATATATATATAAAAAAACGAAATTTTATTTTTTATATGACACCTGGGTCCTGATAACTTATATTTAGAAAAATATTATTGGACATCTAGGAAGGCTATTTTAAAAAATCCCATTTTTTTACGACCAAGACTTGCCGAATGTTGACAGTTTGAAATTTATGAAATGTGAGTGTTTACCTTAGCTAAAAGTATTTCTTTCCGCTTTCAGGGGCAGAAAACACTGAATTATATCGCTTTGAAGAAGGAGAGGAGGCCCCTTAAAAAAGTCTAGTCCATGGGCCCAGGATGTAGTTTATCCGCTGCTATTTCAATGGAAAAATTCATTAAAATATTCCTATAAATAAAGAAATGAAAATTTACCGGGACCCCATTAAAGTAAGTTTTTTTTTTTTAATTTTATTAAATAATAATTATTTGGCATACATTACATAACTTGTATTTTATTATGAAGTTTCGAGAATCCCTAATGAAATGTGCTTGAAAAAAAGAGCTTTTTTTATTTCAACGCAATTAGTATTCAGGCGTAGTAATAAATACCGCAAAGGGAGGCATGGTATTCATTATTCCGTTAACTTAATATTCATTAGCTACGATGAAAACAATATCTTTTCTAAAAGCCAGAAAGGGAAACTCCTTTTTTTTTCATATAGGAATATAAGAGTGTCTTAGATTCTTTACAAGATAAAAGAATTCGTATATAATAAATAACACAATTAAAAATTAATTATAAGATAAAAAGGTGCTAAGGATGTCATTATGAACAACATCTAATCTGTCATTAACTCCAAATTATTTTCTGTCTTACAATATGTACAAAGCAAGTAAAAAATAAAAAATCTCCTTTTCTGTCTCTCTATCTGTTTCTGCCTCTGCTGTTTCTTTCTCTCTGTCTCCATGCATGTGTGTGTGTGTGTATTCATACAGGGTATTTCAATGAGAATAATTCCTCTAACGGGTCATTCTCAGATAACGATAAATTTTGACGTTTTAAAAAATTAAATTTTATTGTTTTAAATAAAATCATAAGACGACATACGATAGTCCATCTTGATTCATTCACAAGATACACAATATGAACTTTAACAAGCTCAACATTTTACTTAAAAGACGACAGAATAATAATAATATAGATGTTACAAGTTAAAAAAATATATTTTATTTAAAATTTCTTAGTACTTTCGGCTTGCAATTCCCGCGGTCATCGTCAGAGAATATTTTTATTATTAATTGATGTTCCATTCATTCAAATACGTCACTTCGTTTGAAATTTGTAATAATTATAGACTCACTCATCTCAAACAAAGTGACGTATTTGAATGAATGGAACAGCAATTAATAATAAAAATATGCTCTGACGATGGCCACGGAAATTGCAGGTCGAAAGTACTAAGAATTTTTTTTTTATGAATATGTTTTAACTTATATAACATGTATATTGTTATTGTTTGGTCGCCTTTTACGTAAAACGGTGAGCTTGGTAGAGTTCAAATTGTGTATTTTGTTTTAATTCCAGATTTTAGCTCAAATTACTCCATGTAATGAAATGGTAGCAATTCTTGACATGCAATATTAATTAATTTTTTAAATGTTTAATTTTGTCATTGCTATGCCCTTGAAACCCTAAGTCCAAAAGTCTACATGTTTATAAGCAGAAAATGTCAGCTTTGGTCCTTCGAGTATTGATCCAGGGACCTACAGTTTTGTAGTCCGGCGCTCCAACCACTGAACCAAGAAGATTGCAAGAAAGGGGACTGAAATTAAGATTATGTCTCCTTCTGAGAATTTCAAAACAGGCGATAATAAACTATATTACTTCGAATCAGATTTAATCACATTAATTCAATAAAATATGCTCAACGAATTTTATAAATGAATACGAATAGTTTTTATTATGACCAAGACAAGACTGATTCAGATCAGCAGATATAGCGCTGATCACTCGCTTCCAGAAATTTTACATCTACATTTAAATAAAAAAGAAAAACAGTAAAGTAAAAAAGGACTGCAATAAATCTTGGCGATGACTCTTTTTCGCCAAGTCAAACAGAAAAAAAGAGTTTTAACACACTACCCCCGGATGAACAATTACTATTATTCATCATTCAAATTAAATTTTTATCAAAATTTTCAAACTACACTAATAAGACAAATAAAAGTTAGAACATACTTACAATAATGAGAATTACAAATAATTCTATTTTCACAGGAACAAATACTGAAACTAAAATATATAAAATAAATGGATTAGTAAAGGTTAAAAAATGAAAATGTAAACATAGTGTTCATTATAGGTGAAAAGTCAAAAAATCGGTCCATAATGTCTAGTTCCAGTTTATGTATCAATTGGACTAGTCTCTTTATCACATCGGAAACAATCTGAATTTCACACCATCTAACTTTCGAATCCCTTCCTAAAAAGCTGTTATTTGATCGCATTTCCACATGTGCCTTGGAGTTTTATCTTCATTAATCAATACAACATCACAAATTTCGAATTTAGTAGGAGCTTTGACTGGAACTGAAAAATTGGCAGAACGAAGTTCTAGCAAATATTCCTGCCTCCAATGTTTCCAGAAATGATTTAAAATTTGATCTCGATATCTCAATATTATTGATGGTGTTCTTTTATTTGATTTAAGTTTAGTTACACGATGAATGTCTGGTAGAGAATTTATTCGCTTGCCGATCAGAAAATGTGAAGGAGTAAGGGAAGTGATTCACTGTTTTCTTCATACACGTACGTTAATGGACGACAATTAATAATAGCTTCGATTTCAGTTAAAGTGGTTTGGATTTCTTCATATGATAGACAAGATCTTCCGAGAACGTTCTTTAAAGGCGTTTTCACCGAACGTACCACACGATCCCAAAAACCGCGCCACCTACTGGTTCTTGGAGCAATAAATTTCCAAACAATGCTATTTTTATTAAAGTACCGTTAAACTTCCTCTTTCCATATTCGGCTCCAAACTCCTCTAAGTAAATTATCAGTTTTGATAAATGTTTTCGCATTATCACTGTAGATTGTTCAACAAATTCCTCTACGAGATATAAACCTTTTAAATGATAAAAGGAAAGTTTTTATAGTTAAATTGGCACACAATTCAAGAT
Source organism: Maratus speciosus (assembly GCA_963932465.1). Classification (NCBI taxonomy): domain Eukaryota; kingdom Metazoa; phylum Arthropoda; class Arachnida; order Araneae; family Salticidae; genus Maratus; species Maratus speciosus. The sequence continues at coordinate 237,477,825 of OZ010789.1, forward strand.
GCACAGCTCTAGTGACTGCGCACGTGAAAAGAACTATATATGCCTTTTCTTGGCCAGTTTTTTCTTTGACGTAAATAGGACCTGCAAAATCCACAGCACAGGTACATAAGGGAGGTGATTCTGTAATACGATCTTTTGGTAATGGTTCAATTTCTTGCTTCCCAGGAGAAGCTTTAAATTTTGTACAAATAAGGCAATGTTTCAGTACAGATTTTATAAATTTTCGTCCTCTAATTACAAAATATTTTTCTTTCAAATGAGCTAAAATTCTTGCAATTCCATAATGGAAAAACTTTTCATGGGCATTCTGAATCAACAGTTTGGTATAAGCACTCCCATTTGGAGATATAAAAGGGTGCTTTTCCCTTTGAGATAATTCTGAAAATTGCAGCCTTTCAGCTAAAATTAACAAATCATTCTCATCCAATTTTGGGGACTATACAAGGCTGAATCTTTATCGATTGGTTTTCCCCTTTTCAATAAATCAATTTCACGATTAAAGACAGATAACTGTGTTTGGTTTAACCAATGAAATTCTGCCTTTTCAATTTCTGGAGCTGTGAGCTCACCTTAAATTTTAGTTTTTGATTTGTTGATATTATTTAGAAATCTCAAGGTCCACGCTGTGATGTTAAGTAATTTGGAAAGAGAACTAAAATTTTCTAATTTTAACAACGACTCTTGAGGTACAACACCTACTGCACAAGGTAATTGAGCAGAACTCAAATTTGATGATTTTGTTTCATTCAAAATATTTTCATTAAATGGTATCTTTTTTGGCCAACTGTCCTTTGGTAATGACAACCATTCAAGACCGTAATACGATAATTTATTTTCCAGGAGGTTATGTAATTTCTCGCTTCTAGTATGATGATCACTCGGATTATCCTTACCCGGAATATACTTTCAGATTTTAGGATCAGTCAAAGATTATATTTCAACAACCCTATTAGCCACAAAGGGCTTCCGATCCATGGCTGATCCCTTAATCCAATATAACGTAATGGGGGAACCTGACCATATATGAATTTCCAAATTTTGAAAATTAAATGCATTTTTCAGATATTTAGACATCCTTTCAGCTATTAATGCCCCCATTAATTCAAGACGAGGAATTGTCAAACATTTAATCTCGGCGACTCTACATTTTGCCCAAATAAGACTGGTCATAATTTCATTATCACGTGTGATACACCGAAAATAAGCTACAGTCCCATAGGCCTTAGTACTAGCATCGGAAAAAACGTGAATTTCGATTGGGTCCGAAAATTATAGGCCCTGTGGAAAATATTTGCAGGGTACCTAAAATTTATGTAAATCTTCGATTTCTGCACACCAATTTTCCCATTCAATTTTTAAATCATTGGGGATTTTTTCATCCTATTCCAAAACGCTTTTCCATGGTTCTTGTAGCAAACTTTTCGTACGAACAGAAAATGGTGCGATGAATCCAATAGGATCAAAGAATTTTAACATGGCCTTAAGAACAACGCGTTTCGATGAATTAAATTACCAATCATCAGGAAAGGATTGTACATCAAAACGTAAAATATCTCAATTAGTATCCTATAATAATCCCAAAACTTGTAAAGAATTATTCAAATTTTCCTCTGAGTCACATAATTTATTTTCCTTCCATAATTTTCTAAGTTTAACAGAATTAGTATTGAACTTTCGCAAATTGATGCTAGCTTCTTTAAAAATATGCGAAGCTGTTGAGGATAGATAATAAGCGTCTTCATAAGATTTTGAACCCGTTATCAAATCATCTACATAAAAAGAAGGGTTCAAAATCCCAACAACTTCAGGATGATCAACATATTTACGTATATGGGATTTAATCGTTGCAGCAAAAAGAAATGGACTGAAGTTACCCCAAAAGCCCCTCGTGTAAATCTCAAAAAAAATTAAATCCTTTTCGTCACAAAACCACAAAAATTTTAAATAATCCCGATCTTCTTCTGTTATCCCAATTTGCAGAAACGCTTTCTCTAAGTCAGCCGAAAATGCAACATTATGTATTCTGAAATTAAATATTACATTAAGTATGTTCGGATTAAGATTAGGACCTGGACATAAACAATCATTTAGAGAATTTAAATGTTTTTCTTTAGAAGAAGCATCGAAAACCATCCTTATTTTGGTAGTTAATTAATCCTCTCTTAAAATTGGTATGTGAGACATAAAATATCCACTATCAATTATTTTATCAGGACATTCTTCTACAATTCCAGCAGTTATTTGTTCTAATACAATAGCTTTATAATTTTTACATAAGTCATTTTCCTTCTCGAGTTTACGATTTAATTACTCAAAGCGACTTCTAGCTATTCTAAAATTATTCCCGACTTTAATTTTCTCATCCTTCCACAATAAACGTTTCACACCCATTATTTACGAATTTTAAGTTACTCTCAAATTTATTCACAATTTCCTTATTTTCATCAGAAATATTTTCATTTGATTGAGTAATACCCAACGATTCAATTTCCCATAAAAACTTCAAATCTTCCCAAATGGAGTTGCAACCGACAGATTTAAAACAGAAGCACTTTTCATTTTTCTTTTTTCATCTTCATAAAATCCACAAAGAGAATAACCGAATAAACTATCACATAAAAAGAGAGATATAGTTTTTTTTGTTTTTTTTCTCCACCGTAACAGATTTGATAAAAATAATCCGCCCCAATAAGAACATTTATTTTAGAATCGCATAATGCAACAACATTCGACAATTTAAAAGGCGTCAGTTTATTTCTTATCTGTCTGGAGAGAAGGGGGAAGGTATAGATCGTAGAGTTAGAAATTACATCCGTGACCAATGCCTCAATAAATATGAAACGCGATTTCTTTTCAATATGGGATAATTTTCATTGCACAACGTCAAATGTTTTTATTTGTAGTTTAACAGCTGTAAAGGAATAAATTTGAAATTTTTCTTGACGAATAATTCGAAAATTTAATTTTGAAACTAATTGCTTTGTAACAAACGACCTTTGACTTCCTAAATCATATAAACATAATGAAAGCTCAGAATTTATTCCAGATTCCACATTTACGCAAGTTGTTTGTAAAATCACTTCTTTAAAGGAATTTTCATTTGAATGGGCTTTACAGTGAGATATCGAACTAATAATAGAGTCAGCTGATTGGCTTTCTTTGGGAACTGTTTGATTAGAATTTTTTAAACAAATCGAAGAGTGATGAAAATTTTCATTGCAAAATTTGTAATGTTCTGAATTAAATTTACAATTGGCTGACTGATGAAATTTCCGGAAACAGAAAAACATCGTCCCTGTATGCGCAATTTATCCCGTTTTTGAGGAATAGTACATTCTTTACACATTTTTGGGTCATGTTCATTTTCGCAAAATATACAAACATTTTTTACATTAGTAGTCAATGCAGAGGCTGAAGGAATGTCGCGTTTATAATTGCTAAAATGTTTATAATTGTTATTATATTTATTATTTTCTTTTTTAGCACTAAAACTATTTTCAGAGTTCTGGAGCGCAATGGTAGATTCTTGCGATTGAACTTCGTTTTTAAGGCTCCGCTGTACTGAAACTCTCCCCGATCGCGAAATCCCATGTTAGCCTGTGGGAAAACTTTCAAGTGTAATTACTCATTACCTAATATAATTATTAAAATACCGTTTTCACCATCAGAAAGTAGACGTCAAATGCCGATGATGTGCGTTTTTAAAAATTATCTCCGTAAATTTTAAGTACATAAAAAATCCCTATAAACTTTGAAATTTCCATTTGATTAAATTTTATTATCTTCTTAAAAATTCTTAAAATTTACGTAGGCAATTTTTAAAAACGCACATCATCTGCATCTGATGTCTACTTTCTGATGGTGAAAACGGTATTTTAATAATAATATAATTATTAAAATAATGAGTAATCGCGCTTGAAAGTTTTCCCATAGGTTAACATGGGATTTCGAGTTCTGGGAGTTTCAGTGCTCCATTTTTTCACCATCGGTTCTTTTACGATTAAAATCCAACGCCGTTTCTGAAGGTATGAAATTTAGTAAAATAGGACATAGGAGATGACCATAACTTCCTGCTGTAACACCGAGAGAATTTAAATTTCTTATTTGTATTTCACAGCTATTATACAATTCCCGGAGTTCTTTAACTTTAGAAGCATTCTTTACCTGCTTTAAATTTAATAATTTGCCCATATGTGCATTGATAACTAGGTCGTCACGACCGTAGCGAGCTTTTAACAAATCAACTGCAGCTTTAAACTTTTCCTCTGAAAGTGAAAATCCTGCAACAGCATTCATTATATGCACTACCTCCAAGAAGAGATTTTAGACACATAAACTTATCAATAAGAGTTAAATTTGAATTCTTTTCGATTGCATTGGAATATTGCCTCCAAAATTCTAACCAGGAACTGCTGTCACCAAAAAATTTGTTTATAATGAGCTTCGGAAATTTCATAGATCTCTCTAAATTTCCGTTTTGAGAACCGGATTCATTTTTCATAAAATTTTGAAAAGCGTTATTTTGTTTCTGGGAGATATGTTCATTTAAGAACTTCGTTATCTTATAACGCGATTCAATTATTTTCTCATTATAGCTTTCAGAACTTTCGATTTCTTTCTCAAAATCGTCGTCAGCAATAACATCTTGAATATCGAAATTTAATTTTTTTTTAAAGCTTCATATTTATCGTTTAACTGATCTTTACAAATATTTAACAAATTAAAGTTATTCATTATAGTCCTCTTCAAGCGTTGTGCATATTTTTGTACACAACTTAGTTTTTTGAATGCGTAAACGCGCTCTTTTCTTTTTTAATGTTTCAACATTGGGCTTAGTCGACATATTTTATTTTCAATCAATCAACAATAAAAATATAAATTAAACTGAGCTTGCCTCGAGTCTTCAGAATCAAAAATAATAAAATTCAAACATCAGTCCAGACATCGTGACGCGGGACTCCTACAAGAGGAATTTCAAAACAGACGATAATAAACTACATTACTTCCAATCAGATTTAATCACATTAATTCAATAAAATATGCTGAACGACTTTTATAAATGAATATATGAATAGTTTTTATTATGATCAAGACAAGCCTGGTTCAGAACAGACGTAGCGCTGATCACTCGCTTCCAGAAATTTTACATCTACATTGAAACAAAAAATAAAAAACAGTAAAGTAAAAAAGGGTCGCAATAATTTTTGGCGATGACTCTTTTTCGCCAAGTCAAACAGAAAAAGGGGATTTTAACACCTTCCATGCGCTTCAACGAATGAGGATGAAATAGCTGTTTCTTTATGAGAGTGCGTCGCGATTTTTAATTAATTACTCGAGTAATAATTAAAATTTTAAAATTCTGAATCTCAGGTGCATCAGGAGAGACTTTGGGCTATTCTCATAAAACTTCTGAGCCTTCTACGTGCCGTAGGATTTGCTATCTATCGCAGACACACAGACAGACAGAGCAAAACTTTCTTTTATTTGATTACTTGTTGGTATTATTAAGCTTAGAATCTCTCAGCAAAATTAGAATAATTATTCTGAATGTACTTTATTTTACAAATTATTTGCAAAAGAAAAGTTATTGATTTAAAATTAATTATAGAAAAAGTTACCGCCCTGCTGGAAAGTCTCTTTCAGGCTTGACTCTCAGTCGGATACTCGTCCATTGTATATGGTATTTGTGTGGTACATATCCGTAAATTTTGGATATTGGTTTGCAAAAGGATAAGGTGGGATAGCATTATAAATTTGATCGTTTTTATTTTTTATTTTAAGCTGTTTTTCTTTGGTGGATTGTTTAGTATCAGTTTTATGGCTCTCAGCGTTTCTATCTTGGAATTTTGATTGAGAATTCTTTTCCAAAGTTTGTGGAGGGTCATTTATCCTTTGGTTGGGTGTTTTCAACAGGTAAATCTAATTCAGTCTAGACCTTTCTTTTTTGCAAATATTTTGATAATATGAGCAGTTTATAGAAGAGGCTTTATATTCGGTATTGTATAGTGTTCCTTCAAGGAACACTATAGGACAACAAGGAACTTCCTTGTTGAATATTGCTTTCCTTGCAGTGTATACAAGCTAGATGTTCACTGCAGTTTTCTGAAGGATGTTTGTCACTAATATTTTACACATTATGCATCGTTATTGCAATTTTAATGTGAGTAAATGACTGACATTTAAGGCATCTTTGTACCTTTGTTAGCGGTCTCACTTTAAATTTGCTAGCTCCAAGTAGGAGACCGCTATCCTTGATTATGGCCTTCAAAAGGGGAGGTGTTATCAGCATTATCCAATTTTTCTCTCTTATAGCTTTAGAGGATTGATCTCTTAGAATTCTGTAATCTTCCTCTAGTATTTCGTACTCATTTTTAATTGCTCTATCGATATAAGACTCTGAGATTTGGTCTGGCACATTTAGCAGAATTGATTTCTGTAGTTTTATAGAATGCATATATGAGACCAATTGGTCACTGAGTTTCTTGTTTGCTTTGATATCTTTTAAGAGCTGCTCTGCATCACGGTTTTGATTTACATATATATTTGGAATCTGTTTTGAGCTGTACTCGCTCCAGTACTACTGCTGCCGTTACTAGACGTGATGAATTTACCAGTCTTACCAGATCTCTACTAGATTTTCTTTTTCTTCTTGCTCTTATGACGATTGTACGGCCACTTTCTGGTGAAGCTGATATGGGGGTACTATGCAAAGAATCTGACTTACTTGTTTCTTCAACCACATGCGAGCTTTGCTGTGATAGATTCGAGACCTCGCTTTATACAGTTTCAAATTTATCATTTAATGCTTGTACGATGTACGTGTATAACTGCGGACTTATCCATCTGTAGGTTGTTTTGTGATTCCATATTTGGCACCATCCTGTTGAGGTTAAATTATATTTTCTTTATCAGATCAAATGCTTCATCTTGTATTTTGCCAATCATAGTAGTTAACGTTTCTATTGTTTGCCGTATAGATGAATACAAGCTTTGCTGTACGAAATTTTTTTAATTACCACATATTTTAGCTTAAAATGCGCTCCGGCACATAACGCTCACCTACGATTTAAGACTGCATTTTACTATTTTTAGGTATATTCACCGTATTACGCCCACCTCATTTTTTTGAAAAAAAAACCTTCGTGGGAGGTGTAGCATAAAAATACAATAAACAGCATTAAAAACTATACTAATTAAACTTACATTCATTTATTCAAGTAACCACGTTTTCTTTTCTTGTTCATTAAAACATAGAATTCTCAATTCTTATGCTTTCATTTTCGTATCCGTGCGTATATAGAGCACACTCTAAATCATAATTGCGTAATAAATTTACACATTAAAACAGGTATACTGATGATACAACAATTATGTGTCTATACATGCAAAATGGCGTGTGTATTTTGTGTGTCAGTTTCAATATACAAATTGTTCTGTATATTTTGATGATAACACATTAATTTGCTGTAGTGTGTAAAAAAGTTATCAGATAACTCTGAAATGCACAGTGTAACGTGTAAATTGCACATGAGTACAACATACCTGTGTGTTACATGCAAAAACGACAGATTTTTGTATGCATAGATTAACCTTATAGTTTGGGATGTAAACTGTAAACTAAATGTTTATAGTAGGTCTCAAAATACAATCGCATGAAGAACAAATTTATGTGCTTGGCGTGTTTGTTCTATTTCAAGCAGATTCGTTTTAAGACCACAAAATAGTGCACCTTTAATTTACACAAAACAGGATCGTCTGACATTATATTTACTGCATGCCATTTCTCTGTTAAAGTTGTTTTGAAGCTCTAAAATCGTATAGTCATAATTTTTTAACAGAACCTGTATAATCTGAATAAATACGCTGTAAAATAAAATTTTGTGAAATACGAAATCATGATGCCAGTACTATTTCAGTATTTTATCGGGGGGGGGGGGGTTCTAGCAATTTCAGTCATCACTTTTCAAAGACACATTTATATCAAAAGTAGAAATTCGCTATTTAATTCAATCTACAGTAATTAAGCAATATTTACAGGAACGGAATACGAACTAAGGAACTGCAACTTTCCAAAGCACCACCTTAACAATTCATCTACGATTACACTAGCTAAGTTTTCAGGTATCGATATTTATTGAGTACACATAAGTACACATATTTCTATGTAATATTCTGTTCTTACACATATTTCTTTGTTATACACTTACACATAATCCTCTGTAATATTCTTTCACATATAGCTGTGTAAAATTCTTACATACATTTCTGTATAATATTCTGATCTTACGTATGTGTCTGTGAAATATTCTTTCACATATTTCTGTGGAATATTCTGTTCTTAGGCATGTGTCTGTGTAATATACTTAACACACATTTCTGTGTAATATTCTGTTCTTACACAAATTCTTCTTAATATGCAAAATACACAGATATTTGTGTAAAAATACAAAATGTGTAAATTTACAATAACACGTCAATTCGGTTTAATCCCTACAATTTTCTACATTTACACACATGTTTAAATTTTTGACGGGATAAGAAAATACGCACTTCCATTAAGTTGATAAACAACACGCATAAATACAGGTAAATTTTTGCGACAAGTGTGTAAATTTTGACAAAAGTATAATTTTACAAATTTACACATAAGCCTATATGTAAAATTGGCTAAATTACACATATATTTTTTAGTGTGCACCAGTAAAATTTGACAAATTTTCTTCTTTCAAAAGTGCGCGTTATACGCCAGAATTTACGTTTATATATGTATATATATATATATATATATATATATATATATATAAGATACCATAAGGAAAAAATACATCAAAATGAATTGTTGACATTCAAAATGAAAAGATATTTAAAAATATCGTAAAAAACATACATTCATAATTACTTGCGCAAATGCATCATAGTAATTTGAATGCTAATATATAACCATTAATTAAACATAACCTACCACCGTCAATTATTATGAATTAAAGCTGTAAGTATAAAAAATAATTTTATATTATTTTTAATAATTATTTATATTAATTATTACTGAATTTATTTTGTTTTATAGCATATAGCTATATGCTGTATATTATCAAAGTTCTAGAATTATTTAAATTCTTAGTTTAGTTTAAATTAGTTAGCTAATAGAATATTTTGTATGCTTTTAAATTTTATTAACAATAGTTTTTTTAAATACATTGTGTGGTTTATATTAGGTTTATAATTCTCTATATATATGGATATGTTTGGTTTTGCTGTTTAAAAAATTATTTACATTCAAATGCTTACAAATATTTATCTTGCGACAGTTGATTAATATAAGTAATACTAGATGGCAGCACCAAAACTTGTCTCTTTAAGATAGTTCTAAATTTTAATTTTTCTTGCTCCATTTCAGTTATAATTTAATACACCAGGGGGTATTTTTAGCTAAATTTTGACGATATTGTTAAACAGTTATTAATTAATTTAATAGTGCATTTTAAATAATGTAATTACTATCTATTTATTTTATATTATATTAAATGTATTTAACAAGGTATTTCAAATTTTATTTCAAAATGTATTAACTGCATCCTTTGGTATCAATTACTGTGATTTCTTAACTGTTTTATTCACCTTAATCTTTATAATATTCTGGTAGACATGTGCGCGTGGTTATTTGTAAAATACTGAAATATTAATCGGTATGGTGTTTATTATTTATATTTTATATCCTATAAATATTTAAACACGTTTTATTCATTCTTCCATTTCATATTATTTGTTTCTATTCTGCTTTCATTTTTAATCAATTCACTTGATTTTAATGGTTGTTTGGGCACAGGGGAAAATAATTTTTAGCTTTAGCTTATTTTTCTCACAGAAAACAACCATTTTGCTTATATCATTGAATTCTGTGCCCTTGACAACGTAATTCAATATATAAGCATTTCCATTTTTTGTCGGTGTCCATTTTTTTCATTTTCTTCCATAATAATTCTTATAATAAATTATTATTTTTTTTTTTTTTATACTTACAGCTTTAATTCATAATAATTGACGGTGGTAGATTATGTTTAATTAATGGTTATACATATATATATATATACATATATATATATATATATACATATATATATATATATATATATATATATATATATATATATATATATATATATATATATATACAGATCGAACAGGATTCTGTATTATTTCTATTCTTCGATATTGTTTATAGCGTTATACTTAATTGATTTTGTTTAAAAAGCAATATTTGGTTAATTAGAATTTTGATAATTCGAACATTTTATGTGTACAGTCGTGGAAAAAAAAAGTAAACACCCCCTACTAACTCCTCAACAAATTATCGTAGACGAAAGTTACTGGTACCGGACGATTAGAAATAAAGTCTACTTTTAAAGGGTGTGTATAAAATTTGCTTAGGGGGCCATATACATATTAAAACGAATCCAAACTTCCTTTTTTTCAATGGCAGTACCCAAATTTAACAAGATATTTCAAATCTTCGGTTCAAAATATGCCTAGAAACCAAATTTCAAGTCATTCGAATGACAAGTTTTTGAATTATAGACATTCAAAATCTAGTACTTCTAATGTTAAATTACATTTTCATATTTTTATTTATATCTCCTGAAATTATGCTCCTAATGAGCTAATTTTTTGTGTAGCAATAATACTAATATACCCAAACATAAATACGTTGAATTTGAAATTTTTATAATTTTATGATATGAATTATGAATTATGAAATTAATATTAGAAAAAATTATGAATTGCAACATACAATTTTTTTGATGGATTTAGATTTATTAAATCCTGCTTTATGGAAATCCAAAATTTCACATTTTTCTTCCAAGTAGTTTTCAAATTATGCTTAAAAAACGGCAAAATGATGGTTTAAGGGGCCGTCTATGATAGAAGTGAGTAAATTTTTGAAATTTATTCTACTTTCCTGTAATCAAACAGGTTTCATTGACGCTTAAACGTGCCTTGATTAAGAAGGCGGCTCTCTCGGGTAACATTGGAGTTCGGAACTTCAATTTGGATAGAGCCCTTAAAATACGCTCGTTTTAAAATAATTAATTTCTCGGAAACTTATGGCACGAATTGCATAAAAATTTGTTTATAGGCTAATCGAAAGGTGTAGGGTTCATTTATGCTGTGAGAATTGTGTGCTGCTATTGAAAAAAACGAAGTTATGGTTCGTTTTAATATGTAGATGGCCCCTTAAACAAATTTTAAATGCATCTATTTAAAAGTAGACTTTATTTCCAATCGTTCGGTACCAGTAACTTTCTTCTACGATAATTTGTTGAAAAGTTAGTAGGGGGTGTTTACTTTTTTTTTCCACGACTGTACATACCAATTTATGTTTCAAAAGAGTTCGCTGCATTTATTTTATGTAAATAAAAGATACTGCGGACATAAATAAAAGAAGGAAGAAAAATCATGTGTCAAGCATAGATTATGAAACACTTTCCAACACTTCCAGAATACTTTAACAAAACTTTCCTAGTTTAATAAGGTGAAAGATTGTGTCTATGTAAACAATTTAGAAAATGCATAGCATACTTGTAAACCAAAGTTCGTGTAATTACCATTAATAGTCGTACAATATTCAAATTCGTTTGTGAATTCCTGTATATGTTCATGATCTATAGATTTGCATATATTATATTACATAGTAACTAAAATTTAGATCAGATTCCCCTTCAGCAATTTCCATCAATAAACGGAAATGTACTCGAGATCTTTTGTACTGCACAGTATATGATTTATAGAATTTATACACACCAAGTAATAGTCAGCGAAAAAAAGCATAACTCATTTAAAAACCACATTTAAGCAATTTGCGTCCATACCCAGTAATCCTTACGAATACTTTTGTGTAGCCCTGTATAGAAATTATAGCATTTATATACACCATATACTATGCATAAGTATAGTGAATCATAAAAGCGCATGTCATAATTAAAAATACATTTCCAGCAATCATCGCTAATGAACAGTACTTCGGATACAATATAGTATCTGAAATATTTTATGTGTCCCTGTAAATGCTATATACGTATTATTCGTATTATACAGGAAATAATTTATAGTATGTAAACCTCAGCGACATACATCAATCGCATTATATATGAAATAGGTTAACATAATTAAAGTATGCCGCAAACAATTCCCTCCACCCCATATCATTATGTATTTGAATTCCTTTTTTAGCCCTTACAATAAACAATAACTATTGTTTGCATCGCATAGTCAACAGAATGCATATTTTAGCGCATTTCATAAATGCATATCAATTTTATTGTGTTTGAATGCGTGCGTAAAATCATTAAAAATCATTTGAAGCAAGTTTTTCCCATAGGCCGTAATGTAACGGAATGCTTTTGGCTGTCTCTGTAAATGAACTAAACATGCTATAAACTTCATTACAAATAGGTACCATGCTATGGTAAATGTCAATCATATCCAAAAATTTCAGGGCAATCCGAGTATATTTACGAGAGTTAGAGTGCAGACAGACTGCTAGACGGACAGGCGGAGGAACAAACCGAAGTCATAAGCACTTTTCAACTTTGTGTCCTATATTACGGATCCTGTATTATATGAACTTTTAAAAAACATATACTAAAGCAGTTTAATCTATAACTTCCTATCAGCCATGAAAAACACTTTATTTCAATGCTTAAATATCATATTTTACTTTTTATTGCCAATAATTACGCGTATCATAAACGTAGAAAATGAATTTACAATACAAGAAAATTTAATAACCGATTCAGGACGTCTATAAATGTTTGCTTAAAATCGTAAAGAGAAAAAAGGCTTACATACAATTTAAAATAAATAAATATACCAATTTGAAAAACACTAAAAATAATAATTAGTATTTATAACTGTACTATTAAACAACAGCAAACTACAATAGATAAATTAAATGCATTATTAGATTTAACAATATCAAAAATATTTCCATATGTTATAAGGAATTCCTATTATTTTATAATTTTGGCAAATGTTAAATCTGAAAACATTGGTTTGAAGATTTAGGATTTTAAAAGATAATTTAAAATATTATTAGCACTAAAAGAAAAATCTTTGAAATGTTTTACTACTGTAATATGTAAAAATACATTTTCCCAGTATAATCTTAATTTCTAATCTGAAACGGTTTCGTAATCTCATGATAATCGAACATCATATTTAACCCCAAAATACTATAAGTGTTAATAATAAAAAAATAGTAAGAAGCCGAAAAAAAAATTCCAAATCTTTGTCTCAACACATTTTCAATCTCAAGTAAGTGTAAATTAATGTTTATATTAATTCCAGTATGAATGTAGGCATGAATCAGTCTCTGCGCAGCTTTTTTTTTTTTTTTTTCCAAACGATGGCAGATTAAGATATTTTTCTTTACAGTTATCGAATTGGAAATATCGCTTCTGACAATTCCAGATCAGTCTCTTACAAATATAACATAAAACTATTTAACTCATAATATACAAATCAGGAATAAAATATTTAAATTAAATAAGACTTACATGTACGTTCCATTAATATCCGTGTATCCTAAAATTGACGGAAGTCATTTCCTTATCTTAAAGTGTTGTAGACATGGTGATGTTCTAAACAGTGAATTATTTCCCGCGTCTTCTCATATTTATTTTTCTGTGGGCAGACGATTTTAAGCAGATGGTCTGTTACATATTATTTGTTTTTGTATACAAGAGATTTGGAACTTGAATGCGCAGTAATTTTCTGAAAGTATCGTTAATTAAAATTTTCTATTTGAAGAATTTTCCAATGTATTTTACCTCATGGGTTTTGCACAAATTTTGTATATTTCTTTTATTTTCGGAAAATGCTAATTTTATTTAGAAAGTCTGAAAGACGTAGAATTTATGACTTGAATGCAAATTATAAATCAAGAAATGCATAGATGACTAAACTCTGAAGACTCTTTCTACGTGCTCATTAAAAGGTGTAGATTTAACTGTAATAGAAAATTTTTAGTTTGAAACCACAGAAGTGTTTCAAATAACCTGGTCGGTAAAAAAAGAAATAAAAAAATAAATTTCCTCCCTGCAAACTAAATATGTAAAGTGACAAATTTAATATTCCTAATTCTAAATATACTATCCAAATTGCTCCAGCACGTACCATTTTTCCGTGAAACACTTTTATAATAATGACAATCAGTGAATGATTATTAAATTAAATTGCAATGCTAGATAAAATTGAAATCATGAAAAGGTATACATTCACTATCTTAGGTATCAAATTGATGAAATATAGCCTGAAAATTTAGTTTATTAATGCTTGTATCGTGCACTTTATTTATTATGTCCCCCCCTCCCTTTCGTGACAGAATTTACCATTTGCTATTCACTAATATATTTTCATTGCTTATGCCGCTGTAACTCAGGACTCTAAAATACTGTTTAAAATATTTCTCTTCATTTTCAAAGATTTTTGAAGTTCATATTTTTGTCACACTGTGACTTACAATATGGTGGTTTTTTTGTCACATATGTGACGCGACCGTACGTTACAAAGTAGTGACATAACAGTGATGTCACAATTTTTTTTAATTGCCAGAAAAAAATAATTTTACAGCAAATAACAGGTTTTGAAGAATTTTCGTAATTTTTTAAAGTTTTCCAAGAAGTTCACATCTCAGTCACAATGTGACATCACTGAGTGGTGGCATTTTGGTCAAAGATGTGACGTGACCACAGTGACTTACAGTGACGTCACAACGACGTCACCGTGACCATGCATGCTATGAGGGAGACATGCTTTAAAAATTGTTTACCAAAATCTACAAATTTAAAATCTCAGAAATACGATAGTACAAAAGAACCACTTTTATCCGAAACTCTCGATTAACCGAAATCCATTTTTAAAGCTTTTTTTTTTTTTTTTTTTTTTTTTTTTCCCTATTACATTTCTTGTGTGCAAAATCCCTTTTGAAAGCTTTTTTTTTTTTTAGCCATCATATTCTTTGTGTGCAAGCAGTCCTTTCCGAAGCACGAGTACATGTAAATATTTTCAATCCCCTTTCTTAGTGTTCATGTGAATTTAACTTGAGCTCTCGTAAGTTGCGGAGTGGAACTAAGAAAACGAACAAATTAGCAATTCTGAAGTTTTTGAATGCTTTGCAAAAGGTTTGGCATGGTTGGAGCAGCCGAAAGACTGTGATACTGGTGAACTAATAATATTAAAAAACTCCGTGATCGAGCTTCAAAGCAAAGGCAATCGAAACTGCGACAAACAAAACATTTTTTCAAACCCTTGTGATATATATAAAAGTCCTTCCGGCCAGTGCCTGGAGGAAGAGGTAGCTTTCATATTCCTTATTTTTAAAAAGCCAACTTATATTATTCAAACACACGAAGCTCAATTTAGTGGAAACAGAATATAGGAGATTCAATACTAATTTTTATCAATACTAAATCATTATGAATGAGAATTTCGCGAAATTAGTCAGCTTTATCCAAGCTGCTTTTATTTAAAGTAACTTATATTTGGCTGCCAAATTCGGCGATTTCTTAAAGAGCCTGCCATTTTAAGACAACATGGTGGATGAGGCTAACCAGTGAACTTGGTCGAGACTTTAGTAATTGCTGTGCCCATGCTCACTCACATCGGAATCGATTGATATATGCGAGTGCTGTCACATGCAAAAAGTCAGATTTTTCAAAATGTCACCCACAACAGATATTGAAATTGCTATGTCTAAGCCATTTTTTAAGATAAAGATAAACAAACAATGCTCCTGAATCCTTATATTAAGGTCAAATACTTAAGAAAGAAACCTTTTTCAATTTCTAATTTTTTTGCACCTCACTTTAAATATAATTTTTTTAAATTTAATGGCCCCCATTTTGAAACAAGATGGCTGATGAAGCTGGCCAGCGAACTTGGTCGAGGTATTGATGTATACTATCCTCATGCCTTCTTACATCGAAATAGGCGAATACGTGTGTTATCGCGTGACAAATACAAGATCGTTTCAAAATGTTAGCCATGCTAGAAATTCTAAGTGCAATAATTCAACCATTTTTTAAGATATAAACAAAAGAACAAATTTTCAGAAACAAAAACTGCTCCGGAATCTTTGTATCAAGGCCAAACACATAAAAAAAAATCTTTTTCATTTTCCAATTTTTTAATACCTCATTTTAAATTTTAAATTTTTTTTAAATGGCAACCTTCTTGAAGCAAGATGGCGAATGAAACTGGCCAAAATTTAATTTGGCTAATTTTTTGGTATCTCATTTTAAATTTTAAATTTTTTAAATTTTTTAAATGGCCGCCATTTTGAAACAAGATGGCGGATGAAGTTGGACAACGAACTCGGTCGAGATATTTGTATGTACTATGTACACACCAAGGTACATCCAAATCGGTTCATAAATACGCCCGTTATCACGTGACAAAAATCAGGACGTTTCAAAATGTCAGCCACGCTAGAAATTCAAAATGCTATAACTCAGCCATTTTTTAAGGTATAGACGAAACAAAAACTGCTCCCGAATCTTTTATCAAGGTCAAACACACAAGAAAAAATATTTTTTCAATTTTCAATTTTTTGGTACCACATTTCAAATTTAAATTTTTCTTAAAAATTTAAATGGCCGCCATTTTTAAACAAGATGGCGGATGAAGCTGGCCAACGAACTCAGTGGAGACATTGGTATGTACTATTTATAAACGAAGTTAAATCCAAATCAGTTCATAAATACGCCTTTTATCGCGTGACAAAATTCAGGACGTTTCAAAATGTCAGCCACGCCAGAAATTCAAAATGCTATAACTCAGCCATTTTTTAAGATATAGAAGAAACAAAAACTGCTCCGGAATCTTTGTATAAAGATCAAATAAGATCATAAGATCTTTGTATAAAGATCATAAGAAAAAAATATTTTTCCATTTTCAATTTTTTGGTACCACATTTCAAATTTTAATTTTTTATAAAATTTTTAAATGGCCGCCATTTTGAAACAAAATGGCAGATAAAGCTGGCCAAAGAACTCGGTCGAGACATTGGTATGTACTATGTACACACCGAATTACATCCAAATCGCTTCATAACTACGAGAGTTACTGTGTGACAAAGGTCAGATATATATATATATATATGTCAATTTTGAACGGAGGGTGGTTTCGGGTTCTGGGGGTCATGATCGATGAAAATATACCAAAATTTTTTGAAATCGCTTTCCTCCGAACGGCTGCAATAGGTAGCTTTTTGTAATGAAAGCTACCTAAAAGGTACTTAATTTTTAAATTAAAATTCAGATAATTTATTCTTGTTTCTATTTTGCTATTACATTATTATTATTAAGCACTTGTTACCATAATAAGAAATATTGCATATGCTTCACCTTAATCTTAAAATTGAAGCGTTCTCGATTATCCGAGAATTTCGATTTTCCGAAAGATGGTCAGTCTTTCGGATAATCGAGGTTCTACTGTACTACAAATCTCAAAAAGAATTTGATCAATAAATCTGATTTCCTACGCTGATAGATGCATATAATCAAATAATAAAGCTCAGAATACATTATCTACTTTGCGCTTTGTAAGTTTTACAAAAAGCTAGTGACATTAACTCGAAAATAAAAAGAGCATTTCAGCTCTCCGCAATTAGTGTTCAGACGTGGCAATAAATACCGCCAAGGGAATTAATAAGTCATTTAAATTATTAAATCTTAAATAGACATGCTTTATATATTGTTCACCAAAATCCACAAATTTAAAATCTCAGAAATACGATAATACAATAAATTGGCAAAAAGTAGTTCGTCAACAAATTTGATTTTCCCCGTTGATAGATGAATAATCAAATAATAAAGTCTTAGAATGCATTATCTACTTTGCAGTTTGGAAGTTTTACAAAAAGCTAATGACATTCACTCGAAAATAAAAAGAGTATTTCAGCTCTCCGCAATTAGTGTTCAAACGTAGCAATAAATATCGCTAAGGGAGGCATAATGTCTATTATATTGCATAAGCAGCCATTATGGAGAAAGGATACAATATTGTTTCTAAAAGCCTGAAAGGGATCACAAATTTGTTGTAACTGAATGACTGCCATTGAACGAAATCTCTTTTTAGTAGCAGAACAACCGCAAAATAAATAAAAATTATATGTTTATTTTTCTCATTTACTTTTTCATTTTTTCAATAACGAAGTCATATTTATAATTCATACGCATCTCAGTTTAACAAAATGCAAAATGGCAATAAATGAATTAAAGCGCTATTTTCTCACACTGTTAAAGAAAACAACTGTTTCTTAACGTAGGAAAGTATAACACACTCAAACCTCATTAAGGCTGTTCTCAAATCCAAAAGGGGAACTTTATGACATAAATTTTAATTTATTTTTCTTCGGAAATGCATGAAACTATCAGGTGTTGTTGTTCAGAAACTATGAAATCGAGCTGTTTTTTTTTTTTTTTTGCAAACGCATTATATCTTTCAGTAAATAGTGTCAAACTGGGCTGTAAAGTCTTGGCGTAATTAAATAATTAATTAACAGAACTATGCCTGTACCAAGACTTCACAAGCGGACTGCGTTCCCATGGGCTAGAAACCATTCATCTTTAATGGACAATAGGAGAATCTCTCAAGATATTCTAGTTTAAATGTCTCGTGACGTTAGTCTTTCGCCACAGCCCATCCCTTATGGATCGGTTTCTCCTTCAGCCGACCTCTCCGCGCAGAGAGTTTTAGCATCTCCCAGACTCGGAATGGCAACAAGGCGCCAGCAAAGAACAAAGAGGCTCCAATGAGAACGCGGGGACTTGACCGATTGGAGGAGAAACATGCCACGTCAGTTTGAAGGAGGAAACAGAGGATGGAGATGAGGAGAGGTTTTTTTTTGGGGGGGGGGGGAGATCCCTAACTCCTAGAGACTTTGAAGCGCTAGAAATTAGCGACTAGACAGTTTTGTGAGCATGTTCTTAAATACTCGCAGACGACACCGGCCGGCGAGATTTCTTTCAGGGACACCCGTCTCTAGTGTACTAAGACATTCTACAATAAGACATTCTTCCAGAGACAGTAGTCTCCAGTGTAACAAGATATTCTGTGTTTATCCTAGACTTTGTGGCAAATGTCCCTTCAATTCATAATTGAGACGGACCCTGATTGATATGTGTATAATTCTGTAAAAACCCAGAATAAAATTATTCGAAGGGTAACCTAGAGAGATTTCCTGTCTTTTGCACTACCAGATCAATTTTGGAGGAGGGAAATCTTAAGGCTGTCCTCAACTGCTCTGCTCAACAAGCGCAAAACGTTTTGACACATTTACAAATTCATTTTTTAACGGAAAGATATAAAATTGGAAAGCCTGACCATGGAAGCGATTTGGAATCGAACTGTTTTTTCCATTTTTTGATCAATAAATTACCTATTGAGTTATAAGTGATTTTGATCACATGACACGGCATTTTTCTTCCCTTACTGACTGGATTTTCTCCTTTCGTTCGGAAGTTCGGTTCAAAATGCCAAATTTGACAATATTTTCTGAAAGATCTATTGCGTTTACAAGAAAACGGAAAAAACAGTTCGATGACATAATTTCTGAGTAACAACACCTTCTAGTTTCCGAACAAAAATGAATTAAAACTTATGTCAGAAAATTGACCCTTTAGATTTGAGAACAGCCTTAACAGGGCGTTTTGAACCGAATTTCCGCGAGAAAGTAGAATAACCACTCAAGAAAGGGCGAAAAACGTGTTTCTCACGCGTGATTAAAATCGCTTATAACTCAATAAGTAATTTATTTGCCAAAAAATGGAAAACACAGTTCGATTCCAAATCGCTTCCATGGTCAGGCTTTCCAATTTTATATCTTTCCGTTAAAAAATGAATTTGTAAATGTGTCAAAACGTTTTGCGCTTGTTGAGCAGAGCAGTTGAGAATAGCCTTAAGACGAATTTCACGAACCGTAAAATAAATTCGTATTAACCCTTTCAGGGGCAGAAAAATTCTGTTAGTAAAATGATGAAATGATTGATTGACACCAGAGAATTTACAAAATATTTTTCAGAAAATAAAAATCTGCTTTTCTACACTATCATTACAAAAGCAAAATTTTATTAAAATATTCTTGGTGCCGTTTGTCAATTTTAGAATTAAAATTAGGTGGCCGCGCAGTGTGACCACCTCCCTTGAAATTGTTACAACCCTCTGAGCGTCTGAGGGCTTTCCTGCGTTTTCATATACTAAATGCTTATAAAACTAATGATAAATAACATTTTCTTTACCTTCAAAAAATTGCATAGCAGCGCCTTCTGTTGCGCGAACAAAGACGAAGTTGAATCAATATATTTTTTAATAAGCAGCTTGAATTATTGAATTAGAAGAAAATCCATTCCATAAATGCCGAGACACAGCTATAACGGAAATTGTGAAAAACTCAGCAGAGCAGCTTCGCCTGTTGAGCATTGTGCACCTAACGTATTCGGTACCATTTTATGTCAAGGGTAACTAAATATGCAAGTTGATGAAATTCCATCCAATAAATGCCGTGATATATAATACAGCTATTGCGGAAATCGTGAAGAACACATAAGAGCAGCACCACATGTTGGGCGATGTACACTCAAACCTAATCGACAGCAATTTATGTCAAGGTCTAACACTATGTAAATTTAATGAAATTCTGCCGATTAATTCTTGATATAAAGCGCCCAGAAAACTTGTGTTGCATGCTTACAAATGACAGACGGATATTTTCGAAAAATTGTCCAATAAAGTTCCATAATAATTGTATTAAAAAACGTGATTTTCACGATTCCAACGCTTTCTACTTATATACAGGATGTCCGTAATTAAGGGGTCTCAGGACTCTTAAAATTGGAAAAAATGAAAAAAAAAAGACCATTTTCAACATTTAATATCTGAAAATGTATTTGATTTTAAGACACAATTTTAACTGAAATAAAATACATAAGTATGTTCTTTCATTTCATGTATTTAAAAAATTATAAGATCCAGAATTAAAATTTACAGGGGGCTCCAAACTGTTAGACATTTGATGAGCAAAAAATCAGCATAACAGCTTACGCGCACGATTACAAAATAAGTATTGCAACTTGAATGAAAATTTTGGTGCCTACTTATACTTCAGATTGTAATAATTACCCTGAACCTAAATAAATTTGCATTTAAAGCATTTTTATATTTTTAATACAAAGTTGTATTTAGATAATACAAAATTAAAAAAATTTCAACAGTATAATCACCTAAAAAAATATTGTTTTGAACAATAAAAAGGAAATTTTAGGTTCAGTTTATACAGACTAAGATGAAACATATGTTTTGAAAATTTCATGAAAAAATATTCATACTTTTTTGAGATATCGTGCGCGTTATGCCCAAAAACGTCATTTGGAGAAAAATGGCTTCAAAGTTTCCGAAACGACGCTTCAGCTATTGAACGTGTATAAATAATGTAAAAGCCATAACTTCAGTTCTGATAGGAATTTCACGAAAACAATTATATCAAAATGTTCAGAAAAGATAGGAGTTTAACATCTAAAAAAAATTAAAATTTCGAAAATTTTAAAGCTTTAAGAGTCCCGAGACCCCTTAAACGATCCTATTTTAAAGTTGTTTACAGACGAAACTATAGTTCAGAAAGTTGTGAAATTTTCTGGAAAACATAATGAAGAGATGGGAATTAATTTAAACTAAAAAAAAAAAAAAAAGTTCAAAAATTCGCCGCCAGACAGCATTTTTAATGAGATCCGTTTAGCATCATTTACGACAGTTTAAATTTTGTTTAGTAACCTTACCTGATCTTAAAGATAGCATTTTTCGATATGCTGTTAACATAGAGCCCAGAATACACTGCGATCAACTGTGGAACATGCTATCTTACGATTACAGATTGTACCTGAAAATGATGGCCGTTATACACTATGACGCAAAAGTTTAGACAATGACGTCATTCAGCTTTAAAATGTAGAATTATGACGTCAGAATTACAAAAACCTGTAAATATATTCAAAAACTGATTTAAAATGCTATGTACAAAAGACAGCCGTTTTATTTGCTATAATACTAATTTTTTTCATAAAAATTCAAATGTGCTTGTCGCAAAAGTTTAGACACTATTCTAAATTTCTTTGAATATTCGCTGGCATATGCAAATTTAGAATCGATGATGTCACAAATTTGGAGTACTTAAGTTCTGCAAACGATTGCGCTTCATAGTCGACATGCCGAGAGCTAAAGAAATTCAAGTGAATGAGGTTTCAAGGATTTGGCAGTTGAAAGGTGAAGGGAAGAGCGTTTCTGAAATTTCTGCTATTATTAATAGGTCAAAAAAATCTATTTATCGAGTTTTATCGAGTGGTTCCGAATATAAAGCAAAATGTCGGTCTGGGAGGCCACGTGTGACAAATGTACGAGAGGATCGCCTGATACAAAGACTAGCGAGTACTCAACAAATGAGCGTACGTGGAGTTCAAAGCTCATCGGGACTCTCTGTATCAAAGGATACGATTCGTAGACGAATTTTGGAAAAAGGAACAATCGTTTATAGCAAAATGCAGAAGAAACCAGCTCTGAAACCACATCATAAGTTACAAAGACTTATGTGTGCTCGAAAGCATATGTCATATGGAGAGAAATGGCAGTCAGTCATATTTAGCGATGAAAAAAAGTGGAATCTGGATGGTCCAGATGGTTGTTTATCGTATTGGCATGACTTGCGGAAGGAACCTCGACGATTTTTTAGTCGCAGACAAGGAGGGGGCTCGGTGATGGTTTGGGCAGCCTTTTGCTATAATGGACAAGTATCTCTGACCTTCACCAGTGGTCGTCAAACTTCACAGCATTATACACAGACATTAGAAGAAAACCTACTGCCATTTGCTGAGCTTCTAGGGGGTCCTCAGTGGGAATTTCAGCAAGACAATGCTTCAATTCACACTGCAAAACATTCAAAATCTTGGTTTAATTCCCATAATATAAGAGTTCTCGACTGGCCAGCATGTAGCCCAGATCTTAACCCTATAGAAAACCTTTGGAGCATCATGTGTCGCAAAGTTTATAGCAACGCTAGATAATACTCTTCTGAAAAGGAACTTAAGACATCTATTGAGAATGCATGGTACGATATCGATCCACAAACTATGCAAGATTTAGTTTCTTCCATGCAATCTCGTGTATATGACGTAATACATAAGCATGGATGCGCAACCAGGTTTTAAAAATTGTTTATTTCGATTTTATTTAATTTGTGTCTAAACTTTTGAGACAGCAGTTTATTTTTGTTACCATTTAATTTATTGCAATATGCACAATTCCACTTTTCTTTGTTATAAATATTGTTTATATGTACAGCACATTAATTTCAAGCAGTGATTTGAAAATTGAATAAATATTTTTCAAAGTATGTAAGAATTTCTTCATTGTCTAAACTTTTGCGTCATAGTGTATGGAACATGTTAGCATACATTTACGACAGTTTACAAATTTCGTTTATTAACTTTACTTGATCTTAAGGCTGTTCTTAACTGCTCTGCTAAACAAGCACAAAGCGTTTTGACACATTTACAAATTCATTTTTTAACGGAAAGGTATAAAATTGGAAAGCCTGGCCATGTAAGCGAGTTGGAATTGAACTTTTTTTTCGATTTTTTGATCAACCAATTACCTATTGAGTTATAAGGAATTTTGATCACGTGATAAAAACGTTTTTCACCCTTTCTTGAGTCTCTTTCTTCCTTCGCGCGGAAATTCGGTTCAAAATGCCCACTTTGACATTATTTTCTAAAAGATCTATTGCTTTTGCAAAAATACGGAAAAAGAGCTCAATTACATAGTTTCTGAACAACAACACCAGCTAGTTTCATGCATTTTCGAACAAAAATGAATTAAAACTTATGTCAGAAAGTTGCTCTTTTGGATTTAAGAACACCCTTAAGAGGATACTTCAGTCAAATGAAAAGACACATTCGCTAATGCTAATCCCATGGAAGAAATTTATAAAGTTATCTCGGTCGCATTTGAATATTTTTGAATGATTTCTTTTGCATTGATTGGTTGGGGTCGATCTGTATGCAGGCCGTTTTTTACTTTTCCGATTTCGATTGCAGATAATTTTTATGAGGATGCTTTTACTTTCGAAACCGGTTCCGAAAATGAAAGTATCCTCATAAGAAATACTTCTAAACAAAATCGAAAAAGTAAACAACGGCCGTTGTACAGATCGATCTCAACTATTCAATGCAAAAGAAATCATTTAAAAATATTGAAATGCAACCGAGATATCTTTATAAATTTCTTCCATAGGATTAGCATTAACGAACGGGTCCTTTCGTTTGACTGAAGTAGCCTCTTAAAGATAGCATTTTTCAACATGCTCTTAGCATTTCCCAGAACACACTGCAGACAACCGTGGAACATGCTATCTTACGAATGGAGATGGTACCTACCTGAAAATGATGGCCGTCATGTGTGATGGAACATGTTTTTGTAATAAAATTTGTAAACTATGGTATATGTACCCAGAATGTGTAATTCATTAAAAAAACGCCCGCTTGCAGCAAAATTTTGATTTATTTTTTTTCTCAAACAAATTCCCATACCTTTATTATGTAATTCACAAAATTTCACAACTTTCTGAACAAAGTTCCGTCTGAAGGCAACTTTAACCTCTTCAGTTCCACTGCTAAAATAATAATACAAATGCTTAGTCACTGATTTTTTTCAAACAAAATGATATCGTAAATGACAAAAAAAAATATCTTTTCTGAAATTGATCCTTTAGGCGCTTAGTAATTTAAGTTCAAAAATATGGATCTAAAACTACAAACCCCTTAAAAACCTCAATTTATGAACCATTAACCTAAATTAACGCAATCACAAATTTAAGAGCTTTAAACAAGTAAATATTCAACAAATACTCAAAAATTTTTATTGAAAAAGATTTAATACTTATGAATATTTCTCTCTTTCTTGGTCATACTGTCATTTGGGCATTTTTAGGCATTTTGCAAACTCAGATGAAAATAACATTTATTTTATGTGGAAATCAGCTCTGCCACTTATTCGTTTGCTTTGAACGAAAAAACATTCAGCTGTTAAGAAGTGATGTGAAAATGTAAAAGAAAATCGGACATTTTAATTTTTATAAGGAAAAGAACAGAGGTCCCCGTACGGGGCCCAGGTACCGAAGAGGTTAAAATAGGGTCGTTTAATTATGGAGACCCCGTATACATATATAATATATACTTCAAAGTAAAAAGCATTTATTAATCTCAACCGCTCAGGCGCGTAACTGAAATTTGCTAAAAATGTAGTTCTTATTATTGTTATTGTTATTGTTATCCTCCTCATCTTCATCATCATTATCGGTATTAAATTTCAAAATAAATTTAGTTTTTATTTTATATTAATCAAAAACATATTGTTTTCGTAGTAATTATAAAATTACAAAAAAACGGACTTTCAACGACGGCAATGTTTAAAAGCATTGAAATATAGTGCTTTTCCGTGTTGAATTTATTGTCAAATTGATCGAAATTGAACAATTAGCGCGCCAATATGTGAAGACTGGCGATAATTTTAGTGATATTTTTAAGTCATAAACTAGGATAATTAATTATATGCTTGCGAGAAAATTCCACTATTATCTTTCTGGCTGTCAATTAACTTCGAAAAATCTATTTATCCTGACAGGGAAAATTAACAAAGTCCTTTTAAATTTATTTCGCAAGTTTATTAACTAGAGAAAATTTTTTTTATCGTCTTCAGAATGGATTTTACTTGTAAATTAAATTGATGTGCAAACTTTAAACGCATGCCATCTTTATCAATAAAAGATTTGTTTGTTTATTTTTTTTTTTTTTTTTCAGGAAATGAGCATGTTTTGTAATTATTACATCGTATAGATAACTGTACGGGAGAGAAAATTTCCAAAACATGACTTTGTGTGTGTGTGTGTGAGAGAGAAAAAGAGAGCTGATATTTTTGTGTAATGGAAGTATTTGGGTCATTATTGCAGAAATGTACCAGCAGTCAGACGCGAAATGTTGTTCAGTCTTCTCGTCTTCTCAATTTGTTCACAAGTTTCATAAGTATGTCATATGTCTTCACAAGTTTGTCTTTTTTTTTTTTGCCCCAGTTTTTGTTTGTCTACTAATTTGTTCATTATTTCCTAATTTAGCGGGACTTTTTATTCAAATGTCTACCAATATTTCCGATTAGTGATATTCGCTTATTTAATCAGCAGTGTCAGTTTAGTGGATTTTTTATTACAATATCTATCAATATATCTGAATAGTACTTGCCATCCTTCTGCCATTAAATAAAACGATACAGTAAACTCTGTCTAAGACGGAATCGATCGGGACTCCGAAAATTTTCCGTGGTAGACAATAGTCCGGCTTATGCAAAAAAGCTCCCCCCCCCCCCCAAAAAAAAAAAAAAGTCCTCGAATTTGATGATTTTTTATTGATTTTCCTGACTCGAAAATCGGTTGAAAACTGAAATTCGGAAAGATCTTTTGTCTTTATAGATAAATGAGAAACGCTATTCAATTTCTTATTACTGCTGTAATACATGCGAATTGGAAGTTTACACACACACACACAAAAAAAAAAAATTAGCACCCCCCCCCTCCCCCTCCCCCAATAAACTTCGAGAATGAGACAGAACGTATAATATATTAAAGTATAATATATTGCACTTTCGAAAATATATATTTTGATAAATGCTCATTCTACTAGAAATATTAAGTTTTAAATATAATTTTGCATATAAAAAATGGCTCAAGCATATGTTCCTTAAAATATAAACAGTTCCTGTCCTTTTGAATTAACTTTTTCAAAGTGTTAGGAAATTTAACTAACATGCTCGACATTGAGTGTTTGACTTATCCGTTTTAAAGTTTAATAAACAAAATGCCTTTCATTTTTAAATTATCCTTTTTTCCGCCTTATGCAAAATTTTGGTTTCGGTGGGACCTTAAAATGCTTTCCGTTTCCGCGTTAGGCAGATTCCGCCTTATGCAGCAAGAATTAATGTAATTTTCTATGGGTTCGCCGGGACTTGAAAAATTTTCCGCGGTAGACAGATTTCCGGCTTGCACAGAGTCCGCCTTAGACAGAATTTACTGTATTTACTATTCAGAAATAGTGTTAGATATTTGAATTTAAAGAAATCATATCTGTGTCTATGAATTCTCGTCTTAAGCGAAATTTTTTGCTCCAATGGGACGAAATTTTATCTCGTACAGTGTTGAATTCAGGGAGTGGCCCGGGGGGGACATCCCCCCCCCCACAGGAGCAATGAAATGTCCCCTCCTACCAGAAATTTTCAGATTTTGTGTTTTCAATGGTCAAAAAGGGCAATTCTCCCCCGGAACTCCATAATGCCCCCCCCCCCCCCTCGGAGCCACAGAAAGCCCTCCCGGAGAAAAGTGCCTGAATTCAACACTGATCTCGTATTAAGCGGGATCGCGTAATAACAGTTCGCGTATTTAACGGGACATTTTTATCCAGTAGATTCCCTCAAATCTGCAACCCTAAAATCCACAAACGCCAAAAATCCGCACATCATGACAGATGTAAACAATGAAACTGTCAGTTCAGATATAGAGACAAAATTACAGACTTTTTCATTTTTATATCATTACATATGCATTCTAATATGTAAGTCGCGATAATATGACGGAACTCATGATTTTTCATGAAGGAAGTATAAATTTTTTTCTGAAAAAAACAAGATATTGCTGCTATCATTGGTGATCACAATCTTTTTATCAAATATATTTATGAATTAATCAAGCGTTTTTTGTTATTAAGACTGGCTAAACCTGAAATAAAACTTCCTTACTTTATGATTTTGATGTAAATTAATAGGGTATCTTTATCAGGACAGTTTCATTAAATAATTCAAGGAAAATCTATCTCATCTTTATTATGCATATTTAATTATACGTTATTAATTGTTTACTTGACCTTTACAATTAATAATTTAATCATTTTTTTAAATTATCTTACTTTTTATCATTTTAGTTTACTTTTCTTAATTACTGTAGTATTTTATTATATTGCAAGCCTTAACTATAATTTTGATTGCATTATTACATTCAAATTACTGTTTAAAAAATGTAAACAAAGTAGTGACCAGAAATCTGCAAAATTCTAAAATCCGCACAACCTCTGGTCCTAAGCTGCGCGGATTTGAGGGAGTCTACTATTAGTTTTATGGGCAATGTTCAAGGGACTGGAAAAAATCCGCGTAATAAGCGGGAACTCGTCTTAACCGACTGTATATGCATTAAAATTGATTTAGTGGTAAGCGGCTAGCATTTTCAATATTTATTAAACATTTAAAACATAGCCGTCGTTGAAAAGTCTGATTTTTAAGTTTCATAACTGCTACGTAAAAAATAAGTTTTTGATTAATGTAAAGTAAAATAGAATTTATTTTGGAGTTTAATTCCGATGAGGATGATGATGACGATGACGATAATAAGACTAACAATAGCAATAATAATAATAATAATAATAACTGCCTTATTAGCATATTTCATTTATACTCACCTGAGTGCTTAAGATTAATAAATGTTTTTTACTTCTTCCTATGTAGGGGAGAGTAGCCAAATTTGGACCACTTCCTTTATTTTTAGGTGAACTCACTTCATTTTTGGAATATCTGCAAAATATCCCTACCCGTGGTCAATCTATTCATCTACTAACTAAATAAACCTTTAGAACAATTTCTTTTTGAAAATCTTAAGTTTTATTTTAATTTGAAAAATTTGTCAAAAGTGACCAAAATTCAAGGACTGGTCGCCTAAGTTGGACCCTCAGTCTTCTAAATTGGACCTCACAATATTAGGCTTTTTTAATAAGTAGGGAATATTATTAATTTCATTAAAAGCAATGGTTGTGATTATTGAAACAATCTAACAAAGCAACAGCAATGAAATTTAATGAAATCAAATTGTATTCAAAATATACATCAAAGTTATAAGTAATTAAGAATAGAAATTATGGAACTGATTGCCAGTTACTTGAATATCATGTAAGAACTCATACAAGGCTTACACATGAATTTATTTTGTTCATTTTTTATTCCAGTATTTGGCAATCTGAACACTGAATCATTTCTGTTATTTTATTTTTCTTTTAAACTAGGCAACGCCAGTCATTACTGTCTTGATTTTCTTTTCAGATTCTGAATCATAAGACTTTTTTTCTTTTTTTTTTTTTTGCAAAAGAAGTTTTTTTTACCTTTTGCCTGTAGTTTTTCCCTTCCATCATTTTCTTTCCATTGAAATACGTCTATTTTTTAGAACTTGATGTTCCAATTGCTTTTGTACTTTGAGAGCTTCCTTTTTGTCTTTTTTTTTATTTGTTTTTCATTTCAAGGTTTACTTTATATGGTGAAGGTATTAACACAGCAGTTTTTTGGCTCCCTCTGTATTTTGACTTAACTGATTTTGGCAAGGGAGATAACATTTCTAATGATTCTTTGGATTTTTTTCTTTGGGGGGGGGGGGGGCTTGTCGCTGCAGCCTTCTTGTGGGTCACACACAACTTACTCTTTCCTTTTCGTTACCTATATCATTGACAACTTTTGCTGTCACTGATGTTTTTCTTCCAGATTGTTTGTCTGTGTCTTTTTCATATATATATATTTACTCTCTTAGTTTTAGTAGGTTTCATGATTACTGACTCTGATTCCGAAATCTCAGTAGTTGGAGAATCAACGGATCTGTCTACAGTGCCCATCTCCTCGTAAGGAATAGGGGAGACTAGGAAGGGTTGACCATACGGGAGGCTTGACCCACCCATCAATTTTCATATTTAAAAGAATTTCAGAGTTTTATCATTAGGTGTCAACCAAAGCTACTGGAATGCTCAAACAACAGTCTTTGTTTATACAGATAATTGAAATAGGTCTGGAAAAAATCAATTGTGAGGCGTTTTCAACCTAAAAGTTGTGTTTTTTAGAAATATTTTGTAAGCTTTTTTTACATAAAATATATCATAGAAACTTAAGTAAGTAGGTTTTAAGTAATGCAGAAATATCGAGCTTCCATTCCAGGCATAAAGATTGTTCGGTAAGTTAGGCTTAACATAACAATGTGCTATTCTTTAGAAAAGGGCTATGTGGGGAGGCTTGACCCAGTCTATGTGAGGGAGGGTTGACCAGATGAAATCTTTTTATTTTACACTATGCATAATGAAAGGTTAATGGTTATATAAAAAAAAAGAATGTAAATTTATTCTGTAAAGCCAAGGTAAAATTTTAGGAAAAAAAAGAAAATATTTAGATTTAAGAAAGATGTGAAAAATTGCTATAGTATCCACTGCAAGAAAACATTTAATGAAATATAAGTGGGAAAGTTGATAGGAACTTTTTCCATTTAAATATTACTACGATAGATAAATAAAAACAGTGTAAAAGACTAGAAAGGACTAGAAAGTATGAAAGCAGCAGTCAACACTTTCAGGGGCAGAGGTATGCTTATGAAACCACTTAATTTTAATTCCCAAACGCCACAATGGCACCAGAATTTTTCTAAAATCTTTTCCATTTAATATGTATGTGAAATATACCTTTTTCTTATTTCGAAATAAATTTGTTTGTAAATTCCGGTGCCAGTCATTTATTTCAACATTTTAGTACTGGAAGTACTTTGCCACTGAAAAGGATAAAGAAGACAATGATCAGTTAAGTGCACATGCGGCTGCAAAAGAACATAGCATTGATCGAAAAACTTTTGGAAGGTATGTAGGCAAATTTCACCAGCATGAATACAGTGAGATGAAGTCAAACTATGTGACAATTAGAATTGCCAGGTTAAGTGTCACAAAAAGTAGAAAAAGGAGACAAAAAAAAGCGGGACAGTGGCTATAATAATACATTAAATCCTATGAAAACGGAACCTGTCTCTAACGGAATACTGTCTTAAATGTTAAAATTTCATTTTCCTTGCTGTACAATTATACCTGCTCAGGCGAAATTCTGTTTAAAACAAATTTTTTCTCCTCTGACTTGCGATTGCGTCTAAACAGGTTTGTTTAAGCATCATATTTTCAACAATGTTTTTCATAATAATTAAAGCATGTAGCATAAAGTTATATTGCCTTTTTTAACCCCTTGGGGACGAGCGACACGTATACGTGCCGCATGAAGCGCTCAGAATCCTTGTTTTTCCTCACCAGTAAAATTTTACTGTAAAATTTGCCTTATTTAATCAGCGCATTTTCTCGATTAAAGAAGACACAAATTTCTGTTTTTAAAAAACGGCGACAAAAGATTAAAAATTTCCTAAAAGGCTCCCGTCCCGAAGGGGTTAAACAGATTTTATTTCTCTTCACAAATATTTCAATATAAAACAAAGTGGGTCAAGCCTCCCATATAGTAGATCAAGCCTCCATATGTGGGGAGCCTTGACCCATTATTTTATCATGGTTAAAATCGATCATTTTTCAAATTTCTTATATATTACACTTATATAGCAATTTTATTTTGATAACTGATTGTATAACGAATAAAATGATATATAAAACTTTATTTTACGTTCAACATTTAAAAAATTAAAAATCATTTTGTAAAAAGTGGGTCAACCGTCCCTAGTCTCCCCTAAATGCAAAAGGAGATGTAAAAAATGACTTTTAAAAACTGAACTTTAAAAAGTATGCCCCCCACCCACGAAACCGCAAATATCCTGCCGGATGAAAATGTCTGAATTCAACCCTGTAAATCATACACTCCGTAAGAATAAAGAATTCAAAGAAAATGAATGCAAATACATGAAAAATAACAGAGATTGTAAACAAAATTTATTGCATAAACATGTAAAAGATATTTTTTATATTTATATACGCCTAAACTGTATAAAGAAATTGATACAGATATATATAATATATATATATATATATATATTCAAAAACTTGCATGGATATAGTAATACATTATATTAAAAAATAAAAAAAATAGTGTCCAAAGCGTACAGCCTTCGAAATTCATTACTTACTTTTTTAATTTATGATCGTATATCTGGTCCAGTTTAAGCAACTAAAATTGGTCCAATTAAGGCAACTGCGCCATTTTTAAAAAAAAGATTACCTCAAGACTAAGAACAAAAACTAAAACAACAAATCTGCGTGAACAATATGCGCAATAAACACATGAATTTAGATATGTATAAGAAAACACAACAATCTACATTAATATAGTATTCTTTTACGTTTAGTTGAAAAAAATAAGATCAAAACAGCTAATTTTAGATTTTTTTTAAATTGTCTGAAAACAGCACGTGGAAGACGGGTACGGCGCTTCTTCTAATCATAAATGGCGTCATTCTGATGAGTAGGATTTCAGTGATAGATGGCGTCTCCTGCTGTAATTAATGACAGAATCGCAGTGGTTCATCCAAATATGGCTATTAGAGATGTGTCATTTGTTGAGGAACGACTCCAAAGGAACGATTCCGGCAGTGAAACTGAAGGAACGATTCCATTCTGTAAAAAGGAATCGGTCCTTTTCGGAACGAGTCCGAAAAGGAACGACTCCTCGGATTCGGTCCTTTTTGGAACGGTTCCTCGGATTCGGTCCTTTTTGGAACGGTTCCTCGGATTCGGTCCTTTTTGGAACGGTTTCTAGGATTCGGTCCTTTTTGGAACGGTTCCTCGGAATCGGTCCTTTTCGGAACGATTCCTCGGAATCGGTCCAAAATGTACCGACTCCGAAAAGGACCGATTCCTCGGAGTCGTTCCGAAAAGGACCGATTCCTCGGAGTTGGTCCATTTCGGATTCGTTCCAAAAAGGACCGAATCCGAGGAACCGTTCCAAAAAGGACCGAATCAGAGGAACCGTTCCGAAAAGGACCGATTCCTCGGAATCGGTTCTTTTCTTGTAGACTGGCCAGTTTTAATAAATTAAAATACGCTATTTTATTTCAAAATAACAGATTTTGATTCTATTAAAGCTGACTTTATTGCCAAAATATCCTTCTAATGTGTGTGCCCCCCCCCCCCTCCTCAAAAAAAAAGAAAAAAAAAGAAAAGTAAAGAAAGAAAGAAAAAAGAAATTGAAGTGCGGGGCGAAGTAGGGCGTTTAATAAACATTACTATTTGATCTTCTTGTGCTAAATTAATCTGAAAGAAATAATTAAAAAAATATTTTATACGAATTGGATTTTTTACACCTGAGTGAAAAAGTGCCCGAGATGGGATTCGAACCCAGAAACTTTACGTGCTTTACCGATTGAGTACCTGGATCCCGAGGGTAATGGAACACCATGTGTACTTTAATACACTAATACATTTTCTAATTGGTAAATGTATCATACGAAATGAATTTTTTCTAAATGAATTCTTAAGGCTGTTCTCAAATCCAAACGGATAAATTTGTGACAAAAGTTTTAATTTATTTTTATTCGGAAATGCATGAAACGAACAGGTGTTGTTGTTCAGAAACTATGTAATCGAGCTGTTTTTTCCGTTTTTTTGCAAACGCAATAGGTCTTTCAGAAAATAGTGTCAAAGTGGGCGTTTTGAACCGAATTTCCGCGCGAAAGAGGCATAATTTCTCAAAAATGGGTGAAAAACATGTTTGTCACGTGATCAAAATCGTTTTTAACTAAATAGGTAATTTACTGATCAAAAGATGGAAAACACAGTTCTATTCCAAATCGCTTCCATGGTCAAACATTCCAATTTTATATCTTTCCGTTAAAAAATTAATTTGTAAATATGTCAAAACGTTTTACGCTTGTTGAGCAGATCACTTAAGAACAGCCTTAAGAAAAACAAAGAAAATGCTTGTTTAATTACTAGTGAAAATATTTTTTTAAATCTGACTAGAAACAGTTTTGAATAATGTAAGAAATATATCACTAGGCCATAAAAATTGCATTTTAATAGGATAATAATAACTGATTTTCAATTATTTTAATAATTGTAGAGTTACGCACTTTCATGCATATTTCACTATTTCATGTTTTTTCCTCAAACATAATTTCAATTTGAGAATCCTCTTTGTCAAAATAAATATATGACCAGCTACGAGCGCTCGAGTACCACTTTATTTCCACAGTTTGTCGTCTTGTTTTTCTCTCCTGAAGAAGATGATTAAAAAAATCTCGAAACTCCCTAAGATTGTTGTTTTAATCAACTTACATTGAGGTTTATTACATAGAGTAAAATCTGTTAGAACAAGGAATTTTGTAAAACGTTTCTTTCTTTCTTAAGATAATGAATATTTCAAAAAGCATAATGTCTAATAATAATAATAAGATAACAGTAACAGTGGTGGGTGGGATTGAAATAATTTAACCGCGGTTCGCTCTCTTAATGGCCGTTTTGAGTATAAAAACGGGAAAGAAAAATCACGTGCTACATATAGATTATCGGACTTTCTCCAACTGTGGAAAATAAACATTAATCTTAATTAAAAGCGATATTATTGGAACACAATCATTAGAAAATTTTATTAAAACCACATTGCCTCTACATCTACATTTAACTTTGAACATTTTCGCTTTTGTGAACTGTGATTGGTTGTCTAATTTTTCTTTGCTTTTTATTTTGCAGTTTCTGGGTAGTTGTAGAAATGAAACCGTCAAATTAACATGTAACTTCTTTAGCGCGTGTATATAATATATATGTTTTTTGTGTGTACGAAAGTTGTCTGTCTGAGTTTACGAGTTATTTATTGATTTGTGAAGACGAAAAGAATTTTAAGGACCACGCCGTGCATCCCACATCGAACCCTCAAGGTAAGAGCTTAATTTATTATGATTTTATATGAAACAAAGTTATCGTTCTTACCTATTTTGAATAAGAAATTTCATATGGCATCCCTGCCGGGATGTACGGTGTTGGTAAAATATTTGTCTTTTGAGATTATTTAGAAATATTTGAAAGAGTATTATTTAGAAAGACTCAATTGAACTATTTAGAAAGATATTTGAACATTATTATTTTGACTCGCACAGAAAAATATTATGTCAGACAGCGAAAATTTAGAAGTTCTTAAAAAAAGGAGGACAATTTTTCGATCTGCAGTCACTAAAATTTTAAATAAAATTGAAACTTCGATTAAATCAGACGATGTGTCTGTTGAAGAACTGCAAGAATACGTAGAAGGAGTTACTGACAAATTTAATTCATTAAAAATTACGGATAATTCAATTGAATTATTGGTCAATCCAGATGATTTAGAAAAAGATTTAGAGGCGGCTGAAAAATATGCCGAAAACGTAATCTTATGGAAATCACGCGCGAATAAGAAAATTAGAGAATTAAATGCAGGACTTTTAAATTTTAAGTCAAAACAAGAAGTAAATAATGAACATTTTTCAGACAGTGTACTTAATGACAAAGGAAGCAGTTCTGTAAGGGTGAAACTCCCGAAATTGAATATACCTATATTTGATGGTAATATAAATGAATGGCTTTCTTTTTGGAGCAATTTCGAATTTGCTATTCATGATAATAAGTCGTTAAATAAAGTCGACAAATTTAACTATTTAAGATCACAATTACGCAGTACGGCTTTAAGCACAATTGAAGGTTTTCCTGTTTCTGAAAAAAATTATGATGCGGCAGTTGTACTATTAAAAACTAGATTTGGCAATAAACAACTACTGATTCATAATCACATGAGCAATCTTTTGGCTGTCAAGCCGTTAAGAAATTCAGCGGATATTTATGCATTCCGAAGATATTTTGACAAATTATCCGTTGAACTAAGAAGTTTGGAAAGTCTCGGTACAGAAATAAAACAAATTTCGAGTGTACTGTGTACTACGATATTAAAAACAATTCTAAAAGATCTGTTAATTGAACTTAATAAATCTGAAAATGAAAAGGGCTATTACGAAATAGAGGAATTAATGAATTTTTTATCTGCTTGTTTAAAAGCAAGAGAAAAGGCAACTCTAGTGTCAAACTCAATTTATGAAGATAGGAAAATTTATGCTCCTCCTGATAAGAAAAACATTCATCCTTTTCGCGCTAATAAGCAGAAAAGCTATCCCACGGCAAATGAGTTAATATCAACAAACAATAAAGAGGATTCGGCCGTACTATGTTGTGTGTTTTGTGAATCATCTAAACATGCATCTGTTAATTGCGAACTTGCAGCTGGCTTATCTATTGAAGAGAGAAAAAATATTCTTTTGAAAAAGGGAGCTTGTTTTAAGTGTTTAGAAATTAAAAAGCATTTATCACGTTTTTGTAAAAGAAATATAAAATGCCTAAATTGTTATGGGAACCATAATTTATTATTTTGTTATAAGAAATTAAAAAATGAAAAATCTAAAGAACAGACCGAAATGTCGGATACTGCCCTTTTTACGAACGAAAGTTTACCGAACACTGTTTATTTGCAAACTTTATATGTATATGTAAGAAATAATGGTTTTGAATATGTAGTGCGCGCCCTTTTAGATACGGCGTCTTCAAAATCTTATATTTCAAAATTCGTAGCTAATGAAATGCAATTAAGAAGTTTAAGAAAGGTCAGAATCACTCACGGGCTGTTTGGAGGTACCGAAACAACAGTGGATCATAATTGTTATTCTGTCAATTTAAGGGGTTTAAGGGAAGGTAAAAGGATAAAAATTGAGGTCATGGAGCAAGAAAAAATTTGTGCTAACGTACCCAAGATTAGAGATATTAATTGTATTAAGGAATTAAAAGGAAAAAATATCTTTTTGAGCGATATCTGTCCTGAAAGTAGAAAATGTTTATATGAACAAGATTCAAACGAAATCCATGTACTATTGGGAGCAGATGTTGTGGGAAATTTGTTTACGGGCAAAATAGAAAATCTTTCTTGCGGTTTAGTTGCGATGCATACAACACTTGGGTGGACTACTATGGGTAAAATTGGCGGTAATGAAAGGGATAGTTCTCTTTTGGTCCTTTCATTATATGTAAATGATGCCAAAATTACGGATTTGTGGAATTTAGATTCTTTAGGCATAGTAGACCCGGCGGAAAAACAATCGAAGGAAGAAGTCCAAAAATTGGTTTTGGAGCATTTTAAAGAAACTGTAAGTCGCGAAACTGACGGTAGGTATAAAGTTTGTCTTCCATGGTTAAACGAGCATCCTCCTATTCCAAGTAATAAAGATTTAGCGATAAAGCGCCTGCAAAATAATATTAAGAATCTCAACTCCTGCGGTTTATTAAAAGACTACGAAGCAGTTTTAAATGAATGGGAAGCTGAAGGGGTTATTAAAAAGGTGAAAGGGGAGGAAAAGCTTAACACTAAAGTCCATTATCTCCCTCATAGAGCTATAGTCAAGCCTACTTCTACGACCAAAATTAGGCCGGTATTCGATGGTTCAGCACATGTTAGGGGTTCTGTTTCCATAAATGATTGCATAGAAAAGGGACCTAATCTAATTGAACTAATTCCTTCTGTCCTAAATCGATTTAGAGTGGGAAAGATAGGTGTTGTAGCAGATATTCGCAGGGCATTTTTACAGATATCTCTAAATGAAAAGGATAGAGATTATTTACGCTTTTTCTGGTGGAGAGACGGGAATTCCGAAAACCTTGAAATTTATAGACATTGTCGGGTGGTCTTCGGGATCAGTTGTAGTCCCTTCCTGTTGGCTGCTACTCTTACACATCATTTAGATCAAGCACCTGAGAATATTAAAGGCATTGCTGTAAAACTTAAGGAATCATTTTATGTAGATAATTGTGTAACTAGTGTAGAATCGTTAGAAGAGTTAGAATATTTTAGAACTGAAGCGCGAAAACTCTTAGCATCAGCGCAATTTGATCTACGTGGTTGGTGTTATAATCAGTGCGCGGAATTTGCATTAGGCAATAATGAGAAAGATCATTTGAGTGATGAAAATGATAATAAAATGCCGTTACTCGGTTTAATGTGGGACACCGAAAGGGACACATTATCGTGCGATTTTCGGAGTTTTAAATTGGAGAATGAGTCCATCACAAAAAGAACGATTTTGTCCTTAACGCATAAAATATTCGATCCCATCGGTTTCACTTGTCCCGTGACCTTAATTCCAAAATTACTTTTACAGAAATGCTGGAAAATAAAGGCTTCATGGGGCTCCAAACTTCCCGATGAGATAGTTAAGGAATTTAAAAAATGGACTAACCAAATTAAAGATTTAGGAAATCTTGAGATTCCGCGAAGATTGTCTAACGTATCAGTAAATATTGGAAAATTATCTCTACATATTTTCTGTGACGCGAGTAAATTTTCATATGCTACATGCATTTATCTAAGAAATGAAGTATCAAATTATGTTACTTGCCAACTTATTCAGGCCCGTTCTAGAGTAGCTCCTCTAAAGGACATTTCTATTCCACGTCTTGAGTTATTAGCCTGTTGCATTGGAGCTAGATTATCTAATAGCATTAAAAACGATTTAAAATTAGAAAATATTGATACTTTCTACTGGTCGGATTCAATGGATGCACTGTATTGGATAACACGGGAAGGTCCTTGGGCGACATTTGTAGAAAATAGAGTTAGGGAAATTCGAAAGCTTACCCCCACCTCTTCGTGGAATTTCGTACCTGGACATATGAATCCAGCAGATTTACCATCACGTGGTTGTTGTGCGAAATCCCTTGTAAAATCTCAATGGTGGCTAGGGCCGACATGGCTTTCGGATTCAAAAGAAAATTGGCCTGACACTAACATTTTGCCTAACATGGACATAGTGAATGCAGAAAAAAGAAAAACGATTGTGACCGCTTCTAACCTAGAGATTAATGAACCCCAGTTTTATAGCCGCTATTCCTCGTACATTAAAATTTTGCGAGTTACTGGTTGGATTTTGCGATTTTGTCAAAATTCGAAAAAGGGTAGCGCCGACAGAATATTCGGTCAATTAACCAACAACGAATTGAAAAAAGCCGAATCGGTTATTTTGAAAATGGTTCAAAGGGAATCATTTGTGAATGTACATGATGAAAAATTAAAATGTTTACGCACTTTTATAGATTCGGAAGGTATCATAAGAGTAAAAACAAAAATTTTCCAACGGGAAGATGAGTTTAATTTTAGATTACCAGTATTATTACCTTCAGATCATCATGTCGTAGAACATCTTATACTTTCGAAACATCTAGAATTGTGGCATTGTGGCGTACCATTGCTGATATCTGTGTTAAGAGAAAATTATTGGGTACTGAAGAGTCGGAAAACAATTAAAAAAGTAATTAATAAATGTACCGTTTGCAAAAGGCACTCATCAAAACCACCTAAAGTAGAAGAAAGTACCTTACCTGTTGAACGAATTCGAGATGCTGCTATTTTTGAAATAATAGGTGTAGATCTGTGTGGCCCTCTTTATTTGAAGAATCAATCCAAAGTCTGGATTTTAATAGTCACATGTGCAATTTTTAGAGCAGTACATTTCGAGCTTTTAAATGCTATTTCGACCGACAGTTTTATTCTTGGACTTACCAGGTTCATTTCTAGAAGAGGCCATCCTTCAGTAATATATTCGGACAACGGCACCAATTTTACTGGCTGTCATAATTTATTAAAAACGATCGACTTCGAAAAAGTGAAAACTGTTATTGTTTTTTCACGTATAGAATGGCGATTTATTCCACCTTCTGCACCTTGGTGGGGTGGATTTTGGGAAAGACTCGTCGGAATTCTGAAACGAATGTTGAGAAGAGTACTAGGAAAATCATCTTTAAACTATGAAGAGTTATTAACAGTGATTTGTGATTGCGAGGGTATTATAAATTCACGCCCATTAACTTATGTTACCGATAACAATGAAGATCTTAGACCGATAACTCCTGCAATGTTTTTGCAAGAACTAACCGAGATAGGAATGCCCGAATTAGAGTTTCTGGATCATAAGAAAATAAACCATCGTTACAATTATAGAGTTAAAGTTAGAAATGACTTAAAGTCAAGATTCCGAAACGAATATCTAGGCTCCTTGAAAAATTCCTCAGTGAGCGGCCAAAAAGCAAGACCTTTGTGTGTTGGGGATGTTGTCCTCATCTGGACTGACAATTCCAGCCGAATAAATTGGCCACTTGGGAAAATTATAGAACTTTATCCCAGTCAAGACGGGGTTGTACGGGTAGTGAAGTTGAAGACTGCGTCCGGAATATTGGTTCGTCCAGTAAAGAAACTCTGTCCTTTGGAGGTGAGTGGAAGCCCCGAAAATCGAAGTGATGCAGCACTGCAGGACCGTTTGATTACTCGCCGGGGGCGAATTGTACGTCCTCCAGATAGATTCAAGTACAGTGATGCCTCAAGTTGAGTTCTGTCCCCCAGTGAACTCAAAAGGGGGAGTGTGGAAAATAAACATTAATCTTAATTAAAAGCGATATTATTGGAACACAATCATTAGAAAATTTTATTAAAACCACATTGCCTCTACATCTACATTTAACTTTGAACATTTTCGCTTTTGTGAACTGTGATTGGTTGTCTAATTTTTCTTTGCTTTTTATTTTGCAGTTTCTGGGTAATTGTAGAAATGAAACCGTCAAATTAACATGTAACTTCTTTAGCGCGTGTATATAATATATATGTTTTTTGTGTGTACGAAAGTTGTCTGTCTGAGTTTACGAGTTATTTATTGATTTGTGAAGACGAAAAGAATTTTAAGGACCACGCCGTGCATCCCACATCGAACCCTCAAGGTAAGAGCTTAATTTATTATGATTTTATATGAAACAAAGTTATCGTTCTTACCTATTTTGAATAAGAAATTTCACACCAACACATATATAAAGCTGCATATTTTATGCTTGTTTCGGTTTAATAGATTTATGTTAACTCCCCGCCTACCAGAGGGGTTCAATGGCCCCGACAGGTACATTTATAATGATATTTCTAATTTATTTTAAAAACTGAAATTTCTGTAAATATGGGTTTTTTCTGGGATGGTCTATTCTTTTAAGTAAAACATTCCAGAAAAAGTCACATATTTACAAAATTTTCATTTTTTAAAATGTGAAAAATCAATTTGAATGTATCTATCGGTCTGTTGCACCGGTCTGGTATGCGGAAGGTTAATATTGCATTTAAAAAGTTTTACAATATACGAATTTAATTATTGGTTTCCAAAGAATGCACGTTGTGATTTTGTACAGTTTTTTCAATTGTTATTTTACTTCTATTTCTTGCTAAATAATTAGAATTTAAATAACTGTGACTTTGTTTTAATTCAACGTAAAATAAAAGCAAAAAAAAAAAATCGTTTATCGTAATAATTTCTTATAATAATTCAGATTTCTTGATCGTTATTGATACTCGTAAATCCCGAAATCAATGCCACGATTAATGCCTGTTACTGTGGTGATGGATAATACATATCTGAGTTTAATTTCGATCAAATCGAGGCTCCCTTCATGCTAAACTAAATTTAATGTTTCAAGCCTAATACCAAATTTCCGTTTTTATTGAGGTAAAACTTACTGCAAATACGATACTAAATTTTATGTATTTTCCTTTCTTATTGTTATTCTTTTCACTTAGAAGATATATTTATTTTTTTTATTTTTTTTTCTTAAATTACATAAAGTTTTCTGAAAAGTTCGAATTTAACAAAATGTTTTATCTATTTTAAATAGTTTTGACAATAAAAAGTTTAACTCCGAATAAAAAATAGTCAAATTCTCAAAAAATTAAGGTTGGTAATATCTATAACACGTTTGCAACAGATATCTTTCATTCAACGGCCGAAACATCGTCAAAAGGATAGTTCTTTATATAGTACTACACTCTGTAATAATAATGGACATACTTTTAATTTGTTTAATTTAATTTAACCAATAAACCGTTTTTCAGTTAAAATGTTAGCAAATTTCAAATTTAAAGAAATAGAACTTTGAAGTTTAGTGAATCACTATATCTTTTGGCGGAGATAATATGTACTATATATGAATAAAATCATATATATTACTATATATATATATATATATATATATTATAATATTAATGCATATAATATCATCTTATAAATATCACTAGCCATAGCCCTGCTAATGAATCTGTTTACAAATCATCTGAAGGAACTTCTACCCTTTCGTGTAACACAAGTGTTCCATGACTTCATGAGTTACGAAGCTCCAAAGATCCCAATCCAAACAAACATATTAGCATTGCAATTTACTCACACCGAACTGAGGTTCTGTATGATATAAGTGGAGAGAGGGTGACGGCGGATGAGGGTGTGAAATTAGAGAAATTCCTGTAGGTTCTCGTGAAATTGGAGATTCAAAAAGAGTTGTAAGTTTATTGAAATTCTACGTAGTTAACAGCAGTTCACAAATAGCAAATAGCGATGTTAGGGTAAAAGACAAGACATACATCAGTCACTCAGGAAAGACAGTGTGCAAAAACGTGCTTTACTTTTTACCTCTGTCCAATAAAGTTAGTGTTTATGAATGCGGTTTGCCTGTCCGTCAGACCGTCTGTTCACGCTCTAAGGCAAGTCACACACTAAGGCGACACATAAGACATGTCGCTTGAATTCGCTAGAAAAACTGGTTTAAAACAAGTTTGCAACAACTTCGTTCTTTGTTTCGACCGGTTTTTGCACTTCATGTTGCGCTTTGTGTCGTTCTGTGGTCTCAGTGTGTAATATACCTAACTCCCGTAAATATACTCGGATTCCCATGCAATTGATATATGTTAATGATGTTTACCATGGGATGTTTGGTATTCAATATGAAGAGTGTAGCATTAATAGTTTATTTACAGGGGCACTCAAAAGTATTTCGTTACATTATGGTCAACGGGAAAAAATCGTTTGCAGCGCATTTTAATGACATTAAGCTATTTCAAATGCATTAAAATTGATATATATCACTGAATTGCACTACAAGATGATTGCTATAGAATAGAGTGTTTCACTTCTGAACCAGATCCTGAAGGCGGTGATAATAATGTTGATGAATTATGCGAAATATCCTGTGTGCGTAAAGTTAGGGAGCTGAGGAGAAAGACGATAAAGGGCATAAAGTTATTGAAAGTACGGACACTGGAACAAAAATGTAATCTACTTTAACTAGTTACATATCCAAACCAGTAGAGCCATCCAAATGAAAAATGAGATTCAGAATGAAAAATGAAATTAAGATTACCTAGAGGTAGATTTTGCAGAGGAATCTATGAGACTAAAAATTCCTAGACCCTGGTGACAAATATCAGAGCAATAATAAAATTTCCTATACAGGATGTCCACTCTCAACAATGTCCAATAGCTAATTCCTAAACCGTTAGTGATAGCCATATAGTTCCGATTACAAAAATGTTTTAAATGGGGGTAAAGAAGTATTTAAAAAGTGATTTGGGTCAATAGAATCGTTTCTTGAAAAATTATGAAATTTAATTTTTTATACGATCCCCCGGTCCTTCAAGTTATAGTTAGTAAAACTTTCCTATTACACTTACAAGTAAGACAAATAAAAGTCCTATTATTCTACGACTAAAACTGACCGAAGTAATGGCTGTTTCAACTTGGAGCATATTTTTTGCTGCGAAATAGGGGTCATTTACAAATTTACTAGAAATATAAATAATCTTCAGATATATAAGAGATATAGTTGATAGTAAAATTAACATTGCATTATAAATTTGAAATCTATAATCATTCTGAAATATTAATGCAAAATATACAGCTTGTACTAAACATATAACAGGAAAAAAATAATAGAATTTTCGTTAAATAAAATGTTGAAAAGCAACAGCCTCGATTCTTTACACACTGAATCCAAAAATGGCCTTCATTTTTTATCACAAAGTACATATTTTTTGCAAATCGTAAATTTGAAAGCTAAAAAGTGAAAAATTTTCGGAAATCTGATTCTGATAGTATAAAATAGATGTGATTGTTATTTCTTTAACTTTTGATAATTGATTTTTATGTATTTTTTACTATTGAATCCGAAAATGACCTTCATATTTAACCATCACGTCAGGATTTTTCGCAAATCGTAAATTTCAAAGTTTAAAAGTTCAAAGTTTTAATTGAACCTCTTCCCTTCCCACATCATCGGATCCCCGAGCTGTTTAGCTGTAAGAATCCCAGTATAAGCCAAAAATTGAGTAAATTCTTGAATTAAATAAAATTAAATTGAATAAAAGAAGTTTTACATCCATTTT
Source organism: Maratus speciosus (assembly GCA_963932465.1). Lineage (NCBI taxonomy): Eukaryota > Metazoa > Arthropoda > Arachnida > Araneae > Salticidae > Maratus > Maratus speciosus. The sequence continues at coordinate 237,521,979 of OZ010789.1, forward strand.
ATAGTATCAGATTTTCGCTATTTTTTAACTTTGAAATTTACCATTTACAAAAAAGTCTAACATGATGGTTAAATATGAAGGTAATTTTTACATTCAGTGCTAAAAAGCACATACAAATCAGTCGTAAAAGTTAAAAAATACAACCATCGACTCTATTTTATAGTATTAGCTATTTTTTCAATTTTGAAATTTACTATTTTGAAATTTACTATTTGCGAAAAATTTTGACATGATGGTTAAAAATTAAGATAATTTTCGGATTCAGCGCTAAAAAATACATAAAAATCATAATTTTAAAAATACATAATTTTAAAAATAAAAAAACACAACCATCGCAGTCTTGTGTTATCTAATCTAAAACTTTTTAGAAAACTTGTTGGCAGTAATCTATCCGAAATTTTTTGTGTTACCCTGTAAAATAAGTACATAATGGTAAGCACTGAAAATCATAATAATATTACATTGTCATCTGATTTACGTCAATATGTAAAATTTAACCTCGATCGCATATTTTAAAGTGAGTTGAATTTCGAGTACAAATTTTGAACTGGAAAGACATACATACGATCAGCGAAACAGCACCGAAAACTGGCGATATGAAGCAATTAAAATAATAAAACTTTGTAAAAAATCACCATAAAATTAAAACAAAACACAGAAACATTAAAACAACACTGTGTTTTGTTTTAATTTTATGGTGATTTTTTACAAAGTTTTATTATTTTAATACATACGATCGTTTCAAGTTAACCCGTTACCCGCTGGTGTTGCGTTCACGCAACGGTCAAAATAATTGCTCATGCTTACATTAATTACTTTGTCACCACTATTTTACAATTTAAAAAATTGCCTTATTTATTGGCAGAAATTTTGATATTTTAATAAAGCGGAAATTACCTTTCTGAATTTGTGGTGACAAACGACTTTCAACAAGAAATTTGAAAATTCCTACTTATAGTTTTGGCGGTTAATAGGTTAAATAAAAGCTTATAAAAATAGCATAGTTTTTGTTAAAAAAAATCATGAAAAGAAACAGCTTCAAATCCTTACAAAAATCTGTCGTAATACGATTTCTTTCAAAGCGCAGCTACACATGAAATAAATCCTTCAAATACTATTTAAGCACTTTGTTTACGACCCCTAGAAGCATGGCTAAACTCATGTGTATTCGGATGCAGAAAAGTGACATAAGTCTTGCATTTCAAAGTTTCGTATAACTTCATGAATTTTAGTGTTAGATGAATGGGACTTTTTTTTGTCTTTCTTTTAAGAGAACAGGAAATTTTTACTAAATATCTCTTATAGGGCGGAGGACCGTATAAAAATTTCGTAACTTTTTTAGAAATATTTTTATTGATCCAAACGACTTTCAGAATAATTTTTTACCTTATTTAAAACATTTTTGTAATTGGAACTATAGGTCTATGACTAACGGTTTAGGACTTAGCCACTGAATAACATCGTTGAGAGTAAAGACACACTGTATAAAATAATAATATAAATGGACGGTCATTTGACGACATATTTTCAAGAGAAACCAATGATTACACTGAAAATCGAATAGACCTTGCACCGCCCTTAAATTTCCAAGAGGAATTATGCTTTATACCATAAATCATTAAGTTAGAAATAACTGCAAATTAATTGCACACACTGATCAATGAAATGAACTCTTAAAAACAAAATCATCTGTCCAAAACATTACAAAATTAAAGCGACTGGATGCCTAAGAAAATGGATGGGTACATAAGAAAATAAATTAGTAAAAAATATTATGGATTGCATGTGGTTCTCTTTATCTCGGAAGTGTTTTTTCCCCCTTGGAATCCTTTATTTTTCAAAATCGTTCTTTTTTTCTCGGAATCGTTCCTTTTTTCTCGGAATCGTTCCTTTTTCTCGGAATCGTTCCTTTTTCTCGGAATCGTTCCTTTTTTTCGGAACGATTCCGAAAGGAACGACTCCAATGAACTCGTTCCTTTCGGTGAACGATTCCGGCTGGAACGATTCCTTAAAAGGAACGATGTTGCCCATATCTAATGGCTATTCGTTGGAATTGTCAAATTTTCCAATTTACGTTTTTTCGTGAAAGGATTTACACGTATGCCCTGGACGCTATTTGACATTTTTTTTCGAAATTGTCTGTCGTCCGTACGCATGCAACACAAGTCTTGTGAGCGCTTTATCTCGTGAATTAATCGACGGAATTTCACTTAATGTACAGCCTGTAATAGCTTGGCATAAATTGATGTTGATTAGGTTTGCGTGTGCATCTCCCAACAGGGGGAGCAGCTCAGCTGTGTTTTTCACGATTTTCGACTTTATTTTAACAAAGGGATAAACACGGGTTACTAGGATATGGGTAAAAATATATAGTTTTTTTTTTCTTTTCTTTTTCATTTTTTTTTTTTTAAAGTTTTAATAGATTTTTTTACATTTATTATATTTTTAGAATTTCCACAAACAATACCAAAACTGATTTTTGCACGAAAAATAGCATTTATCCATTCAAATAAAGTTTTGAAGTTTATTAAAAGCTATACTCTCGTATTGACTTCGTGCCAGGATATAACAAAAGAAGGAGTTAAGAAATTAATGAAGAAATCCACAAAGACATCGGCGTTTACACCAGTCTTTTTTATTCTGATCATTTCAGTGGTTTAAGCGCGCAGTTCGCTTACATGTCTTAAATTTGCGATTTATTTATATTTTGTTATTTTATATATAAATGAAATTTTAATTTCGTTATGGAATATAAGCTGGACACAAATGCTGAGCTATTCATATTAATTTTAGTGCAGACGGAGTAATTTTTCGTAATTATCTGCACGCGATAAAGAAAAATCACCCTTGAACATTATTTTTCAATCATAAATAATTAGTAAATTAGGATGCAGTTTTTAAAATAATTGTGATACAGTTACCAAACAAATTGCATTTAAAAACACATTTTGTTCCCTATTCGACGGTGTAAAAATTGAATATGTACGTTTTTTAGAAGTTCAAAAAATTGCAGTAAACGCGAAATTTAATTGTCTGATGTTGCCACCGTCAATGACGTCACCGTTCCGCACAGCACAGACTCGTTTGTCCTTTATAAAATAGATTGGTGTAAACAGCGGTCCCAAACTTCGCCATTCCGCGAGACATGTTTTGGTGGGTCGTTGATCAGTTGAACAATTTAGGCTTTTCCTATCTGACGCAGAATGGCCGATTACTTTTTTAAAATATATTATTAATTTTATCTGCTATAAAACAAGCATAATAAATAATATCTTTAAAGTAAAAATGAAGGATTAATGAGAAACAACTTTGTGTAATTAAACATTGTATGGAGAGAGAGAAGAATGTGATTGAGACTAGACGTGTGAGACTAGAATTAACACGTTTCAAGTTTCAACGCTGATACAGACTGGTTCAAAACAATGTTATAAATTGCTTTGACCTTTACAGTGTATCTTTTAACGCATTAATAAATGTATTTGTCCATGCTTTTCAGAAGAGGGTCATGCTTTATACAAAAATATATTACAGTAAAACCTCCTTTATTCTAAACTCTTTTAACCGAAATTCTCGGTTAATCGAAATCCATTTTTAAAAAGCTTTTTTTTTTACTATCACATTCCTTGTGGTCAAAATCCATTTTGAAAGATTTTTTTTTTTTTTTAAAGAAAAAGAAAAGACTATCATATTCCTCGTGTGCAAGCAGTCCTTTCCGAACCACGAGTACATATAAATATTTTCGATCCCCTTTCTCAGAATTCCTTTGAATTTAACTTGAGCTCCCGTAAGCTGCGGAGTGGAACAAACGAAAAAAACGAACAAATTAGCGATTCTGAAGCTTTTGAATGTTTTGCAAAAGGTTTGGCTTGGCTGCTGCAGCAGAAAGTCTATGATACTGGCGAACTAATAATATTTAAAAACTTCGTGATAGAGTTTCAAAGCAAAATCAATCGAAACTGCGACAAACAAAACATTGTTTCAAGCCCTTGTGAAATATGTAAAAGGTACTTAATTTCAAAATTAAAGCTCAGGTAATTTATTCTTGTTTCTATTTTGCTATTGCTTTACTCTTAATAAGCACTTGTTACCATAACAAGAAATAGCGTATATATTTCTCCTTAATCCTAAAATCGAAACATTCTCGATTATCCGATTATTTCGATTTTCCGAAATAGTCGGTTCCAATTACTTCGGATAATCGAGGTTCTACTGTATTATTAAAATGATTATTTATATTTGGAATACCTATTACTGTTTTCGTACATATATATGCTTTGCTTATGTTTCTGATGCGTGTATACTTTTTTGTGTATAAAAGGCGGGATTTTTTAAAAGCTCACCTTTTTCCCGAGATTGATTATACAAAATTCTTTATATACGTATAGTCGTGGAAAAAAGAAGTAAGCACCCCGATTAACTCTGGAACAAATTATTGTAGAAGAAAGTTACTGGTACCAAACGATTGGAAATAAAGTCTACTTTTACATGATGTATATGAAATTTGTTCAGAGAGCCATCCATATACAATAACATATCGAAACGTGAGCAAACATTGTTTTTTTTTCAATAGCAATACACAAGTATGACACCATAAATAAATTCTACACCCTTCAATCAGCGTAATACAAATTTTCAAGAAATTCGTATACGATTATACTTTAATAACATACTTATAACTACTTAAAAGGTGACACAAACATATAAAAGTATTATTTAATGCGACCCTGAGATCTTTCGAACACACACGCGTTCATTTTCAAGGGGGAAAAGATGACTGATTGAATAGAAATACATTTTAAAAACAAAAACAAAATAGTACGCATGCGCAAGCGGATACAAAATAGTACGCAAGTGTCCATTTTTCTGCACAGTGGTGAAAAGATCAGTTAATATTATCAGGAGGTCTTGAAATATTTAGGATATTGTACTAAATCGCAGGAATATTATAAGAAAGAACATCGTTACAAACATTATCACTTCTAAGTAAAATTTCAATGAATTCACGGATTATTGAAGAGTAATGGTTAGACGTTGAAATGATCATTTTAGCTTTTTCTTTTTCCCTTTGAAAATGAACGCGTGTATGTTCGAAAAATCTCAGGGTCGCATTAAATAATATTTTTATATGTTTGTGTCACCTTTTAAGTAGTTATAAGTATGTTATAAAGTATATTAATAACAAGGTGAAAATTTCCTTCACGACACTAGTGTTTAATACAGTGTTTTGACTCTATCGTATACGATTTGTTTCAGAGAAATTAATTATTTTAAAATGAGTATATTTTAGGGACTGTATCCAAATTGAAGTTCGGTACTCGATTGTTGAAATACTACAGAATGACTGTCACTTCCATTAATGTATTATTTCTTGCCAATATGATCATTTCGCTCGCTTTATAGGTTTTGGCTATTGCCAGCCCAAATGTTTCAATAAAATGAATAAAACATATTTTATTTAAATTATGCTTTTCTGGATATCACAGACGGCCACTTAAACCATCATTTTGACGTCGTTTTTTAATCCTAATTCGAAAACTGATTGTAAGAAAAATTTGAAATTGAACAATTCGCATAAAGCAGGCCATAATAAATATAGATCTATCAAAAAAATTGTACGTTGCAATTCATATTAGGTAGTTTCGTAAGAAATACTACCTATTGCAGTCGTTACCATGGTGCGACTTTTGAAAAATTCCTTCATAACTTTTCATTATATGACCTTAGGAACCCAAAACCACCCTCACTTAAAAAGTTTATATATATATATATGTATGAATGTACTAAATTTTGTCCGCACGATAAAAGTCGCAATTATACACGGATCGTTTTCAAACTCGCCAACAACTTTGAGATGGCTAATATCTCGGCGGGGATGGAAAATGGGCAAAATCGTCCCAGGGGAATGGAAATGGGGGGGGGGGGGGTAAAATTTTTGAATACCGTCTTAACAAGATTCTGATAAAACCAGCTCTTACACAACAATGACAGAAAAAAAAATAAATATTTTTCGTTATAGCACTTGCCAACAATTAAAAAAAAAAAAAAGAACAATAAAATTTTCACCACAACAATTGCTTTTCTATTGCAAGAATTTCACGTGAAAACATAAATTAAATAAATAGTTTGGCGAATTGAAAACAAATTGAATATTACGTCATAAGTTTTCTAGAGCAAGATTTCAGCATGCGAAAACTCAAAATGAAATAAATAGTTTGACGAATTAAATATATATATATATATATATTGCGTCATATTAGAAATATAATGGACCTCAGTAGATGAATATGTAACGTCATGTGAGTTTGAAGAAACGTATTAAAGCCTGATAAAAACCCGACTATGGAAATATTAACATATTTTAACACTTTGAGGTTCTCTGAATTTGTTTTAGCCGTTTTTAAACCTATCCTATATACATGCGTGTGTGTATTCGTGCATATTAGAATTTTCACAAAATGTTTAGCTCCCTAGAGTTCATTCTTAATAAAGGAACTGGGTTTATCTCTAATCTTGATTTAAGTTTTGTTGGTGAATTTAGTACTTAACATCGAAATCTACCTCCGCCTCTAGGCCAGAGCCGACAGGGAATTTTTTTTTTTCGAATAGTAATTCATTTCATAATTCATATTATAAAATTTTTAAAACTACAAATTCAATGTATTTATGCTTGGGGTTTTTAGTATTACCGCACAAAAAATTATCACATTAGGATTATAATTTCAGGAGATAATAAAAATATGAAAATGTAATTTAACATTAAAAGCTCTAAATTTTCAATGTTTATAATTCAAAAACTTCAAAATCACCCAAATGACTTAAAATCTCGTTTGTAGGCATAGTTTGAACCGAAGATTTAAAATATATTGTCAAAGTTGTGTATTGCCACTGGAAAAAAAGTTTGGTCTGGTTTTATTTTGTAGATATAAAACACCCTAAGCAAATTTTATGTAAATCATTTAAAAGCAGATTATATTTCCAATCTTTTGGTACCAGTCGGTTTCTTCTATAACAATTAGTTGCAGAGTTAGTATGAGGTGTTTACTTTTTTTTTTTCCACGACTGTTTATACTGAGTGGATCGTGAACATTTTAAAACTTGATAGTGGGTCGATTAATAAGCGATGGAACAGTATTTCCGAAAGCCCATGCAAAAAGCACAAGTTATCCATTTTCTGTTTCCGGTAAAATCCTACCTAACCTATGTCGCCATCCTGCAATTAAATTATAAACCTAAAGGTTGCAGGGGTTACGTGCAAAGAAAAGGAGAAATTCGAGAAAAAAGTACTTTTCTGTCGCCTGTACTGTCGATTGTCGAGACTCCCTACGCTCCTCAAATATCTTCAAAGAAGATGAATCAGATTATTATCTTTGGTCGAAAAAGAATGAAACAGTAAAAAGTATTTCTGGTAGGCAGACCATCAGGGATCGGCTTTGTGGGAGGCGCCTTCGAGATCGACAACAGGGGTGAAAACGAATGCTATAGTCTGAGTTGCAGGAGGCGAGGCAGGAGGGGAAAATATTTTATATGTTGAAAAATATTTTGGATGCGAAATCGTCATTTGTTTTCCTGACTTCTCTTTCATTAAAAGCATACAATCATGGGCGCTTGCGGAACGAAGTCCAGAGAAGGGCAGGATTTTGAAACACATGTGCCTGTGATGAGCAGTCTTATATCTATCACTTTGAAAATGTTCTTATACCTGCTGTTTTTTTTTTGTTTTTGTTTTTCACCTTTTCAGACCTGAGGTACACGAATGTGGACCTATATTTTTTTTCTAATAAAAACTAATCTGTTTTTTTTTTTTTTTTTTTTTTTTTTTTTTTTTACATTTTTACTTTACTTCTATACAGCTGAAAGTTTTTGGGTTGGGACATAACCAGTAAAACACAACTCTCATATTTATTTTCTCATAAAACAAATATTATTTTCATCCAAGTTTTCAAAATGCCTTCAAGACAGTGTGGCTAAGAAAATAAGGAATTTTCATACTTATTTAAGTTAAACCCTTTACAATAAAAAGTTTTGGAGCATTTGTTGATTTTTCAGTTGCTTAAAGCTCTTAAAGTTGTTATTGCGTCAATTTAGGTTATAAATAGTTAAATTGATGTTTTAAGGCAGCTAGTAATTTTCGATCCATATTTGTGAATCTAAATTATCAGTACCCTCAAGTATCAATTTCAGAAAAAAGGTCTATTTCTGTCATCTGTGGTGTCATTTTGTTTGCTCAAAAGTAGTAAATGTGTATTTGTAGTGTTATTTTTCCATCAGGTCCCAAAAGGTTAATGGGGATGACCATGGGGTTAAAAGATTAAGAAATCTCTCGAACCAATCATTCTCAGTCCCCTTTTCTTTAAGGCTCCTGACCTGTCAGGCGAAGACGGTTACGAGTTAATGCTAAACCTATGGGGAAGGTTCTTTGTCAATATCTCATTTGCATTTCGACATTAAAAAAAAAAAAAAATCATTGGACAGCTGAGGTCGATCCCTACAGTCGCTTTTTTTTTTTACTTTTTCAGTATTGGTTTAGACGTTTTTTTATAATAAAGTTACTTTCACTTCCGGAACCGGTTCCGAAAGTTAAAGTGAAATCATAAAAAGAACTGCAGCCAAAATCGAAAAAGTAAAAAAAAAAAAAAAAAAAAAAAAAAATTCGACTGTATGGATCGACCTCAACTGTCCAATGAAAAAAAAATATTTTAAAATATCGAAATGCAAATGAGGTATTGGCAAAAAACCTCCCCATAGGTTTAGCATTAGCTCGTGACTATCTTCGCCTGACGGGACAAAGACATTCGGAAAGAATAAATATGAATTAGTATAAATATGCAATATTTTTCGGAAATAAAGGAAATTGTATTAGTACTTAGATTGTAAGATCTAGGGAGGGACAACGTTCCCCTACCCACCCCTCACCTTGCAAGAGTCCGTGCATTCAATAAAACAGTCGTCCTGCATTCTGTCTTGTTTATCTTTTCTCGCGACTTTACGATACTAATCCATAAATGTCAGAGAAATGATTATTCAGTCTAAATACTGTAACTGAATCCGATAATATTTTACCCCTTGGTGCTAAATTGATCAAACCTCTCTTTATAATGAGAGACTGCAGCCAACATTTCATATTGCCGCCGGCAAATAATATTTATGGGTCGCTGGAATGACATTTTATCGCCTGGAAAATTATGATATAATGAAGGATGTAAGTGAAGACTTACGTTGAATATTACGAATATATTATTAAATATGTTCGCTGAAATGATATTACAAAACTCCTCGGGAGCTGAACCATGCCAATTTTGAATTTAAAGCCTTTAATAGAAAGAATCTATTTTGAAAGGATTTTTTTATTTCTTGGCAACGTAAATTATCTGTCTTTATGCTAGTTATTTAGTTTTTTGCTTTCAGAGATTGTTTTTAAACGGAATTCGTTAACTCTGAAATGTTATGCATAACAAATTTCCATTTTTCCTTCCTATGTTTACTATGTTTATCCATGTTTCATTTGTTATGGGGATCTGTTTCACAGACTTATATGGTGATTTATATATCATTTTTAATTTGAATAATTCCTTTATTTACATATTTATACGTATGCATTCACAATTTTTTTTGGTAATATGTAATGGTTTATAATGGTTTTATATATATAAAATATATATATTAATAGGCACTATAATTGCCGAAACGTCAGTGAAGGCTTACTGTGGAGACACAAAAAGTTTTTTGTGTCCGTTTGGTAGTTAGCTAGTTAGTCTGTCTGTGTTAGTCTGCCGCGATAACTGCCGTAAAAGCATTCGATTAGGTTGAAATTAAGGAGAGATGTTAGTGGGGTCCACGGGTTTAGCTGTAAAATTTGGTTCATTCGTTCGGAATATATAGAACATTTTAGTTTGCGCCTTAATGCTTGTCTGTGGCAGTTCAGACGATTTTCAAATTTCCATTTGTCGAAAGAAGATGGCGCATTTGATTAATGTATTTAAATGATAAATTATGGATGCTGAAATTACCAAATAAGAGTTTTATATTATTTCTATTATTTTGGGATTTTGTCAATATATTTGTCGGATTTTTTTTTTTTAATTACATGTATGAATTTCGGTGGAACTTTTTACATGTTTTACAATAATATAAAACCTTTTGCTCTATTATTTTACTTATTTGACATGATACATATTTCATTTTTTTTTTCTTTTGTCAATTACCTATAGCAACTGCATTTTATAGCGTATAAACAAAAATCGTTTAAATAATTTCGATTACGAAAAATTAAGCAGAAAGTCTGTCTGGGGGAAGCAAAAAGTTAGTTAATCTTTAATGATTTGGTGTGCAGCTTTGCGTCAAACGTTAACGATGTTAGTAACGTTATACATTTTTTAATTTAATATAGATCAGTGGTTCCCAACGTAGGGCGTACGTCTCACCGGGGGCCAATTTGAATTTTTAGGTTGGCAATTTCAAATTTCTTGCTCACCCATTCGGTATCAGACTCTTTTTTTTTTTTTTTTTTTTTTTTTTTTGAAGAAGAAGAAGAAGAAGAAGAAGAAGAAGAAAAGTTGGAAACCAAAAATAAATAAAAAAGCAAGCAAAATTTTAAAAATTCATTTTTTTAAATTGAATTTTAAAAATTTTCCCAATCAAAAGTGTAAAATAGAATCTATACCATAATAATTATACGAATTATACGAATAAAATTTCAAAATGTTTTGACATACTTTTTGCGGTTTTAAAAATTATTATAATTTTCTCGTTAATATTGTATTTTATACTTTTTCGTAGCGCTTTTGATTATTTATTAAATGAACTTTCTACTTCTACTCGCTTTGTGGTATATCACATGAAGAATCTTTTACATGTAAAACCACTTAAAAATATACATAAATCTGACTGTTTTGAATATATTTAAGCTTAAAAATATATAAAATAACGTGGTATTACCAATGTTATAAAATTTATAAATTTAAATAGCGTTAGAGAAGGAAATAGGTAAATAGCTATGGCTCTACTGCAGGCATCCTACACAGTAAATAAACTTACATATCACATATCCATTGTACAGACCCAAAATATTACAATATTCCCTAGATAAAAACCCTAAGATTATAGTTTCTCAGCATAGGAACTGCAATGTGTTTTACAGAATCGATCAAGAAATGGCCAGAGTCCACTAATCGTTCGGGGACATTAGACCAAACGTTACATCATGATCAATCTTGGAGGCTCGACAGTCTTTGACAGGCACTTAGGTCCAGGACCACCATAAGCGACTTTGATCTACCGACATAGTGAAACTAGAAAAGTACTTTCGCTTTAAAAGACATTTCCTTCAGGTGTGCAGCGCAAGAGTAGGGCGGGTCATATGTGAACCCTAGCTGATCACTCTGGTGGAAAAAGGATGTAGATTGGCCAAAGTCCTGTACACAGAGTGCCAGGAAAAATAATCTATAATAAATAGATGATACAATAATTAAGGAGGTTAGTTAGTGATTCCTCCAGACTTGAGAGAGTATAGATCGGTTGGACCGATGCTTTGCCTGTGATTTTTGACAAGGGGTTGTCTTGATCAGAAGGAAGGGGCAGAGTTTCGTCGGCGCACGAACCTTGTGGCCCAGCGAGTTAAGAGACGGCGAAAGTTTTGTGAGACTCGACTTTGCCGGTGAAAGGGAACTTACGCTTTGGTAGAACGATTCAGTGAATAGATTACCTTTGATCTTAGAGACAATTAACTCTGTGAACTTTTCATCTCCTACAATTTGGACTTGTAACTAATAGCTGCCACCTCGTGACTGTATATTTTCACCAGTACTCAACTGTAATTATTATTGTTGTGTTTGTGATGTCTAGTAGCTTTAATCAAGAAATATACCTGTTTAATTTTATCTTAATAAAATAACTTAATATTTTCTATATCTGAGTCATACTAAACTTTACACCTTCGAAGTATATTCACCGCTCTCGCTACCACACTTTGAGGACTCGGCACTCTATTTTAATTTTAAAATATAGATGGAAGACAATTGAGGCGTTGAAAACCATAGTGGGCCAACCTCGCCAGCTGTGATTTCGAGAAAAATGTTTTCTAAAATTTGGAACAAATGTTTGTCAAATTTTTTAAAACGTGTTTTTAAAGGGTAAGACAAAACTTCTTCAGACAGCATACGGTGATTACGTTGGAGGTGCCAATGTGACCAAACCACTTGAATCACTTTTACACTGGCAGCTTGATACAAAAGATAAGTTGAAGAATCTATTAAATTGGCTACATCAGTTGATAGTTTCGAAATTATTAAAATTCATTATTTTGCTAATAGATGTCATGGCAAACAATGCTTTGACACTTCAAAATCCTTTTTCAAAAAATTATGGTATAGCTCAGTTACTCTGGTTCTCAACGCACCTCAATTAACGTCATTGGGAAAGGGAAAACATAGAAAGTGTGCTGTGATGGGGAATAATAGCTAGTTAAAATTGATAAAGAATGGGAATACAGAAATGCTTGTTCTGTCTTGTGTTATCCATACGTCAAAAGTTTTTTCACCAACTCATAATAAATTAAAAAAGAAATGATTTATAAAATATGTGAATGTTGCCAATTTTAATGTTAAAAGTACGTTTATCGTCAAGATATTTTGTGAAGATAAAAATGCAGAACGTAGAACATTTTCTTTAACATTGAGGGAAGTTGGAAAAGCACTACAAAATGTTTTGTGCCACAAAGGCGAAAATACATTTATAGAATTATGTTAAAAACACATTTGTGACAGAATATTCATCTCTTTGAAAAATTAAAAATGTGAAATGAATAATATCATAAGACAAAACTCGAGTTTTCACCTTGATTCAACATAAAATAAATAATGTGAACATTTAAAATGTCCACAATCTTACTTAAAAGGCGACTAATGTAATGAAAAAGATGTTACAAGTTTAAAACATACATTTTATTTACAACTTCTTTAGTACTTTCAAACCTTCCAGACTCATCATCAGAGAATATCTTAATAACTAAATGTTGTTTATTTATACAAATACGTCACTTCGTTTTGAAAATGAGAGAGCCAATAATTACTAGAGATGAAAATAGAAGTAGCAGTAGCAATTTCTTGGATTGAATTTAATTAGAGGAAATATGGAATCTACCCATGGAAAGTAACGTATGAGAAACAAAGTGATGTCATAAAATAAATGGAACTGCAATTAATAATAATAATATATATTTCCTCTAATTAAATTCAATCCAAGAAATTGCTACTGCTACTTCTACTTTCAACTCTAGTAATTATTGGCTCTCTTATTTTCAAAACAAAGTGACGCATTTGTATAAATAAACAACATTTAGTTATTAATATATTCTCTGATGATGAGCCTGGAAGGTTTGAAAGTACTAAGAAGTTTTAAATAAAATGTATATTTTAAACTTGTAACATCTTTTTCATTACATTAGTCGCCTTTTAAGTAAGATTGTGGACCTTTTTAATGTTCACATTATTTTTTTTATGTGAAATGAATAATTATTGTTAAGGCTCTTTTACACTTTCGCTGTGTGACTAGAGTTCACTTTTTATATAATAAGAGATATAATTTACAGAGTGAGGGGTGGGAGCATGGTGATTTTATAGATGCTTTTGTGGGGCATGGCCAATAAAAGGTTGGGAAACACTGATATAGATACTATTAAAAGGCTATCACAAAGGTTTTTTTTTAACCTTCAAATCGATGCGATTTAGGCAATTAGCAGTGAGCACGATGATGAATGATTATCCAGTAGATTTAAAAGTCTTCAAATATGCCTATTTTTGGTGATTTTTGTATGTTATTGCTATCGAGCAGATTAGGATGAATTTAAACTAAAGTTTTAAAATTCTAAACGTGAGAAGAAGTACGTTTAAAGGCATAAAAATGTTTCTTTAATAAACTCATCTGCGAATATGAGAAGATATACTTTGCAAAATTAAAAACAATAGAATAAAATAATCACGCTCACAGATGACCTTTTTTATTAGAGCACATACTTTCATTAAACTTGAAATCTCGTGACTTTTATTTTATCAAATTCATTTTTAAAAATTCTACGGAAATAGTTTTTTTATACCAATATTTATCTTTAAAAATTGTGCATGCAAAACATGAAATCAGTTTATTAAAGGGTATTTACATGCCTTTAAATATACTTTCTTTCGCTTTTAGCATGTTATAACTGTAGTTTAATGACACTATAAGTGATTTTCTTGCGCAATTTTATAGCATCTATTTAGATAAATATTACATCCACCTATTGTATAATGATCATCAAAACTATTTTTCGTAAACAAAAATTGTGACAAACATTAGATCCTTAAATTAGATGTTAATTAAATACTGTCATCTCCGTTTAAACGAATTAACGGTTCCAGAAGTAATATTCGATTAAGCGGGGTATTTGATTAAACGGGGAATCATTACTGTAATATTTAATGCGTAATAAAAAGGCAAAATAACCATCTACGGTATGTTTAATTAACAGCATAACAAATCGCTAATAGAATAACGTAAACTAAAACAAATACAAATGCTAATATAAAGTAAATACGTATTAATTTAATGTCAGTATGTACATTTATATAGTTTACATCACACTTAATGCAGCTCGTTTGAATTTGGCCAAAACTATGCTACTTCTAATTTACATTACTTATAATGCCTTAAAAAAATCGTTCAAAGTGGTTTGCTTTAGTGGAATTTTAAAGGAGAAAATATCGAGTTATTTTTAGAATGAGTGCAAAATATCACAACTACCATCTCGAGTCTCGAAGTGACGGCGCATCGCCATTAAAGCCTGGTTAACAGCAAGAAGTGATGGTGGGGGAATCATTTGACCAGGGGAACCATTATACATCTGCCGGCCGAAATCATTGCAGGAAGAAGTGAAAATTAGTGTAAATGTAAATTTGTGAAAATTTTCAGCTTAAAGGAACCGAAAATGACAACAGGTGAAAGGAAATTCCAGCTGAAACGTGCTTTTTGCGCCTATCTTCAAACATAGGTCACATAGTTGTTATTCGATTAAGCGGGGACGTTCGTAAAAGGTATGTCGTTTAAGCGGGGAAAAATAACATAGAACCAATAGGAATAAATTCGGTTCCGGAGGATTCTATTCGAATAAGCGGGTTATTCGATTATCGTGACCCGATTAAGTGGGGAGGACTGTATAATAATTTCAGTATAAATATTATATAAGAATATTAAATATAAATATTGCTATTTGCATATTACGATAACATAAAATCTTTGTCCAAATTGTTGCTTATCCTAAGAAAATTCAAGTGTAAAACGAAATTCAAGATATACTATAACAAATCGCCAAATCAATAGGAAAATATTAATTTAAAATTAATAAGACTACGGTGTTCAGGGGGGCAGAGCTCCCCTTAAGAAATGTATTTTTTAATCTAAAAAATTACCAGAGTAAGCAATTCATCAGAATTTCAGAACATCATTGTCATACCGTCTAAAATGTAATGTTTCTAATTTTCGAAACCTTCCAAGAATTTTATATATTGCTAAATATTTATATTATTTAAGAATAAGCAAAATGCGGATTGTAGGATGCTAAATATTATGCAATGTGAGATTAAAAGGCAATTACTTTAAGATCTGACGTTGAAGCTCCTGATCTGCAGATTTACTAGTATATATTACACTGGAAGTCGAGAGAACCACCTACAAAAATAGAAAATAATTTTAATTAAATATTTACTTGAAAATAACAAATGAGAAATTAAAGTTTTATAATTTGTAAAAAAAAAAAAAAAAAAAAAAAAAAAAAATGGAAACATATACTCACAGAGAAGTGGTAAGTATTCCAAGTCAGCATTCTTTGATTAATGCAAAATAACATATACTTAACAAGCAGGGCAAGCATCATTCTCTGTGTGTGTGTGGGGGGGGGGGGGGGGCTATCTATCCATAGAAATTGTTCGCGAATAACGTGGAAGTGGCTAGTACTAAACTTAGTACATATTGTAGGTACGCATAAATTTCGTACCAGGTATTATTCACATCTGAATACAGGATATCACAAAAAGATGGTCACAGTTTTAAGAAAAAATACCAGCAGTATAATAGTAGAGAATATGTTGGACTGATTGAAAGGAGTATTTGTTTGCAAACTCTTACTGTGCTTATCTTCGTATGTGATAAGATATCTAAAAGAAAATGCCCCAATGGGTTATAATTAAGGATTTTAAACTGCCTCGCTGCGAGGAAAACGTCAATAAAGAATTTCTTTTGAAAAGTATAAAATACTAAGTTTTTATAGACTGTAAAAAAAAATGGTAACGTTCCATGTAAAATCCAGGAATGTTTCGCCTTTTCTCAGGTTTTCAGAATAATTTAGCTCTTTCCTGTGAAATTCTGGTTTTCTTATCTGAAACGTTCCTGAACTAAAGTTGGAAGCAAAACGCTGCGGCCGCCATTTATTATTTTTTTGCTATAATCCGTTGCTCGCGCGCGAGTGTCGAAAACGAATTCCTTAAATGAATGTAAAAAAATCAATATGGAATGCAAATAAATCAATAGACG
Organism: Maratus speciosus; assembly: GCA_963932465.1. Lineage (NCBI taxonomy): Eukaryota > Metazoa > Arthropoda > Arachnida > Araneae > Salticidae > Maratus > Maratus speciosus. Next base: position 237,538,536 of record OZ010789.1, read on the forward strand.
ACATAATCCTTTACGTCTCTATTGTCAAGACAATTCAGATGAAAATACAATACCTCTGTGACATCGCTAAGAGATTATCTCTCGTACTTGTCTGTGGAATGTTTAACGAGCAGACCGTGTAAAAAAATACACCTATTATTTGGATCTCCATTAACCAGGGGACCATCAAACATGATTCTCACCGATTTTGATTAATTTAAAGTATGTTTTAGAGTTCTTATCTCTAATTATTCTTGTGAAAGGATTTCTTCAAATGGGCCTTAGATTTTCAGAAATTAGATGCCGAGGTTTAGCATACGTTTCAAATACCCATTAGTTTGCACCTCTCAACGTGTCTTTCGTGGTGTGGACGCAGAAGGCTCGCACGCCACCCGTACGGCCCGAGTTCGATGCTACATCTTGACTTTTTTTTTTCTTTTTTAATTAATTTTATATTTTAACACTTTATTACAATTTGATTTAAATTTGATATATATTTGACACTTTGAATTGCTACAAATTTGATTTTTTTTTCGGAAAAAATATACAATTACGTTTAGGTTTTTTTTTTCATAAAAATTTATATGTATTTTATCTAACTTATAAACTAACATAATTACTGACGAAAATCCAAAATATTTTATGTCTAGATTATTTTCTAATTATTATTTACATTTATATATTTTTATATTTTAAGCAAAGTTCAGAAACAATATATCATATATATATTTACTTTATTAAATTTTAACTGAAAATTTATTTTTTCGTGTAAATTATAAATAATAATTTTGATGTCAATTTCAAAATATTTTTTCATTCTAACAAATAATGATAATAAAGCGAAAATTGTCAACTGGAAATTCAAAAATCGTCTGCGGATCCCGCATGCTGTGAAATGTCAGTAATGTTTTGCTGTGAACAGAAATATTCCTGGTATTTCGCAGGAAACTTACTGGCATTTCTGTAGAAAGTTTTTAACATATACAGTAAAGTTCCAGTCATTTTCAAGAAATGTTTCTTGGAAATAATGGGCAACTCAGCTGCCCATTTTTTCCCAGGAACGTTGCGGAATTTTTTTTACAGTGTAATAAAAATTTAATCATTAGTTTTCTAAATGATTCGTTTTTTGTGTGTGTGTTTGTGTGTGTCTGTGTGTGTGTGTAGGTGAAGCAGGGCCGAAACTAAGGAAGGGGGTGGGGGCAGAGAGGACATGTGCCCCAGGCGGCAGAACGAAAAGCCGCCAAATGAAGATTTTGTTTGTCGATTTATCTCACATATATGTTTAGCACGGTATTCTTAAAAACGTTTTGTCTGGGGTACGTCAAAGCATAGAAGAATCTAAAGATGATATTGCATAAGGATCCTGTATAAAGCGGAATTTTTTTTCTATTCTTTTCTATTCCGTTTTCAAGATTCTAATGAATCAGTATTTGACAAAGCAGATTACACTGTAAAAAAAAATCTGTAGTTCTACAGATGTAAAGTTACATGCTTACTAAACTTTCATCTGTAACTGTACAAAAAAATCTGCAAATCTACAAAACTAGTTTTTGTAAAGCTACAGAAATCTGTAACTGTACAAATGAATCTGCTAAAATTACAGTAATCTTACTAAAATTTTATCTGTAACCTGGGTTGCAGTTACATGAAAAGTTCTAGGCATCCCAGTTTCCTAAAAAATTTCTAGTAACCTTACAGATTTTTTGATTTTCGGCGCAAAAGTGCGTCTGTTACAGGAATTTTTGTTGTTGCCGTTACATAAAAAGTTTTAGGAATCCCAGTTTCCTTGAAAAACTTTAGTAACTTTACAGATTTTTTTTTACAGTGTACGTAGTTCAGTATTACATATTTTATGATTACTTATTTTAAATTTTAAAATAAGTCAGCTATTAGAAAATTAGTAAAATTCTCTTTGTAAATATACTTTGGGGAGGATGGGTGAGCACCAAAATCCATGTTTGTCAAGGGTTCAAAAAAGGCTAGTTTCGGCCCTGGGGTGTAGGGGAATACGGGAAATAGAGAGGAGAAGGGGGACCGTACCCCCTTCCTAAATATTTAAAAAATATATGAATTTTGATCACCTTTGGCCATTTTTAACCATTTAGCACCTTTTGTTGAAAATCCTAATTATTCCCATGGGGCCACCTAAAAAGGAAGTCCCGCCCGGGTCAGCGGCCCCGCATGCCCCTGCATTAGTCAGGCCCTGTTAACAAGCGTAATATCACAGAGCGGCATACCCTCAATAATAGAAGAAGGCAAGGCGTTAGAAGAAGGCAATAGAAGAAGGCAATTGTTACTCTCTGAATTTCAAACTTTATTTTATCATTATCGGTTTCTTTAACTCCTTATTATTATTTGAACATTATCACACGTTTTTACAAATATACTAATAATTAAATGTAAGTGAATTAGAAAAATGAAATAATACCTTTGAAAATATGTATGAAAAAGTAATGCAAAAAATAATAATAATAAATAAATAAATAAATAAATAAAATAATAATAATAATAATAATAATAATAATAATAATAATAACATATAATCTGTGAAAGTCGGCATTTTGAAGTGAATTTCTAAACGCGACAGCGCTGGAAACTATAAAGTCTGACGATCTGAGACAATAATCGTTTATAACTCAAGTTGTAACTAATTTTTCGCAAAATAAATAAAGAAAATATTCGATTACAAATCACTTCAATAATAATACTTGAAAGTAAAATGCTTTTACGTTTACAAATGAGTCACAAAAAGTGTCAGAAAGTTGGGCGTGGAACGGGATTTTAAAAAACTATTATTTATTTATTTATTTATTTTTAGAATCGCCAGATTTTATTTATTTATTTATTTAAAAATTGAAATTTGTTTTATTATGTTTCATTACGTTATTATGTAGTTAACACTGATGATTTAAATTTTGTTATATTGCGTTGTTATATCATCACTTTTGTTATCATGCAATTTTAAATATCTTTCTTTATTTTTATTACCGTAGTATATATTACTGTCCGCCTAACGTAATGGCTATCATACAGTGTAAGTAGTGTTACCAGGTGTCCCAATTTACGCGGAATGTCCCGATTTTCAAGTACTCCAAAACCCGTCCCGCCAAATGTCCCGATTTTTCCTGATGTTCAAATTCTTGAAATTCCTTTTAGTACCATGCTATTCATTAGTGCTATTCATCGAGTGAAACTTAAGACTGCTAGTTACTCAGATTCCGAATTTCCCTCAGTAATTTTAAGTCTATGGGCGTTTGATGCATTCTTATATTCAAACTATCTCCTCAGGAAATTAATATTTTTAACCTTTTCTTTTTCTGTTTTCTCTTCTTAATGGATGCCTCTTTTTTTCTTAGTTTTCAAAATATTTCTAAAATCTACAGTTAATTTTTTATAAAGTGTTAAAATTTTAGTCCCAGTGCGTCAGTTTTTAAAACATAAAATATTAAGTTAAGCATAGATTTTAGAAATACAGTCAAACCCGGTTAAGACGCGTTTCAAGGGAGTAGACAAAAGTCGCGTATTAAGCGGGGTCGCGTATTAAACGGAATTTGTATAATGTTGCAGGAACTGGATTTATTTACACATCTAATCATATAAATGAACTTTAGAGCTCTCATTTATATGTTTACGGTCAAAAATTGTGTCTTTCACTTATATTTAGATTAAAATTTCACTGTTTTCCACTTTAACATTAGAAAAAAATCTCCTTATTAATCTTTGTGAAAAAAATATTGTTATATTGTTAGAATAGAAAAAAGTAAAAAAAATATAAATGAATTCTCCAACAGCAGTCGTATTTGTTTAATCTTTACCGACTTTGATTTTTTGTTGCCTATAATATGCATTATAAAACATAGTAGTGATATACTTTTAAAACAACACAACAACTAAACAGGTATAATTATTTCTAATCAACAATTTTTATGACACATCTGAGTAATCTGAATTCATCTATATTTCTCTACTACATAAAAACATACACGAAGCGAGAGACTAAGAATGTTAGGAGGCGGGATCAAAGAACAATTGCGCCTTTTCTACACTGTAAAAAAAATCCGACTAGTTTTCCTGTAGGAATCGGAAAAATAGTTGCCCTTATCGTAACGGAAAATTTTCCGACCCAGCTCGGAATAAAATCCGTAAAAAAAAGGAAATAGTCAATAAAACGGTATTTTACGGATTTTATTCCGATTTTACGGATTTTAAAAATATTTTATTATTAATTCCGAGCTGGCTCGGAAATTTTTCTGGTACGATAAGGGCAACTATTTTTCCGATTCTTACAGGAAAACTGGTCGTATTTTTTTTTACAGTTACTTCAGCGGAGTTTTGTTTTATTCAAATATCTACCACTATTTCCGATTAGCAATTTTGGCCTCAATTAATTTTTTATTAAATGAAGTAAATAATACTATTCGGAAACAGTGCTTTTTATCTGAATGAAAAAAATCCGCTAAATTAGCAGCACTCAAGAAGAGAGAAGGAATTCGCATCTTGATCAACGAATTCGCGTCTTAAACGTGTTTTTTCCCTCAAAGAGCTGAAAAATTATCGCGTATTAAGCGGGATCGCGTAATAACCGTTCGCGTATTAAACGTGATATTTTTGCATTAGCCTTGTGGGCGATGTTCAAGGGATCGGAAAAAATCCGCGTATTAAGCGGGATCGCGTATTAACCGTGAGCGTCTTAACCGGGTTCGACTGTATTTTGACAACTAAGAAAAAAAGAGACATCCTTTAAGAAGAGAACACTGAAAAAAGATTTTTAAAATATTAATTCCCTGGGGAGATATTTTAAATACTATAAGAATGCATCAAACGCCCATAGATTTAATATTACTGAGGGGAATTCGGAAGCTGAGTGACTAGCAGCGTTAAAGCTGATCTCAAGCCCAACAAGCGCGAAACTTTTCGACACAATGACGTACACATTTTAAAACGTAAATGTATAAAATTGGCAGACCTGACTATGGAAGCGATTTGGAATCGAAATGATTTTCCCATTTTTTTTTTTATAAATAAATTACCTATCGAGTTATAACCCGTAAGGCATGGTAACGTCACGGCGACGTCGTTGTGAAGTCACACTGTGATTTTGTGACCGTCGATGTGACGTCACGTGACGTCGTTGTGACGTCATAGTGACTAGAATGTGAGGTCGTTATGGCCGTTTTAGAGATCGTTTGTGACGTCACATTGTGACCACTCTGTGAAGTCACGGTGTGACAAATTTGTGAAAAGTGTGTCATTTGTGACTATTTTGGCATTAACTTTGTGACTAACCTGTGACGACAGAGACAATGCTTTGACGTCACACTGTGACTAATTTGTGAAATATGTGTCATTTGTGACGAACTTGTCATAAACAATGTGATGATTTCAAATGAAAATCAAATTTCAAATTAATTGCTTAAAATGCAATTTTAATTTGAAATTTGATTTTCATTTGAAATATTGTATGCAAGGCGAATGTTTCTCTCTGGAAAAATTTTCAAGTATTCATATAGTTTGAATCGCTGCTGGATTTAATTAAGTTTCGTGTTTGCCCCATGTCGGTGACTCATGATAAATATTCCATCTTGTGCTGCGTTTGTAGCCTTGCCAACATGTACTAGTAAGAAATTTTCCAGGCTGGGTCTCGTTCCATGTGGTTTAGTCAGTAGAATGTCAGTGCGCTATACTGATGGCCCGAATTCAAGTACCGTTATGGAATTTTTTTCACTATGTTGGCTTTTGCGCCTTTTAAGCAATCAATTTGAAATTTGATTTCCATTTGAAATATTGTTTGCAAGGCGAATGTTTCTCTCTGGAAAATTTTCCAAGCATTAATACTGTGATGATTCTTGTTATAAACACTGTGATGAATTTTAAAATAAAGTTTTGTTTGAAATATACAATATTATCTTTTTACCGTACTTTTTAGCAATGTATCGCTATTTTGGAGTCCTATTCTTCTAAAATATTTTTAATTTTTACACTGAAAAAAACAATGCTTATCAACTCGCATCCTTTTTTATTAAGTTCTAAGCTTGATCTTGAGTTCAAGCTTTATATTAAGAATGTTTTGTGTGTTGTGATTTGTTATTATTTTATTAAATACGAACATGGAGTCTAACGGATATTAATACATTTCCTATTTAAAGAAGAATAAGATAAGCCATATTTATTTAAATTTTTTATTCCCGTGTATATTGTATTTTGTTAATATGAGCTAAATAGATTTGGTATGATTTATAGGAAATGACTGATCTGGGAAATAGAAAAAACAAGTAAGGAAAATCATGCGTTAAGCATAGATTATAAAGCACTTTCCAACGCTTCCTGACTGCTTTAACTAGACATCGTAATTTAAGGAAATAACGTAAATAAGATAACTAAGCAAATATTTTAGAAAACGCATAAAACATTTGAAAAACTGATTTCAGCAGTTACCGTTCATAGCCAAATATGTTTTCCAATTCTTTTGAATAGCCCTGTATTTAATCTGTAGGTTGATATATACTAGTATATAATGTGAAAATTCAGTTTAGCAAGAAAATGCATAACAGGTTGAAATTCTCATTCAAAAATTTATACTAATATATAAAAACATACTTGAATACTTTTGTACAACCCTGTAGTTTGCCTAGAATCTTTATTACACGCCACTATTTAGTTAAAATTTAATTCAAATTAAAACACTCTTAAAACTGCTGAAATCACATTTCCAGAAATTATAATTTATAGACGGCCATGTATCCATTTCCTTGCGTGACCCTGTGTATCATTTTATCCATATTCTACAAACATTTCTTAGTAAATTAAATGCAGTTCAACATAAAAATCCATAACTCATCTAAAAAACACCTTTAAGCAATTTGCGCCCATACCCCTTAACTCTTACGTATACTTTTGTGTAGCCTTGTATATGAATTATAGCTTTTATATACACCATATACTATGCATAAATATAATGGATCATAAAAGCGCATATTATAATTAAAAATGCATTTCCAGCAATTATCGCTAATGAACAGTACAATATCAACTTTTATAAATATCATAAATTAAAAATATTTTTTTATAAATATTATAACTATCAAATTTTAAAAAGTATAGTAAAGCAGTTTAATCTATAAACTTGTTATCAGGCCTGAAAACACTTTATTTCAATGCTTAATTGTCATATTTTATTTTTTAATGCGAAGTATCGAACGTGTATCGAAAACGTAGAAAATGAGTTTACAATCGAAGAAAATTTAATAACTGATTCTGAATGTCTACAATTAAATGTTTGATTAAAATCACGAACAGCAAAAACGTGCTTACATACAATTTAAAAAAACAAATATACCAATTTGAAAAACACTATATAATTAGTATTTATAATTGTACTATTAAACAACAACAAAGTACAATAGACGAATTAAATGTATTATTAGATTTAACAATTTCTCAAAAATCTCTCCATATGTTACAAGGAATTCCTATTATTTTATAATTTTGGCAAATGTTAAATCTGAAAACATTGATATGAAGATTTAGGATTTTAAATAATAATTTAAAATATTATTAGTAATGAAAAAAAGTCTTTCAAAAGTTTCACTACTATAGTATGTAAAACGGCATTTCCCATTCAGTATAATGTTAATTTCTAATCTGAAAAACAATCCCAGAACAGCCTCTTTCTATAGGTATAATATAAAACTATTTAACTCATCTCACCAAATATACAAAACAGGAACAAACAATTTAAATTAAATAAGACTTACTTTTTGAGCTTCATAAATTAATTATTAATATCTGTGTCTATCCGAAAATGGCGACGTCTTTTTTCTTCCATTAAAAAAAGCACACGCAAAAGCTTACATTTTAGACTAGTAACTTACCGCATCTGTTAGAACAAAAAGTTCTCTGTTTACCCTGCGGTATCGTGGCAGACGATTTGGGGCAGGTGTGAGTTTATTTCCTTTTATATAAACAGATATGGAACTTATATGTGCAATCATTTTATGAGACTGTCTGTATTTAAATTTTTGTATTTGAAGAATTTTCCAATGTATTTTACCTTTTCTTTTTATCAGTTTTAACCCCCCCATTCTCCCTTTTTCTAAGTAAAGATTGTTTCACACAAATACAAAATATCTTCCTAAAAAATAAAAAGATACAAATAAATATCGAGGATAAAAAAAATTTCTTTGTCAATCGTCATTCTTTTCATGTTAATTTCCTGTAAAATAAAACAATTCGTAAAATAACTTTTTTTTAGAGTCATATCTCTAAAACACAAATTTGAAATACGAATAATAAATTATATCATGGGTTTTGCATAAATTTTGTATTATTTTTATTTATTCGGAAAATGCTAATTTTATTTTAAAAGTCTGAAAGAAGTAGAATTTTTTTTAAAAAATAGTTACTTAAAATAGGTACACTAACAGGAAAAAATATGACTTGAATGCAAATTATAAAGCAAGAAATGTATGTATGACTAAACTCTGAAGACTCTTTCTACGTGCTCATTAAAAGCTGCAGACTTAACTATAATAGAAATTTTTTAGTTTGAAGCCACAAAAGTGTTTCGAATACCAGTGGTCGGTAAAAATAAATTAAAAATTTTCCTTCCTGCAATCTAAATATGTAAAGTGTATATATTTAATATTCCTAATTCTAAATATGTTATCCAAATTGCTCCAGCACGTACCATTTTTCCGAGAAACACTTTTATAATAATAAGAATAAGAGAAGGATTATTATATTAAATTGCAATACTAGATAAAATTGAAATCAGGAAAAAAGTATACTTTCACACTCTTAGATATCAAATTGATAAAATATAGCATGGAAATCTAGTTTGTTGATACGTTATTATGTAGTTAACACTGATGATTTAAATTTTGTTATATTGCGTTGTTATATCATCACTTTTGTTATCATGCAATTTTAAATATCTTTCTTTATTTTTATTACCGTAGTATATATTACTGTCCGCCTAACGTAATGGCTATCATACAGTGTAAGTAGTGTTACCAGGTGTCCCAATTTACGCGGAATGTCCCGATTTTCAAGTACTCCAAAACCCGTCCCGCCAAATGTCCCGATTTTTCCTGATGTTCAAATTCTTGAAATTCCTTTTAGTACCATGCTATTCATTAGTGCTATTCATCGAGTGAAACTTAAGACTGCTAGTTACTCAGATTCCGAATTTCCCTCGGTAATTTTAAGTCTATGGGCGTTTGATGCATTCTTATATTCAAACTATCTCCTCAGGAAATTAATATTTTTAACCTTTTCTTTTTCTGTTTTCTCTTCTTAATGGATGCCTCTTTTTTTCTTAGTTTTCAAAATATTTCTAAAATCTACAGTTAATTTTTTATAAAGTGTTAAAATTTTAGTCCCAGTGCGTCAGTTTTTAAAACATAAAATATTAAGTTAAGCATAGATTTTAGAAATACAGTCAAACCCGGTTAAGACGCGTTTCAAGGGAGTAGACAAAAGTCGCGTATTAAGCGGGGTCGCGTATTAAACGGAATTTGTATAATGTTGCAGGAACTGGATTTATTTACACATCTAATCATATAAATGAACTTTAGAGCTCTCATTTATATGTTTACGGTCAAAAATTGTGTCTTTCACTTATATTTAGATTAAAATTTCACTGTTTTCCACTTTAACATTAGAAAAAAATCTCCTTATTAATCTTTGTGAAAAAAATATTGTTATATTGTTAGAATAGAAAAAAGTAAAAAAAATATAAATGAATTCTCCAACAGCAGTCGTATTTGTTTAATCTTTACCGACTTTGATTTTTTGTTGCCTATAATATGCATTATAAAACATAGTAGTGATATACTTTTAAAACAACACAACAACTAAACAGGTATAATTATTTCTAATCAACAATTTTTATGACACATCTGAGTAATCTGAATTCATCTATATTTCTCTACTACATAAAAACATACACGAAGCGAGAGACTAAGAATGTTAGGAGGCGGGATCAAAGAACAATTGCGCCTTTTCTACACTGTAAAAAAAATCCGACTAGTTTTCCTGTAGGAATCGGAAAAATAGTTGCCCTTATCGTAACGGAAAATTTTCCGACCCAGCTCGGAATAAAATCCGTAAAAAAAAGGAAATAGTCAATAAAACGGTATTTTACGGATTTTATTCCGATTTTACGGATTTTAAAAATATTTTATTATTAATTCCGAGCTGGCTCGGAAATTTTTCTGGTACGATAAGGGCAACTATTTTTCCGATTCTTACAGGAAAACTGGTCGTATTTTTTTTTTACAGTTACTTCAGCGGAGTTTTGTTTTATTCAAATATCTACCACTATTTCCGATTAGCAATTTTGGCCTCAATTAATTTTTTATTAAATGAAGTAAATAATAATTTACTATTCGGAATCTATTCGGAAACAGTGCTTTTTATCTGAATGAAAAAAATCCGCTAAATTAGCAGCACTCAAGAAGAGAGAAGGAATTCGCATCTTGATCAACGAATTCGCGTCTTAAACGTGTTTTTTCCCTCAAAGAGCTGAAAAATTATCGCGTATTAAGCGGGATCGCGTAATAACCGTTCGCGTATTAAACGTGATATTTTTGCATTAGCCTTGTGGGCGATGTTCAAGGGATCGGAAAAAATCCGCGTATTAAGCGGGATCGCGTATTAACCGTGAGCGTCTTAACCGGGTTCGACTGTATTTTGACAACTAAGAAAAAAAGAGACATCCTTTAAGAAGAGAACACTGAAAAAAGATTTTTTAAATATTAATTCCCTGGGGAGATATTTTAAATACTATAAGAATGCATCAAACGCCCATAGATTTAATATTACTGAGGGGAATTCGGAAGCTGAGTGACTAGCAGCGTTAAAGCTGATCTCAAGCCCAACAAGCGCGAAACTTTTCGACACAATGACGTACACATTTTAAAACGTAAATGTATAAAATTGGCAGACCTGACTATGGAAGCGATTTGGAATCGAAATGATTTTCCCATTTTTTTTTTTATAAATAAATTACCTATCGAGTTATAACCCGTAAGGCATGGTAACGTCACGGCGACGTCGTTGTGAAGTCACACTGTGATTTTGTGACCGTCGATGTGACGTCACGTGACGTCGTTGTGACGTCATAGTGACTAGAATGTGAGGTCGTTATGGCCGTTTTAGAGATCGTTTGTGACGTCACATTGTGACCACTCTGTGAAGTCACGGTGTGACAAATTTGTGAAAAGTGTGTCATTTGTGACTATTTTGGCATTAACTTTGTGACTAACCTGTGACGACAGAGACAATGCTTTGACGTCACACTGTGACTAATTTGTGAAATATGTGTCATTTGTGACGAACTTGTCATAAACAATGTGATGATTTCAAATGAAAATCAAATTTCAAATTAATTGCTTAAAATGCAATTTTAATTTGAAATTTGATTTTCATTTGAAATATTGTATGCAAGGCGAATGTTTCTCTCTGGAAAAATTTTCAAGTATTCATATAGTTTGAATCGCTGCTGGATTTAATTAAGTTTCGTGTTTGCCCCATGTCGGTGACTCATGATAAATATTCCATCTTGTGCTGCGTTTGTAGCCTTGCCAACATGTACTAGTAAGAAATTTTCCAGGCTGGGTCTCGTTCCATGTGGTTTAGTCAGTAGAATGTCAGTGCGCTATACTGATGGCCCGAATTCAAGTACCGTTATGGAATTTTTTTCACTATGTTGGCTTTTGCGCCTTTTAAGCAATCAATTTGAAATTTGATTTCCATTTGAAATATTGTTTGCAAGGCGAATGTTTCTCTCTGGAAAATTTTCCAAGCATTAATACTGTGATGATTCTTGTTATAAACACTGTGATGAATTTTAAAATAAAGTTTTGTTTGAAATATACAATATTATCTTTTTACCGTACTTTTTAGCAATGTATCGCTATTTTGGAGTCCTATTCTTCTAAAATATTTTTAATTTTTACACTGAAAAAAACAATGCTTATCAACTCGCATCCTTTTTTATTAAGTTCTAAGCTTGATCTTGAGTTCAAGCTTTATATTAAGAATGTTTTGTGTGTTGTGATTTGTTATTATTTTATTAAATACGAACATGGAGTCTAACGGATATTAATACATTTCCTATTTAAAGAAGAATAAGATAAGCCATATTTATTTAAATTTTTTATTCCCGTGTATATTGTATTTTGTTAATATGAGCTAAATAGATTTGGTATGATTTATAGGAAATGACTGATCTGGGAAATAGAAAAAACAAGTAAGGAAAATCATGCGTTAAGCATAGATTATAAAGCACTTTCCAACGCTTCCTGACTGCTTTAACTAGACATCGTAATTTAAGGAAATAACGTAAATAAGATAACTAAGCAAATATTTTAGAAAACGCATAAAACATTTGAAAAACTGATTTCAGCAGTTACCGTTCATAGCCAAATATGTTTTCCAATTCTTTTGAATAGCCCTGTATTTAATCTGTAGGTTGATATATACTAGTATATAATGTGAAAATTCAGTTTAGCAAGAAAATGCATAACAGGTTGAAATTCTCATTCAAAAATTTATACTAATATATAAAAACATACTTGAATACTTTTGTACAACCCTGTAGTTTGCCTAGAATCTTTATTACACGCCACTATTTAGTTAAAATTTAATTCAAATTAAAACACTCTTAAAACTGCTGAAATCACATTTCCAGAAATTATAATTTATAGACGGCCATGTATCCATTTCCTTGCGTGACCCTGTGTATCATTTTATCCATATTCTACAAACATTTCTTAGTAAATTAAATGCAGTTCAACATAAAAATCCATAACTCATCTAAAAAACACCTTTAAGCAATTTGCGCCCATACCCCTTAACTCTTACGTATACTTTTGTGTAGCCTTGTATATGAATTATAGCTTTTATATACACCATATACTATGCATAAATATAATGGATCATAAAAGCGCATATTATAATTAAAAATGCATTTCCAGCAATTATCGCTAATGAACAGTACAATATCAACTTTTATAAATATCATAAATTAAAAATATTTTTTTATAAATATTATAACTATCAAATTTTAAAAAGTATAGTAAAGCAGTTTAATCTATAAACTTGTTATCAGGCCTGAAAACACTTTATTTCAATGCTTAATTGTCATATTTTATTTTTTAATGCGAAGTATCGAACGTGTATCGAAAACGTAGAAAATGAGTTTACAATCGAAGAAAATTTAATAACTGATTCTGAATGTCTACAATTAAATGTTTGATTAAAATCACGAACAGCAAAAACGTGCTTACATACAATTTAAAAAAACAAATATACCAATTTGAAAAACACTATATAATTAGTATTTATAATTGTACTATTAAACAACAACAAAGTACAATAGACGAATTAAATGTATTATTAGATTTAACAATTTCTCAAAAATCTCTCCATATGTTACAAGGAATTCCTATTATTTTATAATTTTGGCAAATGTTAAATCTGAAAACATTGATATGAAGATTTAGGATTTTAAATAATAATTTAAAATATTATTAGTAATGAAAAAAAGTCTTTCAAAAGTTTCACTACTATAGTATGTAAAACGGCATTTCCCATTCAGTATAATGTTAATTTCTAATCTGAAAAACAATCCCAGAACAGCCTCTTTCTATAGGTATAATATAAAACTATTTAACTCATCTCACCAAATATACAAAACAGGAACAAACAATTTAAATTAAATAAGACTTACTTTTTGAGCTTCATAAATTAATTATTAATATCTGTGTCTATCCGAAAATGGCGACGTCTTTTTTCTTCCATTAAAAAAAGCACACGCAAAAGCTTACATTTTAGACTAGTAACTTACCGCATCTGTTAGAACAAAAAGTTCTCTGTTTACCCTGCGGTATCGTGGCAGACGATTTGGGGCAGGTGTGAGTTTATTTCCTTTTATATAAACAGATATGGAACTTATATGTGCAATCATTTTATGAGACTGTCTGTATTTAAATTTTTGTATTTGAAGAATTTTCCAATGTATTTTACCTTTTCTTTTTATCAGTTTTAACCCCCCCATTCTCCCTTTTTCTAAGTAAAGATTGTTTCACACAAATACAAAATATCTTCCTAAAAAATAAAAAGATACAAATAAATATCGAGGATAAAAAAAATTTCTTTGTCAATCGTCATTCTTTTCATGTTAATTTCCTGTAAAATAAAACAATTCGTAAAATAACTTTTTTTTAGAGTCATATCTCTAAAACACAAATTTGAAATACGAATAATAAATTATATCATGGGTTTTGCATAAATTTTGTATTATTTTTATTTATTCGGAAAATGCTAATTTTATTTTAAAAGTCTGAAAGAAGTAGAATTTTTTTTAAAAAATAGTTACTTAAAATAGGTACACTAACAGGAAAAAATATGACTTGAATGCAAATTATAAAGCAAGAAATGTATGTATGACTAAACTCTGAAGACTCTTTCTACGTGCTCATTAAAAGCTGCAGACTTAACTATAATAGAAATTTTTTAGTTTGAAGCCACAAAAGTGTTTCGAATACCAGTGGTCGGTAAAAATAAATTAAAAATTTTCCTTCCTGCAATCTAAATATGTAAAGTGTATATATTTAATATTCCTAATTCTAAATATGTTATCCAAATTGCTCCAGCACGTACCATTTTTCCGAGAAACACTTTTATAATAATAAGAATAAGAGAAGGATTATTATATTAAATTGCAATACTAGATAAAATTGAAATCAGGAAAAAAGTATACTTTCACACTCTTAGATATCAAATTGATAAAATATAGCATGGAAATCTAGTTTGTTGATACGTTATTATGTAGTTAACACTGATGATTTAAATTTTGTTATATTGCGTTGTTATATCATCACTTTTGTTATCATGCAATTTTAAATATCTTTCTTTATTTTTATTACCGTAGTATATATTACTGTCCGCCTAACGTAATGGCTATCATACAGTGTAAGTAGTGTTACCAGGTGTCCCAATTTACGCGGAATGTCCCGATTTTCAAGTACTCCAAAACCCGTCCCGCCAAATGTCCCGATTTTTCCTGATGTTCAAATTCTTGAAATTCCTTTTAGTACCATGCTATTCATTAGTGCTATTCATCGAGTGAAACTTAAGACTGCTAGTTACTCAGATTCCGAATTTCCCTCGGTAATTTTAAGTCTATGGGCGTTTGATGCATTCTTATATTCAAACTATCTCCTCAGGAAATTAATATTTTTAACCTTTTCTTTTTCTGTTTTCTCTTCTTAATGGATGCCTCTTTTTTTCTTAGTTTTCAAAATATTTCTAAAATCTACAGTTAATTTTTTATAAAGTGTTAAAATTTTAGTCCCAGTGCGTCAGTTTTTAAAACATAAAATATTAAGTTAAGCATAGATTTTAGAAATACAGTCAAACCCGGTTAAGACGCGTTTCAAGGGAGTAGACAAAAGTCGCGTATTAAGCGGGGTCGCGTATTAAACGGAATTTGTATAATGTTGCAGGAACTGGATTTATTTACACATCTAATCATATAAATGAACTTTAGAGCTCTCATTTATATGTTTACGGTCAAAAATTGTGTCTTTCACTTATATTTAGATTAAAATTTCACTGTTTTCCACTTTAACATTAGAAAAAAATCTCCTTATTAATCTTTGTGAAAAAAATATTGTTATATTGTTAGAATAGAAAAAAGTAAAAAAAATATAAATGAATTCTCCAACAGCAGTCGTATTTGTTTAATCTTTACCGACTTTGATTTTTTGTTGCCTATAATATGCATTATAAAACATAGTAGTGATATACTTTTAAAACAACACAACAACTAAACAGGTATAATTATTTCTAATCAACAATTTTTATGACACATCTGAGTAATCTGAATTCATCTATATTTCTCTACTACATAAAAACATACACGAAGCGAGAGACTAAGAATGTTAGGAGGCGGGATCAAAGAACAATTGCGCCTTTTCTACACTGTAAAAAAAATCCGACTAGTTTTCCTGTAGGAATCGGAAAAATAGTTGCCCTTATCGTAACGGAAAATTTTCCGACCCAGCTCGGAATAAAATCCGTAAAAAAAAGGAAATAGTCAATAAAACGGTATTTTACGGATTTTATTCCGATTTTACGGATTTTAAAAATATTTTATTATTAATTCCGAGCTGGCTCGGAAATTTTTCTGGTACGATAAGGGCAACTATTTTTCCGATTCTTACAGGAAAACTGGTCGTATTTTTTTTTTACAGTTACTTCAGCGGAGTTTTGTTTTATTCAAATATCTACCACTATTTCCGATTAGCAATTTTGGCCTCAATTAATTTTTTATTAAATGAAGTAAATAATAATTTACTATTCGGAATCTATTCGGAAACAGTGCTTTTTATCTGAATGAAAAAAATCCGCTAAATTAGCAGCACTCAAGAAGAGAGAAGGAATTCGCATCTTGATCAACGAATTCGCGTCTTAAACGTGTTTTTTCCCTCAAAGAGCTGAAAAATTATCGCGTATTAAGCGGGATCGCGTAATAACCGTTCGCGTATTAAACGTGATATTTTTGCATTAGCCTTGTGGGCGATGTTCAAGGGATCGGAAAAAATCCGCGTATTAAGCGGGATCGCGTATTAACCGTGAGCGTCTTAACCGGGTTCGACTGTATTTTGACAACTAAGAAAAAAAGAGACATCCTTTAAGAAGAGAACACTGAAAAAAGATTTTTTAAATATTAATTCCCTGGGGAGATATTTTAAATACTATAAGAATGCATCAAACGCCCATAGATTTAATATTACTGAGGGGAATTCGGAAGCTGAGTGACTAGCAGCGTTAAAGCTGATCTCAAGCCCAACAAGCGCGAAACTTTTCGACACAATGACGTACACATTTTAAAACGTAAATGTATAAAATTGGCAGACCTGACTATGGAAGCGATTTGGAATCGAAATGATTTTCCCATTTTTTTTTTATAAATAAATTACCTATCGAGTTATAACCCGTAAGGCATGGTAACGTCACGGCGACGTCGTTGTGAAGTCACACTGTGATTTTGTGACCGTCGATGTGACGTCACGTGACGTCGTTGTGACGTCATAGTGACTAGAATGTGAGGTCGTTATGGCCGTTTTAGAGATCGTTTGTGACGTCACATTGTGACCACTCTGTGAAGTCACGGTGTGACAAATTTGTGAAAAGTGTGTCATTTGTGACTATTTTGGCATTAACTTTGTGACTAACCTGTGACGACAGAGACAATGCTTTGACGTCACACTGTGACTAATTTGTGAAATATGTGTCATTTGTGACGAACTTGTCATAAACAATGTGATGATTTCAAATGAAAATCAAATTTCAAATTAATTGCTTAAAATGCAATTTTAATTTGAAATTTGATTTTCATTTGAAATATTGTATGCAAGGCGAATGTTTCTCTCTGGAAAAATTTTCAAGTATTCATATAGTTTGAATCGCTGCTGGATTTAATTAAGTTTCGTGTTTGCCCCATGTCGGTGACTCATGATAAATATTCCATCTTGTGCTGCGTTTGTAGCCTTGCCAACATGTACTAGTAAGAAATTTTCCAGGCTGGGTCTCGTTCCATGTGGTTTAGTCAGTAGAATGTCAGTGCGCTATACTGATGGCCCGAATTCAAGTACCGTTATGGAATTTTTTTCACTATGTTGGCTTTTGCGCCTTTTAAGCAATCAATTTGAAATTTGATTTCCATTTGAAATATTGTTTGCAAGGCGAATGTTTCTCTCTGGAAAATTTTCCAAGCATTAATACTGTGATGATTCTTGTTATAAACACTGTGATGAATTTTAAAATAAAGTTTTGTTTGAAATATACAATATTATCTTTTTACCGTACTTTTTAGCAATGTATCGCTATTTTGGAGTCCTATTCTTCTAAAATACTTTTAATTTTTACACTGAAAAAAACAATGCTTATCAACTCGCATCCTTTTTTATTAAGTTCTAAGCTTGATCTTGAGTTCAAGCTTTATATTAAGAATGTTTTGTGTGTTGTGATTTGTTATTATTTTATTAAATACGAACATGGAGTCTAACGGATATTAATACATTTCCTATTTAAAGAAGAATAAGATAAGCCATATTTATTTAAATTTTTTATTCCCGTGTATATTGTATTTTGTTAATATGAGCTAAATAGATTTGGTATGATTTATAGGAAATGACTGATCTGGGAAATAGAAAAAACAAGTAAGGAAAATCATGCGTTAAGCATAGATTATAAAGCACTTTCCAACGCTTCCTGAATGCTTTAACTAGACATCGTAATTTAAGGAAATAACGTAAATAAGATAACTAAGCAAATATTTTAGAAAACGCATAAAACATTTGAAAAACTGATTTCAGCAGTTACCGTTCATAGCCAAATATGTTTTCCAATTCTTTTGAATAGCCCTGTATTTAATCTGTAGGTTGATATATACTAGTATATAATGTGAAAATTCAGTTTAGCAAGAAAATGCATAACAGGTTGAAATTCTCATTCAAAAATTTATACTAATATATAAAAACATACTTGAATACTTTTGTACAACCCTGTAGTTTGCCTAGAATCTTTATTACACGCCACTATTTAGTTAAAATTTAATTCAAATTAAAACACTCTTAAAACTGCTGAAATCACATTTCCAGAAATTATAATTTATAGACGGCCATATATCCATTTCCTTGCGTGACCCTGTGTATCATTTTATCCATATTCTACAAACATTTCTTAGTAAATTAAATGCAGTTCAACATAAAAATCCATAACTCATCTAAAAAACACCTTTAAGCAATTTGCGCCCATACCCCTTAACTCTTACGTATACTTTTGTGTAGCCTTGTATATGAATTATAGCTTTTATATACACCATATACTATGCATAAATATAATGGATCATAAAAGCGCATATTATAATTAAAAATGCATTTCCAGCAATTATCGCTAATGAACAGTACAATATCAACTTTTATAAATATCATAAATTAAAAATATTTTTTTATAAATATTATAACTATCAAATTTTAAAAAGTATAGTAAAGCAGTTTAATCTATAAACTTGTTATCAGGCCTGAAAACACTTTATTTCAATGCTTAATTGTCATATTTTATTTTTTAATGCGAAGTATCGAACGTGTATCGAAAACGTAGAAAATGAGTTTAAAATCGAAGAAAATTTAATAACTGATTCTGAATGTCTACAATTAAATGTTTGATTAAAATCACGAACAGCAAAAACGTGCTTACATACAATTTAAAAAAACAAATATACCAATTTGAAAAACACTATATAATTAGTATTTATAATTGTACTATTAAACAACAACAAAGTACAATAGACGAATTAAATGTATTATTAGATTTAACAATTTCTCAAAAATCTCTCCATATGTTACAAGGAATTCCTATTATTTTATAATTTTGGCAAATGTTAAATCTGAAAACATTGATATGAAGATTTAGGATTTTAAATAATAATTTAAAATATTATTAGTAATGAAAAAAAGTCTTTCAAAAGTTTCACTACTATAGTATGTAAAACGGCATTTCCCATTCAGTATAATGTTAATTTCTAATCTGAAAAACAATCCCAGAACAGCCTCTTTCTATAGGTATAATATAAAACTATTTAACTCATCTCACCAAATATACAAAACAGGAACAAACAATTTAAATTAAATAAGACTTACTTTTTGAGCTTCATAAATTAATTATTAATATCTGTGTCTATCCGAAAATGGCGACGTCTTTTTTCTTCCATTAAAAAAAGCACACGCAAAAGCTTACATTTTAGACTAGTAACTTACCGCATCTGTTAGAACAAAAAGTTCTCTGTTTACCCTGCGGTATCGTGGCAGACGATTTGGGGCAGGTGTGAGTTTATTTCCTTTTATATAAACAGATATGGAACTTATATGTGCAATCATTTTATGAGACTGTCTGTATTTAAATTTTTGTATTTGAAGAATTTTCCAATGTATTTTACCTTTTCTTTTTATCAGTTTTAACCCCCCCATTCTCCCTTTTTCTAAGTAAAGATTGTTTCACACAAATACAAAATATCTTCCTAAAAAATAAAAAGATACAAATAAATATCGAGGATAAAAAAAATTTCTTTGTCAATCGTCATTCTTTTCATGTTAATTTCCTGTAAAATAAAACAATTCGTAAAATAACTTTTTTTTAGAGTCATATCTCTAAAACACAAATTTGAAATACGAATAATAAATTATATCATGGGTTTTGCATAAATTTTGTATTATTTTTATTTATTCGGAAAATGCTAATTTTATTTTAAAAGTCTGAAAGAAGTAGAATTTTTTTTAAAAAATAGTTACTTAAAATAGGTACACTAACAGGAAAAAATATGACTTGAATGCAAATTATAAAGCAAGAAATGTATGTATGACTAAACTCTGAAGACTCTTTCTACGTGCTCATTAAAAGCTGCAGACTTAACTATAATAGAAATTTTTTAGTTTGAAGCCACAAAAGTGTTTCGAATACCAGTGGTCGGTAAAAATAAATTAAAAATTTTCCTTCCTGCAATCTAAATATGTAAAGTGTATATATTTAATATTCCTAATTCTAAATATGTTATCCAAATTGCTCCAGCACGTACCATTTTTCCGAGAAACACTTTTATAATAATAAGAATAAGAGAAGGATTATTATATTAAATTGCAATACTAGATAAAATTGAAATCAGGAAAAAAGTATACTTTCACACTCTTAGATATCAAATTGATAAAATATAGCATGGAAATCTAGTTTGTTGATACTTGTACCGTGCATTTTCCTTTATATCCCCCCCCCCCCCCCCCACACACACCATCTTTTCGTGTCTGAATTTACTACTTGCTACCCACTAATATATTTTCATTCCTTATGCCGCTGTAACGCGGGCCTTTTTAAAACATTTCTCTTCATTTTCAAAGATTTTTGAAGTTCATATTTTTCTCACACTGTGACTTACAATATGGGTTACAATTTTTTACAATTTATTACAATTTTTTTTTGTGAGTGTGTCGTGACCTACGTTACATGCAGTGACATAACAATTCTTTTTTATTGCCAGAAAAATAAAATTTTACAGTAACAACATGTTTTGAAGATTTTTTGTAATTTTTTAAAGTTTTCTAAGAAGTTCACATCTCATTCACAATGTGACATCACTGAGTGGTGGCATTTCGGTCACAGATGTGACGTGACCACAGTGACTCACAGTGACGTCACAACGACGTCACTGTGACCATGCATGCTATGAGGGAAACGTTTTTGATCACGTCAAAAGGCTTTTTTCTCCCTTCGTTGACTGGTTTTTCTGCTTTCGGCGGGAAATTCCGTTCAAAACACCCACTTTGACAGCGTTTTTTAAAAGATCTGCGTTTGCAAAAAAAAAAACGGAAAACGTCTTTTGATTGCCTAGTTTCTGAATAACAAGTCAGTTTTATGCGTTTCCGAATAAAAATGAATTGAAACATGTCATAAAGTTGCCCCTCTGGATTTGAGAACAGCCTTAATACAGTGCTTAATACAGTGAAACTTTTGAAAACAAAACCAATCTGTAAAGAAACATTTTTATGATTCCGCCGAAAGATATACGGTACAAATCTACCTGTTAAAACAGAATATTTTTTCGGTTCCTAGCTTTTTTGTTTTTAGAGGTGTAAAACCTATGTAATTTGATTATCAAACTTTGTGAAAACGATACCTGTGTATAGCGAAATCCTTCCTGAAACGTAACAATTTCATAGTCCCTGCGTAATCAATACCTACCCTTCTCAATCTGAAACCTCCGCAAAGCTGAATTATTTTCGGTTCCTAGCGATTTCGCTTCTCACACACTTTACTACATAAGATTAATGTGCTTATTTAATGCAGTGAAACGTTTTAAGATAAGATTTCAGTCTAAGACAAGACCCGAGAAAGATTTCGGTTTAGACAGGTTTCCGCCTTAGCAGGCATATTTGTATGATATTCTTTCCACAAGGAAAATTAATATTTCCGTTATAGACAGGTAGAGTTTTCATAGGATTTACTGTATTTTTATGTCCCGATTTAGAAGCTAAAAAAATTGCGGAATTCTGCTTTACATGTTTCGTATTTGTATGTTTTTCATGTATACATATCATATTCAATTTCATCCATACATGTCCAAATTTGTTCATACGACACAAGTAAACTGACAGTTTCATTTTTGATTTTTCACCTAAAATTTTCGAATTTTTCATTCTATTTCTTATTTTTTTTCCCTTTTTTGCTTTTTCTTTCTTTTTTACTTTTTGTTTTAAGAAGATCTCTCATTTTACTATATAAGATTTTACAATATCAGATTATTGTGCTTATTTAATACATTGAAACATTCTAAGACGAAATTTCAAGTGACCAGAGAAAGATTCCGTTTTACACAGGTTTCCGCCTTAGCAGGTATATTTGTATAATATTCCTTCTGCAAGGAAAATGAATACTTCCGTTATAGACAGGTAGGGTTTTCATAGGATTTACTCTAGGCCGAAAGTAAGGGGAGGTGCAGAGGGGGCATGTGCCCCGGGCGCCAGAACGGAGGGGCGCCAAATGGAGATTTTATTTGTCGTTTTTTCTGACGTCTATGTTTAGCATGGTATTGTTAAAATCGTCTTTTCTGGGGTATGTCAAAGCATAGAAGTTAGAAGGATCTGAGGAGGATATGGGATAAGGATCATGTATAAAGCGGAATTTTTTTCTGTTCATTTCTTTTCCATTTTCAAGATTTTAACGAATCAATATTTGACAAAGTTGATTACGTAGTTCAGTATTACATATTTTAAGATTACATATTTAAAATTTTTAAATAGTCGGCCATTAGAAACTTAGTAAAATTCTCTTTATAACTTTACTTTGCAGAGGAGGGGAAGGGGGGCCAAAATCCATGTTTGCCCCGGGTGCAAAAAAGACTTGTTTCTGCCGTGAACTGTATTTTTATGTCCCAATTTAGAAGCTACTAATTTAGAAGTCCCCTTTTGTAACAGTGAACCTGGCAACACTAAATGTAAGTATATACAGTTCAGCCCCGATTATCCGCGGAATTGGGTGGCAAGGGCATCGCGGATAACAAAAATCGCGGATAACCCGAAAAAGACTGAATAGGGTGCAAACACGAAAAAAAAAAAAAGAAACTTCAACATAAAAACCATGTTTTAGTGTACCAAAAACATAATAAAACGTTGAAAATATATACATATGCACAGCAGAAACCTTTGCTTTACGTCTAAATCACCAAAATAAAGAACAGTAAACAAGAAACAATGCCATACATACTGCACAAAAAAAGTGGAGTTACACCTTTAAAAAAAAAAAAATCAGTCCCTTGTTTTTGCTTCTTGCTTTGGAAACACATTTATTATTATTATTATTATTCTAAATTGCAAACTATTGTTTTTCTTTTAGTATGGAATAATTTTTATCTTGAAAATGAAGCTATTCTTGATATGCGCTCCTGGAATTTATCATAATAGCCTTATTTAATTGTTAAATATTTTAATTGCTGTGTTTAAGTTTGGTTAATAAAATCAAGAAAAGACATCAAGACTTTATATCCGATATTTCAAACATGGCAACCGAATCTAGAAATATTCTTCTATTACTTTCGAATGCAGGATTTTTCCTGTTTATATTTATTAGTAGGGCTTATTGTATTTTCCTTCCTGTTGGCTTGAATTTAAAAAAAAAATCGCTTCGAGGATAAACCGCACCGCGGGTCATCCGCTCGCGGATAATCGGGGCTTTACTGTAATACATTTAACATTACTCAAACATTTATTACTCAATAACATCAATGTCTGACAATTGTAAAAAGTAATTTTCGAAGCCGAAAAGTAATCCGTTTAGAAGATATTCCGGAAGGTGATTTACGACACACTTCCGCAGTGTCAATTCAGGATGACCACCCAAATGGGCAGAAAGTTTGTTGTCGCCGAACCGATAAAAAAGCAATCAGCAATAGGACGCCTTCTCTGCGGGATAAAATCTGCTGTCCGTTTCCTCCTACAACCCAATCAAAAATCGCGTATGTTACCGCATTTAGGCGGTCCTTTAAATAATCAGATACGGTAATTTCAGTGTTCATCTGACAGCAGAAGAGGTACTATTTTTGAGAAGTTGGTGATAGAAATATACATTTTATTTTGCGGATTATATTTTAAAATTTCAGAATGGTTCTCAATTATTCCAATTCTTGTGGTGCTAAGCAAGTCTGCAGATATGGATCTTGTTCTCATGCCCAAAACGTTTATATTTTGCCGACAAAGGAAACTCCGGAGGATTCCAAGCCAAAGGAACAGGAATTGCATCAGGTATGTACCTCTTGTATTGTTTATTTTTATTATCGCTTTTAAAAAGTAGCGTTTGATGAAATTTCATTTATGCATATTTCTGAAGAAAAGAAAAATAGCGGAATTCTACTTACACGTTTCTTATTTTATATGTTTTTCATGTATATACTTATCATATTCAGTTTCATCCCTACGTGTCCAAATTTGTTTATACGACGCATGTAAACTGATAGTTTCATTCTTGATTTTTCACTTAAAATTTTCGGGAACTTCATTTTTCCTATCTTTCATTTTTTCTTTCTTGCTTTTTTTTTTTTTTCTCTCTTTTACTTTCTGTCATAATTTTTTTATGACATTTTAATTTTAATTTTTTTTTTTTTTTAATTTTTATCTCTAAAAAAGATTACTTGTGAAGAGAAGGATGGGAATAAGTTTTCGAAAAGATTTGAAAGACATAAAATTGTTTTAAATACTACTTGCATATTTAAATAAATTTAAATTTCTTTAAAATATCTTAATCGCACAAGTAAAAAAGATGCTTTATGATCAATAAAATATATTATCAGAATTTTATTATTATTTTCACTTTCTCATTATGGATAAATAACGTTTATTTTCACGAATAAGGTTTTCCCTCTGCTCATTTTTTATGCATTTTAATTTTTAATGCTTGTAAATGGTGTTTCACTGCATTTTTTATTTTGGTAATTTTTTTAATTATGTTATCGACTATTAAAGAAATAATTAAGTCTTTTCTTTTTATGAAATTATGAATTTGCTTTTAAGAAGTTCACAACAGTCTCAAGGTTCTTTTTAATTCGCATGAATTTATGTCACTGTATTTTTTATTTTATACATTTTTCAAATTATTATGCGGACTGTTATAGAAATAACTTAGATTTTTCACTTAAAATTTTCGAGATTTTCATTCTTCCTATTTCTCATTTTTTCTTTCTTGCTTTCCTCTTTTACTTTATATTTTAAAAAAGATCTCTAAAAAAGATTACTTGGGAAGAAAAGGATCAGAATAAGCTTTTGAAAAGATTGAACGTCATAAAATTGTTTTAAGTACTACAAGCATATTTAAAAAATTTTAAATTTTCTTAAAATATCTCAATAACACAAATAAAAAAGTTGCTTTATCTCACTGAAATAAACTATCATAATTTTATTATTATTTTCACCTTCTCATTATAGATAAATAATGTTTATTTTCAGATATAAGTTTTCCCGATTATACATTTTTTAGGCTCTTTAATTTTAATTGCGTATGACGTTTCACTGTATTTTTGATTTGTGAATTTTTTAAATATTTTATCAACAATTAAAAAAATAACTAAGTATTTTTTTTTATGGAACTATGAATTTGCTTTTAATAAGTTCATCATAATCTCACGGTTCCTTTTATTGCATATGCATTTTCTTTCATAGTAATTTTGATTTCATATATTTTTTTTCAAAACATTGCCTGGTTTTTTTTCTTTCTTTTTAAGAATTTATGAATTTGATAAAAAAAAAAATAATAATAATAATAATTATAATAATAAAACCATTGTAATCTCACGATTAATTTAAATTCGTATAGATTGGAGTTTCAATGTATTTTAGTTTTCATGAGTTTTTTACGCTATTCTATGGATTATTAAAGAAATGACTATCCCTTTTTTAATGAAAATATGAATTTGGTTTTAAGAAGTACATCATAGTCTCACGATTTCTTTTATTGCATATACGTTTTCTTTCACAGTATTTCTGATTTAATAATTTTTTCAAAATATTGTCCGGATTTTTAAAGAAATAACTACGTCTTTTTCAAGAACTTATGATTGATTTTTTAAAAAATCATTGCATTCTCGCGGTTTCTTTAAATTCGTACGTAGATTGGAGTTTCAATGTGTTTTAGTTTTTATGAATTTTTCACATTATTATATGGATTATTAAAGAAATAAGTCCCCCTTTTTAAATGAAAATATGAATTTGGTTTTAAGAAGTTCATTATAGCCTCACGCTTCCTTTTATTGTATATACGTTTTCTTTCACAGTATTTCTGATTTAATAATTTTTTCAATGTATTGTCCGGATTGTTAAAGAAATAATAACTACGTCTTTTTCATAAAGTTATGCATTCGATTTTTTTTTTAATCATTGTATTCTCACAGTTCCTTTAAATTCATATAGATTGGAGTTTCAATGTATTTTAGTTTTCATGAATTTTTTAAATTATTCTATGGATTATTATAGAAATAACTAAGTCCTTTTTTTTTCAAAATAAAAATATGAATTTGCTTTAAAGAAGTTCGCCATAGTTTCAGGGTTCTTTTTATTGCGTATAAATTTTCTTTCACAGTATTTTTTATTTCATAATTTTTTATAATTTTATGGATTTGATTTTTATAAAAAAAAAAAAATAATAATAGTATTGTCCCAGTTCCCTTAAATTTGTATAAATGGTTTTTCATTATATTTTAGTTTTCATGAATTTTTAAAAATATTTTATGGATTATTAAAGAAATAAACAAGTCTTCTTTTTTTAAAGGAAAATATGAATTTGGTTTAAAGAAGTTCATCATAGTCTCACAAGTCCTTTTATTGAATATACGTTTTCTTTTACAGTATTTTTGATTTCATAAATTTTTCAAAATATTGTCTGGATTGTTAAAGAAATAATAACTACGTCTTTTTCATAAATTTATGCATTCGATTTTTTAAAAATCATTGTATTCTCACGGTTCCTTTAAATTCATATAGATTAGAGTTCCAATGTATTTTAGTTTTCATGAATTTTTCAAATTATTCTATGGATTATTATAGAAATAACTAAGTCCTCTTTTTTTTTTTTTTTCTCTTTCAAAATAAAAATATGAATTTGCTTTAAAGAAGTTCGTCATAGTTTCAGGGTTCTTTTTATTGCGTATAAATTTTCTTTCACAGTATTTTTTATTTCATAATTTTTTATAATTTTATGGATTTGATTTTTATAAAAAAAAATAATAATAATAATAGTATTGTCCCAGTTCCCTTATATTTGTATAAATGGTTTTTCATTGTATTTTAGTTTTCATGAATTTTTCAAAATATTTTATGGATTATTAAAGAAATAAACAAGTCTTCTTTTTTTAAAGGAAAATATGAATTTGCTTTTTTTAAGATGTTCGTCACAGTCTCACAGTTCCCTTTTATTGCGTATATAAATTTTCTTTCAAAATATTTATTATTTGTAATTTTTTCAAAACATATAGTTTATTAAAGAAATAACAAAGCCTTTTTCATAACTTTATGGATTTGATTTTTATAAAAATAACAGTATTTTCACAGTTCTTTTAAATTCGTATAAATGGTGTTTTGCTGTATTTTAGTTTTCATGATTTTTTTTTCAAAATATTTTATTCCTTATTAAAAAAACACCAAGTCTTTTCTTTTTTTAAATGAAAATATGAATTGGCTTTTTTAAAGATGTTCATCATAGCCTCGCAGTCCCTTTTGTTTTATTGAGTATAAATTTTCTTTCACAGTATTTTTGATTTTATAAATATTTAAAAATAGTATTTGGATTGTTTAAGAAATAACTAAGTCTTTTTCATGAATTTATGGATTTATTTTTTTTTTAAATCCATAGTATTTTCACGGCCACTTTGCATTCGTATAAATGGAATTGAATTGTATTTTAGATTTAATGATTTTTTCAAATTATTATATGGATTATTAAAGAAATAATTAAATCTTCTTATAAAATTAGAAATTTGTTAGAATTTATAATCATGTTCCGCCTTTTTTCAGTGCGTATAAATAGTGCATCGTACTTTTGATTTAATGAACTTTTATAGTTGTTATTGTACGGGTTATTAAATAAATAAGTCTTTTTTATGAAATTATGAATTTGTTTTTAACAATTTCATAATGTTCTCACGGTGTCTTTAAATTTGCATAAACAGGTTTTTCTTTGTATTTTAGTTTTCATGAATTTTTTAAATTACTTTATGGATTATTAAAGAAATAACAACTTTTTTTATGAATTTATATTTTTTTAATTTTAGAAATTGACCTTTAAGTTGCGTATAAATAAGATTTCTCTGCATTTTTCATTTCATAAATTTTTGGAATTATTTTGCAGATTACTAAAGAAAAATCTTTTTTCTGTTATTTTGAAATTGTTTTTAATAAATTTGTGATATTCTCGTGTTGTCTTTAAATGAGTATAAATGGCATATCCTACATTTTTGATTTCATGAATCTTTGACTTTATTTTATGGATTATTTAGAAAAATCTCAGTATTTTTTCATGAATTTATAAATTTGTTTTTAAGCAATTCATAATGTTCCCACGTCCCTTTAAATGCTTATAAATATTGTTTCTCTATATTTTTTGTTTCATTATCTTCCCAATTATTTTAAGAATTATAGTAAACAAGTAAATGAGTTTTTTTTGGGTTGGGGGGGTGGGATGTGGGGTTGCAAAATTTTGGATTTATTTTTAAGAAATTTATATATTTCGATCATTTTATAAATAATATATTATTTTATTTAAAAAAAACTGTTTTATGAAAATCGTTTGCATAGTTTCAAACATTTATATAGAATATTCTCATGATCACTTTAAACGGGTGTAAATGATGTTAAACTGTATTCTTATTTTCATCACATTTTATTCATAGGCGCCGACTTTACGAGGCAATCAGGCATACTTCTACCACTAATTTAAAAAGTTTTTTGTCTTTTGCGATAACTGTGAATAATTAACATAAAAATATCATTTTAAAGTTAGTGGTAGAAGTTTGCCTAGTTTACCCCCATTGAGTCGATGCCTGTGATTTTATGGATTATTAAAGAAATCCTCGACTTTATAGGCAGTCAGGGATACTTCTACCATTAATTTTTAAAAAGGTTTTTGTCCTATTCACTAACTATGAATAATTAAGATAAAAATATCACTTTAAAATTAGTGGTGAAAGTATGCCCAGTTTACCCCGTTGAGTCGGCGCCTGTGATTTTATGGATTATTAAAGAAATCACAGTTTTTTTGTTGTTTTTTTTTTTCTTTTTTTTTTTTTTTTGTATGAACTTGTTTTTCCGAAAATTGATGGTATTTCACTGTATTTTAGATTTCCAGATTTTTTCAAATTATTATATAGATTATGAAAAAAATAACTAAATCTTAAAATTAAGACTTATTTTTCGGAAATTTTGTATCTTTCGATCATTTTATTAAAAAAAATTAATTTTTTATGTAAAAAAATCGTTTTTAAAAATAGTTTGCATTGTCTCAAACCTTTCTATAGAATATTCTTATGATTGCTTTAAATGGGTGCAAATTATGTTATATTTTTATTTTCCTCACATTTTATGCATAGTCACCGACTTTTCGGAAGTAATAGGCAATCGGGCATACGTCTACCACTAATTTAAACAAGCTGGAAATTGCATGTCAAACGTGGCAAATGTGGTGCGTTCGTACTATGTTTTATAAATATTTTTTGCACCGTATATTGTACTGAATATATATTTTAGTGCACTTCATAAGTGCATAGCAGTTTCATCCTGTTCGAAAAGTTGTATAACATCATTAAAATGCACTTGGAATAGTTTTTTCTAATTGGCCGTAATGTAACGGAAAAATTTGACTGTCCCCGTAATTAAACTATACATCCGATTTTTATAAAATTTGATATGACTCGACAAAATTTTTCAACAATTATATATTTAAAAAGTCCTTCCGGCCAGTGCCGGGAGGAAGAGGTAGCTTTCATATTCCTTATTTTATAAAAGCCAACTTATATTATTCAAACACACGAAGCTCAATTAAGTGGAAACCGAATGTAGGAGATTCAATACTAATTTTTATCAATACTAAATCATTATGAATGAGAATTTCGCGAAATTAGTCAGCTTTATCCAAGCTGCTTTTATTTAAAGTAACTTATATTTGGCTGCCAAATTCGGCGATTTCTTAAAGTGCCTGCCATTTTAAGACAACATGGTGGATGAGGCTAACCAGTGAACTTGGTCGAGACCTTAGTAATTGCTGTACACATGCTCACTCACATCGGAATCGGTTGATATATACGAGTGCTGTCGCAGGCAAAAAATCAGATTTTTCAAAATGTCTACCACGTTAGAAATTGAAACTTCTATATCTGAGCCATTTTTTAAGATAAAGACAAACAAAAAATGCTCCTGAATCCTTATATCAAGGTCAAATACTTAAGAAAGAAACCTTTTTCAATTTCTAATTTTTTGCACCTCATTTTAAATATATATATTTTTTAATTTAATAGCCGCCATTTTGAAACAAGATGGCTGATGAAGCTGGCCAGCGAACTTGGTCGAGATATTGATGTATACTATCACATGCCTTCTTCCATCGAAATAGGCGAATAGGTGTGGTATCGCGAGACAAATACAAGATCGTTTCAAAGTGTTAGCCATGATAGAAATTCAAAGTGCTATAATTCAACCACTTTTTAAGATATAAACAAAAGAACAAATTTTCAGAAACAAAAACTGCTCCAGAATCTTTGTATCAAGGCCAAACACATAAAAAAAATCTTTTTCATTTTCCAATTTTTTAATACCTCATTTTAAATTTTAAATTACATTTTTTTTTAAAAAATGGCAACCCTTTTGAAACAAGATGGCGAATGAAGCTGGCCAACGAACTCGGTCGAGACATTGGTATGTACTATGTACAGACCAAGTTACATTCAAATCGGTTCATAAATACGCCTGTTATCGCGTGACAAAAATCAGGTCGTTTTAAAATGTCAGCCACAATAGAAATTCAAAATGTTATAACTCAGCCATTTTTTTAGATATAGACGAAACAAAACCTGTTCCGGAATCTTTGTATTAAGGTCAAACACATACGAAAAAACTCTTTTTCATTTTCCAATTTTTTGGTATCTCATTTTAAATTTAATTTTTTTTTAATTTTTTTAAATGGCCGCCATTTTGAAACAAGATGGAGGATGAAGCTGGCCAACGAACTCGGTTGAGTTATTTGTATATACTATGTACACACCAAGGTACATCCAAATCTGTTCATAAATACGTCTGTTATCACGTGGCAAAAATCAGGGCGTTTCAAAATGTCAGCCACACTAGAAATTCAAAATGCTATAACTCAGCCATTTTTTAAGATATAGACGAAACAAAAACTGCTCCCGAATCTTTTTATCAAGGTCAAACACATAAGAAAAAAATATTTTTCATTTTCCAATTTTTTGGTATCTCATTTTAAATTTAATTTTTTTTTAATTTTTTTAAATGGCCGCCATTTTGAAACAAGATGGAGGATGAAGCTGGCCAACGAACTCGGTTGAGTTATTTGTATGTACTATGTACACACCAAGGTACATCCAAATCTGTTCATAAATACGTCTGTTATCACGTGGCAAAAATCAGGGCGTTTCAAAATGTCAGCCACACTAGAAATTCAAAATGCTATAACTCAGCCATTTTTTAAGATATAGACGAAACAAAAACTGCTCCCGAATCTTTTTATCAAGGTCAAACACATAAGAAAAAAATATTTTTTCAATTTTCAATTTTTTGGCACCACATTTCCAATTTAAATTTTTCTTAAAATTTTAAATGGCCGCCATTTTTAAACAAAATGGCGGATGAAGCTGGACAACGAACTCGGTCGAGACATTGGTCTGTACTATGTATAAACGAAGTTACATCCAAATCGGTTCATAAATACGCCTTTTATCGCGTGACAAAATTCAGGACGTTTCAAAATGTCAGCTTCGCTAGAAATTCAAAATGCTATAACTCAGCCATTTTTTAAGATATAGACGAAACAAAAACTGCTACGGAGTCTTTGTATAAAGGTCAAATACATAAGAAAAAAATATTTTTCCATTTTCAATTTTTTGGTACCACATTTCAAATTTAATTTTTTTAAAATTTTTAAATGGCGGATGAAGCTGGTCAACGAACTCGGTCGAGACATTGGTATGTACTATGTACACACCGAATTACATCCAAATCGGTTCATAAATACGAGAGTTACAGTGTGACAAAGGTCAGATATATATATATATATATATGTCAATTTTGAACGGAGGGTGGTTTCGGTGTCTGGGGGTCATGATCGATGAAAATATACCAAAATTTTTTGAAATCGCTTTCCTCCGAACGGCTGCAGTAGGTAGCTTTTTGTAAAGAAAGCTACCTAAATGTCAGACTATTAGGTTGGGTAGTTTTTGCTCTGTTATATGCAGACGGGCGGGCGGACAGACTGACGGTTCGAACGACGACTATAGGTGCTACGTATTTATATAATAACGAACGCACCTAAAGTTTTTGTCATATTTAATAACTGCTAATAATTAAGACAAAAATATCATTTTAAAATTAGTGGTGGAAATTTGCCTAGTTTACGACGTCGCCTCCATTAACTCCTTGAGGGGCGGTGTGATATATTATAATCTCCTACGATTAATGAAGATTTGCACCAGAAAAATGTATTAAATTTTACTTTTCTAACTTTTGTGGAAAAAAAAAAGACTTCGATTCGAAGACTGTTTGGTCGAGGAGCCTAGGGCCACTTGCCCCACATCCCCATCACATAAGACTGGATGAAGATAACTGGTGAGTTACACATAAGCGTGAGTAAAACAGTCGAAGATGTTACCATGCCAAGCTTTGGTAGTGGTCGGGGCAAGCCCCTCCCACAGGAGCAGAAGGACGGAAAAGCAGCTTACAAACAAAAAAAGACCCTTTACATGGACCATATATTTTTACATAATTAAATAATAAATTTTGCCTATCAAATTTCAGAAACTATATACAATGGGAATGATGCTCCCCCCGGTAGCGCAGATCATGGCCCTGAAAAGGGCCCTTTGCTAGCCGTTAGGTTCGCATCAGCGGAGCGCCCGCAACAGCGTGCACTCCATAGGAACTAAAGTCGAAATGCCTCTCAGTCGAGGCTCAGTAAAATTGCCTTTTCTATTTTTGCAATAAAGTTTTTGGAAGATTCCGGTGTGAATTCGACATTACAGAAATACAAAAGTATGCCTGAGAGAGGTTTTTTTTTTTTTTTAATTAAATTATGATCTTGTTTTCTGAAATTTAATAGTGTTTCACTGCATTTTAGATTTTAAGACTTTTTCAAATAATTATAGATTATCAAAGAAATAAAAAATAATTAAATCCCAAGTTGTTTTTTCTTTAAGAATTTCTAGTATTTTCAACGCTTTTTTAAATGCATATAAATAGCGTTTCGACATACTTTTGGTTTCATGGTTTTTAAAAATTATTTTATGTTTTTTTTTTTTTTTTTTTTTAAATAAGTAAATCTTTTTCTTTTATGAAATTATGAATTTGTTTTGAGTAATTTCTTAATGTCTTTGCGGACTTTTTAAACGCGGATAAAGGAAATTTTATTGTATTTTAATAATTTATTTTTATGAACAATTAAGAAATAACTCAGACTTTTTTTTAAATAGTTATTCGCTTTTAATAAATTCTTAATGCTCTCTCATGGTCCCTTTAAATGAGTTTAAATGGTGTTTCTCTCTTTCTAATTTCGTGAATTTTTCAAATTATGGATTTTTTTTTTTTGCTGAAATAACTTTTTTATGCAATTATGAATTTGTTTCTAATAAATTAATATTATAAAGTTCTTGAAAAAAATCCATATTTATAGTCCATTAAAATTAAAAGAAGAAATATATAATTAAAAGTAAAGATCGACCGAAACAGGCTTTTACGACCGAAACCAAAACAGAAACATAATTTCGGTAATCTTCTCATTTTCGGCCGAAAACGAAAATGTCCAAAAGAAATTTTTAAGTAGTTAATACATACATAAATATACATAATTATTAATTGATTATACGTGTTTATTAAATATAAATAAATATTAATTAGTTATACGTGTGGCCCAAGTTGGCTCTCTGTGCCACTAACGAAAACTTTTTATTTTCATATAAAATAAAACGTTATTGATTCCTCAACGATACTGAATTGTTTTCTAATTATACGAATTTCCTCTAATTAAAAAATATTTCAGGTATACATACGTCGATTTATTTTCTAGTGATTTTTGTAAATGATCATCTGTTATACTAGAACTTTCTCAAGGAGTATTCGAAACATTTCTGCGCCTTCAAACGAAAAATTCTCTATTACTGTTAAATCTGCAGCTTTTAATGAGCACGTGAAAAGCATCTTCAAAGTTTAGTCATATATGCATTGCTTGCTTTATAATTTGCACTCACGTCTTGTGTCATTCATGATTGATAATTATAAACAGTGAAGTTCATAGCAATAAAAAAAAAATTAGCGTCTTATTTGAGCCAATACAGCTCAAATCAATGAGTACTGTTGAGGAATGAATCTCCAAACGAGATTTTTGGATCCAAACGGGATCCAAGAAACGAGATTTTTTGGAATACGGATAGTTTCGGTCCGGCCGAATTTTTGGCAACATTTTCGCGGAAAACGAATTTTTGGTGAAACTCGGATCTTGGGTCGAAAACGAAAATGAATCCGAATTTTCGGTTGATCTCTATAATTAAAAGCATGTGCAAATTAGCAGATTTTGCAATGTTTTCGCTTTTAAATTAGTGGTAGATTATTCCAATACGTCATACCATTATATATATAAGGACAATATCATATTAATTTCTAATAGTATACTATCTTAAATGAGAATAAAATGCATAATGAGTGTATTTGTTATACCTAATGCTATGACAGTTTGGATTTTAATTTGGTATTTTTTTTTTTTTTTTTTTCCTCTATCCTTTTTAATCTTGTTTCATTTTGAACTTAATTGGAGTTCAATGGTTTATTTCTCGGTTTTCTGTGAGTGGTAGTCCCAAATTCATATTCTTTAGCTAATTTATGGCTAATATGAAGATGAAACCACACATTTTATTTGTGGAATTTAAGGCATTTGGGACCCGATGATTCTGTCTGAGTTCTACAAATTTCCATCATTCCATTTATGTTATTCAATTTCGTCTGTTTTTTACTATGTTTTTGGAATCTATGTTAAGTGTGTTATGGGAAACTGTATTTGTTAATGTCATTTTATTCACATTTTCACGGTTTTTGTTGGTGGTCGGTAATGTTTATTTAATAGTTATGCTATATATATATAATTGCTTTTTAAATTTTCACATTTAGTTACATAATATAATGCTATATTTTACTATCTCAAATATTCCTCATCTTTTTAAATGTTATTTATATTCTCATTTTTATATTACAATATTTTGTCTTTAAAATAGTTAATTTAATCAATTGCCCTTTTATTTATTTTTATATAATTCTTTTTTTTTTTTTTTTTTTTTTTTTTGTATTAATTTATTTCCTATTCTTTATTTTATTTGGTATTCACTCAGTACTTATTATTAAGTTTATTCCTATTTTTCCATTCTACTTTAACTAAAAGTTAATCTAAGTCTTTTCTTGATTTCTTCAATTAATTCCATTCCCTTTTTTTTTGTGGGGGGGGGGGGGGGGGTTAAAGATGACAGCACTAAACATTATTGTTATTAATCCAGTTCCAATTTACATTTTTTCCTTTCTTACACCAGATGGCTATTCAGTCAGATGCTCAACTGTAGCTCACATGTTAAAATAGTCTTAACTATGTTTTCCATCCTGATATTCTGTAGTTTTGACTCCTAGTGTGTAATTTAGGTATTGTGCTCTAATAATTTTTAATATTCTGTATGAGGTGTATCTTTCTTTAGATCTCTTATATTTTTATTATCCATTTTCTGTAATGTTTGCGTTATAAGGAGCTAAATTTTGTCATTTTAGGCTTAATGCCGACAAAATTGGATGAAATAACGCTTCTTCTATGAATGAACTCACAAGCTCCTCTGACGATTCTGTGGGTCATGCATAGTTTCTTATTTTACATACTGGTTTCCTATATGTTCATTTCTAAATCATCTTTAGAACGTTACAAATTTCTTCATATATTTGTGATTTCAAATTTATTATATATATATATAATAACGATGAAATCACAAATATATATTTAGAACAGCTTTAAAGGAATTATATATTTCTTAAAGCTAAATTCTTGAATCCCGAAAGAAAAGAATACAAAAATACCTGAAAACCGATATCTGAATAATAAATAAATTCCAATCGCGTAGGTTCCAGTTTTTTATGTTTTCTTTCGGAACAGTTTGCCTTGTTTCTTTACTAAAAATAAATTCCGCTCCGGATATGGGATCAAAAGATTACAGAAAAGATCAGGCAGAAGACGTGCTACGGCGTCCAATGAGTTTAGTGAACTTTTGAAGGTAAAACATCGTTCCTTATGAGATTGTTGTGAAAATTCAGTAGTTCTTAAGATTCTGAGACTGAGAGAATGAAATAAATTTGGCAAAGAAATAACTTACTAAATAAAGGAGTTAACTTGTCGAAGTTTCAAAAGGAAGCATAATAAACAGCAAGAGTGGGTAACAAAGTTGATCAGGAAAATATTATAGAATTATTAAGGCTGTTCTTAACTGCTCTGCTCAAAAAGCGCAAAATGTTTTGACACATTTACAAATTCATTTTTTAACGGAAAGATATAAAATTGGAAAGCCTGGTCATGTGGAACAGATTTGAAATTGAACTGTTTTTTCCATTTTTGATCAATCAATTACCTATTGAGTTATAAGCCTTTTTGATCACGTGACAAACACGTTTTTCGCCCGCTCTTGCGTGCTTATTCTCCATTCGCGCGGAAACTCAGTTCAAAACGTCCTCTTTCACACTCTTTTCTGAAAGATCTATTGCGTTTGCAAAAAAAAAAAAAAAATGGAAAAAACAGATCGATGACATAGTTTCTGAACAACAACACCAGCTAGTTTCATGCATTTTCGAACAAAAATAAATTAAAACTTATGTCAGAAAGTTGCCCTTTTGGATTTGAGAACACTCTTAATAGATTGCTAGGTAAAAATTAGTATGGTGCATGAAAAGTATTGAAAACTTAATCAAGTCTATTAAAACCAAGTTAAGGAATAGCTTTGTTTGTATTAAAAAAATAGAAGTATAAAATATATAAGTAATATATACTTTTTTTTTATGCCATAGCTTAATGGTTTACATATAGTATAACTTTCGGAAAATAGATTTTCTGCAAGTTGCAGTTTTATCAACTGAAGAGGGACTACTTTATGGTTCTGGAATAAATGATTATATGCCTGTAGAATAATAATAATAATAATAATAATAATAATAATAATAATAATATTAATAATAATATTAATAAGTATCGTACTGATATTATAACTCAAATATTTAAACTCGTTTTTCTCAAAAGTGTAACTTTCAAATCGGTGACAACGATTAGTGTAAAAGTACTGAATCGATTCACTTCTAATTTTGTTGATTTTAACTTATATAATTACGTAAAGATTGGACGAAGGATTTCTTTTCTACTTTTTTTTAATAATTAAAAAAAGACTGAGATTTATAAGCTATTTTTGTAAAATTAAGAGAAAAACTTAGTTCGGAGATAACATTTTTTTCCCCAACCAATTAAAGGATAGCGAATAAAAGAAAAGCGGTTTGAGTACATTAACGCACGATAGTTTAGAAGATTAGAATGCTACATCTTTTTTAAAAGTATTTATATGCATTTAAAAAAATTTCTTTTCAGAACATATCGAATTAATAATTTTAATATTCTTCATATCGCAAAATTTTTACATTCTGCACTGGTCAAGACTTTTACTATAAAGATAAAAATAAAAACAACTAACATTCTTATTGTAAATGCTTTTATTAAGTTCTCGATTTTGAAAATTATTATTTTTTTTTTTCACTGTTCTATGCAAATTTGCATCTTCCGTATTATATTAAATTTATTTAATATCTTGAACATCTAATGATCATAATGTATAAACGCACCAAGTAGTTATATGTCTACATATTTTTATTATGTAGTAATTTAAAAATTTAATAATATGGTAAATAAGTTTTAATTTGAATTCAAAGAATAATTCAAGAATATTCTAATTTTGAAAAGTGCTTATTACCTTCCTTAAAAATGCTTACATTAATTAATAAAAGGGCTATAGGCAGTGTTGAATTCAGACACTTTTCTCCGGGAGAGATTTCTGTGGCTCGGGGGGGGGGGGCATTATAGACTTCCGGGGGGGGGGGGATTGCACTTTTTGACCATTGAAAACACAAAATCTCAAATCTTCCGGGGGGGGGTCATCTCATTGCTCTAAGGGGGAATGTCCCCCCCGGGTCACCCCCTGAATTCAACATTGGCTATAGGTCATTCAAATTAAGAAAGAAATTAAATAAATATAGGGGTTGTCAATTTTTGCCAAGGAGTTTCAATTTTGGCTTTTTTCGGTTATTTGGCGAATTTATAAACATAAATTAATAAATATTTGTAATTTTCGAGCAAAACAGGTTTTTAATACAGAAACCGAACTGAATCCGAATTTCGGTTATCTTCTTAGTTTCGGCAAAAAACGAAACTGTCTTAAAAATAAATTTAAAGTGAATAATTAACACACACACACATACAAATATACATATATATATGTATGCATGTATATAGTATGTATATATAGTAATGTATAATTATTAATTTATTATGCGTATATAGAAACACATTTCTAAAAAACACACGTATGTGTGCGCATATAAGTTTCAAATTAAATCAAAACATTAATAATAATACAACTTTTGTATTTTATTACTTTATAACAAACAATAACCATACTCATTTATTAATTAAGAAAAACATTAATTTAATAAAAGACTTTTGTTTTCTCTTTTAGATATTTTTGACGAAAAGCGAACTTTTATTTCAGTATAGGAACTTTAAGTCAGTTTGGTGGCGCCATCTTTTAGATCACATTTGTATTAAAATTAGTAGATTTATATGTGTATTTTCGATTTACAATTAAGAAATATAATTTTG
Source organism: Maratus speciosus (assembly GCA_963932465.1). NCBI lineage: Eukaryota > Metazoa > Arthropoda > Arachnida > Araneae > Salticidae > Maratus > Maratus speciosus. The sequence goes on from OZ010789.1 coordinate 237,577,764, forward strand.
TAATTTATTTTAATAAATTTTAAATTATTTTGCAATTTTTTTAAGAACATGCCTGTGTAATATACATATGATCTTATATTTTTTAAACATTATTTAGAGTTACTTTAATAATTTTTTCACATTAGTTCAAATCATTTTTCTGATATAAATAAAAAAAAACTGCTAATGCCCAGAAAAGAGTGTTACAGTTATTTGTGTCTGTTTCTGTTTAAATTTAAATATTTGTAACTGGTTGCAACTGTGTTTCATTTTCATTAAAATTTACTTTCGAAAGTAACAAAAATATTAGGGTGTAATTAAAAAGAAAAGAACATAGTATCAGGGGCGGCGTCAGAATTTGCCCGACAGGGGGGGGCCGAATTAGAGTCCTTCGCAGGTCGGCTTGTACCCAACCAGATCCCGCCAAAACAAACTTCCTCGACCCGCAACCCGAACCGAACCGACCCAACTAATTTTCGGCGATCTACAACCCGACACCCGACCCGAACCCGACTATATTCCCGACATATTTCAATCCGCATCCGACTCGAGCCCGAAATCAACAAGACCCGAACCTGAAATGAAAGGAAAGTAAATAAGATTTTAATGCAATTATGAAAAGTAATCTACAGATATATCTCTAATACTAATTTTATGTTTTATATAGAAAAATCCCAAATCTGTATTCTTTATTTGAATAAAGTAAAACCTCTGAATAGCAGACACATCGTTGAATAGACTGCCGTATCGAGTCGAGTTATCCTTAATTTTCTTTTTTCGGGTCGGAATGACTAACTTTCTTTTTGCTGGTCGGGCTCACGTTAGACGTTACTGGTCATAGATAAGTGTTTTGCAAGTCGGGTTGTTGGAATTTTCAAAAAGTTTGAGCAGAACTATGTTTCATATGAAAATAAATAAGTATTTGAATGTGAATGAATATACGAGTATATCCAATTTACTGCATGAGATATAGAATGTACAGGAAATGTGGTCATAGATTATCCTTTCTCTAAGAACCGTTTTTTCTTGTCTCGGAATATGAAAAGAAAAGTATTACCAACATTTCTTTTCTCATAAACAGACATGTATCGCATTTGTGATATTTATACACACATAGATATGTTACTGGTGTGCAGATTGGGAAGTGCCCACAATTCAAAGGTATAAGCGTACGCATATACAGTACAAGTGTTAGGAATTGAAAAAGTCCTTCCGGCCAGTGCCGGGAGGAAGAGGTAGCTTTCATATTCCTTATTTTTAAAAAGCCAACTTATATTATTCAAACACACGAAGCTCAATTAAGTGGAAACCGAATATAGGAGATTCAATACTAATTTTTATCAATACTAAATCATTATGAATGAGAATTTCGCGAAATTAGTCAGCTTTATCCAAGCTCCTTTTATTTAAAGTCACTCATATTTGGCTGCCAAATTCGGCGATTTCTTAAAGTGCCTGCCATTTTAAGACAACATGGTAGATGAGGCTAACCAGTGAACTTGGTCGAGACCTTAGTAAATGCTGTGCACATGCTCACTCATATCGGAATCGGTTGATATATACGAGTGCTGTCGCAGGCAAAAAATCAGATTTTTCAAAATGTCACCCGCATTAGAAATTGAAACTGCTATATCTGAGCCATTTTTTAAGATAAAGACAAACAAAAAATGCTCCTGAATCCTTATATCAAGGTCAAATACTTAAGAAAGAAACCTTTTTCAATTTCTAATTTTTTTGCACCTCACTTTAAATATAATTTTTTTTTTAATTTAATGGCCGCCATTTTGAAACAAGATGGCTGATGAAGCTGGCCAGCGAACTTGGTCGAGATATTGATGTATACTATCCACATGCGTTCTTCTATCGAAATAGGCGAATACGTGTGGTATCGCGTGACAAATACAAGATCGTTTCAAAGTGTTAGCCATGATAGAAATTCAAAGTGCTATAATTCAACCACTTTTTAAGATATAAACAAAAGAACAAATTTTCAGAAACAAAAACTGCTCCAGAATCTTTGTATCAAGGCCAAACACATACAAAAAAACTTTTTCATTTTCCAATTTTTTAATACCTCATTTTAAATTTTAAATTAAATTTTTTAAAAAATGGCAACCCTTTTGAAACAAAATGGCGAATGAAGCTGGCCAACGAACTCGGTCGAGACATTGGTATGTACTATGTACAGACCAAGTTACATTCAAATCGGTTCATAAATACGCCTGTTATCGCGTGACAAATATCAAGTTGTTTTAAAATGTCAGCACAATAGAAATTCAAAATGTTATAACTCAGCCATTTTTTTAGATATAGACGAAACAAAACCTGTTCCGGAATCTTTGTATTAAGGTCAAACACATACAAAAAAAATCTTTTTCATTTTTCAATTTTTTGGTATCTCATTTTAAATTTAATTTTTTTTAAATTTTTTTAAATGGCCACCATTTTGAAACAAGATGGTGAATGAAGCTGGTCAACGAACTCGGTTGAGTTATTTGTAGGTACTATGTACACACCAAGGTACATCCAAATCGGTTCATAAATACGTCTGTTATCACGTGGCAAAAATCAGGACGTTTCAAAATGTCAGCCACGCTAGAAATTCAAAATGCTATAACTCAGCCATTTTTTAAGATATAGACGAAACAAAAACTGCTCCCGAATCTTTTTATCAAGGTCAAACACATAAGAAAAAAATATTTTTTCAATTTTCAATTTTTTGCTACCACATTTCAAATTTAAATTTTTCTTAAAATTTTAAATGGCCGCCATTTTTAAACAAGATGGCGGATGAAGCTGGCCAACGAACTCCTTCGAGACATTGGTCTGTACTAAGTATAAACGAAGTTACATCCAAATCGGTTCATAAATACGCCTTTTATCGCGTGACAAAATTCAGGACGTTTCAAAATGTCAGCTTAGCTAGAAATTCAAAATGCTATAACTCAGCCATTTTTTAAGATATAGACGAAACAAAAACTGCTACGGAGTCTTTGTATAAAGGTCAAATACATAAGAAAAAAATATTTTTCCATTTTCAATTTTTTGGTACCACATTTCAAATTTTAATTTTTTTAAATGGCCGCCATTTTGAAACAAAATGGCGGATGAAGCTGGCCAACGAACTCGGTCGAGACATTAGTATGTACTACGTACACACCGAATTACATCCAAATCGGTTCATAAATACGAGAGTTACAGTGTGACATAGGTCAGATACAAGGTTATTATATGTCTAATAACCTTGGGTCAGATATATCTATATCTATATCTATCTATCTATATATATATATATATATATATATATATATATATATATATATATATATATATATATATATATATATTGATATATATATATATATATGTATATGTATATATATATATATATCAATTTTGAACGGAGGGTGGTTTCGGGGTCTGGGGGTCATGATCGATGAAAATATACCAAAATTTTTTGAAATCGCTTTCCTCCGAACGGCTGCAATAGGTAGCTTTTTAGCTCACAGGCTATCAAAGCCTGAGAGCTAATGTGCCCGCCCGTTCTGTATGTATGTATGTATGTATGTATGTATGTATGTACGTACGTACGTATGTACGTAACGCGATAACTCTTGATAGAAACATCCGATTTGCTTCAAAATTTTTTCCTAGGTTCACTGTGATAAGGCGCTTCCCTGATTAGTTTTGGGAGTTCATTGGTTAAGGATAAAGGGGGAAAAACGGGGTTAGTCCACACACTACCCCCTTAATTCAGTTAAATGGGTTTTTCATGCAGAATGATTCGATTTGCTCCGAATTTGGTATACCGGTTTATTATGTTAAGGAATTTCCCTGATTAGTTTTGGGAGTTCATTGGTTAAGGATAAAGAGGGAAAAACGGGGTTAGTCCACCCCCCCTTAATTCCGATAAATGTGTTTTTCATGCAGAATGATTCGATTTGCACCGAATTTGGTATAGTGGTTTATTATGTTAAGGAACTTCCCTGATTAGTTTTGGGGGTTCATTGGTTAAGGGTAAAGGGGGAAAAACGGGGTTAGTCCACCCCCCTTAATTCAGATAAATGGGTTTTTCATGCAGAATCATTCAATTTGCTCCGAATTTGGTATACCGGTTTATTATGTTAAGGAACTTCCCTGATTAGTTTTGGGGGTTCATTGGGGAAGGATAAAAGGGGAAAAACGGGGTTAGTCCACCCCCCTTAATTCAGATAAATGTGTTTTTCATGCAGAATGATTCGATTTGCTCCGAATTTGGTATACCGGTTTATTATGTTAAGGAACTTCCCTGATTAGTTTTGGGGGTTCATTGGTTAAGGATAAAGGGGGGAAAAACAGGGTTAGTCCACCCGCCTTAATTCAGATAAATGTGTTTTTCATGCAGAATGATTCGATTTGCTCCGAATTTGGTATACCGGTTTATTATGTTAAGGAACTTCCCTGATTAGTTTTGGGGTTCATTGGTTAAGGGTAAAGGGGGAAAAGGGAGGTTAGCCCGCCCCTCTTAATTTAGATAAATGGGTTTTTCATGCAGAATGATTCGATTTGCTCCGAAGTTGGTATACCGGTTTATTATGTTAAGGAGCTTCCCTGATTCGCTTTGGCGATTCATTGGTTAAGGATAAAGGGTTAGTCCACCACCTTAATTTAGATAAATGTTTTTTTTTTTTTTTTTTTGCAAGATTATTCGATTTGCTCAAATTTGGTATACCGGTTTATTATGATAAGGAGCTTTCCTGATTAGATTTGGAGGTTCACTGGTTAAGTATAAAGGGGGAAACGGGGGCTAATTCCCCTTCACTTATTTTTTTGAGTGGCATTATTCTTTAAAATAACAGTATAATATACAATTAGTGTGAATAGTCTGTGAGCTGGGCACTTTTCTTTTTTATTGTAAAGAAAGCTACCTAAAAGTAAACACCCCCTACTAACTCCTCAACAAATTATCGTAGAAGAAAGTTACTGGTACCGAACGATTGGAAATAAAGTCTACTTTTAAATGATGTACATAAAATTTGCTTAGGGGGCCATCTACTTATTAAAATGAACGATAACTTTATTTTTTTTTCAATAGCAGTACACAATTCTGACAGCATAAATGAACTCTACACCCTTCAATTAGCCTAAAAACAATTTTTTATGCAATTCGTATCTCAAGTTTCCGAGAAATTAATTATTTTAAAAGTCCTTCCGGCCAGTGCCGGGAGGAGGAGGTAGCTTTCATAATCCTTATTTAAAAAAAGCCAAATTATATCATTCAAACACACGAAGCTCAATTTAGTGGAAACCGAATATAGGAGATTCAATACTAATTTTTATCAATATAATGAATGAGAATTTCGCGAAATTAGTCAGCTTTATCCAAGCTGCTTTTCCTTAAAGTAACATATATTTGGCTGCCAAATTCGGCAATTTCTTAAAGTGCCTGTCATTTTAAGACAACATGGTGGATGAGGCTAAGCAGTGAACTTGGTCGAGACCTTAGTAATTGCTGTGCACATGCTCACTCACATCGGAATCGGTTAATATATAGGAGTGCTGTCGCATGCAAAAATCAGATTTTTCAAAATGTCACCCACAATAGAAATTGAAACTGCTATATCTGAGCCATTTTTTAAGGTAAAGACAAACAAAAAATGCTCCTGAATCCTTATATCAAGGTCAAATGCTTAAGAAAGAAACCTTTTCAATTTCTAATTTTTTTGCACCTCACTTTAAATATATATATTTTTTTTAATTTAATGGTCGCCATTTTGAAACAAGATGGCTGATGAATCTGGCCAGCGAACTTGGTCGAGGTGTTGATGTATATTATCCACATGCCTTCTTACATCGAAATAGGCGAATACGTGTGTTATCGCGTGACAAATACAAGATCGTTTCAAAATGTTAGCCATGCTAGAAATTCAAAGTGCTATAAATCAACAATTTTTTAAGATATAAACAAAAGAACAAATTTTCAGAAACAAAAACTGCTCCGGAATCTTTGTATCAAGGCCAAACACATAAAAAAATCTTTTTCATTTTCCAATTGTTTAATACCTCATTTTGAATTTTAAATTTAATTTTTTTTAAATGGCAACCCTTTTGAAACAAGATGGCGAATGAAGCTTGCCAACGAACTCGGTCGAGACATTGGTATGTACTATGTACAGACCAAGTTAAATACAAATAGGTTCATAATTACACCTGTTATCGCGTGACAAAAATCAGGTCGTTTTAAAATGTCAGCCACAAGAGAAATTCAAAATGCTATTACTCAGCCATTTTTTTAGATATAGACGAAAGAAAAACTGTTCCGGAATCTTTGTATTAAGGTCGAACACATACAAAAAAAATCTTTTTCACTTTCCAATTTTTTGGTATCTCATTTAAATTTTTTTATTTTTTAATTTTTTTAAATGGCCGCCATTTTGAAACAAGATGGCGGATGAAGCCGGCCAACGAACTCGGTCGAGATATTTGTATGTACTATGTACACACCAAGGTACATCCAAGTCGGTTCATAAATACGCCTGTTATTACGTGAGAAAAATCAGGACGTTTCAAAATGTCAGCCACGCTAGAAATTCAAAATGCTATAACTCAGCCATTTCTTAAGATATAGACGAAACAAAAACTGCTCCCGAATCTTTTTATCAAGGTCAAACACATAAGAAGAAAATATTTTTTCAATTTTTAATTTTTTGGTACCACATTTCAAATTTAAATTTTTCTTAAAAATTTAAATGGCCACCATTTTTAAACAAGATGGCGGATGAAGCTGACCAACGAACCCGGTCGAGATATTGGTATGTACTCTGTATAAACGAAGTTGCATCCAAATCGGTTCATAAATACGCCTTTTATCGCGTGACAAAATTCAGGACGTTTCAAAATGTCAGCCACGCTAGAAATTCAAAATGCTATAACTCAGCCATTTTTTAAGATATAGACGAAACAAAAACTGCTCCGAAATCTTTGTATAAAGGTCAAATACATAAGAAAAAATATTTTTCCGTTTTCAATTTTTTGGTACCACATTTCAAATTTTAAATTTTTAAAAAAATTTTAAATGGCCGCCATTTTGAAACAAAATGGCGGATGAAGCTGGCCAACGAACTCGGTCGAGAGATTGGTATGTACTATGTACACACTGAATTACATCCAAATCGGTTCATAAATACGCCTTTTATCGCGTGACAAAATTCAGGACGTTTCAAAATGTCAGCCACGCTAGAAATTCAAAATGCTGTAACTCAGCCATTTTTTAAGATATAGACGAAACAAAAACTGCTCCGGAATCTTTGTATAAAGGTCAAATACATAAGAAAAAAATATTTTTCCATTTTTTATTTTTTGGTACCACATTTCAAGTTTTAAAATTTTTTAAAATATTTAAATGGCCGCCATTTTGAAACAAAACGGCGGATGAAGCTGGCCAAAGAATTCGGTCGAGAGATTGGTATGTACTATGTACGCACTGAATTACATCCAAATCGGTTCATAAATACGCCTTTTATCGCGTGACAAAATTCAGGACGTTTCAAAATGTCAGCCACGCTAGAAATTCAAAATGCTGTAACTCAGCCATTTTTTAAGATATAGACGAAACAAAAACTGCTCCGGAATCTTTGTATAAAGGTCAAATACATAAGAAAAAAATATTTTTCCATTTTTTATTTTTTGGTACCACATTTCAAGTTTTAAAATTTTTTAAAACATTTAAATGGCCGCCATTTTGAAACAAAACGGCGGATGAAGCTGGCCAACGAACTCGGTCGAGACATTAGTATGTACTACGTACACACCGAATTACATCCAAATCGGTTCATAAATACGAGAGTTACAGTGTGACATAGGTCAGATACAAGGTTATTATATGTCTAATAACCTTGGGTCAGATATATCTATATCTATATCTATCTATCTATATATATATATATATATATATATATATATATATATATATATATATATATATATATATATATATTGATATATATATATATATATGTATATGTATATATATATATATATCAATTTTGAACGGAGGGTGGTTTCGGGGTCTGGGGGTCATGATCGATGAAAATATACCAAAATTTTTTGAAATCGCTTTCCTCCGAACGGCTGCAATAGGTAGCTTTTTAGCTCACAGGCTATCAAAGCCTGAGAGCTAATGTGCCCGCCCGTTCTGTATGTATGTATGTATGTATGTATGTATGTATGTACGTACGTACGTATGTACGTAACGCGATAACTCTTGATAGAAACATCCGATTTGCTTCAAAATTTTTTCCTAGGTTCACTGTGATAAGGCGCTTCCCTGATTAGTTTTGGGAGTTCATTGGTTAAGGATAAAGGGGGAAAAACGGGGTTAGTCCACACACTACCCCCTTAATTCAGTTAAATGGGTTTTTCATGCAGAATGATTCGATTTGCTCCGAATTTGGTATACCGGTTTATTATGTTAAGGAATTTCCCTGATTAGTTTTGGGAGTTCATTGGTTAAGGATAAAGAGGGAAAAACGGGGTTAGTCCACCCCCCCTTAATTCCGATAAATGTGTTTTTCATGCAGAATGATTCGATTTGCACCGAATTTGGTATAGTGGTTTATTATGTTAAGGAACTTCCCTGATTAGTTTTGGGGGTTCATTGGTTAAGGGTAAAGGGGGAAAAACGGGGTTAGTCCACCCCCCTTAATTCAGATAAATGGGTTTTTCATGCAGAATCATTCAATTTGCTCCGAATTTGGTATACCGGTTTATTATGTTAAGGAACTTCCCTGATTAGTTTTGGGGGTTCATTGGGGAAGGATAAAAGGGGAAAAACGGGGTTAGTCCACCCCCCTTAATTCAGATAAATGTGTTTTTCATGCAGAATGATTCGATTTGCTCCGAATTTGGTATACCGGTTTATTATGTTAAGGAACTTCCCTGATTAGTTTTGGGGGTTCATTGGTTAAGGATAAAGGGGGGAAAAACAGGGTTAGTCCACCCGCCTTAATTCAGATAAATGTGTTTTTCATGCAGAATGATTCGATTTGCTCCGAATTTGGTATACCGGTTTATTATGTTAAGGAACTTCCCTGATTAGTTTTGGGGTTCATTGGTTAAGGGTAAAGGGGGAAAAGGGAGGTTAGCCCGCCCCTCTTAATTTAGATAAATGGGTTTTTCATGCAGAATGATTCGATTTGCTCCGAAGTTGGTATACCGGTTTATTATGTTAAGGAGCTTCCCTGATTCGCTTTGGCGATTCATTGGTTAAGGATAAAGGGTTAGTCCACCACCTTAATTTAGATAAATGTTTTTTTTTTTTTTTTTTGCAAGATTATTCGATTTGCTCAAATTTGGTATACCGGTTTATTATGATAAGGAGCTTTCCTGATTAGATTTGGAGGTTCACTGGTTAAGTATAAAGGGGGAAACGGGGGCTAATTCCCCTTCACTTATTTTTTTGAGTGGCATTATTCTTTAAAATAACAGTATAATATACAATTAGTGTGAATAGTCTGTGAGCTGGGCACTTTTCTTTTTTATTGTAAAGAAAGCTACCTAAAAGTAAACACCCCCTACTAACTCCTCAACAAATTATCGTAGAAGAAAGTTACTGGTACCGAACGATTGGAAATAAAGTCTACTTTTAAATGATGTACATAAAATTTGCTTAGGGGGCCATCTACTTATTAAAATGAACGATAACTTTATTTTTTTTTCAATAGCAGTACACAATTCTGACAGCATAAATGAACTCTACACCCTTCAATTAGCCTAAAAACAATTTTTTATGCAATTCGTATCTCAAGTTTCCGAGAAATTAATTATTTTAAAAGTCCTTCCGGCCAGTGCCGGGAGGAGGAGGTAGCTTTCATAATCCTTATTTAAAAAAAGCCAAATTATATCATTCAAACACACGAAGCTCAATTTAGTGGAAACCGAATATAGGAGATTCAATACTAATTTTTATCAATATAATGAATGAGAATTTCGCGAAATTAGTCAGCTTTATCCAAGCTGCTTTTCCTTAAAGTAACATATATTTGGCTGCCAAATTCGGCAATTTCTTAAAGTGCCTGTCATTTTAAGACAACATGGTGGATGAGGCTAAGCAGTGAACTTGGTCGAGACCTTAGTAATTGCTGTGCACATGCTCACTCACATCGGAATCGGTTAATATATAGGAGTGCTGTCGCATGCAAAAATCAGATTTTTCAAAATGTCACCCACAATAGAAATTGAAACTGCTATATCTGAGCCATTTTTTAAGGTAAAGACAAACAAAAAATGCTCCTGAATCCTTATATCAAGGTCAAATGCTTAAGAAAGAAACCTTTTCAATTTCTAATTTTTTTGCACCTCACTTTAAATATATATATTTTTTTTAATTTAATGGTCGCCATTTTGAAACAAGATGGCTGATGAATCTGGCCAGCGAACTTGGTCGAGGTGTTGATGTATATTATCCACATGCCTTCTTACATCGAAATAGGCGAATACGTGTGTTATCGCGTGACAAATACAAGATCGTTTCAAAATGTTAGCCATGCTAGAAATTCAAAGTGCTATAAATCAACAATTTTTTAAGATATAAACAAAAGAACAAATTTTCAGAAACAAAAACTGCTCCGGAATCTTTGTATCAAGGCCAAACACATAAAAAAATCTTTTTCATTTTCCAATTGTTTAATACCTCATTTTGAATTTTAAATTTAATTTTTTTTAAATGGCAACCCTTTTGAAACAAGATGGCGAATGAAGCTTGCCAACGAACTCGGTCGAGACATTGGTATGTACTATGTACAGACCAAGTTAAATACAAATAGGTTCATAATTACACCTGTTATCGCGTGACAAAAATCAGGTCGTTTTAAAATGTCAGCCACAAGAGAAATTCAAAATGCTATTACTCAGCCATTTTTTTAGATATAGACGAAAGAAAAACTGTTCCGGAATCTTTGTATTAAGGTCGAACACATACAAAAAAAATCTTTTTCACTTTCCAATTTTTTGGTATCTCATTTAAATTTTTTTATTTTTTAATTTTTTTAAATGGCCGCCATTTTGAAACAAGATGGCGGATGAAGCCGGCCAACGAACTCGGTCGAGATATTTGTATGTACTATGTACACACCAAGGTACATCCAAGTCGGTTCATAAATACGCCTGTTATTACGTGAGAAAAATCAGGACGTTTCAAAATGTCAGCCACGCTAGAAATTCAAAATGCTATAACTCAGCCATTTCTTAAGATATAGACGAAACAAAAACTGCTCCCGAATCTTTTTATCAAGGTCAAACACATAAGAAGAAAATATTTTTTCAATTTTTAATTTTTTGGTACCACATTTCAAATTTAAATTTTTCTTAAAAATTTAAATGGCCACCATTTTTAAACAAGATGGCGGATGAAGCTGACCAACGAACCCGGTCGAGATATTGGTATGTACTCTGTATAAACGAAGTTGCATCCAAATCGGTTCATAAATACGCCTTTTATCGCGTGACAAAATTCAGGACGTTTCAAAATGTCAGCCACGCTAGAAATTCAAAATGCTATAACTCAGCCATTTTTTAAGATATAGACGAAACAAAAACTGCTCCGAAATCTTTGTATAAAGGTCAAATACATAAGAAAAAATATTTTTCCGTTTTCAATTTTTTGGTACCACATTTCAAATTTTAAATTTTTAAAAAAATTTTAAATGGCCGCCATTTTGAAACAAAATGGCGGATGAAGCTGGCCAACGAACTCGGTCGAGAGATTGGTATGTACTATGTACACACTGAATTACATCCAAATCGGTTCATAAATACGCCTTTTATCGCGTGACAAAATTCAGGACGTTTCAAAATGTCAGCCACGCTAGAAATTCAAAATGCTGTAACTCAGCCATTTTTTAAGATATAGACGAAACAAAAACTGCTCCGGAATCTTTGTATAAAGGTCAAATACATAAGAAAAAAATATTTTTCCATTTTTTATTTTTTGGTACCACATTTCAAGTTTTAAAATTTTTTAAAACATTTAAATGGCCGCCATTTTGAAACAAAACGGCGGATGAAGCTGGCCAAAGAATTCGGTCGAGAGATTGGTATGTACTATGTACGCACTGAATTACATCCAAATCGGTTCATAAATACGCCTTTTATCGCGTGACAAAATTCAGGACGTTTCAAAATGTCAGCCACGCTAGAAATTCAAAATGCTATAACTCAGCCATTTTTTAAGATATTGACGAAACAAAAACTGCTCCGGAATCTTTGTATAAAGGTCAAATACATAAGAAAAAAGTATTTTTCCATTTTTAATTTTTTGGTACCACATTTCAAGTTTTAAAAGTTTTTAAAATTTTTAAATGGCTGCCATTTTGAAACAAAACGGCGGATGAAGCTGGCCAACGAACTCGGTCGAGACATTGGTATGTACTATGTACGCACCGAATTACATCGAAATCGGTTCATAATTATGGGAGTTACAGTGTGACATAGGTCAGATATATTGATATATATATATATATATATATATATATATATATATATATATATCAATTTTGAACGGAGGGTGGTTTCGGGGTCTAGGGGTCATGATCGATGAAAATATACCAAAATTTTTTGAAATCGCTTTCCTCCGAACGGCTGCAATAGGTAGCTTTTTTGTAAAGAATGCTACCTAAAAGTGTTCGCTAAATAGACGTGTCCGCTTTTCGGGAATGTCCATTATGGAAATCTTATTGTATATAGATTTTTAACCCGAAAAAATATCTTGGAGATTATATTGCAAAATCGGGTTAACCCGAACCCGACCCGCAAGTGTCAAAACCCTACCCGAAACTGACCTGAATCCGAAACAATGAAAGTCAACCCGACTCGTAACGAAAAAATATAGCGCCGTCTGTTCGGGTCAGTTGCGGGTAAAAGCAGGTAACCCGATCCGATGCAGGACTTTTGGCTGAATTAGTAATATATTTTAGAAGCGAGCCCGTACCTGTCTCAAAGCCCGAGTTCGGTGAAATTTTCGTTGTTGAATTCAGACACTTTTCTCCGGGAGGGATTTCTGTGGTTCCGGGGGGGGGGGGGGGATTGCACTTTTTGACCATTGAAAACCCAAAATCTCAAATCTCCGGGGGTGGGGGGATGTCACCGCCTGAAATCAACACTGTTCATTAAACTCGGTGAGGGCTTAATTTTTATCTGAAGACTCAGGTTGCGCTGGAATTAAATTTTATTTTTGGAAATGTTGGGCTGGGTAGGAATTTCATTCTTCAGGGACAGGTCTGGGTCTTTGATTTTTTCTGTAGATTCGGGCCAAACCGGGATTATATTTTATTCTTTTGTCATATCGGATGAGAATTTTTTTTCCCCACGAGTTATGTCCTGGTAACGTTCCTCCTTTATTGGTAGAGAAAATGAAAGATAAAACAGCATATCTTTGTTTCTTCTTTTTTTTTTTTTTGCATTTTTTTTTTTTTTTTTTTTTTTTTTTTTTTGCATTTTTTAAAATAAAAGGCACTTCTGTCAAAAATTTGAAAAAAGCAGACAGACCGGCCGGCATGGTATGTTTACTTTTATAACGGGAAATGCACGGGTGTTTAACTTTTATAACGGGCCGGCGAACAACAGCTTTAGCTTGATGCTATATGGATTTGAACAATGATATACAAAACACTCTTTTCTTACCCATTCAATTTATAAAAATATTCGCCAAACACTTTTTAACAAAAAGGTTGAAGTGAGCAGATGGATTTTCGCATGTCTTATATTTTCTTGAACCTTATTTTGTATAGGCTCCTAAAGATTGCGGTCAATCGAATAAACATTGAACAGAAGTGCACAGGAGTTCTAGACAAAATATAAAGTTTTCAGTAACATCCGGCCGTTGGGAAGACTTACTGCGTGGCCGACTTGAGGTTGAATTCTCTCGTCTCGGACTAAGAAATAAAATTTTAATTTAGAGTAAACTCGTAAAAATTTGACGTAATTTGGATACGGGACGGGCCTTGGGATCCCTGAAAATCGGGACATTCCGCGTAAGTCGGAACACCTGGCAACACTAAGTTCACACTGCAATAATTTATACGGTTCATAGGTTTTCAACAATTCGGGTTGCCGGGATTTTCACAAAAAGTTTGACCATTAGTTATGTATCAGATGAAAATAAATACGTATTTGAATATGAATGAGTATATATTCAATTTACTGCATGAGGAATAAAATGGTAAGAAGTGTGATAATAGATAATTTCGTTAAGAACCATTTTTTTTTCCCTTGAAATATGAAAAACTAGCTGACCCGCCCGGTGTTGCCCGGGCAGAAACTGTACCGGGACTGTCATTGAAAAATATAACACTGGAGCTGACTTCATCCAAAAAAAAAAAAAAAAAAAAAACACTGAATAATATTTATTTGGCACAGATGTCATATACACATCATGCCAATAAAACTATATATCCACAGTTATGCTCTGGAACGTTTAAATCAGTAATTTGGATTTCAGAAGCAACGCTTTCGCCCATGCGACGGTTATTAAGTTTATTTTGGCAATCGCTTATGCTCTGTGTTTGACGCTTTTCTCGATCCAATTTCGATTTTCTCTTCTTAATGCGGTTTCTTGTTCACTTTCAAGCATTCACCGTAATCTTTTACGGTCATTTCTAACGATACTGTGAAGTTCCAAAATTGCAGCGAAAGAGAGAACATAAATAAATAAACGCGAAATGTAAATAAACCGGATTTACCTCCGCCTAAATCCTGCTATGATTTTTACACAATAACGAATGAGATGCGTTTCTCGGGTGTTGCCATTAAGCAATAACAAATAATCCCGATTTCTGTGCCACGTACGTTAGCGTAATATATATATAGATATTACCAACTTGTTGCTTTTAATACACATGCATCTTACATGCAATAACACATACGTCTTATTTGTGATAGTTTATGCACACCTACACATTACACATGCGTAGATTGGTGGTACCCATTACCCAAAGAGGTATAAGCGTACAAATATATAAGTGTTAGGAATTGAAAAGTGTTCACTAAATAGAGATGTCCGTTTTCAGGGAGTGTCCATTATGGAGGTCTTAATGTATATAGATTTTTAGCCTGAAAAATATTTTTAATGTTCTTTTGAATTACCGAATCAACCAGAACCCGACCCGTAAGAGTTAAGACCCAACCTGAACCTGAAACAATTAAAATCAACCGGACCCGCAGCGAAAAAGTATCAATCTGACCTGCAGTATCAATCCGACAAATTCAATCCGACCTGCAACAAAAATATCACTGACCCTAACCTCAGGTCAGGTCGGCTGCGTGTAAAAGCGGATAACCCGACCCAATGCAGGACTCCAGTAGAGGTTTGTATGGACCAAAATTTCAGGGCCCCAACCTGGCCCGAGAATACATGAAAATCCCAGTGATTTGAAGAGATTTTTTTCTCTTATTTTAATAAACTTCTGACTTTTGCCCAAAGCATTTTAAGAAAATTTGGCTATAGGTTTGTGATTTTTACTTATTTTTAGATCAAAGGAATTTATAAATTTCGTTTCTAATACGAAAAAGAACTAGGCAGCACAGCTGCCGGAACACCCATATAATCTGACGAACATGCTGCTTTTAGGTGTGAGTACTTCAGGTAATTGGTGCGTTTTTCTGTATTTTTTTTGGGGGGGGG
The DNA here is from genome assembly GCA_963932465.1 of Maratus speciosus. Lineage (NCBI taxonomy): Eukaryota > Metazoa > Arthropoda > Arachnida > Araneae > Salticidae > Maratus > Maratus speciosus. The sequence goes on from OZ010789.1 coordinate 237,593,398, forward strand.
GGGGATGAGCAAATCAAAGCGCAATTTTTCATGTTTTAACGAAATATAATCAAGGGAAAAATTAGTTCAATTCACGGATTATTCTGAGAGCGTAGAATTTTGCGCGGTTTGGGTTATACCCGACCCGAACCTGTATCCATTCAGCCTGAACCAGTTTAAAAAAATTATTCGACCCGAACCCCACAAACTTTGACTCAAAACCGACAGGCTTCAATCCGAACCCAAAAATGAAAAAAAAAAAAAAAAAAAAAAAAAAAAAAACATATTGTAATGGAATGATGGAAAAATAGCCTACAATTATATCTCTAGTATCAATTATATTTTTCTTGTAGAAAAATCAATATATGTTTATATGTACTCGTTGATAATCAATTAATATAGTTTTTCATTTTAAAATATATTTTGCGGAACCTTATGAGAAATCGGGTAAAATCAAACCCATTCGCCAGAAACAATTAACTTTAACCTAACTCGAAAAATAGAAGTTATTTAGAACCTCTCTGAAAAAATATTAATTTTAACCAGATCCGACTCAAACCACCAATCGGGTTGGGTTTAGTTTGCCCAACCCAATGCAGGATTTTACCCGAAATGCGATCGGAGCCCAACAAAAAATTTCATCCTCCACATTTCGACCTGAACCCGAAATACTCCAACATCAAACAAACCCCTACCCTTAACGATGAAAAAAAAATACATGTATGCGTAATATATATATATGTATATATATATATATATAATGGAACTATGTAAAAGTAGTCTACAATTATAGCTGTAGTATCAATTTTAACTTAATATACATGTACTCGTTATTCAAATAATAGTTTTTCATCTTAAAATAAATTTTGTAAATTCTTTCGAGAGATCGATTCATCTCGAATCAAGAACTGTAAGTGTCAACGCCCGACCCGAACCTGAAACAATTAAAGTTAACCCAACTCGAATCTGACCCGCAACGACAACAAATTGGGCCCAACCCGATTCGGTCCAGACCGCAAGTCGGGTCAGTTTAATTTGCCCGACCAGATGCAACACTCTACTTGCCATCCAACCCGACCTCGAGAAATTAGTTTTCCTTTTCCGTATTCTTTACTGAACCCGAAATTACTTCAAACCAAGCCGATCGTACAATTAGTGAAAATCGATTCACAATTTAATGTAGTTATAAAAAAAATAGCATAGATCAGAACTTCAGTATAAGTTTTATCTTTTATGTTGAAAAATAAACATGTAATGGGTCGCCGATGTATCAAATATGTAGATTTTTATCTGAAGGAATTTGGACATTTTGTTTTTCAAAAAATCGGACTCACTTGAACCCAACCTGTAAGAATCAAAATTCAATAAGAAACCGACTCATACCCAGAAGAACTAGTTTACTCAATCCGACTTACAAAGAAGAAAAAAATTAGCTCCAATACGACCCAACCCGACCGGACCGAAATTCAAAAGTCATAATATTTTGTCCTACGACATTGAAGTTTGACCCCGACGGAGGGACCAGGTATGCCCGATGGGGGAGGGGGGAATATTTCCCCCCCCCGGACCCCGCTCTGGCGGCGCTCATGCATAGTATTATCTTAAATATATGCATTGGAATATAAATTTGAAACAATATTATTCTTTTTCATTTCCAAAAGAACTCACAAATTCATAATTATATTTACTTTACTTTATTTTATCTTAATTGATAAAAGAGAGAGGCTGAAACTCAATTAACTTTCGACTACGAAGAGGGGTCCATTCCGTTGAATACAAAAGCAGTGTTTGTTAATTTCTACATCATGTGCACAGAAACTGAATCAGGATTGAAACTAGAGGGATTATGTGCCCTGGGCGCCAGAACAGAAAACGAACGGGGCGGGGCGCCAAGTCATGCTAAGAAACTAGCAAGCTAATGGGAGCGTACTTTTCAAATTTCTCGTTTGCATTTTAATATTTTTAAATGATTTTTTGTTTCTTAGGCTGAGATAGCTGAGATTGATCTTACTCGTTCTTACTTTGTACGTTTTCGATTTTGGTTGCAGTTTTTTTTTTTCCTTATTTTTTATGATGCTATTTTCACTTTCGGAACCGGTTCCGGAAGTGAAAATAACTTTATAAGAAAAAAAAAAAAAGCTGCAACTAAAATGAAAAAGCAAACATTAACCCGATTAGAAATCAACCTCAGCTATCTCAAATACAAACTAGTATGTTGTGGCCATCACAAAACTTCCTTCTATATAAATCACGCCAATTAAATCATTTAAATAGTAAAAGAAATTACATCAATTTAGAACCAATTCATATCAAAGTATACCTGAATTTGAAGTTTGATGAAAATTCGTGCATTAGTTATTGAGATAGAGCTGTAGGGGAAATTCTGAAAAAATGCAGCATAGCAGCGCCACCTGTTGAGCGATTTGCACCAAAACACAAGCAGCACTAATTCATATTAAGGTATACCGGAAGTTTGATGAAAATCCGTGCACTAGTTCTGGAGCTACAGCTACTGTGGAAATCACAAAAAATGCAACACTGCAGCGCAACCTGTTGAGCGATTTACACCAGAAGGTACAAAACATCAATTCATGTCAAGGATTAACTGAATCTGGAGTTTGATGAAAATCCGTGCATTAGATCTGGACATTGAGCTATTGTGGAAATCATGAAAAACGCTGCATAGCAGCGCCACCTGTTGGGCGATTTACACCAAAACATAAACATCACTAATTCATATACAGGTATATATTAATCTTAAGTTTGTTGAAAACCCAAGCATTAGTTCTTGAGATAGATCTATTGCAGAAATCACAAAAAATGCAGCATAACAGCCCCACCTGTTGAGCGATTTACACCACAAGGTGCTAAACGTCAATTCATGTCAAGCACTAACTGAATCTGAAGTTTGATGAAAATCCGTGCATTATTTCTTGAGATAGAGCTATTACGAAAATCGTGTAAATGCTGCAAAATGCAGCATAGCAGCGCCATGTGTTGGGCGATTTGCACCAAAACGTTACCAGCACCAATTCATATCAAGGATTAACTGAATCTGAAGTTTGATGAAAATCCGTGCATTAGTTCTTGAGATAGAGTTAGTGCAGAAATCGCGAAAAATGCAGCATAGCAGCGGCACCTGTCGGGCGATTTACACCAAAAACTAATCAGCACCAATTTATATTAGGGACTACTTGAATATAAATTTTTATTAAATTCTGTGCATTAGTTATTGAGATAGAGCGCCCACAAAATTTGTGTCACACGCACACAGACAGACAGACTCACAGACAGACATTTTGTAAAAGCATGTTTTTTGGAATCTCTGACCTCTAAAACGTGTAAATCCGTCGAAAACCGGAAGTCGAAAATTTTTACGAATCCAATACTTTCTTCTTGTAAAGATAGAAGAAAGTAAAAATCATTTAAAAATATTAAAACGCAAGCGAGAAATTTGATAAGAACGTTCCCATAGGTTTAACCCCTTGAGGGGCAAGCAATTACGTTTGTGTAATGCTGAATTCCTACCGGAATCTTTGAAAATTTCTATTTCAAAATAAGTAAAAGCAATTTTACCGCTTTTTTCCACTAAAGTTAGAAAAGTAAAATTTAATAAAAATTTTCTGGTGTAAAACTTGATTAATCGTAGGTGGTATATAATATATACCGGTGCCCCTCAAGGGGTTAACATTAGGTTGGGAGTATCTTCATGTAACTAGCCCTCCGACTGTCTTGGAAAAGGGCAAAATTGTAATGTTGTTTTCCCTGCATTTATTTTAAATGCTAAAAAAAAAATGATTCTTTGAACATTTTATAAAAAAAACTTAATAACGAATATGAATGCAATCCTTGGAAGTATTAATCATTGTTCAATGTATTAAAAATACATTAAATCAATAGAATTATATTACTTTAAATATTGCTTGTATTGCAGTGAAACCTGGAGCTTAGTGAACGTATTAACACGGGCTTGTCAGTGAGGGGGCTAGTGTAGTCTCTTAAGGGGGGTTTTTACTCACTTGAAAACACCCGCTCCGTAATGTTAAACTAATGGGCAGGATGTTTTCAAATTTCTCATTTAAATTTGAATATTTTTAAGCGATTTTTTTTTTTTTTTTTTGCGTAGGATAGGATTTAATCGAGAAATTCGAAAACAACCTGAACATTGGTTTAACATTACGAAGCGGGTGTTTTCAAGTGAGTGACAATGCACCCTTAAGACAATGTGATTCTTATCACTGTCACTTTAAACTTTCATTTGTAATTTTCGAACTACCGTAAAATCTGGAAAAATGAAATCTGTGCATAACAGAATCCTGTCTTAAAAGAAAAAAATACATGTTCCCAACAGAAAGAACACCAACAATTATACCGGCTAAGGCAGAAACCTGCATAAAGCAGAATTCTTTTCGGTTCCTTTGGATTTCGCTTTCAAGGTTTTAATGAATAAATAATTGACAAAGTGATTACATAAGTCAGTATTACATATTTTTTTATTACATATTTTAAATTTTAAAATAAGTTGGCTATCAGCAACTTAGTAAAATTCTCTTTGTAAATTTTCTTTGTAAATTTACTGGAGGCGGGGAGGGGGTTGCAAAATCTATGGTTGCCCCGGGTGCAAGTCTAGGTTCGACAATGAACTGAATCTATTTATATAAAATCCAAGTCTCTGTGTGTCCCTCACTATTTCGGTAGGACCGCCTCATTGAAATGAGTAATTGTTGAAAAATATTAATGCAGGGTTACCACAGTAGTGCCAAATGTTAGCCAACCTGGCGATAGCTGGCTAATTTGGTGAAATTCCCATTTAAAACCATTAATCTTTCATAATGGAGGTCACCGAAATTTAATTTAAACTCCACTCTTTTAAGATATTTTTTCGAAATCTATGGGTGAGAATTTAAAGTACATCTTTACATCTTCCTCCCGATGCTACTAATAAAATAACCGCCAATAGACAACGGTGTACTGTGTGAGCTCCTAACTGCGCGATTTTAATGTGCTTTAGGTACTTCTCCAGTATAGGTGCCTTGGCGAAAAAGGAAATTTGGTATCATATTTTCCGGGAACCTATTCACTGTTTCATTTTACATACACACGCATTTTTTTCGATATTTATACGATTTATTTAACATAAAAAAGCCGTTTCTCTAATTTTATACAGAAACAGATGTAATTTGTACATAAAAACATCAATAATATACATATAAAACAAACAAAAACGCTCATCAAATTTGTTTTCATAGCTGTTTATATGATTTGACAACAAATCTCGATATTTTTCCGTTATACGGACACCATGCCAAAATGTATGCTAATGCGCCAATTACACTGCTCAAAACAATTAAAGGATATTTGAAGTTTTATATAAAATAAAGATATAAACGAAATTTTTTTTGCCGAAAATAGAAGAAGAGAATCACAAATGCAAATTTTTCTGGTTTTCAAACTGTGGAGTATGCAAATTTTGAGTTCGACGTCAAAAACGTCGTTTCAGCGGCAGCAAATGAAATTTGACTTTCAACTGGATAAAAGAGAATGAAGACAAGGATGATCGGCATTCAGTGATTGCTTTGTTTCGATGAGTACGATGTCTCAGCGAAGTAATTTGACAGATTCAGAAGCTTTGAGAATTGTTGGTAGGTTAGAAGGGGACCAAACTCAAGCCGAAGTAGCGCAAGCCATTGGAGTGTCACAAAGTGTCATTTCCAGGATCTGGAACCGTTTTTTGGAGAGTGGATGTGCAGGCCGAAGACCAGGGCAAGGTCGTAGACGGGCAACAACGCCCAATGAAGATCGGTATTTAGCGTTAACAGCTCGGAGACACCGAACCATGAACGCTACTCTTCTCCAACAACACCTTCGCTCGGCTACAGGCACCACGATTTCAACTCAGACTGTCCGAAACCGGCTCCATGCTGTAGATCTGTATGCTCGCCGACCGATGGTATGTGTTAGATTAACATCAAGGCATCGTCGCGACCGCAGGGAGTGGGCAACCGAGCATCTCAACTGGAGGAGAAATGAATGGAGCAATATTCTGTTTTCTGACGAGTCCCGTTTTTCTGTGCATCCGGATAATAGGCGTATTTTCATCTGGAGGGACCGTGGCAGTAGGAATAATCCTGCGTTCGTGCACGAAAGTGTCAGATTTGGCGGTGGAGGAGTGTTGGTGTATGGTGGCATCTCCATTGACGGGCGCACTGACCTCTACATCATTCGAGATGGAGCTCTGACTGGTCGCCGATATAGGGATGAGATCCTCAGACCTATTGTAGTCCCTTACGCTGCAGCAATCGGAGATAACTTCATTTTAATGGACGATAACTTCAGGCCACATCGTGCAAACCTGGTAGAGGATTTCCTTTTCGAGGAAGGAATCGTTCGAATGGAATGGCCAGCGTATTCTCCAGACATGAATCCAATCGAGCACGTTTGGAACGCTCTAGGAAGACGAGTTTCTGGCCGCCAACAGCCCCCACAAACTCTCCAAGAACTGGAAAGGGCTCTTCTGGAAGAGTGGGGCAGAATACCCCAACTCGTCATTAATAGCCTCATTGAGTCCATGCCTCAAAGGTGTTCAACGTTGCTGGCCGCCCGTGGAAACCATACCCCCTACTGAAAATGATTTTCTTTGAAGAAAACACCTTTTCTTATTCTTTTTTTCTCATATGCACAAATTGTGTTTTTTTCCTTTAGTACACAAATGCGCAATAAAATGAATTTTTTTCTGCCAAGCATGTGTAATTTATTCTCATATAATCTACTATGTCTGTCGACCATGTATCAATCAGCTAAACAGTTTACCAGATACAAAATCCACCTAAAACTGCAACATCCTTTAATTGTTTTGAGCAGTGTATTTCAAAATGCTAAAAGATATTTGTAATTTTATGCCAGCAGTTTAATATGAGTTTTATTTTATTGCTTTATTTTATAGCAGTTATTTGTTCAATTATTTTAAGTATATATTTGTGAGTTGATGAAATAGTTCGTAAAAGTCTGGAATTTTCAAATGTTATATTTATTAAATGCTCACTTTAGTATCGACAATGGTTTTTCTTTTATTTTTCAAATGCTTCAATTCACGATTTTGCGCCAATTATTACGCTTGGCGACAATGGTGTCCACATAATGGAAAAGTACCCAAATCTCACTTTCTGATGCCCAAATTACACCAAGCTTTAAAAAAAAAAATGCCATAGCCCCTACAGTGGAAAAGTACCAAACTGTCTATTATTTTGCGCTATACGTGTTATAGTGTGTACTATATGCAAGGGGAGTGCAGCGAAGAGTTTAAACATTAAAGTTTTGGCACAGATGTCATATACGCGCCCCATATTGGCGCGATTTTTTTCTGACGCCAATGTCATATACACAACGGGTACTTAACTGGCGCCAAAGTGTCGTAATTTTGCTTGATATGGTAATCCGGATGTTGTTGTTTATGCTGTTGATGTTTTCGCTAAATTGGCGTCGGAAAAAAAATCGCGCCAATATATGATAACGTATATGACAACTGTGCCAAAGTGGATGAAGCAGTAAAAGACTAAAAAATTAAGAATAAAATAAATGCAAAATAAGACTACAGAAGAAAGAAAAGTAATGCGTTAAACATAGAATATGAAACACTTTCCAACACATCCTAAATGCTTTAACAAAACTTCGTTATTTAGGGAAATAAGGTAAATAAGATAACGTTACTTCTTAGATATCCCGTCGACCAATTTCGCCAAATTATATAAATCGCCAAATCAATAGTAAAACATTAATAAAAATACAAATAAAACGTCGAATTAATGGTTTTATTGGCCATTATTGGCATTTAATTAATTAATTAATGGCAACCATTATTGGCAATTAATCTTACAATTTGGCGACAGTAATTTGGTCGACGGGATAACTAAGAAGTACCAAGATAAATAAGTAAACATTTTAGAAAACGCATAAAAAAAATTAAAAAATGATTTCAGCAGTTACCGTCCATAGCCAATAGTACCGTTATTACATGCCACTTTTTAGCTAAAATTTAATTTAAACTACTCTTAAAACTACTGAAATCACATTTCCAGATATTATCATCCATAGACGGTTATGTATCCAATTCTTTGCATGACCATGTATATCATTTTATCTATATTCTACAAACATTTCTTAGGAAACTAAATGCAGTTCAGCGTAAAAATGTATAACTCCATTAAAAACCACCTTTAAGCAATTTACTCTCATACTCAGTAACCCTTACGAATTCTTACTTTTGTGTAGCCCTGCATATGAACTGTAGCATTTATACACACAGTATAGTGTGCATAAATGTAGTGAAACATAAAAGCGCATATCATAATTAAAAATGCATTTCTAGCAATCATTGCTTATATACAATACTTCGGAGAAAAGTTTCTTGGCGAGAAAGAAGTTTGCCAACGTATTTTCTGGCAATTTATTTACTGCTTCATACTCACAAGCAATTTTTTCCATATGTATACAATTTGGCACAGATGTCATATTGGCGCGATTTTTTTCCGACGCCAACTTGGCGAAAACATCAACAGCATAAACAACATTCGGGTTACCATTACAAGCAAAATAACGACACTTTGGCGCCAGTTAAGTACCCGGTGCGTATATGACATCGGCGTCAAAAAAAAAAAAATAAATAAATCGCGCCAATATGGGCGTATATGACATCTGTACCGACAATTTAATATAAAAAAAGTGTACTTTTCGGTTAGCCGGGCGCCAGTGTTATATTTACATACATATATACATATATATGCACATATATGTAAATATATATATGTACACACATACCCATAAATATATACATACATATGTATATATATATATGCATATATATACACATATATGTATGTAAATATAACACTGGCGACCGGCTAACCGAAAAGTACCAAAAAAAGCTATTTACCCATTTTTATAAAGAAACAGAAGTAATTTTTGCACAGATGTCGTATACGCATGGGGGTTGGCGTGATTTTTCTACGACGCCAATTTGGCAGCAATCTCGCTTTCGAATACCAGTTACTTATATATTTTTCAATTATTTGCTATCATTTTGGAAAGGAAATAACTATAAATAAATAAAAGTTTGAATAATAACTATAGAACAAAGCAGTTTATATAATTAAAAAACAGAAAATAAAAGTAAATAAACAATTTATTAATAAATAAAAAGCAATAGCCGGGTTACCATAGCAGGCAAAATAACACCATTTTGGCGCCAGTTAGGTATCCCGGTTCATATCTGAAATCCGTGCCGTAATTTGTATATAAAAAAATTATATATATTTAGAAACGATTTTTTTTATGCATATAAGTGCATATATAAACAAAGATCAAAGTTCTTTAGATTTGTTTTCATAGCTGTTTATATATTTTCGCAACATATCTCACTTTCTGATGCCCGAATCGCGCTAAGCTTTTTTTAAAAATGCGCTATAATGGAAAAGTACTTAAATAAATAATTAACAGAAATAACAAATTATACAATCTAAAACTTTTTATTTCGAGATCAAAGCATTGTTTTTAATTTCGATTAAAAATACATATATCCTTGCATAACTTCAATCGAAATTAGTTTCACAGCTTAATATCTCATTCCATAAACCTAAACAAACACAAGTGATTCATTCATCGTTAAACGTCAAATATATAAATCATTGAGGTAATCATTCACAAAGTAAGTTCTCCAACAATCAATGGGCAATATTCTAATGACGTCATAGTAGGTAAAATGGTGGCGGTATCGTTTGTTTATGGTTTGTAATCACAAAGATTTAATTTTGCAATGTCTCTTAGTTACATTATTTTATTGTCATATTTATGAGCTCAGAACAAAAGTATATTTTTTCATTATTTAGTTATTAAAGACGGAAAAAAATCATAAATGCATGATTTGAAAATTTTAAATAATTTTCTTTCTTAATACTAAAAAATAACATCGGGAAGTAACAGCGGGTTTAAGTTAAATAAGTTTAACTGTTTAATTCTGTTGTAATATTCAAAATAACTGTATTTATTAGATTTCAGTACTCAACATCAGGGCCCGATTAAACTTTGAAGTTAGAGGAATTACAATGTCATTTCAGGATCTTTCTTTTGAAGAAGCTTTTCTAAACTCCCTATATACATGGATAATCTTCAGTGTTAGAAATATTATTCCTAGGACTGACATAACACGAGGACGGCCTGCAATTTTACAAAAGTTTTTGAAAGCTACTTTATATCAGAAATTTTACTAAAAACTGGTTACTTTTTTGTTATAGCGGCCCACACTATTAGGATTATGACAAGTTGCAGCCAATTTCGCCAACGTCGTAACCAAGATCGTGAAGCACACACATATAATACTATATAACACCATTTCATGAAATCGTATACGATAATTTAATAGTTTTTAACCTTACTTCAAGTGTGTTGTTTATTTATTTTTAAGGCTCAACAATCTAAATTGTCCAATATATGAATTTAAAAAATGTAAACAAAGATTGAATAGACATGACCGCAAAAAGCCTCAAATGTGCATAACACTTGGAACCAAACTGTGCAGATTAGTGGTCTTCTACTGTACACAGTTTTTGATAAATGTGTTTCGTTCTTAAAATGTGTTATTTTCATCTATCACTGCAGAACAAGCGAGAAAACTCATATTCTTGCACATGAGTTGTATATATCTTTATATCTAAATTTCCGTCATTTTTGACGGGCTACCTTTCTAGTATAATAATAATAAATATAAAGATATCTACTCATAGCAATATATCCACGCACAATAAATTCGCGAAAATAATTAAAAGGTTTTGTGCAAAAAAAAAAAAAAAATAGTTTTTTGTGATACATAATGTGCGCAAAATATATTTATTTGCTACCCATATTATACTCTGAAACAGAGTCAAAACTACAGGGTGTCCCAAAAATATCTGTTACAGCTTCAAAATTTTACTTTAAAAAATGAATAGGCCTACAGCAAAACTAGTTAAAACAATAAATGGAATAACTCAAAAAGTTTTTTTTCTATAGTATGTTTTCGGTGATAGATGGTGCTGCACAACACATAAACGATTATTAAAGATTTCTGTTATTCAAAAGCTGCGGATCCCTCGAAGAAAGCTCAATGTGTCGAGTGGTTTATCGAAACAAAATCCGATACTCAAACTCAAAGAAATTATCGAACGATTGATGTCGATCGAAATCGAAAGGTTGGTGTCGATCGAACTGAACGCTTGATGTGAGCAGCTAAAACGTTCGTGAATTTAATTTGAATATCGTCTTGATATTATTCGGGCTATTTTCATATCCTGTTGAAATCATGATCTCATGTTGAAATTTCCCTAAGGCAGCAGAAAAAAAAAAAAAAATCAGTTATTCTATTTATTGCCTAACTAGTTTTGCTGTAGGCCTATTTATTTATTTTTTAATAAAATTTTAAAGTTGTAGAGATCTTTTTGGAATACCCTGTATTATTATTTTTTTCATCCGGGATAACAGTCATGAATTTTGGCCCTTTAACAACCCCTTACTTAACAATCCTAATTTCTTTAGAATTTCTTTAGAACCTAATTGAGATTGAACTAATTCGAACTCGAACCAAATTCAGGCAGTGTATGATTGATCTTGCAAGTATCTTGGTATAATAAAGCATGTAGATCTTATAGTTTGTTTACAAGAACACACAATGAAAACATGCAAAGCTTGTCATCGCGATAATGTCCGAAATATTGACCATTTAAATCTAATTAGGACAGAGAATTGACCTTGGAAGTATTTTGGATGGATTCGTTGATCGAGTGTTGTTCTAACGTCTTAAATCACTTAAGAGTCATTCCATATAAGAATCACCCAGAATCGGGGGTCTGTGATTAAATGGTAAACCGATTCATGTGATTTTTTTTCTCAGAGAGAAAAATTATCGAAAGAAATAAAGAAAGAAGAAATTAGAAAGAATTCCATTAGAAAGAAATAAATCCAGAATATTAATGCCATGGCACCATTGGTTTTCCTTTAGTGGGGGGTCAAAGGTCAGAGTGCCGCTTGAAAAATTGAATTTTTATGTTTTGTATAGTACTTCTCATAATATGCATTGAAGTAATCCCACAAAACAAATTACATGGTTGTATTATGTAAGGTTGGCCCTGTGCTATTCAAGAATAAAAATTATGGGATATGTGTAATGTGGTGAGATAGGAGGCTTCAAAAATTGAAATTTTCTCGAAATTTCACTATAGTTTTGACGCATGTAGCTCTTTGCATTGAAATCGCCCCATCATTTTTAACTGCTGAATGCTGCCCTATGATGAAATGAAACACAGTAAAGTCGGCCCCACCATGGGCAGACTTTAATGCATTCCTAAATTTTATGCCAAATTTCCAAAAAAAAACAACATATTTTTGCCTATTTTAAGTGAGGTATATTAGACATGCATTAAAGTCAGAAGCTTCTACAATAATAATAGAAATGTAGAATAACTATTCACCTTTCAAAATCACCAAACAGAATCATGGGCACTAAAGCAGTTTTCATTGGGTAATGGAAATTGCATTGTAATATAATTAGGAAATACGCTACTACGACCATAGCCTTCAAACATTGCCAAGAATAAAAACACTTACAATTATTTCTGAAATGCATATACTTTTTATTCTAACATGAATTTCCACATGTATAACAATAAATATTTTTAATATGTTTTTGTTACAGGCAGTGAAGATGCTTTAATGAAGTGAAAAGAAGCATGTAAACTAGATGATGATATAAGCATAAATCAAACACTTTCTGCGAATTTTAATACAAAAGTTAAAATCTTTAACAACGATTTAATGCACAAATACGTACAAACCCGACACATAAAATCCCATACCATCGTTTCGAGGATTCCTGGATCCCCCATATGGAGGGATCCTGCGCAGTGACTCCTTTTCTTCAGTTAGTTGTGGTTCATTATGTCATTTCTTTAGGATATATAAACTCTTGATTTCACCTTTTCAATCATTCCATAAGCCAGTACTTGGGGCTATACTCGAGGGGTTCTTCGAACCCATTTTAATTCTCGTTTTTATTTATTTTTTCCTCACTGGGAACCCCAGAATCCTAGAAACCATCGTATGGGATTTTTTGTGTCGTGTTTGCACGTATTTGTGCGCTGCTACAAGATCAAGTGGATAATTTCCAGTTTCTGAACTTATTATACCAAACGATTTGGCATGGTACTGGAAAAAAATAAAAACAAATGTACCTCCAGAAAATATTTCTGAAAAAGATCTCATAAAAAATCGAAGTGGAACTACCCTAGAGCTTGAGAACATGATTTGTGCAAAGCACAGATACGAATTTGGAACATTTTGGGCACCACCTCGCTATTGCCAACATCCTGCATAATACTCCTTCAATTGCGAACGAACCAAATTCTGAGCACAGTGCATCATATTTTAAAAATGTATAAGGTCTCAAATCCATGCTCTTTCTTACCCTTGATTTTATGATTAGGATGTTCGCAATAGCGAGGTGGTGTCCAAAATGTTCCAAATTTGTATCTGTGATTTGCACAAATCATATCCTCAAGCTCTACGGTAGTTCTACTTCGATTTTCTATGAGATCTTTTTCAGAAATATTTTCTGGAGGTACATTTTTTTTTATTACCCTGTCAAATCGTTAAGCCTGGTGAGTTCAGAAACTAGAAATAATCTACTTGATTTTGTAGCAGCATATGGCCCACAAGCACATTTGCTCGATAACTAGCATAAGGAATATTCATCCATGCTTAAAATAACTTTTAAAAACAGTCTTACTTTCAAACAGACAGTACGCAGCAAGACTGAAGCAGCTTATAATCATCTGGTTTACATGCTTATTTTCACTTCATCAAAACATCTTCACTGCCTGTAACAAAAACATATTGAAAATATTTATTGTTATACATGTGGAAATTCATGTTAGAATAAAAAATATATGCATTTCAGAAATAATTGTAAGTATTTTTTATTCTTGGCAATGATTGAAGGCTATGATCGTGGAAGCGTATTTCCCAATTATATTACAATACGATTTCCATTACCCCATGAAAACTGCTTTAGTGCCCATGATTCTCTTTGGTGATTTTGAAAGGTGAATAGTTATTCTACATTTCTATTATTATTGTAGAGGCTTCTGATTTTAATGCATGTCTAGTATACCTCACTTAAAATAGGCAAAAATATGTTTTTTTTAAATTTGGCATAAAATTTAGGAATGCATTAAAGTCTGCCCATGGTGGGGCCTACTTTTCTGTGTTTCATTTCACCATAGGGAAGCATACAGCAGTTAAAAATGATGGGATGATTTCAATGCAAAGAGCTATATGTGTCAAAACTATAGTGAAATTTCGGAAAAAAATCAATTTTTGCAGCCATCTAGCTCACTGCATTACACATATCCCATAATTTTTATTCTTGAATAGCAAAGGACCAACCTTACATAATACAACCATGTAATTTGCTTTGTGGGATAACTTCAATGCATAGTATGAAAAATACTATGCAAAACATAAAATTTGAAATTTTCAAGCGGCGCTCTGACCTTTGAGCCCCCACCAAATGAAAACCAACGGTCCCACGGCATTAATATTCTGGATTTATTTATTTATAATGGTCATCTCACTGAAAAAAAAAACAAACAAACAAACAACAAAAAAAAAAAACACATGAATCTGTTTACCATTTAATCACAGCCTGGGTGATTCTTATATAGAATGACTCTTAAGGAGAAAAACCGACTTCATTCAAAGTAAAGAGTATAAAATTAACGAATCCATCTTTACTTTGGGTTGTCCAATTCCATGATATTTTTTTCCAAAATTTCATTATTTGCTTTTTGTACCGAACGACGAAGCAAATCTTCTTTTGACGGCCCCTTTTACTCTGGCTCCGGAACATAGGGTGGCTATTGTTGAAGAATTCCGATGAAAAAGCGGGTAAGTAACACAATCATCATTTTGAGAAAATAATCTGTAAAGTTCCAACTCTTTATTTGCGTTAATTGTTAAATGCCTCCTTTACCAATTAAAATCTTTCTGAGTATTAGGTTTTTCAAATAGTAATTTTACAGACGGTACAGACTTTCTGAGTATTAGGTTTTTCAAATAGTAATTTTACAGACGGTAGAGAAACATTATCTTCAATCACAATCATATGATTACCTCTTTTTTTTTTTTTTTTTTTTTTTTTTTTTTTTTACCACCTTGATCATCTGAGCTCTTCATACAGTAGGATATTCAGGTACCCTTTTAGCACTTACAAAATAGTAAAATCATATTACCGTGTTTACTCGCACTTTTTTGCCAATGTTTCATTGTGAAAATCTAGGTGCGACTATTATTCGGGGAAATCTACTTACACAATATTCTAACACTCTAATGCAAAAACATTACTGGTATAAAATAACACATTATAATAAAATTAGTAACTTACCAAATATTTCCAGATTATGTCCTGTTTATTAAATACCATTTTTCTTTTTATGGTAATATTTTTTATAGACATAAAATTTGCAAATAATCTTTGAAAATTTTGACAAAAAATTCTAATAATAAACCACTTTCACCGAAGGTATCAGTATCACTATTGAAATGTGAATCGGTGTCTGAAGAGCCTCCGCCATTCCATAAAATGCCATCTTCGCTTCTGTCCAAAGTATCAGAGATACCCGTCTTCTTCAAACTTTTTGAAATTATATCGCTTTTTTATTAAAGTCAAGCTTTATAATATCTAACTACACATTAGTTCCAGGGGTGGACGTCTTACTTTTCCACTGGGACATTCTTCTTTGCTCCCATTGGCCATCCAATATCCATATACTCTTTTTACTATTGTCTTTAACCCGGGAGAACTCGCTGCATGAGATTTTCTCTCAGCGTCGTACTTTTTTTAAGACTCTTATTTAAACTATTTTTCATTTTAATTAAAATGGAAAATGTTATTTCAGTTATTTTACCTCTTTCGTGAATAAAAGTACTAAGCCAAGCAAGAAAAGTTGATATTAAGTGAATGTAAAGTAAAAGAAAAGCAATTGGGTACCGTGAGAGAAATTCTCACTAGCGAGTTCTCCCGGGTTAAGCGGTGTGTTAACCGATACGATCAACGTTGCAGAATCGATGCGAGTCCTCCAGGAATTATCACAAGATCTGTTTTGCTTTCTGAAAGTTCCTTCTTCACATCGTCAACAAGATGTCCTCGGAAGCTATCGAGTACCAGCATGGGTGGTTTTTTGAGCAATGCTCCAGACGTATTCTCCCAAAAATTGCGAATCCAATTTTTTCATCGCCCCACCAGTGGCTGAGAGGTTCTGCTCTCGAAGCTGGTAGACGGGAGGTGCTGGGTTCGAACCCAATCGCGCCCGTCGGCCTAACCGTTTCGGAGTTTTCGTGGTTTTCTTCGAAACCGTGGTTTCCCATGCGTAAATACGGGTTAGGTTCCCTTAGAAAGACCCCCACGAAGGGCACTCCCCCCAGGGCCTATATCGCACGTGTTGATAATCGGCCGTCATAAACACAAACCAAACCAAACCAATTTTTCATCATTTTCCCATCTATTCAGTTTATGCGAAAAAAATATTTTGACGTTTTTTTCTGCTTCAAATCGGGGGTGTGACTACTACGCGAGGGCGACTATTACACGAGTACAGATGGTATTTACTTCTATCGAACTTTCATTATTCATTCATCCTATACCTTCAAAAGCCATAAACAAAGAGGGCACGGTGGAGAGGTTATGGGGATCTAATCCAAAATTTTACAGGCATATGTTATTTATTTAAGGATTTGGAGTTCATTTTTAATTTTGTTCTCTCCGAGAGAACTTGATTAGGTAATTCATACAAATATACATTTACAATACACCATTTTAAAATTTAAAACTGAATCATTTACCACAACAAATATTTTTATAATAGCTGAATCCCATAAACTTCTAACATGATTGTCCTCTGAACTGAAGAAAATCGTTCTATTACGTCCCCAACCAAGACCAAATTTTCTTTTTGGCGGTTAGTTCATCTTTATGACTACGTATAGACGCTTGTTTTGCCATCCTTCTACAGTTTTCGGGAAAATCTTTTGTTCTGGATCCTTCTGCGGTTTATTCACGAAAGGATGAAGGGAATCAACAATGGGTCAGGAGATGAGCTCAACTCTACTAGACGGAAAGGTTCCTCTTTTGCAGGACATCAGTCCCTTTTCCTTTGAAGTCATTAAAGATCAAAAACACTGCATGGTCACAAGAAAAGACGCCGATACTGATAACAGTTAAAAGAATGGTGTATTCGCAACTTAAATATAACTAGCAGGCTACACCCGCTACACTGGTCGCTTTTTCCAAATGAACCTTGAATCAAACGAAGTATATTGAGGATTTTGACCTTGATACGGAAGTGTTTTTGTTACTAATATTTTGTATTTATTATAAATCGTCATGTTCTGAACTAGGCAGCTATATTGAGATTCTTACAGTTTTTTTTTTTTGAGTTACTAAAGCATAATTATAAACATTGATCAATTTGTTTTACAAAAACTACTGTCAAAAGGATGGACAAACAAATATGTTTAGTCCGTCGGTCCGTCCGTAGGAAAACACTCCATCAGGCTTACAGCTTGGAGCTACTGTTCGGATTCCCCTTCCCCCCGCATTACTTGGATTATCCTTTCGGATTGCTGCAAACGATGCAAACGCCATTGTTCTATTATTTTGCAGGACGCGTATATTTTCTAATGTGTCAAGCCCGAAAGCTTTAAGAACCAACTCTTTTCAATTGCAGTATGATTTGGTAAAGAACGATACAACGATATGCAATATATTAAATCCATAAAAATTATCTAACTAACAATACAAGTCTCATCAAAATCAGCCCAGTAGTACTTTTTAAAAAGATTATCTTTTATAATTAGGTTCACCTGACTACAGAACTTTCCCTTATAATTGTATAACTAAGCAACGTAGAACATTATACAATACACTAAAACTGTCCCTGAAAACTTACCTAACTGTTAAGCTGTTCTTAACTGCTCTGTTCAACAAGCGCAAAACGTTTTGACACATTTACAGATTCATTTTTTAACGGAAAGTTATAAAATTGGAAAACCTGGCCATGGAAGTGATTTGGAATTGAACTGTTTTATTCCATTTTTTAATTAATCAATTACCTATTGAGTTATAAGCTTTTATGATCACGTGACAAACCCGTTTTTCGCCCGCTCTTGAGTGCTCTTTCTTTCTTCGCACGGAAATTAAGTTCAAAACGCCCATTTTGACACTATTTTCTGAACGATCTATTGCGTTTGCAAAAAAAATGGAAAAAAACAACTCAATTACATAGTTTCTGAACAACAACATTAGCTAGTTTCCTGCATTTCCGAACAAAAATAAATTAAAACTTATGTCAGAAAGTTACCCTTTTGGATCCTTAAGGCTGTTCTTAACTGCTCTGCCCAACAAGCGCAAAACGTTTTGACACATTTACAAATCATTTTTCAACGGAAAGGTATAAAATTGGAAAGCCTGGCTATGGAAGCGAACTGTTTTTTTCACTTTTTGATCAATCAATTATCTATTGAGTTATAAGCGAATTTTATCACGTGACAAGCACGTTTTTCGAACGCTCTTTAGTGCTTTTTCTTTCTTCGCGCGGAAATTTGGTTCAAAATACCCACTTTGATCCTATTTTCTGAAAAATCTATTGCGTTTGCAAAAAAAAAAAAAAAAAAAAAAAAAAATGGAAAAAACAGCTCAATTACGTAGTTTCTGAACAACAACACCAGCTAGTTTCATGCATTTCACGAACAAAAATAAATTAAAACTTTTGTCAGAAAGTTTCCCTTTTGGATTTGAGAACACCTTGAATGCAAGTCTTCTCAAAATCTGTTCAGTCGAACTTTTTAAAAAGGCTAATCTTTCTCAATTGAGTTCCCCTGATTTTAGAACTTTTCCCCATAATTCTATAACTAAGGACCAATAGATAGATATGCATTACATTAAAACCTCTCTGAAAAATTATCTAACTAACAGTGCAAGTCCCATCAAAATCCATTCCGCAGAACTCAAGTTATAAGCAGCCGGAACGAAATTTCCATTTCTATTAAGCAAATTTAGTCTACTATGATCTTTTAAAGCAATTCTAAAAGAAAATATTTTCCGCTCAACAATGCGAAACTTTCTGGCAAATTTTCTGATTACATCTTTAAATTTAAAAGCATGATA
This sequence comes from Maratus speciosus, assembly GCA_963932465.1. Lineage (NCBI taxonomy): Eukaryota > Metazoa > Arthropoda > Arachnida > Araneae > Salticidae > Maratus > Maratus speciosus. Next base: position 237,612,620 of record OZ010789.1, read on the forward strand.
CCTGGAAGTATGATTATTAGCATGATTTGTAATCTAATATTTTTTGCATTTTCCGATAAATGAATTACACCTTGAGTTATAAGCGATTGTTGCCAATTTTTTCCCCCTTCCACACGTTGTTACGTCCGGATAGCGAGATTCTCCTCCTATATGTCTTGGAAAGGAAATACATACATGAGTTTTTGTCAGTATTTTTACTTTCTTCTATCTTCAATAGAAGAAAGTATTGTAATCGAAATTTTTTTCGACTTCCGGTTTTCGACGGATTTGCATGTTTTAGGGGTCAGAGATTCCAAAAAACATGTTTATAGAAAATGTCTGTCTGTCTGTGTGTCCGTCTGTCCGTCCGTCCGTCTGTCCGTCTGTCCGTCTGTCAGTCTGTCCGTCTGTCTGTCGCCATTGTACCATCAAAAAGTGTATGAAGTTATGTATAGAATTAAATGAAAATTTTATTATACGTTTTTGGCTATGGCAAGCAGGTCCTCCCGGAATTTGGAAAAAATTCACCGGTAGGGGGCGCTGATATAACAATTTTTGTGCGATTTTGAATATTGTACCATCCAAAAGTGTATGGAGTTATGCATAGAATTGAACCAAATTTTTAGTTTAAGTTTTTGGATATGACAAGCAGGTCCTCCCTGAATTTGGAAAAAATTCGCCGGTAGGGGGCGCTGTAAATGTGTTTTTTGTGCGATTTTGAATATTGTACCATCGAAAAGTGTATGAAGTTATGCATAGAATTGAACCAAATTTTTATTTTGAGTTTTTGGCTATGGCAAGCAGGTCCTCTCTGAATTTGGAAAAAATTCGCCGGTAGGGGGCGCTGTAATAGCGATGTTTGTGCGATTTTGAATATTGTACCGTCCAAAAGTGTATGAAGTTATGCATAGAATTAAACCAAATTTTTATTTTAAGTTTTTGGATATGGCAAGCAGGTCCTCCATGAATTTGCAAAAAAATTGCCGTTAGGGGGCGCTGTAATAGCGATTTTTGTGCGATTTTGAATATTGCACCATCGAAAAGTGTATGAAGTTATGCATAGAATTGAACCAAAAAAAAATTTTTAAGTTCTTGGCTATGTCAAGGAGGTCCTCCCTTAATTTGTAAAAAAAATCGCTCGTAGAGGGCGCTGTAATAGCGATTTTTGTACAATTTTTGTGCCATTTTGAATATTGTACAGCCGAAAAGTGTATAAAGTTATGCATAGAATTGAACCAAATTTTATGTGTTTATTTTTGGCCATGTCACGAAGGTCCTCCCTGAATTTGGAAAAATTCTGCCGGAAGGGGGCACTATAATTGCGATGTCTGTACCATTTTCATTATTGTACCATCGAACAGCGTATAAAATTATGCATACAATTGAACCAAAATGTTTGTGCTTGTTTTTGGCTTTGGCCAACAGGTTCTCCTTGAATTTGGAAATATTGCGCGGTAAAGGGGCTCCGTGCTAGCGATTTTTGTATACTTTTCTTGATTTTTCGTTGTTCTATTGTGCATCGGCGGCTCATGCAGCGGCGGGAACTCGATTTCTCTTATGCCGGCTATTCGCAAACAGCTGATAACGACAGAATAAGGAAAAATTAATAATTTTAACAAATATCATGATATAGATTAACTCGTTTTTAGTCCGTTTAATTCACTTGAGCAGAAATTTAAGATGGAAATCAAAGTTGGTATAGTATTGAACTAATAATATTGAAGTATTAACATGTGTAACTAGGTTTTGAAATATTAAGATGTATAAGATAGAAGAAAGTTTTGGGATTGGCACATCCAACTAGTTTAACCTGCGAGAGTGACAGCTGTTGATAGAATTCAAATCTAGAGCTAAAATTGGTCACAAGCCAAAGACGCTTTTTACTTTCTTCTATCTTTACAAGAAGAAAGTATTGGATTCGTGAAAATTTTCGGTTTTCGGTGTATTTACCCGTTTTAGGGGTCAGAGATTCTAAAAAACATTTTTTACAAAATGTCTGTCTGTCCGTCTGTTTGCCTGTATGTGACACAAATTTTGTGGGCGCTCTATATCAAGAACTAATGCACGGAATTTAACAAAAATTTATATTAAGTTAGACCCTGATATAAATTGGTGCTGATTAGTTTTTGGTGTAAATCGCTCAATAGGTGGCGCTGCTATGCAGCATTTTTCACGATTTCCATAATAGCTCAATCTCCAGAACTAATGCACGGATATTCTTCAAACTTCAGATTCTGTTAGTCCTTGACATGAATTAAAGTTTTATGCACTTAGGTGTAAATTGCTCAACAGGTGGCGCTGCTGTGCTGCCTTTTTTGCGATTCTCGCAATAGCTCTATATGAAGAACTAATGCTTGGATTTTCAACAAACTTCAGATTCTGGTATACCTTGATATGTGTTAGTGCTTTTTATGTTTTGGTGTAAATCGCTCAACAGGTGGCGCTGCTATGCTGCATTTTTCAGAATTTCCACTAAAGCTCTGTCACGAGCTAATGCACGAATTTTCATCGACGGATTTATACGCTTTAGGGGTCAGAGATTCCGAAAAACATGTTTTTACAAAATGTCTGTCTGTGAGTCTGCGACTCTGTCTGCCTGTTCGTTTGTCAGTCGGTATGTGATACAAATTTTGGGGCCGCTCTATCTCAAGAACTAATGCACGGAATTTATTAAAACTTTATATTCTGTTAGTGCCTGATAGAAATTAGTGCTGATTGATTTTTCGTGTAAATCGCTCAACAGGTGGCGCTGATATATAGAATTTTTCACGATTTCCGCAACAGCTCAATCTCCAGAACTAATGCACGGATTTTCATCAAACTTCAGATTCAGTGAGTCTTTGACACGAATTGACGTTTTATATATTTTGGTGTAAATCGCTCAACAGGTGGCGCTGCTATGATGCCTTTGTTTTGCGATTCCCGCAGTAGCTCTATCTCAAGAACTAATGCTTGGATTTTTAACAAACTTCAGATTCAGGTATACCTTGATATGAATGAGTGCTGTTTATGTTTTGGTGCAAATTGCTCAACAAGTGGCGTTCCTATGCAGCATTTTTCAGAATTTCCACTTTAGCTCTATCTCAAGAACTAATGCACGAATTTTCATCAAACTTCAGATTCAGGTATACCTTGATATCAATTAGTGTTGTTTATGGGATTTATATAGAAGAAAGTTTTGTGATGGCCACAACATACTAGTTTTGTAAGTGTATAAAACTGTATTTTAACTGTACAATGAAGTTTTCATCACGTGTTCCAATCTGTTTAAATGTTTACATAGGGATATGCAGGTTTATTTATTTATATTTATATGTATGTACAGTGGTGAAAAAAAAAGTAAACATGCCCTACTAACTTTGCATCAAATTATTGTAGAAGAAAGTGACTTGTACCTAACGATTGGATATAAAGTCTACTTTTAAATGATGCATACAAAATTTGCTTAGGGGGACATCTACATATCAAAACGAACCCAAACTTCCTTTTTTTTTCAATAGCAATACCCAAGTCTGACACCATAAACAAATTCTACACCCTTTAATAAACCTAAAAGAAAAGTTTCAAGAAATTCAGGCGATTACTTTCCAGGAAATTAATTATTTTAAAATGACCATATCTTAGGAACTGTATCCAAATTGAAGTTCGGTTCTACATTGTTGAAATGCTACAGAATGAGTATGTTACTTCTATTAATGTATTATTTCTTGCCAATATAACCATTTCACTCGCTTAATATGTTCTATCGCCAGCCCAAGCTCAAATGTTTCAATAAAATGAGTAAAATGTATTTTTTCAAATTATGCGTTTCTGCACATCATAGACGACCCCCATAAACAATCATTTTGATGTTTTTTAAGCATAATTCGAAAAGTAGTTGAGAGAAAAATTTTAAATTGAGAATTCGCATCAAGCATGACCTAATAAATATAAATTTATCAAAATTGTAGACTACAATTAATATTTTTTCGAATATTAATTTCATAAATCATATTATAATTTTTTTAAATTATAAATTCAATGCATTTATGTTTGGGTTTTTAGTATTATAACCATACAAAATATTATTACATTAGGATTATAATTTCAGGAGTTATTAATAAAATATGTAAATGTAACTTAACATTAGAAACTCTAAATTTTCAATGTTTCTAATGCAAAAACTTATCATACAAGTGACTTGAAACTTCGTTTCTAGACATAGCTTGAACCGAGGATTTAAAATATTGTCTGAACTGGGTGTTACCATTGAAAAAAAACAAATCTTGGTTTGGTTTTGATTTGTAGGTGGTCTCCTAAGTAAATTTTATGTAAATCATTTAAAAGCAGACTTTATTTCCAATTCTTTGGTACCAGTAACCTCCTTCTATTATAATTAGCTGCAGAGTTAGTAGGGGGTGTTTACTTTTTTTCCACGACTGAACCCATACCATTAAATATATAATTTTTTAAAACATTTTCTTTTAGTGTATTGTGTCCATATATGCATTAAACTGTATGTATTATATGAATATATGTATACATAATCGGAATATACATTTTTCGGAATTGGAGCCCTCCATCTTTATTAGACCATTTGTCTAGATCCATCCTTCTACAGTATATAAATTTATAAATCTGTGTATGTCTCACTGTATACACATGTTAAATAGATTAGCTAAAAGTAAGCTATAAGTCTCGTTAAAACTATTTTATATATTTATATAAATGTGGAAAATGGTAGATATATTTTTAATGTTTGCCTAGCTTTACATAGAGAATATGGACTTCTGAATGAAAATAATTATAAAACATATATAAGCAAAAATTTTTATCAATAAAATCTGCAAATGAGACCTATTTTGATATTTTCCTAGCATTACGTATAGAAAACAGGTCGCTTAATTAAGATTACTATAAAACCTATATAAGAAAAATTCTGTATTACTAGGGAGCAGGAGTACTTGAGGTAAATTTTTCAATTTTTTCCTGGTGTACCTAGTGAAAATGTGTTGCTTAATGAAATAATTATAAAATAAATATATAATATAAAATAGCTGTATCATTAAATTTTGCAGATGAGGCAAATTTTTAATGTGTTTTCAATATTACATAGAGAAAAATGACTTCTGAATGAAATTAGTCACAGCAAGAATGTATGAAAAGTGTCGTATTGACATATATGATTTAATCGTCTGATTACCTGAGATTAGTGATACTTTAATTGAATTTACGTCTGTAGAACACTTAAAATAAAAATAAAATCGCAATGCACCTGAATATCTGATATTAGTCATTCAGCAATATATTATTTCCACGTAATGCGAAATATAACATTCTGTCTTGTCTGCAGATTTTCTTTTTTTGCTCATCTTTATGGGTGGAGGACACAATTTACTTCTAAAAAATAAAGTTTATTAGCCTTAATTATCAACCAGGTGCAAAAAGGAAATCTGTCAATAAAGCAATTTTCTTCCTTTTTTCTGTAATCCATTTCACTCGGCAACAAATTTTCTTTACATATTATTTCTTATCATTTTACATATTATTTCTTTAAATATTAAAAATGTGCCTCATTTCAGATTAAATTATTACTAAATTTTTCTGATTTATTTTTTACAATTGATTTCATTTATCGAACCATCTTCTCTACGTAATGCTGGGGGAAAATTAAAAATCTGTCCTATCTGCAGATTTCACCATTGCAGAAATTTTCTTATATATTATAAATTATTATTAATATAAATCTTATATGTTATAAATTATTATTTTATAATTATTTTCCTTAGCAACCCGTAATCTCCATGTAACGTTGCGAAACATCAAAAATCTGCCTGATCTGCAGATTTTATCGATACAGCAATTTTCTTATATATGTTTTATAATTATTTTCATTCAGAAATTCGTTTTCTCTACTTAACACTGGACAAACACAAAAAATCTGCCTCATGTGCAGATTTCATTAATAAAGAAATTTTCATATGTATTTTTTATAATAAGTTTGATTTGACGATTCCTCTTCTATACGCGATCCTGCGGAAACATTAAAAATCTGATTCATCTGCAGATTTAATCATTGCAGAAATTTTCTTATATTTTTTTTTATAATTATTCTTATAATAAACCATTTTCTCTACTTAATGTTGTGCAAATGCTAAAAATCTGCGTTATCTGCAGGTTCCATTGAAACATCAATTTTTCTTACATAACTTTTATAAATATTACCATGCTGCATCCTATCTACTTTATGTATTGCTCAGAAAACATTAAAAATGAGCCCCATCTCAAAATTTTGTTGATTGTCTACATGAGGTGTTTGCGAAAAATGTACCTAAAAATAAAAATGCACTTTAATTACTTGCGTATAAACAGCGGCTAAAATAAATCTGTTCTAAACCAGAAACTTTACTTAATAAATAAAGGCAAATAAATACCAATTGGAAATAAGTTAGATTTTATTAAATACAATTTCTGGTAGGAAACAAAATTATTAACAGCCTAGGCTGTTTCCAAAGAGCCGTGTTTTTCAATTAGCTTATGATATATATATAGAAACAATTTTAGAATAAATGAATTAAAATAATATTTAATATATATAGAAACAATTTTCGAAGAAAGGAATTGAAATGCAATGATCAGGGAAAAAATCTGTTTGTATTACTGTGTATTATTGTCACTTTAAACAGCATTTTAAACAGAAAGTCCGATTTTTAATACGCCATTCATTTATATTTGTATTAAAATACATAAATCTCGCAATTTCATAACAAATGAATGACATCTCTTAATTTATGATGTATCTTGATCAAATATAAAATAATGAAGAATTAACCTCCTCCCACATTTTTTTTCTGGATTAAACAAACACACGTTAAAAATCATTTTAAAACTTCTATTTTAAAAAGCTTTATCTTCTTTTTACAAAGCTCGCATCCATACGTCCGATAACGCGTAAGTTGTACTAATTGGTAACTCAAAACAGACATTCCAACACATATAAGAATGCGCCTAATCTAAAAGCACAAGTGCCAACAACATACATGACACGTGACTGAGAACAGCGAATGAGAACGCAGTAAAAGGCAATAATGCTAAAACGTGACTATCTTTTAGAATCTCGCGTCCGGATATTGGGTTGAATACGCCTACGTTGACGTCATTTTCTAAATAATCTCCTGCTTTTACCTAAAAAAGGAAATACAATTAGATTATGTACTTTCTGAATAAGCGCATACGAAGGGAACTCTTCACTCACGTGAAAACACCCGCTCGCTAATTCAAAACCTATGGGCAGGTTGTTTTCGAAATTCTTGTTTAAATTTGAATATTTTAAACGATTTTTTTTTTCTTGCATAGGATAGCTGAGGTCGAGCTCTAATAAGGACTTTTTGTACTTTTACGATTTTGGTTGCAGATTTTTTTAAATAAATGGACTTTTACTTTCGAAACCGATTCCGTAAGTGAAAATACCTTTATAAAACAAATCTGCAACCGAAATTGAAAAAGTAAAAAAATAGCCATATCATAGATCGACCTCAGTTATCCTAGGAAAAAAAAAATACATATATATATAAATAAAAATAAATCGTTTAAAGATATTCAAATGTAAACGATAAACTCGAAAACTACCTGTTCCTAGGTTTAGCGTTTGCGAGCGGGTGTTTTCAAGTGATCGAAGAGAGCCCCATAAGTCCCCCATAAGGTGACTTTTCACTCACTTGAAAACACACGCTCCGTAATGTTAAATCAATGGACAGGTTCTTTTCGAATTTCTTTCTTTTTTTTTTTTTTTTTTTTTTTTTTTTTTTTTTTGCATAGGGCAGCTGAGGTCAATCTTTAATATAGCTATTTTTTACTTTTTCGATTTCGATTGCAGATTTTATTAATAAAGATACTTTCATTTTCAAAACCAGTTTCGAAACTGTAAGCACCTTTTTAAAATAAATCTGCAACCAAAACCGAAAAAGTAAAAAATAGTCATATTAAAAATCGAGCTCAACTATCCTATGCAAAGGAAGAAAAAAAAAAAGTTTACAAATATTCAAATTTAAACGAGAAAATCTGCCCATTGGTTCATTACGGAGCGGATGTTTTCAAGTGAGTGAAGAGTCGGTCTTTTTTAAAATAGAGAACATCTCAAGCATTTATTCTGCAATTTAAAATGTATTTCTTATGATCTGGGTAATTTTCATCAAGTTTATTGAATGTCTTCCACACATTATGATGTATTATTTGAATTATTTTAAATATACATGAACGGCTGTTTATTGGTTGGTTGGTCATGTTTATGACGGCCAATTATCAACACGAGGGATACAGGCCCTAAAGGAGGGGGGGGGCGTGCCCTCCGTGGGGGTCTTTCTAAGGGAACATAACCCGTATTTACGCTTGGAGAACCAAGGTTCGAAGAAAACCACGAAAACTCCGAACGATTAGGCCGACGGGCGCGATTGATACCCAGCGCCTCCCGTCTACCAGCTTCGAGAGCAAAATCTCTTGACCACTGGTGGGGCGTTTATTAGTTGTATAATAATATCCATGGGACTCGGCTGGTGGTTTATTACGTATTAAAAAAAAAAAAATTAAGGAAATGGCTGCATATTAGAAAATTATAATATTTCATTTTCAAGCTAAAATAAATAATTTATAAACAATTTTATGATATTGTGGATGACTTCTGGGGGACTGCAGTAAATTCACTGTAAAAAAAGACACGTTTCTTAAGGCTGTTCTCGACTGCTTTGCCCAATAAGCGCAAAACGTTTTGACACATTTACAAATTCATTTTTTAACGGAAAGATATAAAATTGGAAATCCTGTACATGAAAGCGATTTGGAATCGAAAATTTTTTTCCATTTTTTTGATCAATCAATTACCTATTGAGTTTTAAGCGATTTTGATCACGTGACACGGCACTGAAAAAAAAAAAAGGACTAAAAAACGGAAATACTACTGGCAATCTACACGCCAGTACTATTTCCGTTTTTTTACGGGAATTTTTACCCATAAATTACAGAAAAATTTCCGTTTTTAATCAGAAAAAACGAAAATTTTCTGTAATTTATGGGTAAAAATTTCCGTAAAAAAACGGAAATTGTACTGGCGTCTAGATTGCCAGTAGTATTTCCGTTTTTTAGTCCTTTTTTTTTTTACAGTGGACATTTTTCTCCCCTTACGGACTGGATTTTCTTCTTTTGTTCGGAAGTTCGGTTCAAAATGCCAACTTTGACAGTATTTTCTGAAATATCTATTGCGTTTACAAGAAAACGGAAAAAACAGTTCGATGACATAGTTTCTGAAAACAACACCTTCTAGTTTCATCCGTTTCCGAACAAAAATGAATTAAAACTTATGTCAGCAAGTTGACCCTTTGGATTTGAGAACAGCCTTAATCTAGGAAATATAATATAATCACGAACGGAAATATACAATAACTCATTCCGAGTTACGCATGATTCAGAAAGACATTCTTTATCCTTAAAAACTGTAGAAACATTTGTTGTACAGGATGTCAACAGAATCTGGAAATCAGGGAATCAGGGAAAAATCAGGGAGGTTTATCAATCTGGAAAAATAAGGGAAAAGTCTGCGAAGTTTGTAAAAATACTCGAAAATCAGGGAAATTTGTGTATATGCGAAAATATTTCCATTTTCACCTTGCCAGTGAGACTGATTCGTCTGTTTTATATACCTTATTTTTTCCCATGCTGATTAATCTTTCCCAATATTTTTAGAAAGATGCTCATGGTATGAGTTTTTGATATTTAAACACAAATTAAGATGATCAGATGTCCTTATTTTCTGTGGATAGCGCTTATATTGAAGGAAATTTACCCATTTAAAATTTTTTTAAATGATACATTAGCATAACCTGACAAGGCGGACAGCTTAATCTAGTTAGCTATCCCGTATGATGTAATATCTTAGAACTGAACATTTTTCAGAAAATGAGGAAATTTTCTGGTCACCATATATCCAATAGCCACTGTATGAAGTTGTTGGACTAAATTTTGAGTTCGGAATTATAAATGTCTCAAATAATACGTTATAAACCTTAGACAATTTTTTTGTTTTTCTCTTGTTTTTTTCTCACAAGTGAGATATTAGGAAGATGGATAAGTGTGTTATACGTTATACGAGGAAGCAGCATACATGAAATTTACCGTATGTGCATTGTTAATAATGGAAATCAGGGAAAACTCAGGGAACATTTTTTTTACAATTTCTGTAAACACTCTGTTGTACAATAAACATATTTTACAGACAACATGAAAAAATAACAGCTTTAACATTAGCATTAAAATTAATATTAATTTTTAACTTTTTCAGGTATAAGTACAATGTACAATATACCGAAAAATGTTTAATTGAGATTTACAGAATCAATATATATATATATATATATATATATATATATATTTCAATTTGAGAAACTGTTATAGAAACGAACAATATTCTAGTTTGAGAAACTGTTATTGAAATGTTTATGAAAATCAGTAGCAACAAAAGAAACTTTGTTTTTATAAATGATTCTTTAAATCCCGAAAATATATTACTTTCTTAAATACAGGGTTGTTATAAATAATGTTCGCCTATTCAGCAGGCTCTAGAGCTGGTTCTATGGCTCCAAACGAAACAAAATTTCCCTAGTACGTAGTTGAAGAGATGCGCTCAGCGAAAATCGAAAATAAAATTAGTTACATTTTTCGTCAGTAGGTGGCGCTGCACCAATATTTAAGGCGATGTTTGCAGATTCATTATATCAATTTCAGTCCATCCAGACGAAGCACAGAAATTTAAAAGTTTCAACAAACTTCGAGGAACTGCGGATTGTTATAATTAAAGTTTACCTAATCAGACCTATGACTCCAAACAATACAGAAAAATGAATATAATTTCATGTGATGTAATCTGCATCAACAAAAATAAAACATGTCGCTCAGAAACGAGGAAATAACGAAGAATAACATTACGTATGCTCAAAGAATCCTCCACCATTTTCAATAACGCATTCCATTCTCAGAATTGTGCTTTCTACAGCATTGCGTAAACTGTCCTGTGAGATTGAGCGAATATGAAGTCTAATATTGTCTTTCAGACCAGAGATTGTCTGACATCTGTCTTTAGATACAGAATCTTTCAAAAATCCCCACAACCAAAAATCGCATGGTGTTAGATCAGGCGATCGTGGTGGCCAGACTGTTTGAAAATAACGACTTATGATGCGGTCTTCTGTAAAATGGCTTGTTAAGAAAGTCTGAACTGCTCTAGTAATGTGCGGTGGTGCACTGTCTTGCATAAACACGATATTTTGAAGGCAGCCTCGCTGTTGCAGCTCGGGAATCGGAGAATTAGACAACATGTTGAGATACCTTCTCCCATTTACGGAACATGTAATGGGTCCTGTGGATGTTAGTTCCTCAAAAAAAAAAAAAAAATGGCCCTATCATAAACATAGCTGTGAAACCGCACCACACCGTCACTTTAACTGCATGCAATGGAACTTCTTGGACAACATTAGGATTCTCTTTCGCCCAAATTCGACAGTTGTGTATGTTCACTTGTCCGTTTAAATAACAATGCGCTTCATCAGTCCATAGAATATTCCAGGGCCAAGAATTGTCCTCATTCATTCGTGTAAGAAACTGTAGTGAAAATGATAGCCGACTTTCGGTATCACCCTGTATTAGTTGTTGCACCCTCTGAATCTTGTATGGATAGTAGCGCAAAATTTGACGCATCACTTTTCTCGCAGTGGAAATCGGCATATCGACTTCATTCGCAATAGCTGGCACACTTGCATTACCAGATGATGACTGGCTTGCTAAATCCACGGCAGCAGTAGCAATATCTTCAATGCTAGAAATGTCTACCTTTTTTTGTCCTCTGCCAGGAAGAATGTCGAGTTTTCCTATTTACTCGAACTTTTTAATAATTTTGTGAATTCCACGATCCGACATTGGTCCAACTTTTAGTTTCCGGAATTCTCGAAGAGCTGCAGCTGCGTTGCTGTTATTTTGATAAAATAACTTAACAAGAAGTGCCTTTTCTTTCAAAGTTACCATTCTCCACAAAGCGTAGATTCAAATGCTTTTCAGAAACAATCAACTGTTCCAGTGTCAAAGAAATCACAGACACACTTTATCAGCAAGTTTTAAATCGTCAGGTGGTTAGAAGGGTATATATTAATTTTCGACGGACGACGTCAAAGTGACGTCGCAACTTCGAAAACTTGAATAAAATGTGATCTTTTTCAAGCGTTGGGTGAAATTTTGTGATTTTGTGTGTTTCTCTCATTCATTTTTGTGTGTATCCCCTCATCTGGATTGACCAAAATTGATATAACGAATCTGAAAAAGTTTACTTTTACCAACTGTGAAATAAAATTTCCTGTATTTTGTTTTTTACAAAATAAAGGAATCTGCAAGTATCGGCTTAAATATTGGCGCAGCGCCACCTATTGACAAAAATTTTAACTAATTTTTTTTCTTCCGATTTTCGCTGAGCGCATCTCTTCAACTACGTACTAGTGAAATTTTGTTTCGTTTGGAGCCATAGAACCGACTCTAGAGCCTTCTGAATAGGCGAACTTTAATTGTAACAACCCTGTATATTAATAACTGAATTCAGAATAAAGGTAGTAACTTGAATTAAACGAATCTCAGAACAGGATTCTATAGATTAAACTAATAATATAGAAATTATTTGGGGAAAATATTTTGAAATCTCATTCAAACTTCAGGGATGAGAATTTTCCGTCTTTTGGCTGATTTCCGCTTTTTTGTTATTTCAAGGAATTTCCGTTTTTTTCCCTCGAAATTCCGCCTTTTTCCGAGGATTCCGTATTTTTTCTCCTGCAAAATTTTGTTATTTTCCGAAATTTTCACTTTCCTATCGATTCCGCTTTTCTTCCGATTTCGAAAGAACATTCAAAGGTGATAAAAAAACGGCAAATTTCGTTAAAAGATCCCGAAAAAACTATAAATTTCGTCAGAAGATCTTGAACAAATGGGAAATTTCGTCAAAAGATCGGGAAATGCGGCAAATTTTGTCAAAAGATCGAGAAAAAGCGGTAAATGTCACCAAAAGATCGCAAAAAAAACTACAAATATCGTCAGAAGATCGCGAATAAACGGCAAATTTCGTCCAAAGATCGCGATAAAAATAGCAAATTTCGTCAAAAGACCGCGAAAAAGCGGCAAATTTCGTCAAAAGATCGCGAAAAAATGACAAATTTCGTCAAAAGATCGCGAAAAAGCAGAAAATTTTGTCAAAAGATTGCGAAAAACTACAAATATCATCAGAAGATCGCGAATAAACGGCGAATTTCGCCCAAAGTTCGCGAAAAAACGGTAAATTTCGTCGATAGATCGCGAAAAAGCGGTACATTTCGTCAAAAGATCGCGAAAAAACGGTAAATTTCGTCAAAAGATCGCGAAAAAGCGGTACATTTCGTCAAAAGATCGCGAAAAAGCGGTACATTTCGTCAAAAGATCGCGAAAAAGCTGCAAATTTCGCCAAAAGATCGCGAAAAAGCGGCAAATTTCGTCAAAATGGCGCGAAAAATACATGTATTTAGTGCTTTTAGTGTATCCTCTCCTTCCCCCCTCTTTTGTAACCTTTCAGAAAATTTGCTGTGAATTTCAATTTTTTTTTTTTTTTACTCAGAATCGCTCCTGATTCAGAATTTACTTTAAGCTGACTGTATGTCCTGTTCCAATTAGCCCGTGTGACCAAAAATAATTAACCATTGTGATTTGCACTAAGTTTTTCATATTTTTTGCTAAAAAATTTACACACAAAAACCCTATTCTTAATTAAATTATTTCATTTTCAGGAGTGGCCATGATTCTGATAAGTCGAGCATTTCATATGACCTACGCTCAATGTTTTAAGAACTGTGTGCAATTGTGCGCTTGTCTCCATTTTCCCGGAAATCAGACCCTGGTTTTATTTCTTAAAGTATCTTTCACGGATAAAATGTGGTACAATTTTTTGTTTGTGCGTGGTTTCAGTCTTTTTGCTTTTTTGCAATTCTCATCCCTGAAACTTAAATAAGAAAGAAAAATCTGTTCTTTAAAAAGAAGCAATGACGACAATTTTGGTTGTAGTTTTCTTTAGAAAAATTGAATATTGAAAATATCGAAACTTGCATGAGTTACCTTATTTTATACTCTTAATTTTTAAAAAGCATTTTTTTTCTAATAACACTTAGTTTATTTTTCCCAGATGAGTTAAACTATTGTCTTGGATGGAAAAATACATTTTTCTGTATCAATCTGCAGCACCAAAGTTATCTCTGATGTTAACAACAGTGGATCTATGGCATGCTACTATTGTATAAAATTATACTAATACACATAAGCGAAATATTCATTTACAAAAATCTGGTAGAAATTATCAGTACATAAAAAAGTTAGCAGCTCCTTGAATTTGTATAACTATTAACCAAATAGATTTGTTTAAAAGAAACTTTCATTTGGTTCTTACAACCAAATAATTTCGTAACAAAACAAATGTTCCTGTACAAGGTGCTTTAGATTGTTTGAGAAAAAGATTAAATGAGTTTCACTATTTATAATATGAAATTGAGAGCCTGATTTCTTTAACCAACCTTTGCTTGTGTGAAAATACTTTTGTGTTTCAAGGGAAGTTTTATAAAATGTCGGAATGTTTGGCTATGGGTAATCCTTTAAGCCCAGTTTTGTGTGATATTTACATGCATTATTTTGAAGTTAAATTATTTAAATTAATACAATTTCCATTTTATACACGTTACGTAGATGATTCCTTTGCTTTGCTTGATTTGTCTAAACATAATATTAACGCTGTTCTTGATTTATTTAATTCAATTGATCCATGTATACAGTTTACTTTTGAAATTGAAACTCAAAAACGTATAGCTTTTCTGGATGTCCTGGTAATTTGTAATGATTGTGAGTTTTTGACTACAGTTTACCGAAAGCCTTTTGCTGTAAGTTTACCCCCTCATTATAAGTCCAGTCATCCCCCACATCAAAAACTTGCAGATTTCAATACTTTTATTTGCCGTGCACGTAAAATTTGTTCAAATTCTGATTTATTTAATAGTGAAATCAACTATATAAAAGCAGTTGCCATCGATCGTGGATTTAGTTTGAATGTCATTAACCGTATTTTATCTAAACCTCAGATAATCACCGATCCTGTTCCTGCAAATAAAGAATGTAAAAATGTTATTGTCTTACCTTATTTTCCCAAAATCAGTACACAAATTTCTCGTATTCTCAATAGGTTTAGTTTTAAAGTTGTTTTCTCTCCAACCAATAAAATTCCTTTCTTCAGTCTTAAAGATCTTATTGACGACCATAATGCCTGGGGCATTTACAGAATTTTTTGTGAATGCGGCCTCTCTTACATTGGACAGACGAAGCGGGCGCTTAGAATTAGACTGAAAGAACAACAGATGTTAGAAAGCAGGATTTTGAGAAATCTACAATAGCGAAACATTGTTGGAATTCCAACCACCAGTTTAATTTTCCAGAGGCTAAAATTATTCAAAAATGTAACCCAGTTTTTAATCTAGACTTTTACGAAGCTCACTGTATCCATAAACATACTTCCTCTTTGGTAAATGATATGACCAGCACCCCTTTTCTTTCACCAGTGTGGAGGGATCCTGCGCAGTGACTCTTTTTCAGTTAGTTCTGGTCAATTACGTCATTTCTTTAGGATATATAAACTCTTGTTTCCGCCATTTCAATTAGTCCATAAGCCAGTACTCGGGGCTATAACTGAGGGGTTCTTCGAACCCATTTTAACTCTTTTTTTTCCTTTCTCAATGAGGAAGGGGATCCAGAAATCCTCGAAACGATCGTATGGGATTTTTTTGTCGTTCTGTACGTTATTTGTGCGTAAAAATCGTTGTTAAAGATTTTAGCTATTTTATTACAATTCGCACAAAGTTTTATTTATGCTTATAAAACAAAACTAACAAAATATTTTGGTCAATCCATTCCTCACCCTCCGTCCAAACATTTAGACGGGGATATAGTACCTACAAATTTTGGTTTAAACAACTATTTTTTGTTGTTTTAATAAAATCGTTTTCTTTGGTGTAGTTATGTACAAGATGTTGAAGAAACAAAAGGGTAATAAATTCATACATAAAGGTAAGCAAAATAGCTACAACACTACTGCATCTTTTAAAATTATTTATTAGATTCTTTATTTACTCTTATTGAAAAAGCATGGTTTATCTGAACTTTTTTTTTCTTTGCTAATCTACGAAATCTAAAATAATCTAAAGCGATCGCTGCTATGCTGCATGGTTTCTGTTACTGGGGTTTTGAATGTAAAATTTTCCGTTCGTAAATACTAAACTAAGAGAAACAGAAAAAAAAAAAAAAATAGATAAATGTTTTTGTTGCTTAAGAATTCCTTTCTTTTCTGCTTCAATTCCGTTGAATTATTAGTTCTCTTTTTCTTTTAAGTTCATGTTATTATCGTCGTACTCAACCTTGAATAAACATTTAAAAATATTTGAATGCCAGACACGTTCTCCTGTTTAAAGATTTAATCTCTCTATTTTGCTGCGTATGACTATCACTCCATCTGTACAAATATTCAAGATAAATAGTATTTTTGGGGCATTAATTATGGCAGTTCCTTTCACAAATTCAAAAAGAAATATTTTTAAGTGTCATTTCAAATATCTTATATCAGCAGTAAGTTTATTAAGGTGTCTGTATCCTTTCGGAACAAATACCTTTTGAATTTTTGTAAATTATGTTTACAATTACTAATTATTATTTAAAATGTGACATAAACACACAAATAAGAAATTTAATTTCTTTTTAGTATTTATTTAAAAAAAAAATATTATAAAATTAACCGAAATTCTAAATTAGAAAAATGGGAAATAACCTCTTTGAAATAAAAAAATAAAAAAACGAAAAAACCCCGTTTTCCGTCCCAAAATTTCCGGGTTTTTTCAAGCATTCCCATTTCTATATTTTAACATAATCAAACATATATGTCGCAAGAAAAATTCAGGTTTTGTCTTTCCTTTCAGTCTTTTATTTTCTTTTTTTTTTTTCAGTTCAAAATTTTAATGTACTAACATAGGGGAGAATGTAATACGAAGTATTTCTTACGAAATCTACCTAAAAGATATATTTCATCCAAATCTATTTTTTCTTTCCCCCCCTTTTTTTTTAGCTTTAGCTGTATCATAACTTTCCCTCGGTAAATAAATCCAATAAATGAAGAATATTTAAAAATGAACTATGAAATGAATTTAATTAAAATTTATTTTTATTTTTAATTTTGGTATTAATTACGTTTTCTATTATAAACAATAACTTTGAAAGATCAAAAGATCCAACAAAAGCATTATGGTAAAAAAAAAAAAAAAAAAAAAAAAAAAATCACAGCATGATTTATTCTTTTAAAATCTGTATGAGTAAATTGAAAAAAAAAATGTATTTCATGTCTTTTAATAAAAACTATTTTTTAATAAAAATTATTTTTGTAATAAAAGAGCTGGACATTTATACCATAGAAAATTCAACCCTAACGTGAACATAAGAAATTCACAAGTTTACTATAAGGTGTATACAAAATGTTGTAAATTTAGGAACTAAACAAACATTAACAATAGACGTTTCGGTCATCATCTATGACCATCTTCAGGAAAGAGTTGTTACATTGCTTTTAAAGAACAAAGTCAAGCCATTTTGAGCTTGAAATGTTTGTTAGGTTCTCAAACGATAATCGCTTCAATCAATCGATTATCGTTTGGGATCCTAACGAATTTTTCAAATTCAAGATTCAAGACTTGACTTCGTTCTTTAAAAGCAATGCAACAAATCATTCCTGAAGATGATCATAAATAATGAGCGAAACATCGATTGTTATAATTTTATTTTAATGTTTGTTTAGTTTTTAACTTTACAGCATTTTGTATACACCATTTAGTAAACTTGTGATTTTTCTTTTTTTCACGTTAATATTGAACTATTTTGTAAATTCTTCTTTTAAGCATACCTGAACATGCATTTTTTTTACAAGAAATGTAGAATTAAAAACAAAATGATGAACATTTTGATCGATTATGATAAAATAGATTGATCCGTAATACCTGTTTCAGAGTAACTTTAGCAACTGCATGCGTTTGACCTCAAATTACATTAACTAGGCTTTTCATTAGAAGAGAAATTTTAATGAATGCACATAAAATATTATAGTAAATTCTATTTTATGAGTTTTCTGTATAACTATTTAAAAATAAATTGATGTAACAACTTCGCGACGAATGTCGTGTATATTGGACGTATAATATAGGGTGTATACAATCCTTAAATTTTCTTACCAGTATATTCGTACGGTAATTTTTGCCTTACTACAGAATTTCTGTGATTCTGTGTGCAGATTTCTTTTGTCAAGATTTAAGAAGATAAAGGTTTCTTTTTAGAAATAATGGTGCTAAAAGATTAAAAATTGTACACAGGATGTGCGTCGTGAAGTGATTAACTATTTTAGCTGCTAATTTGATGAGCATGGGTTACTAAAATAAGCAGATCAATTCTTGGTTTAGTAGTTTAAAAAAAAAAAATCATCTTGAAAAATATTTCCATTTTTTTTTTTTTATCCTAAAATACTTTTTACACTGCGCGCTGTTTCTAAAACAAAGTTTTACTGTAATAGCTGCTTTTTAAGTATCATTAATTTATATTAAAATCAAAGTAAGTTGAATATTTTTTTCAGCCGTGCATTGATAAATAAAAATATTTTTTTTTCTTTTACATCAACATTGTCAAAAGAACGAAAAAAAAAATATGATCTTGATATTATGACGTAAGTTTAAATTTATTTTTGGTCGGAAAGGCATCAAACTAGCAGTTGCTGTTGTTCAGAAACTATATAATCGAGCTGTTTTTCCCGTTTTATTCCAAACGCAATATATCTTTCAGAAAATAGCATACAAGTTGAAGTTTTGAACCGAAGTTCCCGAAGAAAGAGGAAAAACCAGTCAGCGAAGGGAGAAAAAAGTCTTTGGCACGTGATCAAAATCGCCAATAACTCAACAGGTAATTTATTTATCAAAAAATGTAAAACGCACTTCTATTCCAAATCACTTCCATAGTCAGCCCTTCCAATTTTATATCTTTCCGTTAAAAATGAATTTATAAATGTGTCAAAACGTTTCGCACTTGTTGAGCTGAGCAGTTATGATCTCAGCTGGTAATTTAATGTCTACGAGTTAGTGAAATAACCAAATAACCTGTTAAAATCCTGATTCAATATTTTGGTAAAAGAACTCTTGTCCTTAAAACTTTAATCATTGTATAACTTAGAAGATTTAGATGAAATTGTGTACATATCTGAGATTCTCAAACACAACAAAACATTTCATCCTTTTGACCGAAAATTACTTTTTATCTAAAACTAGTGTCATTACTCTAACGCACTTTTGATTGTTGATTTTGATTGCTACATTTGATTTTAATTAATTATGAATTATTGTGATTAACTTTTTGATTTTATTTGCTATTTTTTTTAAGTAACATTAATTTTAATTATAAACTAAATAAATTATAAACTAATACTTATTACAAGCATATTTATTTATATAAAAATACCCCATTTTATTAGTTTGTACATAAACCTTCTCCAATTAACGAAAAAAAAAAAAAAAAAAGCAAACACTACGAATAAACTAATCGTTCTTTCTGAATACTTTTTAAGTTCTGCATTTTAGTATTTTGCACTCATCTATCCATAATATCAGTTATTACGCGATACCAGCATACCGTTAGTTTCATTTAGTATTTTCATCATAATTTGGCGGCGATGTTTCAGGAGATTTTTCAAAAACCTCAAAAACGGTCGATGGTTTATCGGAACTCTCACAAATTATTGAGATTAACTTTTTATTTTAATTGCTACTTTTTTAAATACCATTAATTTGAATTATATCAAAATACATTGCAAACTAATACTTATTACAAACATACACTGGTGGACAAAACTGAAGGACGAGTCACAAATGTCAATTTTCATTCACGCGAATACTCAAAAGGAAGTAATATAATTCGAATAATTGCTGTCTCTGCAGAACAGCTAGCCCATATAACATCTCATTCAGGTCACACATGGTCACAAGAGTCACACTCACAGCCACTACGGCGAAACAAAAAATAGGAAATTCCATACGTCTCTTTTATGAGTCTCAAATGGCTACTATATGTGACTATACTATGACAGGTCATTGTGACTGCTGCTTTGTGGCGAGTCACCAGGTGACTTTACAATGTCGTTTCATTGAGACTCTCTTGTGACTCTCATCTGGAGACTCAATTTCAAACATGGTGACTTTTCACCACTTTTCACAGTGGTGACTTCACAGTAGGGTCTCTGTCACCATTTGACAAAGTCATGTGACTTTAATGTGACATTATTTGGTGATTTATCATAATGCAACGTTCACAATGACTTTGAAATTGAATATTTATTTATATAATAATATTTCATTTTATTAGTTTTTCCATAAACACTCTCAAATTAACGAAGAAAACAAACAAAATATTACTATAATCTTGGTTATACAAGAATACAAACAATCAAACAATGCAAACAAACCAATCGTTCTTTCACAATAATTTTTAATTTCTGTGTTTTATGTTTAGTTCATCTATCTGTAATATAAGGTCTATCACGCGACGTCAGCATGCCTTTAGTTTCATTTAGTATATTTTCATCATAACTTGGCGCGGTGTTTTCAGGAGATTTTTCAAAATCCTCAAGAACAACTGGTTTATCGTAAATCTGTATTATACTTATTACAAACATATTTATTTATATAAAAATACTTCATTTTATTAGTTTTTCCATAAACATTCTTAAATTAACGAAAAAATATTATATAGATTATTATAATCTTGGTTATACAAGAATACAAACAATCAAACAATACAAACTAATCGTTCTTTCTCAATAATTTTTAAATATTTTGCGTTCATTTATCTGTAATATAAGGTCTACCATGCGACGTCAGCATACTGTCAGTTTCATTTAGTATATTTTCATCATAACTTGGCGGCGGTGTTTCAGGAGATTTTTCAAAATCCTCACAAACGACTGAAGTGTAATCCGGTGGTTTGTCGTAACTCTCTCCTTCAGTACAAACTTCTTGATTATAGCAATTATTATGCATATTTGCTCTTTGAATTCTGGAAGCATTGTGAACTTCGGGTATCATTCTTTCATATCTTTGTTCCGAGCTGAAAGTCCTCCCTAAATGAGATCTGTTAGTGTTGTAACACCTTGTTGCTCTAGGTCTGTTAGCGAGATGTCTTCGGTGGTCATGTGATGGTGATATCATTACATTTGTGTAAACTTTCACGTAACTGCAGCATTTGCAACAGTAATAAAATAATATCAGGATTCCTACAGCTATCAAAATGTATAGAAATGTATAAAATGGTTCATAGTCGCTGTGTTTTTCGTCGCTGTTGAGCTGGAGAAGTTTTGGTACGGTTATTCTATTCCAAGGAAATGGTTTTGGGGTAATGAAGACGTCGGCATCAACGTTTTCGCCGGTCCACGGATTAACTGAAAAATAAAAAGTACATGAATGTAAAGGAAAAGAAAAATACTATTGCTGTTGTACTTTATAATTGGCTTCTAATACTGTTTTTTAAAAAAATAATTTTGATTTCGAACTGCCATTTAGTGAATGAGGACATGAGTTTCAAAACTCGCCTTATCCAGAAAATAAAGTTTTGGGAAATCGCGAAAACCTCTTACTGCGTCCATTGGTTTCCATTGTAAACCAAGATTTTACTACCTCGGAAATACAGTATGAAACTAGTTCTTTTGAAGATTGTAGTATTTTTTCGGTGTATTTTTACCAATAGAATTGGTTAAGGGTGTATTCCGATCCAAACTGCTTATTTTCTGATTCATTTTAAAATTCATTTTTGCTCTCAAACGCATCAAACTGGGAAATTCTCTTATTTAGAAACTATATGGTGTGCCGTGCTTCTTAATTTTTTGATAAATGCAGAAAATACTGTAAAAAACGCTGTCAAAATTGGCGTTTTGAACCGAATTTTCCGAAGCGGGCGATCTGGGAATGAAAAAAATGGTCATACTAAGAAAATAATTGTTTAAAAATCAAATTCTAATTAATTGAGCTGAAAACGAAATCACACGGCATGTTAAACATGTCTTCAGAAATCACCCCAGCAAGTTTCATGTTTTTACTTTTAAAAATGAGTCTGAAAATGTCTCAGAAAATTTCGAGCTGTTGAGGGTGGAAAAATATTTTTTCGAATACACCCTTAACAGAGAAAAAACGTTTATTATTTATTTTATTTATTTTTTTATTTTATTATTATTATTTTTTTTATAAGGCAAATTTTGAAACTGTGGTCCATTGGTTTCCATTGTAAACCAAGATTTTACAATCTCGGAAATACAGTATGAAACTAGTTCTTTTTAAGTTTTATTTTTTCGGTGTAGGTTTACCAACAGAATTGATTGGCAGAAAACACGTTTATTATTTATTTATTCATTATTTTTTTTAATAAGGCAAATTTTGAAATCGTATCCATTGGTTTCCATTGTAAGCCTAGATTTTACAATCTCGGAAATACAGTATAAAACTAGTTCTTGAAGATTTTAGTATTTTTTCGGTGTAGATTTACCAATAGACTTGATTAACATGGAAAAAACACTTTTTTTTTTTTTTTTTTTTTTTTTTTTTTTTTTTTTTTTTTAATAAGGCAAATTTTGAAACTGCGTCCATTGGTTTCCATTGTAATCGAAGATTTTACAATCGCGAAATACAGTATAAAACTAATTCTTTTAAAGATTGTAGTATTTTTTCGGTGTAGGTTTACCAACAGAATTGATTAACAGAGAAAAAAACACTTTTTTTTTATATGGCAAATTTTGATACTCATGTCCTCAAATCATTTTTAAATTCACAAAAGTTGTACTATTGCGAATTCTACATAAAAACAACAAAATGGATGGCTTTCGTTTTGTCTCCAATGGTTTTTAGCTTATTTGCTGTTTCCGTTTGCAAAAACTCCCTACCGATTAATTTAAAAGTGAAAATAATCATTATTTCATTTATCAAACATCTATTATTTATAAGGTCATCTATTTACGTAACCTGCAATGTTTAGTGGTCCAATCAATGAAATCACAACCAATGTTCGGGGATATATATCAATGGATATATGACATAAAATATATCCTATATTTATTTTCAAAATGCCATGATGTTTGATGTTATAGATATTTTCATGTATTTCATATTTATTTTGAAAAAAATATTATGCATTATATTTTTGATATTTCCAGTCAAATAAATGTAAATACATTTTTCAGCTGTTATTGCCTGTGTTGATCTGTAATAAAAAAAAAAGAAAAAGAAAAAAAATTGAAAACAAAAATTAAAAGTAAAAGAAAAAAAATTGCCTTTGGTAGTGACTTTTTTAGGCAAAAGAGAAAAAAATCTACCTTTATGCTTTATGTTTGAAGCTGATTTTTAAATGAAGAATCAAGAATTATGTGGTACACTATTAAGGGGGGGGGGGGGGGTGAGGTCATCTTCAGCAGCTGGGTATGCATGATTTTAACACAGTATTAAAAAAAATTTTGAAGCTGTAAATATTTCTTGAAATTTCAATGAATCCTTGTCCAGCCGGTAGTCGAAGTCGTGACCTGCAGCGTGGCAGACAGGCGTGTTGACCACTACGCTACTGGGCTTAAAAAGAAACTTCTATTTAGTATTTGCTTTAAGAAGATATTTTAGGGTTTCTCAGCGATCGTGAAATCCTGCGTTAACTTAAGTAAAGAATAATAACAAGATAAGAATAGTAATTTTCCAAATGAGTGAAAAGTAACTAGGCCAGGATTTAAACCAGGGACCTTGGGAGTAAGCTTCCAATGTTCTGTCAATTGAGCTATCATAGACAAATCTGGCTTGATAATCTTATGGAAAGGACATCTGATTTGTTATCTAAAATAGCTCAGCAGAATAAATCGCAGGTAAGAGAACTCCAAGTAAACCCTTGATACGTTATTACGTTTGCTTAATTTTAACACAATTATTTTAATTGGCAAATAGATAACATGAATTGTAATTTTACAACTGAATTAAAAAGTGTTCAGTCCGGGATTTAAACCTGGGACCTTGGACGTAAGCTACCAATACTCTACCAACAAAGCTATTCTGGTCAAATCTGGTTTGCACAATTCACTCAGATAACCTTTCATAAGGGCATTTGATCTATTATCTGAAACAGCTCAGCAGAATAAATCGCAGGTAATGAAAGTCCAAGTAAACATTGAATATGTAATTACACTTGCTTAATTTTAAAGAATTTGGTAAATAAATCATATGAATATGATCATATGAATCATATGAATGGAATATGAATTGAAATTTTCAAATTGAGCGAAAAACTGTCCAGGCCAAATTTTGAAACAAAGAAGACCTTTAGCATACGCTGCCACTGTTTTGCCAAAGATCCGTGGTTAAAATTCTGCCCTGGTCACTCCTTCACTCAGTTGGAAAATTATACAATTTATGTGATTTATCAATTTGAATAATTGTGCTAAAGTTAATAAGTATTCACTACCTACCAAATACATTTTTCAAAACTACGTTTCCATCATTAAAAAGTTTACGTCTGATGCTTTAATATAATATATTGCAATATAAAGCAATATACAAAAATATATTGCTTTTTTAGAATTAGTCACCATGAATTTTAAATATTTTTTAAACAGCAATATTTAAAAAAAATCGACGAAGAATAAAGTTGTATTTCTTGAATAATTCAACTGCATATGTACAGTGGAATCGAATGGATAATAGCTGTTAAATAGCAATAATATTTGAAAATTAGAATTTATGTTTAAAACAAATTAAAACTGCAAAATCAATAAAAATTCGTGTATAATTCGTGTATAATTGTGTGCACACATATATAGAAGTTACATTCTAATGCTTTACTTTTTGTTTTAAAATTACAAGGAAAGTTCTGTGAATGTAGTTGTAAATACTAAATCTTATGTTTTTAGGTAACTAATAGAGAAAATAAAACTTCTGTGAAAATCTTTGGGTGAAAAAAAAAAGTTCTGTTTCTCTTTGCATGCAAAGGAAAAAAAAAAAATAAAAAATAGGGAAATTGTACGTCAAGCGTGGCAAATGAGGTGCTTTCGTACTATAATTGGTTTTATAACTATTCAGATCTTGGTGCAATAGCTGTTGCAATCTTATGTAAAAATACATGAATATAAAATATATTACGATTATATTTATTAAATTCAGTAATACGGAAATAATATGACTCCATCTTAAATAGGACGTAATCACCATGGCAAACTAGAATCATTACCTATCATGGGATAGCATTGAAATAATTACGTAGGGCAAGATTTAATAGAATGAAGAAAACTTTTATTAATATCTTTTTAAGTTTTGATTCGATTTTCATAAAATCTGAAATGACTCGGCAAAATTCTGCAATGGTTATATACAGTCGAACCTCGTGAACGCGAACACGCTTAACGTGAATTACTTTTAACATGAACTGTTCCCACTGTCCCCGTCAAAATGAATATGGATTTTAGTGTTTTTTTTTTCCTTTTAAGATGAACATGTTTAACGTGAAATTTCGCTTAATATGAACAATTCTCGATGTCCCCATGAGAGATTTCGACGCTTAACATGAACAAAAATTCCTAGAAAAGTGTGAAAACTTCCTTTTCCCTTGGGAACAGGTATAGTCCTACGGAATAGAACTTTTTTTTTTTTTTTTACACAATTACTTCTAACAGTTTTCTATTAACGTGATATATATATATATATATATATATATAACTAATAGCTTAATTATTAAAACAGAACTAAGTCTCAAATCTAAAACAAAGTTGTCTCCCATTAGACACTATGTGAAATGCACATTTGTCCCTGAATCTTTTATCACTGCATTTAAGCTTAGTGTAAGTTAACTGATTATCTCTGGTACGAAATAATGATTAAAAATAAATGATTAAAATTAAAACATTATCTAAAAGCTTCATAATAAAATATATTATTATTAAAAACTGATTTAACAGTTGACCAAAGCAAATATTTATTAAATATAAAAAAATTCAACATGATACTTAAATATATCTTGCTTCTTGCTTTGCAAATAGCTAATGAAATAAAGTGGTTCAATGCATGCAGTGTTGGGCACGTTCACAAAAAAAACGAACTAATTCAAACTCAAACTCAATTTCTCAAAACTGAGTCAAGTTCACGCTCAAATTCAAAATTTTTCAAACGAACTCGTTCAACTCAAACTCACTTATGAAAGTGAACGAAGTTCAGTAAAAACTCGTTTTTTTTTCCTTCTTTTTTTAATATATTAGAACTTCATCGTCAAAATTTTGTGAACTAATCTTTTGGTTATTCGATGCAAGGGTCTTCATGGGGCCGGCCTAATTTTCCATCTCGACACTGGGCTCGAACTTCGTTTGGGGTTTTCTATTTTCGAGAGGTTCGGACCGAGATGAGCCGGGATTGCATTTATTTCCCGGCCCAAGTCGGGGTTGGACTGCATTCTTCTTCAGGTCTGAACAAGCAGAAATTTTCAGTTCCGCTTCCAACCCAGCTCATATGAAAATCATTGGACCTGCACGAATCTGGCCAGCCTCGTAAAAATATCAGTAAAATTTGGACCGGCACAACTTTTTTTTTTCAAAAAATGCATGTTTTTTTAAATCGCTGTTATTCCCCAATTAAAATTGGTATAATTTGTTTTTATTATTTTTTAGGGTGGGTAGATGCATTTCTAGGCAATAAAATTAAAGTATGGTAAAACCAGGGGGGAAAAAAAGGATGTGACGTCTGCGGATATAACGGAATCCCGTGTTTAAGAAACAAAAATGTTGATCTATGTAAATTGAGAATAACAGTACTTGCGAAAAGAATATAATGCATTTACAACAGACGATGAACCTGTTCATGTGACAGCCTGCCCATAATGGATTTTTTTTCTTCCCTATGCAATTCCGTCTTAAAAGATTTTATTGTATAGAATTTTTTAATTTTTTAATTCTTCAAGCCATAGAATGTGGATTTATATTAATGATAACTGTGACATTTGCATATAATCCGATGCATTAAAAAAACTTTTTTAACACTTTTTTTAAAAATGAAGAATATAAATATGAAATAAAACGATAAAATATGTATTTTTTGTTAGAATTTCTCGTACAAGACAATTTTAACCTTAGGTTAAACTTTAAACTTTTAGGTTTAAAAAGTATATGTTCAGCTTGGTCGGGCCGAGTCGATTAATTTTTTGTGCAGGTTGGGCCGAACTTTTAGCTTTTATTGAATAATTGGGTCAATAATTTTTATTCAATAGCTAGGTCAATAATTTTTTTGAACGGGCCAAGCTCGGCTCGGAGCAGTTCTGGCCGAACTTTAAACTTTTATACCGAGCTAAAAGAAAAATTATCTACTGATCGCACTTGGCTTGAAAATTTCTTTCCGCCCGCAGAGACTTCTATTTATATTTTTTAATGAAATAATAGTATATAAAAAGAAAGAATTTTTTTTAAAAATCTAACGAGCACAGGAGATATATTTCAAACGCTCAATGGTATTAAGAATTTATTTTTATCATTGTGTTTTTTTATAATTTTTCATTCTTACAAAATGGCGATGGTGTAATACCCGGTAGCAGAAAGTTCAAGACGGGAGATGGGCGTCGCAGATTTTCTTTTCTGTTTTGCGGATTAACTTTCCATCGAACCTTTGTTTCGCTTTCTATTAGTACTTAATACAAAAACTTAAGATTATTATTAATAAAAATGAATAAAATGCATAAAGACATCACAGGTCAGTGATTGTTTGATTAATTAACGCTTCAATTGTAAAATATTTTACCTACCGATTATTTTTTGCCTCTGAAGTATCTGTCGCAGTCACTTGGGGGAATATTCTGCTACTATAGTGTAATAATTCGAATTATATCTTTAGTTTTCATTTATTATTTTATGCGTACAAATAAGTAGTATTTTATATGTACAAACACCGTCTCGGAGGGATCATGCCGGCCATCTTTATTTTGAAATTTAATTACATTTTATTTGCCACTAATTCTGAAAAAAAAAAAGAAAAAAAAATTAACAAATTACAACGACCATTTGGAAAATGCTTTTATCAAAGGCTAAAATTTAAGACATGAAAAATCGCACGGAGTTGATCATACATTACGTAGGTCATGAATAAACATTAATAGTGTTATTGCACGTAAAAATTGCAAGCGACAAAAATCGCCTGCGACTCGTCGGATTTCCTGAAACTTACGTATTATCCACCTGAAACTTACGTATTATCCAAGCATTTCATTGGCTTTTCGGGAAAAGGCTTTTCCATCGTAGAAATCTGACGATCCATTTTAAATGAAATTTCATTCTTAAACTTCCAAACATCCCACAATATTACTTTTTACACCGTCGTATAGAAAAAAAATGTACTTTTAAATGCAATTTGTTTGAAAGCTGTATCTCAATTTGTTTCTGAGTTATTATTATTTTTTTTTTGTAGTTTTTATTACTTTTTTGTCATAGTGGCAACAGAAGTATCCATCTCTGTTGAAAGCAAAGGGAAATGCAGATTACTGTACAAACCAATCAGAAAACAAATAAAATGCGGATTCAACCAATAAAACTCTTCAGATATGCTTTTGATTTCCTACCCTATACAATAACCATTTTTCCAAATGGTTAAAAAAGGGAAACTTTATTCACCTTAAATAACTTAAAATAATTAAACACAAAGAGAAAGAATAGTAAAGAATTCTTTTGTCATGATATCTTTGCTTCTCAGCCTATCCCTTAATCCACCTAAAAGAAAAAAATTATTTATTTATTTGAGTTCGTGCATTTCAAATTTATATTAAATGGAAGACGAAAAAAAAAATGAACTGTTTCACATTCCAATTTAAAAAAAAAAAAAAAAAAAAAAAAAAAAAAGGTATAAACTTATTTTTCAATATTATATATTTTTTAATTGTTAAAATTTCTGAAATACTAATGTGAGTTTATATGTTTAAAACTGTCTTGTTCCAGGAGTTCTCTAATAATTCCTAGTTTAGTTTATTTCATGTCTATATTCTTCGTTTTAAAAAACCGACCTGAGCTGCCGACTACAGCAAGCACATTTATTCCAAAATTCTTGTTCCCTTTCCCCTGGATTTTGTTCAACCGAGCGCTGATAAAAGTTAAATGTCTGACATAAGGGGGGAGGGGGGAATGTCCCTTTCTTTTTTGCATATGAATACATAAAATTTGCACGTTGAGTTCCTTAAGAATCTAATAGAGTTTTTCATTTGCCCATGAAATTAACGTATGTTTTATTATTATAAGTTAATGCTCCTAGACCATGGCCCTTCACAGACTGCCTCTTGAAAATTAGACTTTAACACCTAATTTGACAGCATTTCTGAAAGATCTTTTGTTATAGGAAAATGAAAAACTGTACAATTTATTGCCGTTTTAAAGAGAATTATGCAATTTTTTTAATTTATAAATGAAAATGAATTAAACATAGATTGAAAAATTAAGTATTATTTTAGAAGTTAAATTCTTTTTAAAATCAATAATTTATTTATAACTTATAAAACTTCCCATTTCTAATTAAAGAAAAAAATTGTCAAAACTAGCAATTTGTGAAGGCCCCATGGCTTTCTCTTCTGTTGCCCTCATATAAATCCGCACCTTATGCATAATTTTCTTAAAGCCAGGCCTCTTTCCTTTTTAATCCAAAAAGTTACACATTTGTATGCATTGTAAAAAAATTTCCGGAAGGTTCCGGCAAAAAGAGGTGGTATTAAGATGCCACAGCTTTTTGCTGTTACATTCCAATTTTTCAGAAGCATTCCATAATATATAATCCGAAACTTTTCATGTGAAAATACTAAAATATTTTGATATGAAAGGTTTCGGAGTATTTATTATGCAATTTTCATTACTTTGTTGTGAAACGTAACAGCAAAAAGCCGTGGCATCTTAATGTCACAACTTTTTTCCGGAACCTTCCTTAAAATTCAGATACATAATAAACATTTAGATCAATGTATTTTTTATTTCTATCTTATTCTACTCTAAAAGAATACAATATTGATTGTAATCAGTAGAAATTTTTACAATAGATTAAATATATTTAAAAACTTTTACAATATTGCATACCAAATCCCCCCCCCCCCCCCCCCACCGGAAAAAAGGATCCCCAGGTCCATGCCCCATTTGGCCCATGTTTTAATTAATTAAAAAATTCGGACTTTGATATTTTTCCATTTGCATCATAAAATTACAAAATTTGCATTTTGATCTTTTTTATTTTGATACATTTATAATAATATTTTGCAGTTTTCACTATAACAATACACATTTTTATTCCTAATAAATTCGTGAATGACTCGTATTTCACCGCAAAAAAGATGCTTCAACTTTAAACTGCTAATTACTCTTACAGTTTTAATATCAGAAAAATTAAACCTTTTTTTTTTTTTCTTACTTCTTAGGATATTTTTACTAAATATAAATTATAGGACCGGGAAACCATATAAAAATTTTAATTTCATATTATTTTAAGATGTGTTTTTATTGAACCAAATCACTTTTTAAATATATCTGTATCTCATTTAAGACTGTTCTCAAGTCCAAGAGGGCAACTTTATGACATAAGTTTTAATTTATTTTTATTCGGAAATGCATGAAACTAGCAGGTGTTGTTGTTCAAAAACTAGGTCATCGAGCTGTTTTTTCCGTTTTTTTTTTTTTTTTTTTTTTGCAAACGCAAATAGATGTTTC
The DNA here is from genome assembly GCA_963932465.1 of Maratus speciosus. Taxonomy (NCBI): domain Eukaryota; kingdom Metazoa; phylum Arthropoda; class Arachnida; order Araneae; family Salticidae; genus Maratus; species Maratus speciosus. The sequence continues at coordinate 237,643,455 of OZ010789.1, forward strand.
AGAAAATGGTGTCAAAGTGGACGTTTTGAACCAAATTTCTGCGCAAAAGTAGAAAAATCACTCAAGAGCGAACAAAAACGTGTTTGTGACGTGATCAAAATCGCTTATAACTCAACAGGTAATTTATTGATCAAAAAAAAAAATGGAAAACACAGTTCGATTCGAAATCCTTCAATGGTCAGGTTTTCCAATTTTATATCTTTCCGTTAAAAAATGAATTTGTAAATGTGTCAAAATGTTTTGCACTTGTTCAGCAGAGCAGTCAGAACAGCCTTAAAACATTTTTGTAATTGGAACTATATATGTCTATGCCTTACGGTTTAAGAATTAGCTATGGCAAACAGTTGAGAGTGGACACCCTGTATAGTAAAACCTCCGAATAGCGGACACATCGGTACCCATGAATTTGGCTGTTATTCGGAGGGTCCTTTATTTAGAAATAAAAACTAAAGCATACAAATATATAGAGTTGTTATGGGATTGAAAAGGTGTTCGCTAAAAAGAAGTGTCAAGGTAAAGAAGAAAATAAATAAAGGAATGTTTTATCGTTTTTGTTTTTAAAAAACAAACAAAGTCTTGGAATCTGCATAAAAAAATCTAGGGCCCGTCCAACGCGGAAAGAATTAAATCCAAGCCCTATTCGAATCTTCGGAATAATTATGCCCATCCCTGTCACAAATCAAATGATAGAAAATTAGCACAAATTCGTGCTTCGGGACCATTCAAACCTCCACCCTCTACTCCCTCTCAAAATTAAGAAATATCCGAAAGGAAATGAATATTTATTTCATATTAGAAATTTTTTTAAATCAATATGATTGCAAAATATTTCTGAAAAGGTACATATAGGATAATTGAAAGACAAACGTTCACAAACTGAGTAAATAATAATACGTAAAACTGAAAGTCATAGACTATTGCTAAATAGATATAATGGAATTACTGATAGTGATAGCTTAGCACCTTCCCTCTCCCCCTCCCTATATCGAAATATCATCGCAGCAATAAAACTGTTTTCCTTTCTGTAAAATAAATTTTTTATTAATAAAAACAAATATACTTTCGAATGTTGCTTACTCTCTCATACATAATCATTCTTTGTACAAGAGAATGTTAAACAAAGCAAAATGCTGTGTCAGATAATCTTTGAGAGGAGACAGAGATATATAGCTTCCTAGAATCTATTTTAAAGATTTCTAACGCAAAGGATCTTAAGACAAAAAGTGTAATTGCCTCAGAATATTTCCTCTTCGCGTTTCAGGCATTATCGAGACTTTACAGGATCCAAAATTTCTTTGTCCAAAATTCCCCTTAAACAGACCATAAAAGAATCAATCTCATATTTGACATGTTTTTAGCAGGCACCCTCCCACAACCCTAAATAGTGGCATAGTACACTATAAGGATGAGATAACATTACTATAATAGTACTGAATAGCCAGCGTCCGGTTCTTTCTTTTCTTTTTTTTTTCTTCTCTTCCTATTCAAAAAGGGCCATAAAAATGCGGCCAAAAAGAATTGTGATGGGATGAAAGTTGCGGGTTTATTTTTTTTATCATGATTCGGTATCAGGCCGAAACCAGGGGGAGGGGCAGAGGAGGCACGTACCCCAGGCGTCTGTGGAAGGCAAGCTCCAAATGAAAATTTTGTTTGTCGATTTTCTCACGTCTATGTTTACTGTTTAGCACGATTGTTAAAATTGTCTTTTCTGGGGTACGTCAAAGAATAGAAAAATCCAAGAATGATATGGGATAAGGATCCTGTATAAAGCGGAATTTTTTTTCAGTTCCTTTCGATTCCGTTTTCAAGGTTTTAATGAATGAATATTTGAGATAACTGATTACGTAGTTCAGTTTTGCGTATTTTATGATTACTTATTTTAAATTTTAAAATAAATCGGATATTAGAAACAGTAAAATTCTCTTTGAAAATAGCTTAGCGGAAGAGGGGGGAAGGGGGCGCCAAAATGCCTGTTTGCCCCGGGTGTAAAAAAGGCTAGTTTCGGCCCTGTCTTTAGAGTACTATTCCTCTTAAAAAAAATTTTTTTTAATTCACCATATTTTCACTAATAAAATATTTCTTAGGTGTGCAGTCGGAAATCTGGGCTATTATACCCCTGGACTCCCCTTCCTGCGCCCAAGCCCATGTAACACACATGTGTGTGTGCATAAATTATCACAAATATGATACGTGTGTGTGTGTATCAAAAATGAAATGCTGGCAATATTTTTCATATTCCGAGAGAAGAACAAAAAAAGTTCTTAACTGTACAGTAAAGAAAAAATAATTTATGATCACATTTCTTAGCACATTTTATTTCTCATATTGTAATTTGAATATATACTCATTGATACTCAAAAACGTATTTATTTTCATCTGAAACATAGTTGTGCTCAAACTTTTTTGTGAAAATCCAACCAACCCGACTTTGAAAAAACCCAACTATGGAAAGAAAATTAAAATCATTAAGACAGAAAGCAGACGGAAGCCGATAGGTTCTTCTCTAAAAGCTGGTAGACGGAAGGTGCTGGGTTCGAACCCAATCGCGCTCGTTGGCCTAATCGTTCGGAGTTTTCCGTGGTCTTCGAACCTTTGATTTCCTTGCGTAAATACGGGTTAGATTCCCTTAGGAAGACGTCCCCGGAACTCACATTCCCCCTTTCCTCATATCCCCGTGTAGATAATTAGCCGCCGTAAATAACACGAACACCACCGAAAACAGAAATTTATGGACAACCTGATCCGATGAACTCTATTCAATGATCCCGAGGTGTCCAATATACAAAGGTTTTACTATAGTAGAATATTAAAGAATGAATTTTATGAATATTTGAACAGTAAAGACTTGTTTGTTTGTTTTTTTCTATAAAAAACATAAAATTGGTATTAGCGACATAATTGTAGATTACTTTTCATAATTGGATTAAAACATAGTTTACTTTCTTTTCATTTCGAGTTCGGGTAGGGTTGCGAGTGGAGCTTATTCGGGTTTTGGGTTGAATTCAAATGGAGTTTCGGATTCGGTTCGAGCTGTACTTGCTGTACGAGCTGTACCCCCGCCCATGACTATCTCTATACATATGAAAAAAATAGTAAACGTTATTCGTCGTAAGTGACGCAAAAATGTTAAACACCAAGAAAACCAAGAATGTGAAGTTTTCGACACGGCGCTTTAAACTCTGAACAAACCATGGAAGACAATTTTTATTTGTGTTTTTCTTTTTACATTTATCCGTTCGAAATTTATTTTAAATATTCATTTCAGGAGGCCAAGTACAGTTCTGAGCAGATCGGGTTGTACCCGGCCCGAACCCGAAAATTCCATTTGAAGCCAACCATCAACCCTACCCGAATGCGGAAAAAAAAAAAAAATTCTTCGTCTCACAACACGACAAAAAAAAATTTCGATAACTCACAACACGACATATTTCAATCCGCACTTGATTCGAACCCGAAATACTTCAACCCGCAACCCGAACAGAACCCGAAATGAAAGGAAAGTAAATCATGTTTTACAATCATCTAATACAAATTTTATCCTTTATATAAAAAATTTACATATCTATTTTCTTTAATATTCAAATATAGTGAAACCTATGAATAGCAGACACCTCGGGATCATTGAATAGAGTGACTGTGGATTGGGCTCTCTCTTCAGTAATTCTTGTCGGTCAAATTTAAATTGTTTACTAATCGGGTTGTTGAGATCCTCAAAAAGTTGGAGCAGTGTTATGTTCTAGAAGAAAATTGAGTATATATTCAATTTAGTGTTTGAGAAATAAAATGTATATAAGAAATGAAATCATAGATTATTCTTTCTTTACGGTGCAGTTAAGAACAATTTTTTCTTTATATAAAAAATATCATTAAAAATTTTTTTCGACACACACAAAACCACATATATAATGTTTGTGATAGTTTCTGCACAGGTAGACATATTATGTGTGTATAGATTGTAAGATGTCCAGTATTCAGCGGTAAAAGCAGTACAATGCAAATATATAATTGTGTTAAAAAATTGAAAATTGTTTGCTAAATAGTAGTCTCCGCTAGCCTTTTTAACCACTATACAGGTCAAAAACAGTGTTGCTAAATCTGGCGGATTTTTTACTCAAAAAATTCGAGTTAGCACCATAAAATTTTTAATACTAATTTTCTTTCATTTTATTCACGAAATATTATACTTCTAATAATCAAAAAGTTCTATTTAAACTTTTTGAGAAGAATTTGGTATTTCAAATGCATCAACAGACTGTATAGTGTTATTTTTTCTGTACAGATATTTATTTTTACGTCATATGTTTAAAATTTTGTTTTGTGCGACAAGTTCTGACAAAAAAAAAAAAAAGTCTATTTTCCATGTTTATATATTTCATTTTAAATAAAAGTGCCATAGACTGCATAGTACAGAGACCTCCGTTCCAAAATACTGTTTCTCCTACATTTTTTTTTTTTTTTTTTATCTATCCTATTGTAAACTGTATTGATTTTTTAATGAATCGCTATTTGTATGTAAATATATCTGATTATTATTAATACCATCAATCCATTTGCATGGCTTGGAGACTTAAAAATCTGAAAAATTCTATATCGAAAAACCTTCTATGACGGAATCACATATAGGAGAGAAAAAATCCTTAAAGTGAAGTTCCTTTTATACCAAGTCTGTCGTCTCTTTCGAATGTATTATTTATTTTCAAGCGGATTATTATATCCATTTTGCACCGATGAAGAAATTTTTCCGCTTAAAACAGGTTTTCGTCATACACAGATTCTTATAACAGGTTTTACAGTACTGTATCACCCCACCCTAAAAATGTATATGTACTACTATTCTTTAAGGATAATTTTAATTGTAGAATAATGGTAATTTAAAAATATATGCATTTTCGGCAAAAATTGCTGACCCAAGGAGGTTGTTCCTTAAACAGATTTTTGAAAGAGTCAGACAGGGACGGGTCAGTGATTTTCATACAAACAGCGTCGTGACCGGACCAGAAAATTTCGGTCTTCTTTCGGTCAGAAAATTCGCAAACTTCTAGGAAGAATAAAGCACAGGCCCAGAAATAAGTCCAGTTCGGCCTGGTCCGATCTTCCAGCGAAAGCCAGACCCAGGCACGACCCAGAAAACTGATGATCAGACTCGACCCGTCCCGAGTCTGTGTAGACTTCTGAATTGCATTTGAATGGGAAAAACATGTTCTTAACGGCTTGAAAAAGTTTAAATAAAATATGAAAAAAATTGAGCTTGAGGTGGAAATTTCGTTCAAACTCACGGATTTTTTTAACTTTAGTTCAGCTCACGTTCGTTTATCAAAAATTGAATCAAGTTCAGCTCAAAGTTCACAGAAAGTGAACTAAGTTCGTGAACTTTCGTTCAGTGAACGCGTTCATACCCAACACTGAATGCATGTTCTTGTGTAACACTATAAAAATGACATTTACTGATAAATTTTAACTGTCGTATTTTACGAGAAAACCCTTTTGTTCCGTTAGCTCCCATGTCCCATTAGCCCCAGTCTCCTCTATATGTATTTTTTTTTCAATATTTTTTATCTGGATTTTTTGTTATACTGATAGCATGAACTACGGATAACGTGAACAAAAATGTAATTCCCCTTAAGGCTCATGTTAACGAGGTTTGACTGTACATAAAATTTCAAACCATTCGGTTGGGTATAGTTTTTGCATTGTTACATGCGGACAGACGGAATGACTATAGTTGCTACGTATTTATATAATTATGAAAGCATCTAAAAAGAGAGAACTGCTCCTTAATCCAGCAAGAGAGATTACAAAAAATATAATATAAATTCTTCCGAGTTAACTCACGATTTCGAAAAGCATTCCTTTATCGTAAGAAACTCCAGAAACCGATAAATTTCTGAGATTTAAAGAAGCATCATTTCTGAAACAAAAGTTCTCTTTGCTACTCTTAATTCTCGGAGATGTTTCCGAGTAGTTTGTGCAGTGTATTAATCAATTTTTTCAACCCGCTATCAACACGAAATGTCGGTTTTTCGGATACTATTAACTTTCAAGGGGATATTTTCTCGTTCATGCTAAATTTAAGAGCGTGAAATGAACATTATGCTGTGACTCTTGCATGTTTAAATTCTGTTATACAGCTGAAAATGCTTATTTGAAAGTTGACACCATTCTAAGAAACGATATTTCGTGTTGCTAATGGGTTGAGATAAACGATTAACAAAAAATAAAAACTATACTCCGTAACGTTTTCTAAAATCACGGGGGGTAAAAAGAAACTTTTTCTTCGGAAAATGCTTCTTTAAATCTTGGAACTCTATTGGTTTCTGGGGCAGAGGTGATTCTGTTCCTAATTTTCGGAAAATTTAATGCATTCAGTTTCGAAAATTTTAAAAAATCTGTCATCACTACAAAAATTCGGACTACGGAAAAATGTTGCGAATTTCAACAAATAGTCACCGAAAAGCTAATTTCGACAAATTGTCCGGGGGAAACGCAAATTTCGTCAAAGGGCCGACGAAAAAGGCGAATTTCATCAAAGGATCGCGAAAAAAAACGCAAATTTCACCAAAAAACCGCGAAGAAAACGCGAATTTCGTCAACAGACCGCGGGAAAAACGTAAATTTCGCCAAAGGACCGTGGAAAAAACGCAGCAGTCTCTTTAGAAAACAGCGCACACACAAACATAACGTTTATTACAATAGTTACAGTTTTTAATCTCAAATAATATACAGAACTAGCTTTTGAAAAATCAGGTTTCCCGAACCCAACTTGCAGGAATCTACTCTTAGCCTGAAATCGACCCGAACCGAAACCGCAGTTAATCCGACCTGCAACAAAAATAAATAGTGCTGGGAGGGGATCTCCCTTCTTCCCCTCTGCTGTAACCTTTCAGAAAATTTGCTGTACATTTCAGCCCCCCCCCCCCCCCTCCGCTCAGAATCACACCTGTTCTGGAGTTCCTGAAGATAAATGCACACTTTCCAGAATCGTGGATATCTTGGAAGTGATTATATTGTACTTCGTAAACCTTCTTTTTAAACCGAGAAAATTTCTCTTTTTTGCAGTTTGTAATATTTTTTTCTTCTGGTATAAACATTTAAGTATATTTAAATATATATATATATATATATACCGGGTGTCCCAAAAAGGACTGACTGATTTTAAAATTCAATAACTTGCAAATGGTGACAGATATTTAAAAAATTCTTGCAGGAGGTTTATGCATAAGGTCAAAAGTTTTATTACAGTGATTTTCAATTTTAGTTCGAATTACAAACAATAGATGGCGCTGTAAGCAATAGTCGCTAAATACAGGCTCGATTTTTGGTCCTTTCTCTTGTTCTATGCGGAAAAAGGAGATGGAAATGTATTATCCGGGCCACGAAGTACCAAATATCGAGCCTGAATTGAGCGTCTAGGGATCACAGCGCCATCTATTGTTTGTAATTCGAACTAAAATCGAAAATCACTGTAAAAAAACTTTTGACCTTATGCATAACCCTCCTGCAAGAATTTTTTAAATATCTGTCACCGTTTACAAGTTATTGAATTTTAAAATCAGTCAGTCCTTTTTAGGACACCCGGTATATATATATATGTTTAACTCGATAGAATAGGAACGGAATACGGATTTATCAGATTACAAATCATTTTTACAAAATTACTTTAAAAAAATTATGTAATTTTTTTTTATATTTTAAGACCCATTGAAAAATTACTCAGATGTTATAATACACCATTTTAAGCATGTAAAAATTAATGAAAAAAATTTAGAACATAAAAATAAAGAATTAACCCATTAAGACTGAAATATACTTTTTTTCACATCCGCAATAAACTGAAAATTACACACTTCTCATAAATATTGTCAATTTTCTCATACAAAATCGTAAAGTATACGAACGTACCTTTGTAAAAACTCTATGTTTGGATGTCTCCTGCCTTTTTAATTTGACAAAACTTACGAAGTTCATTTTAGCAATAACGATGCGAAACTGCAATGATAAATAAAATTTTGGCATGGAAAATGAACTCAGTATCGTCATCTGCTGATAATTCTATGAATAATTTGTATTTATTGCTGTGTTGCGAGATAGCAGCAAAAAATAAAATTGACTTTTAAAGCTTACTGTATAAACATTGACTTAGGTATGTTGTAGATATGCAACACGATAATACAAAGGGCTAAAATATATGTTTATTATGTATGCATATGACGCAATGAACTCGCTTTTATTTTAATTAACGTGGTGGACGTTAACTAAGTTTTTTTTTTTTTTTATCATCATAACGATATAAAATTTTGTGTACATCTACATTTCACCATAAGTATATAGAACACCTTAAAAGAAACTTCCAATCTTATTACAATTTGAAGATTTGAAAAAGAAATATTTTAACGAAATTTTAAAATGCTCCATGCGTCTTGATTTTTGAGATATTTCCTCGATTTTGCAGTTTAATCACTTAAAAGTCTATTTCAAATAAATCTGTGCATTGATTTTTTAATCCGTTGAATAGTTAAGGTTTTAGAGATTTTTTTTCTGAATTCCATATCGATTTTCATCAAAATTTTGCCTTTTAATCAGTTAAAAATTAAATTATCTTAATGAAGTCGAATTTAAGATGCATGCACAGTTTCTTTGTAAGTACTATCAGGATTCTTCCTTATCAATCGCATGAATTTTGATCAAAAATTAAGACGTATGGAGCATTTCAAAAACCTAAAAACGTTCAAAAATCAGTTTTGAGAAAAACAGATTTAAAGTACATTAAAAAGCCGAAAAATATATTTTTTTCAAAATTCAAACGCTTGTAAATTTGCAAAAAACAATCGCATCGATACATGCAATTTTTGACAAATACAAATGGCTCAAAACAAACTGGAGAATATTTGTATGCACAAAACTAATTTCGACTTTGGGGAAGATTTTTGCTTAGCTAAAAATCCACGGTCCCTTTAACATACGGGCATTGCAAAGTTAGAACAAGAGCTAACCCGTTCAAATTCATAGGCTTCTTGATTTTAAGAGGTGTAATTTTATGAAATTATATATGAAAATCACTTGAAAACATCAAAACTAACTTAATATTTTCTAAAAGTGATAAAAATACGTTTACAAGACAAATAAATACCTTTATTTATTATTCAGATTGACATGTTTCATCGATCAATTTCGATCATAAAAAAATAAAAATTGCAAAAATATTTGTATCATTGTAGCCGTCTGAAAGATGAAACATGCCAATTTGCATAAATAAAGGTATTATTTGCCTTTTAAATGTATTTTTATCACTTTTAGCCAATGTTAACATAGTTAACTATGATGTGCATACAATTTTTAAAAAGAAATATTAAAAACAAAAAGATAAAGACTAGAAAAAAGAATTCTGCCTTTTCAGAATTTAGTGTCGCCCACCATGAAAAAAAAAATATATATGTATGTATACATAGTACAAAACATATTTCAAATTTAAAACTTACAGTACACGCTTTTATTTTACGTAAAATGACGTCATTCGCATCCGCTTAAGAACTCCACATATACGATCCACTCTTAAACATCTACAGTAAAGTATGCATAGGACGTCAATATCGCGAAATAATACACAAATGTAGCAAAAAGATGCCGTCATTCAAGAAACTCGACAAAAAAACAAAAAAAAGGGTATCCAATGATTCATAAACCTTCATATGTTTGTAAGATTAATATAGATACTTAAAATTAAATATAGTTTATAATAGCTCCATGTTTTAATAGAAATCATTCGTTTATATTTTTTCAAAATAACAAGTATTTTAATTACATTTTATTTCGGTTGTTACGAAAAAATGGCAACAAAAATATATAATTACTATTTTACAACTATTTTTCCTTTACTTTCTACAGAAGTGGCGTACTTCCGTTGCCAATATTAAGCAAATGGCTCCAAAAACTACAAAATAATAATAATAATAATAATATTTAAAAAATAAATCGAGATGCAGTTTTCAAACAAATTGCATTTAAAAGTAATTTTTTTTCCAATATGACTGTATAAAAATTGAAAATGTGCGATGCTTAGAAGCTTAAAATATTGCTATAGAGTATTTAATCGTACTGCTTTGTTTCACGGCTGGCTTCTGTAAGGTAACGTTATTTTTTCGAGACGACACAAAATAAGCTGAGAGAAAGAAATAGCATACTGTACCGGGGGGCTAATAAAGCATATGTTTATAACAATGTATAGCTTATATGTTCATATAAGTGTCCTAGGGTCGGGAGCATTTTTTAAAAATTATTATTATAGAAAAGTGGGCTCGAATAAACACTGACCCGAAACCTCGCTTTGGTTTCATTGGATTAAGTAACAAATTCCACATGTTAAATTTATATTTAGTACAAATAAATTAAATCTTGTTTTATTTTAAGTTTCCTAAGTAAAATTCATATAAACTAACCGTTGCTGAACAATTTGAAAAAGAATAAATAACTAAATTACAAAATAAAGCAGTTAAGAATACAATACAGTTATTTTTTAAGCCAAGTAAAACAATTTAACATAGAAATAATTTCCGAAAAAAATAAATGGTCTCCGAAAAAAATAAATTTAGTCTATCGTTTGCAGAAAAATCGCCAATATCGTCAAAGATCACGGGGAAAACGCAAATTTCATCAAAGAATCGGGTAAAAAACGCAAATTTCGTCAAAGAATCGCGAAAAAACCCCGCAAATTTCATCCGAGAATCGCGAAAATACCCGCAAATTTTGTTAAAAGATTGCGAAAAAATCACAAATTTCGTCAAAAGATTGCAAAAAAACTAAAATTTCGTCAAAGGATCGCGAAAAAACACATCGTTAAAAAATCAAGAAAAAACACGAATTTCGTCAAAGGGCAACGAAAAAACGTACAGTTAGTGCTAGGAGTGGATTTCCCCCTCCCTCCTTCCAACCCCTCTGCTGCTCTTTTCAGAAAATTTGTTGTGAATTTCAAAAATATTTCTTTTAGGTCACTCAGAATCACCCTTGCATCTCTGAAATTTTCCACACGAACACACAATTTTTACATCACATTTGTCTTTTTCAGTAAATTTTACCTTAGGACAACAATTGAAAAGTCATTCGGTCAAATACTTTAGGAATTATGAAGAATAACGTTTAGAACTCCTAATATTAAATTCATTTGTAATAGTTGCAAGACGGATCAAAATGCGGATACTTTTTTATGCATAACTCAAAAACTGTCTAGCGGAATGAACTATAATTTTGGATTCGCTTTTTTAAGTTTCTAGTAATCGATTTCTATTTAAAAAAATTTATAGATTAGAATTCATTTTTTTTTCAAAAATTTATTTTAGAAATACATATTTTTAAAAATTATTTTTCTGAAAAATGTGAATTTAACACATTAATTTTATCGCAGATATCTATTTCTAGAAACTTTAAATATGTTAATCCAAAATTACAGCTTATACCGTCAAGTAATTTTGGAGTTAGGCTTAAAAATTACCTGCATTGCAATCGATCTGCATCTAGCAGCGATTACAAATCAATTTAAGGGTGTATTCGAAAAAATATTTTTTCACCCTCAACAGCTCGAGATTTTCTGAGACATTTTCAGACTCATTTTTATTTATAAGTAAAAACATGAAACTTGCTGAGGTGATTTTTGAAGAGGTGTATAAGAGGCCGTGTGATTTCATTTTTCGCTCAATTAATTGGAATTTGATTTAAAAAAAAAAAAAAAAAAAAATCTCAGTATGACCATTTTTTTCACTCCCAGATCTCCTGCTTCGGAACATTTGGTTCAAAACGCCAACTTTGACAGCATTTTTTGCAATATTTTCTGCATTTATCAAAAAATCGACAAGTACGGACACATTATGTAGTTTCTAAATAAGGAGAATTTGCCAGTTTGATGCGTTTGAGAGTAAAATTGAATTTCAAAATAAATCAGAAAATAAGCAGTTTGGATTGGAATACCCTGAATTACTTGAGGGAATGAGTTCCTGTTTGGTATTCTAAAGAAAAATATACCGAAAAAGTTAAATATGCTGTCAAAATTAAATGTTCGTATCGGAAATCTGAGTTTTTGGTACAATTTCATTATGAAGACGACACCTAAGCTTTTTTTTTTCAACGTTATTAGAAAGGAGATATAATTTCCGTTATTACCGTTGCCATCTGCGACATGATTAAAATGCAAAGGGAATTTTCTTTATCTCTTTATTTTTTTTCCTTCTTTTTTGACTATAAGTACATAAATAAACAATGCTAAAAAAGGCATTTCACAGCATTGAAATTATTGTTTAAGATGCAAATACAAAGTTATTAACTAATTAAAGAATTTACTTGCCTTTTTTAGTCCCTCCTGCATTTGTCAGCGATACAATTGTAACACAGAAACTAAAAATCTTAAAAGCATATGAGTTTGTTATGTCACATAACATATCTAAACAATCAAGGCACACATGCTAGCAATTAACACCAAGAATAGGAGAAAGTTCAATACATTCTCTTATCGAATAACCGATAAGCTATCATGTCATCAAATCTGTCTGAGTATCTGACATTCTGATATATCCTGCATTTCGAGAAAATACCGCAGAAATAATGATTAAATAGGTAAAGATTTTTGCAACGATACCATAATCTTAGATCTGATTGTTTTGATATCGTATGTTGTGGGATGTTGCGGATGAGTACGAGCGAAGAAGCACGAATGAGACCAAAAATAAACAAATAAATAAAAATTCTGTATATTGTCTTAATTTTGTATATACAGTAAACTCTGTCTAAAGCGAGACCGAGAAAATTTTCCGTAGTAGACAATATTCCGCCTTAGACAAAATTTACTCTTTGTCTATGGATTCACAGGGACTTGAAAATCTTTCCGAGTTAGACAGATTTCCGTCTTAGAGAACAAGTTAAATAGCAAAAACGTCAGTAAATTACACCAGTTATTTATGTTTATGTTACAGCAGCTATATACAAAATTTTCGGAATAAAAGATAGAAAATAACGTATGTTTGCATCTCTTTAGCGTAGTTTAAATATCTTTAAAATAAATTTAAATTAAGTAAAAAATAATTGTGCCTTTTTAGTTCCAGTGTTAAAAGTACTTTTTATGTAAACTATAATAATTCTTTTATCTATATTAAAAGTGCAGGTAACAGACAAAAAATTGAGTAAAATACAACAGCCGGTGGCCATTCACAATTTGGGGGAAACTTCGTTTTGGTGTTACAAAAGAAGATCCAATGAATCCCTCAAATAAAGTTGTTACAATGTTTTGGGGGAGCAAAAGAGAGGAATTTTACCCCAGGGAGGTGGGTTGGGTAGTAAAAATTTTTCAGTAACTCAAGTGGGGGTATTGTTTATTATGTACTTTTTAATTCTGAACCGAATGACACCATTCGCAAGTCGATATGGTCATTCGTTACAGAGTTAGGCAGGCTTTATGAATACAAAGTCATGAATTGTTTTATGATTACAAAATTATGAATACGCAGATTTTGAAAACTTTAATGACCTAGAAGAAGACCCAGATGATCCTGATTTGGATTATTGCTATTTTGAGGACATTTAATACGTCTGAGATTATTTGATATGATATAAAGAGCATGTTTTGAATGCAAAATAAATGAGACAAAGCTGTGCTCAATAATAAAGTATAATTTTCGATTTTGTATTCATAAAACCTACCATAACTTTGCAATGAATGATCCTACTGACTTGCAGATAGTGTCACTCGATTCAGAATTTAAAAAAGAAACGATACCCCGCTTGACCTACTTAAAAAAAATTAAATTGCTCCTCTCCCTGGGTTAAAAATGCCCCTTCCCCCCAAAACATGGTAAACAACTTTATTATTATTATTTTTTTTTGTGTGTGTGTGTGGGGGGGGGGGGGGGGGGGTGATTCAACGGATCGTCATTTCTAGTGCAAACACGAAGTTCTTTCCATGAAGTATCAGTTGGCTATCAGTTATAAAAACACCTATTTTAACTGTACTTTTTCGCAACTAATTAAAATCAAAGGATTTACATTAAATCTAAATCGCATAAGCATTCTTTAAAATCGAAAAAACGTTTTTCCCCCCTTTTTGATAATATTCTAGTGAACTGCGAGAAATTTGTGATAATTTTCATACATTCTACAGATTGCTGCTATTAGTAGTTAAATAAAAAACGAGATTTAATAAAATAACACCACAGTTATTTATCGCTATAACCGGAATTTCAAAAATCAAAGGTACAAAATAACGTATGTTTGCATCTCTTATGCATTAGCCTAAATATCTTTAAAATAAAGCAAAATGAATTTAAAAATAATTCTGCGCATTTATTTCAAGTGTTCAAAATTCTTTTTTTGTTAAAGTATCATGATACTTTTACACACAATTACTTTCAGATGAACTAGACTCATTTATAATTCTCGCAAAGATTTAAAAACAAAGAATTCACATTAAATACAAATCGCATAAGTATTCTTAATCATTCAAAAAAATCGTTTTTATGGATAATATTTTAGTGAACTGCGAGGAATTTGTGAGTACATATTTTCATGTATTCTACACTTCTGCTATTTAGTAGTAAAATAAAGAATAAGTTTAAATAAAATAACACCAGTTATTTATGGTTATAAAACTACATCTATAACCGGAATTTTAGAAATCAAAGATACAATATAATAACGTATATTTACACCTCTTTTTCATTAGCCTAAGCATATTTAAAAATGAAAATGAGACTTAAAAAAGAAATGCGTATTTCTTTCAAATGTTTGGAGAACTCGTTTGTGTGAAATATCATGATTCTCTTACGAACATTACTACTTTAAAGTGGACTACACGTTTATCATTCTTGCTACAATTAAAAATAAAGAATTGCATTAAATACAAATCACTTAAACGTTCAAAAAATCGCTTTTATGAATAATATTGTAGTGAATTGCGAGGAATTGTGGGTATTTTCATGTATTCTACAGTGCTGCAAATTGGTAGTCAAATAAAGAATAACTGTAAATAAAATAACACCGTAATTATTTATCGTTATAATACTACAGCTATAACTGTAATTTTAAAAATCAAATGCACAAAATAATGCATGTTTACATCTCTTTCGCATTAGCCTAAATATCTTTAAAATAAATAAAAATGAATTTTAAAAATAAATCTAAGCATTTATTTCAAATGTTCAAGGTACTTT
This sequence comes from Maratus speciosus, assembly GCA_963932465.1. Taxonomy (NCBI): domain Eukaryota; kingdom Metazoa; phylum Arthropoda; class Arachnida; order Araneae; family Salticidae; genus Maratus; species Maratus speciosus. The sequence goes on from OZ010789.1 coordinate 237,658,637, forward strand.
TTTTTTAATAACACATACTGGACAATTGCACCATAAAATATAATAAATAAAGACACAATCGTGCTTAATGGTACACAAAACACGAACTTTAATAACCTAAAAGTTAACTTTTAGCTTATTAAAGTTCCTGATTTGTGTACCATTAAGCAAGATTGTGTCTTTATTTATTACTTTTTTTTTTTTGTTAAGATATCATGATACTTTTTCACACATTACAGCTTTAAGATAAACTAGATTCGTTTATAATGCTCGTAAGGATTGTAAACAAAGAATTTACATTAAATAAATTCGCATAAGTATTTTTAATCATTCAAAAAATAGATTTTATTAATAATATTGCAGTGAATTGCGAGGCTTTTGTGGGTATTTTCATGTATTCTACAGTGCTGCAAATTGGTAGTCAAATAAAGAATAAGTGTAAATAAAATAACACCGTAATTATTTATCGTTATAACACTACAGCTAAAACTGTAATTTAAAAAATTAAATGCACAAAATAATGCATGTTTACATCTCTTTCGCATTAGCCTAAATATTTTTAAAATAGATAAAAATGAATTTAAAAATAAACCTGCGCATTTATTTGAAATGTTCAAAGTACTTTGTTTTGTTAAGATATCATGATTCTTTTTCACATATTACAGCTTTACGATAAACTAGATTCGTTTAAAATTCTCGTAAGGATTTTAAAACAAAGAATTTACATTAAATACAAATCGCACAAGTATTTTTAATCATACAAAAAATCGTTTTTATGCATAATATTGTAGTGAATTGGGAGGAATTTGTGGGTATTTTCATGTATTCTACAGAGCTGCTACTCAGTAGTCACATAAAGAATAAATGGAAATAAAATAACACCGTAATTATTTATCGTTATAAAACTACAGCTATAACTGTAACTTTAGAAATTAAATGCACAAAATAATGCATGTTTACATCTCTTTCGCATTAGCCTAAATATTTTTAAAATAAATATAAATGAATTTTAAAAATAAATCTGCGTATTTATTTGAAATGTTCAAAGTATTTTTTTTTTTTTTTTTTTTTTTTTTTGATAAGATATCATGATTCTTTTTCACACATTACAGCTTAGAGATAAACAGATTCGTTTATAATTCTCGTAAGGATTTTAAAACAAAGAATTTACATTAAATACAAATCGCATAAGTATTTTTAATCATTCAAAAAATCGTTTTTATGTATAATATTGTAGTGAATTGGGAGGAATTTGTTTATTTTCATGTATTTTACAGTGCAACTACTTAGTAGTCAAATAAAGAATAAGTGAAAATAAAATAACACCGTAATTATTTATCGTTATAACACTACAGCTATAACTGTAATTTTAAAAATTAAATGCACAAAATAATGTATGTTTACATCTCTTTCACATTAGCCTAAATATTTTTAAAATAGATAAAAATGAATTTAAAAAATAAATCAGCGCATTTATTTGAAATGTTCAAAGTACTTTTTTTTGTTAAGATATCATGATTCTTTCTCTCACATTACAGCTTTAAGATAAACTAGATTCGTTTATAATTCTCGTTGTAACATATTATTCAGAATCCGGGGTGGAAACTGTTTTAGTTACAAAATAAAACTTGATAACTTTTGTATCAACTAATAAATTTAATATTTACAACGTATTTACATGTTATTATTTACAAAATAACTCAGTTAATTTAAAATATCGGCTTAGCTCTGGTAGATACCTTGTCGGCAACAACTTTGTAAACATTCTTCTCTCTCCTAAAGTCTAATTTACTCAGCTTGTCAGTTCTTTTGAAAGAAAAGAAAAAAAAAAAAAGAAAAGGAGAGAAAATATGATGGAGTGCGTATTGTTCGAACGTTACACTCTTCCCCTCACAGTGTATTACTGATTACTGGTCCCTCAGATGCAGTGTGCATTTCCTGGGTGGATTCCTTCGGGATCCTTTCTGGTGCCTAAAATCCTCTATGGTTCTCTTGTTTTGTGATCCTTTCGTAAATATTTGCTGGCTGGGAATCTGACGTTTCTGGCGACCTCGTCAGTTACTTCTTATAAAAATTTAAACACAAATTTAGACAAATAAACATATAAACATAAAACAAAAACGTATCACGTTATGCAGATGAGTTATCCCATGGCTTCATATATTCTGTATCTTGATCTCTATCCTTAAAATCAGCATACCTATTTTCCCTATAATTTCTTTCTTTATATTGATCTCTATCTTTAGAAGCTGTATACCTATTACCTCTAGAATTATAAGAATTGGAATAAGCATCTCTTCCACTATAAGCTCTTTTAAATCCATGATGAGAACTACTTCTACCATCGTTATACCTTTGTTTTCCATAGTACCCATTATCGTGTCTGTAACTTCCAGACCTATAATCCAATTTGTAATTATCCTGATCATTAGTTCTAAGATCATTTTCATATCTCTTTTCAAATTTGCTAGACGAATCTGCAGTTCGCTGTGCACTATACCTGCGTGATGGTTGGGAATTTCTTTGCTCCTGATAGCTACCTCTACCTGATCGTCGGTCATCATAATTATAATTATTTCGAGCATGATAGTAGCCTCTATTTTTGTACCTAGGAGAAAAATTTGGATTATACTTTACTTTTGAAGTAAGTGAAGCACTTTCTAGCGTTTCAGATGCATCATTAGGTTCAACCATATCCGATGAACTATTCACAAAACCTTCACTTTCTGTCATATCTTGAGATATTAAAGAATCTTTAGTCTCAAAATTTTGAGGAATCTCTGATTCATCTTGGTAAGAATTCTCTGAACCAGGTTTCTCATAACTATTTTTATTGTAATTTCCATGGTTAAATGACTGTTTAACATATTTTTGGCCATATCTATTATTGCTTCTGTTAACAATTGGTCTATTAAAATTTCTGTTCTTACCCCTATAATCGAAATTCCTAGGGCAATCTTTTACATAGCCTTTTCTATCATGTGCAGGACTATCAATTTCATCAGATAAAATTATGCCCATCCGTGATCCTGTATCAATATATGTTTAACTTTAGGTGTAGCCTCTTCCCCTAGTTGGAAGCTACTAGTAAATTTTTCAAGCAGTTCATTCAACCTAACTTGTTGCTCTGAAGTGAGATGTCTACCTTCATCTTCTCTAAGAAAAACGGTGTCTAATTCAACGGATTTTATCGCTAATTCATTGGGAGGTCTATATGTACCTTCAGCGAATCTATACTTCCACCTACATCTATCAGCGAAGAATCATTCTTGATTTACTACATCCAAAACAATTTTTGCTTTGCGTAAAAAATCGTTTCCCAAAATTGTACGATTATTTCTGGCATTCGGCAGAGCATAAAGTGTTGTTTTAATGTCGCGACCTTCAATTTTAACATGAACTTCTGTTTTATAAACTTCGGTAGTGTTTTGTAGGCCATCCGCTAAGACTACGATCATTTGAGTTTTTTCAAACTTCACACCTTGGTCTTTTAATAATGAATACAAAACTTCACCGCGACGCAATGTGTTGCGCCAGTGTCAGCACAAGCTGTGCCAGAGAGACCATTTATGCTTATTTTTACCAATAATGTTGGTGATGTTTGCATATTACATGTACGAAATTCTAGTGATTGAAAGTGCACCGATACATTTTCCGGATAACAGGTTGGACACTTGGATTTAATAACTCCATGGTTTCCACAACCATAGCAACTTAACATTGGTTGATTTAAATTCAAAGGATAATTAATTTTATTTCTCTTGGACTTATTTTGATTGCCAATTTTACCAAACTCATTTCTTTTAAAATCTAAAGGCGTTTTTTTGAAGCGATTAGAATTCCCGTCCTCACTGATTTTATTTGATCTCTTTATTTCTACTTTGTGTGAACTCAAATTATCATATAAATCTAACTTTTCAGCTAATTCAACAGGATCTGTTAAACCCTCCCATTGGTCTAAATAATGGTCTTTGCAATCAGGGGAAACCTTTTTCTTTAATTGGTCAGCAATAATTAATTCCGATAATTTTTCAAAGGAATTTATATTTAATTCGGATAGCCATCCCTCAAAATAGCTTCTAATTTCAAAATAATATTCTTTCCAGCTAATATCGGTTCGCTTTGGATGTCGACTAAACAAAACTCTAAACCTTTCAGCAGTTAATTTGAACCTCTGCAACAATATATCTTTAATATAAGAATAATCCTCAAATTTTTCTTCCGGTTCAAGCGCTATTAATTTACCGATTTCATTTGGAAGGACTCCAATTAAATACGTAATCCACAGTTCTTTAGAAACCTTTAAAAGTTTCATTTGCCTCTCAAAAGTTATTAAAAATAAATCCATATCATCCTTTTCAGGATTGAAATCGGGTAAAATCTTTTTCAAGTCAACGCGGATTGAAGAAGTTTCTAGAGGGTTGCTTGTATTTGCAACAACATCTCTTGTTCCTGCTTCTAACCTGAGCTTCTGTAGCTCAAAATCTCTTTCTTCGGCTAAACGTTTCTCTTCCTCAAGAGTCTATCTTTCTTCTACGATAATTTCAAAAATTCCCTGTACAAAATCTATGTTATCTTTAAATGCCTCACTATTTACAATTTTATCACGTAATTCGAGGACTTTATCATCGCTACTTATTTCTACTTTTAATTCTGAAGCTAATGTGATTAAATCAATTTTCTTACCCTTAGACAGAAACGCCATCATTTGAACTAAATATGTTTTAGCTAACTTCAAACTTAATTCGTGTTACGAATAACTCTTAGCAAAATAATTTACTTTTATGTAATTTTTAACATATATAGAACATAAATAACATACAATGTCTTTCAAAACTCAATATAATGACACCAACTATTTGCCTTTTTTTTTTTTTTACACAATAATATCAATCAATTCTAACTATAATAATTAAAATAATTAAAATAATGCTAAGCACTCATTTATAATAATAACTTCAATAATAAAATAGCTCAGTGCAACTATATAAATGTATAAAATAAAGCAAACGATTTTTATTTTTCAATAATAATTATTAGAATTATTTCTCTTATGAATATCTTCATTTAATTCAGTTACTAGAATACTTGAAGCTGCAGACGACTTTTCGTATTTCAATTCCAAGGAAAATATCATTCAGGGGAATAGAATAATTCCAAAATATTTCGATTCTGGACGAATCAAATACAATTTTGAAAAGTCCTCAGATTCCGGATGAATCAAAAGTACTTTTGTATAAATTTTTGCACTTTAGTATCTAAATTCTCTTATTAAAACAGTTTAAAAAAATTTAAAAATAATACTAATCTTCATATCTTGTTTTTATTCGGGCCCGACGTTGGGGAGCCACTTCTGTAACATATTATTCAGAATCCGGTGTGGAAACTATTTTAGTTACAAAATAAAACTTAATAACTTTTGTATCAACTAATAAATTTAATATTTACAACGTATTTACATGTTATTATTTACAAAATAACTCAGTTAATTTAAAATATCGGCTTAGCTCAGGTAGATGCCTTGTCGGCAACAACTTTGTAAACATTCTTCTCTCTCCTAAAGTCTAATTTACTCAGCTTGTCAGTTCTTTTGAAAGAAAAGGAAAAAAAAAAAAAGAAAAGGAGAGAAAATATGATGGAGTGCGTATTGTTCGAGCGTTACATCGTAAGGATTTTAAAACAAAGAATTTACATTAAATACAAATCGCTTAAGTATTTTTAATTATTCAAAAAATCGTTTTTATGCATAATATTGTAGTGAATTGGGAGGAATTTGTGGGTATTTTCATATACACTGTAAAAAAAATAATGGCAGTTTTCCGGCAGGAATCGGAAAAATAGTTGCCCTTATCGTACCGGAATAATTTCCAACCCTGCTCGGAATAAAATCCGTAAAATCGGAATAAAATCCGTAAAATACCGTTTTACTGACTATTTCCTTATTTTTACGGATTTTATTCCGAGCTGGGTCGGAAATTATTCCGGTACGATAAGGGCAACTATTTTTCCGATTCCTACCAGAAAACTGGCAGCAATTTTTTTTTTTACAGTGTATTCTACAGTGCTGCAAATTGGTAGTCAAATAAAGAATAACTGTAAATAAAATAACACCGTAATTATTTATCGTTATAACACTACAGCTATAACTGTAATTTTAAAAATCAAATGCACAAAATAATGCATGTTTACATCTCTTTCGCATTAGCCTAAATATGTTTAAAATAAATAAAAATGAATTTTAAAAATAAATCTGCGCATTTATTTGAAATGTTCAAAGTACTTTTTTTTAATAACACATACTGGACAATTGCACCATAAAATACAATAAATAAAGTCACCATCTGTTAGCTTATTTAAGTTCGTGTTTTGTGTACCTTTAAGCAAGATTGTGCCTTTATTTATTACTTTTTTTTGTTAAGATATCATGATTCTTTTTCACACATTGCAGCTTTAAGATAAACTAGATTCGTTTATAATTCTCGTAAGGATTTTAAAACAAAGAATTTACATTAAATACAAATGGCATAAGTATTTTTAATCATTCAAAAAATCGTTTTTATGGATAATATTGTAGTGAATTGCGAGGAATTTGTGGGTATTTTAATGTATTCTACAGTGCTGCTACTTAGTAGTCAAATAAAGAATAAGTTTAAATAAAATAACACCATAATTATTTATCGTTATAACACTACAGCTAAAACTGTAATTTTAAAAATTAAATGCACAAAATAATGCATGTTTATATGTCTTTCGCATTAGCCTAAATATCCTTAAAATAAATAAAAATGAATTTTAAAAATAAATCTGCGCATTTATTTGAAATGTTCAAAGTACTTTTTTTTGTTAAGATATCACGATTCTTTTTCACACATTACAGCTTTAAGATAAACTAGATTCGTTTAAAATTCTCATAAGGATTATAAAACAAAAAATTTACATTAAATACAAATCGCATAAGCATTTTTAATCATTCAAGAAATCGTTTTTATGCATAATATTGTAGTGAATTGGGAGGAATTTGTAGGTATTTTCATGTATTCTACAGAGCTGCTACTCAGTAGTCAAATAAAGAATAAATTTAAATAAAATATCACCGTAATTATTTATCGTTATAATACTACAGCTATAACTTTAATTTAAAAAATCAAATGCACAAAATAATGCATGCTTACATCTCTTTCGTATTAGCCTAAATATCTTTAAAATAAATAAAATGAATCTTAAAAATAAATCTGCGCATTTATTTGAAATGTTCAAAGTACTTTTTTTAAAAAACACATACTGGACAATTGCACCATTAAATATAATAAATAAAGACACAATCTTGCTTAATGGTACACAAAACACGGACTTTAATAAGCTAAAAGTGAACTTTTAGCTTATTAAAGTTCGTGTTTTGTGTACCATTAAGCAAGATTGTGTCTTTATTTATTACTCTTTTTGTTAAGATATCATGATTCTTTTTCACACATTACAGCTTTAAGATAAACTAGATTCATTGATAATTCTCGTAACGATTTTAAAACAAAGAATTTACATTAAATACAAATCGCATAAATATTTTTAATCATTAAAAAAATCGTTTTTATGGATAATATTGTAGTGAATTGCGAAGAATTTGTGGGTATTTTCATGTATTCTACAATGCTGCTACTTAGTAGTCAAATAAAGAATAAGTTTAAATAATATATCACCAGTTATTTATGGTTATAATGCCACAGCTATAATCGGAATTTTAAAATTCAAAGATACAATATAGTGCATATTTACATCTCTTTTCCATTAGCCTAAGAATCTTTAAAACAAATCAAAATGAATTTTTTTTTTAATTCTGCTATTCCAAATGTTTGAAGAACTTTTAATTGAAAGTATCATAATTATGATAAAAGACGTTATACATTATATATTATGCACTCATTTATAATTCTTGCAACGATTTAAAAACAAAAAAATACATTTAATACAAATCGCTGAAACATTCAAAAAATCGTTTTTATGGACAATATTTTAATCTGTTGTGAAGAACTTGTGAGTATTTTCATGTATTCTACACTGCTGCTATTTAGCAGCAAAATGAAGACCAAGTTTCAATAAGATAACGTTATTTGTTATCGTTTATAATACTATAGCTATAAATGGAATTTTAAAATCTAAGATACAAAATAACGCATACTTGCATATATTCTGTATTGGCCTCAGTATCTTTAAAATAAATCAAAATGAATTTTAAAACAATTTTGCTTATTTATTTTAAATTTTCAAAGTACTTTTTTTTGTATAAAGTATCATAAATCTCTAACACACCACTTGCTTTAAAATGGCCTTGACTCATATAATTCTCGCAGTGCTTTAAAAACAAAGAATTACATTAAATACAAATCGCTCAATACATTCAAAAAATCGCTTTTATGGATAATATTTTTGCGAGGAGTTGTGAATATTTCAATTGAGAGTATTCTGCACTGCGCCTATTTAGTATAGTCAAATAAAGAAGAAGTTTCAATAAAATAACACCAGTTATTTATAGTTATAATACTACGGCTGTGACCGGAATTTTAAAAATCGAAGGTACAAAATACCGCACGTTCACATCTCTTTCGCATTAGCCTAAATATCTTTAAAATAAATCAAAATGAGTTTTAAAAACAATTCTGCTTATTTATTTCAAATATTTGAAGAATTTTTTTTGTGTAAAGTATCATAATTCTCTTATTTAAAGTGGACTACCCTCATTTATAATTCTTGTAACGATTTAAAAACAAAGAATTACATTAAATACATATCGCTTAAACATAAAAAAAAACGTTTTATGGATAATATTTTCCTGAAATGCGAGGAATCTTGAGTGTTTTCATGTATTCTCTACTGCTGCTGCTTAGTACTAAAATAAAGTACAAGTTTCAATAAAATAACACCAGTTATTTATAAGGTGTGCTGGGGTAACTGGACCCACGAGGTAACTGGGTCATAGGCAATTTTATAATAAACCCTTGGTATCTTTTAAATTTTAGCTTTTGTTAACATTGCATCCCCATCTCTACTTCTTAAAGCAATGTGTGTCAACTCAATCATAACTCTGTCTTCGCTGTAATAGGCTGCCGAAAATTTACGTTTCTTTTTTTACAAAAAAAGTCGATTTTGTTGAACTTCCTCGGTTTTTTAATTAAAATATGGTAAGTAGTTTTATTAAACAATCTTTCCTTTTAAAGATTAGGCATATAAATACATATATATTACAACCTATCTATACATATTTACTTCACGCTTCAAATGTAAGGCTGGTGTTCGAGTTATCTCATAAATTTTTCAAGAATGGGGTAATCCCCGACAGTTATAAATAATTTTTTGGCGTTTCTCTTACTACAGGAAATTATTTTCTCCTGTATTTTTTTGCTTGCAATAAAGAAAATTATATAATACCTTATTAAAATTACGTAATAAAATTTTAAAAAAGCATGTTGACGAGTATCAAACCAAATTTCTTAAGTGTGATTGCCAAACTTCGAAATTTTATGATACAGGTGAAGAGGCGTACATAAGGCAAAGTGACATTATTAGAAAATTATCGAAACCAATAAAAAATAGCTCTGTTCGATATAAAAACATGGCTACATTCTCCGCAGATTTATTGGACTTATTGAACTTTCATTGAGGTAAATAAAGAATGAGATACTTAAGTACTTACATACCCGTTTCTTCATAGATTTATCTTCTTTCCTTTTTCCTAAATACCCATATAATTTTTATACATAGTATCTATACTAAAGAAGTACTTACTTAATTCTTATGTTTTTTGTATAAATAAATCTATTAATTTCACATTTGGTGCTTTTAGACTCATTGACAGCAAAGGTTTCCCTTACAACGTTCTTTAGTTGATATATAATTTACATGATCTGCCTGGTTTAAATTTTTAAAGTTATTTACACTTTTTCAAATAGGATCTGATACACGATATTAAAAAAACTAGGGGATCGTACCCGGGCTTCCCGGGTTAAAGAATATAGGTGAAAACATTTTTTTAAATTGAAAACTAATACTTTTTTTTATATGCAATAAATTTTTTAGATTGCCCACTTACATTAAAAAAGCATTTTTCATATGAAAAATACGAATTATACAATCAAATAAATTTTTGAAATTTATCAAAAGCTATATTTTCTTATTAGCCGCATGCTAAGAGTTATTTGACCAAAATTTTGCTACTTATGACATCCTTTTATATTCTGATAATTTCAGAGCTTATACATGTCTGTTAAATTTGTGTTTTATTTATATTATTTGATTTATTTATTCGTAGGGAAGTTATTAAAAAATATTTCATGCTTTAAAATTGTTTTATAAACCATATACAATCAGTAAACTGAGATGAACTTTGCAAATTCCATTTGAAAAAAAAAAAAAATCCTATTTGGTGATCTAAAAATTTAAATTGTACGATTACAAATATGTTAGATTTGTGTTTTTACAATATTATTCTTTTATTTTTGTTTATAAAAGAAGTATTACTTTCGTTAATTTGCCTTTCACAAATATGTTAGATTGGTGTTTTTTTTATATTATTCATCTATTTGTTTATAAAGGAAATATTAATTTCGTTATGCAAAAATAGTCAGAAACAAATGCTGAAAAATGTTTGTTGCTTTATGTGCAAAATTATTATTATTATGTATTGAAACTGGCACGTGATAAGATAGACTGAAAAAAAAATCATGCTTAAAAATTATTTTAGAAAATATAATACATCAGTCAATTAAGATACAGTTTTTAAACAAATTGCATTTGAAAGTAAATTTTTTCCCTATGCGACAAAAATTGAAACTGTACGATGTTCAGAAAATTAAAAAATTGCAGTAGCGAAAATGTCAAGACGGAAATTTGATCGTGAAGTGTTGCCATTCGCAAAATGACGTCAGCGTTACGCACAGATACGTTAGTTCTTTATAATATAGATACTTAATAAGTAAAATATAATAAAGATCAGTTATTAGGATGTTGTTATCGACTGAAGCTCTTATGCTTGGTATTCCGGAATAAAAAACAGCAATTTTCACCTTCTCAAAATTTGCATACGCACTTCTCATATCCATATTCATCATTAAAAAAAAAAAAAAAAATTGTATTTTGTTTGATCATTTAAAAATCATTTTAACTCAAAACTTGAAGTCACGATTGTCAGCAACATCTTTTATGTGAACAGACGCACCCTTTACTGGAGATTCTAATCTCAATTCCGGAGAGTAAAAATTTCCGTAATTTATGTTTTTCAGACGCATTTGTGTTAAAATGTTTAGTTTTATCTAAGAAAATGATCGTTTTCTTTTAAATATGACTTCATTTTCACTTAATTAAGCATTTCGCCTAGTGTCTGAATCTTAGTATCAGTACGCATGCAGAAGGAAAAACAATATAGAAAATTTATGAGGAAAAATGCGTGTTTTCAAAAAGCAGTACGTCATTTTCCGTTCAAAATATTATATCCTTAATGGGATTTTGCGCCACTAAACCCTATACAACAATTTTTATCAACAATTTTGAATTTTTATCAGATAATCGCACGAATAAAGTTAAATAAACCTCCTTATTTCTCTCTTCTCTGCAATAATGAAAGCTATCTTATTACCATCATTTTGAAGAAGTTTCATAGAATACTTTCAAAATAAAAATATAATAATGGGATATTAAAAAAAAAAAAACAGCTAAAGCGGGCACACAAAATAAACAGCTATCAGTTAAAAAAATTCATTAGTAAATTTGGTTCAGCAGAAAGCTCAGGGGAGATGACTAAAGTTTTGTCACTTGTGTCACATGTGTTTTAAATTTATAGATTATATAAAATTAGGAAAAATTAAATTAAGCAAATTCTGTTATTATGGTAAAATTATAGTAGAATGTCTTAAAGAATAACAATAAAATTTTATTACTCGAGAGAATTTTGGATAAACACTTCAGAAACATGATATTATTTTATACCACGAATTATTTGTTTGCTTGTCTAACTCGGCGAAGCAAATCCATCCAGGCGAGAGTCATCAATTTATGTAAAATAAATCGCTATTATTTGCATGTCACCTCTCTTCTATAAAGACACTCTAAATTTTTGTAGAACATTGCGTTTTATCAGTGTGTGGTTTCCATTACATTATTTTCAAAAGTAGAGCCTTTTCACCTGTGAAGAATTTCAAAGCAGCTGGGCTGTGAAAATGACGCACTTCTACAAAACATAATTCAGGTTTAAGAATTAAAATACGCGCTTTTTTATAAAATGACGTCATTTGCATCCGCTAAAGCAATCCACTTTTACAATCAAGTCTTAAACTTCGTCTATAGAAAAGTATGCATATGACGTCATTATCACGGAATAACAGACAATATTCTTGATATAGCCCATATTTTAATTTCAAATTTTTTTACAGATTTTATGAAAAAATGGCACCAAAAAGACACAGTATCACCTATTTTCGACTATTTTCCGTTTACTTTCAATGACTTTCAATAGAAACGTTGTACTTTTGTTGCCACGATAAGAAAAATGGTATTAAAAACTACAAAAAATTAATATCTCAAAAATAAATTGAGATACAGTTTTCAAACAAATTGTATTTAAAAGAGCATTTTTTCCCTTATACGACGGTGCAAAAATCTAAAATGTGCGATGTTTAGAAGTTTAAAAATTTGCAGTAGAGAAAATTGCAAAACCAAAATTTTATTTCAAATTTCAAAGTGCTGCCATTCGCAAAATGACGTATGCGTTACGCACAGATATGTTTGTCCTTTATAATATAGATAATAATAAGTGTGTGGAACGCAGACATACCTGGTCCATTTGTCCCATAAAAATGGGGTAACGGACCCACGAAAAAAGAAAGATAAAAAATATATATTTTTTTATTTTTAAAATTAAAATGTAATTTTGAAAATTTCTGTCTCATAGAGTGAACCTAATTGAACATATTTCCAAACGTTTAAACTTTAATTCAAATGAAAAATTAGCTTTTGGAAGCTGAATTGTCAGAATCACCAGAGTCGCATTGTAAAATCACGGCCCTGTTTGTCCCACGAAATCTTAGTTATAATACTACGGTTATGACCGGAATTTTAAAAATCGAAGGTACAAAATAATGTATGTTTACATCTGTTTCGTATTAGCCTAAATATCTGTATAATAAATCAAACTGAATTTTAAAAACTAATTCTGCGCATTTATTTCAAATGTTCAAAGTACTTTTTTTGTTAAAGTATCATGGTCCTTTTACACACATTACTGCTTTAAGTTGGACTATACTGATTTATAATTCTCGTAACGATTTAAAAACAAAGAATTTACATTAAATACAAATCGCATAAGCATTCTTAATCATTCAAAAAGTCGTTTTTATGGATAACAACTTAGCGAACTGCGAGGAATTTGTGAGTATTTTCATGTTTTCTACACGGCTGTGCTATTTAGTAGTCAAATAAAAAACAAATTTCAATAAAATAACACCAGTTATTTATAGTTATAATACTACAGCTATAACCGGAATTTTAAAAATCTAAGACAAAAAATAACATGTGTTTGCATCTTAACCCTTATATTTTCCATCCATTAAGTAGACGCTTAAAAGATTTCAGAATGTTGATAAGTTACCTCTTTATAGCTTCCTTATGTTTTTTCTTGTCTAATAGACCCGGTTTTTTATCCATTTATTTCATAGACAACACATGATTTAGGTTTTTTACTTTTCTCTTTTTTTTAAGCACCCTATTTTTATTCGATGTAAGAAGACCTTTAAATTGTTTGGATATTTTTAAGGTCTTTACTGATAAGACTGCCAAGTGTATAATTTTTTTAGTCATGATGCTTCTCGTTTTGAGAAAACGATTTTCATGCTGTATAATGTTATCAATTTTTGGATTTCTTTTCCCAAGAAAACAAGTCTGAAATTGTACGTCAAACGTGGCAAATGAGGTACGTTCGTACTGAAACTACTTTCATAAATATACAAATCTTGGCGCAATAGTTGTTGCACTCTTATACAAAAATGCATGAATACAATATTTATTACTATTATCTATATTAAATTCATGAATACAATAATATGACTTCTTAAATCTGACGTAAGCATCATGGCAACCTAGAATTATTACAGATCATGGGATATCATTGAATTAATTACGTATGATAGGACTTAATAGAATGAAGAAAACTTTCGTTAATATCCTTTTAAGTTTTGATTCGATTTTCAAAAAATTTGAAATGACTCGCCAAAATTATGCAACGATTTTATATACAGGCATGAGATTCTTCCGCGGATTCGCGATTTTCCGCTTTTTTGTCCTTTTCCGATTTTTTGCCGTTTCTCGCATTGATGATTTGTTCCAAAATTTAAAAAAAAATCGGTTGTCAGTCCGAAAATTCGGACATAAAAAATCACAAATTTGGACAAGTAATCGCCGAAAAGAGAATTCCGTCAATCGTTCGCGGAAAAAAATAGCCAATTTCGCAAAAGATCGTGGAAAAAAACGCGATTTTGTCAAAGGATCGCGGGAAAAACGCAATTTCGCCAAAGGATCGCTGAAAACCCCGCAAATTTCGTCATAGAATCGCGAAAAAAACGCTAATTTCGTCAAAGGGTTGAGGAAAAATGGCAACTTTCGTCAAAGGATCGCGGAAAAATACGAATTTTATCAAAGTTTCGCTGAGGAAAATGCGAATTTTTTCAACAGATCGCGAAAAACCGCGGATTTCATTTAAGGATCACAAAAAACTCTTAATTTTACTAAAAGATTGCGAATTTCGTCAAAGAATCAAGAAAACACACGAATTCTGTCAAAGGATCGTGCTAAAAACACAAAGTTCGTCAAAATATTTAAAAAAAAAAACGCGAATTCTGTCAAAGGATCGGGGAAAAAATGCGAATTCAGTCAAAGGATCGCGTACAAAACGCGAATTCCGTCAAAGGATCTCGGAAAAAACGCGAAATCTGTGAAAAAATCACGAATTCTAATCAAAAAATTGCAAAAAAAAAAAAAAAAAAAAAAAAAACGCGAATTTAGTCAAAAGATTTCGGAATAAATGCCTATTCTCAGAAAAGATCGCGGAAAAAACTGGAATTTTGTCAAAAGATCGTGAAATAAACTGGAATTTTGTCAAAAGATCGTGAAAGAAACCGGAATTTTGCCAAAAGATCGCGTAAAAAACACGAATTTCGTCATACGATCGCAGAAAAAACCCGAAATTAGTCAAAGGATCGCGGAAAAACAAGAATCTCGTCAAAAGATCGCGGAAGAAACTATAATTTCGTCAAAAGATCGCGGGAAGAACTCGAATTTCACCAAAAAATGGCAGAAAAATCGGGATGTTCGGGAAAAGATTGCCTAAAATCGGGAATTTCGTGAAAAGGTAGTAGAAAAAAACGCGAATTTCGTCTAAATATCGCCGGAAAAACTCGAATTTCGTGAAAAGATCGCCAAAAAACGCAAATTTCGTCAAAAGATCGCCGAAAAACCGCAAATTTCGTCAAAAGATCGGCGAAAAAACTCAAATTTCGTTAAAAGGTCACCGATAAACATGAATTTCGTCAAAAGATCGCGGAGAAAATTTAAAAATCGCGAAAAAAAAGCAAATAGTGTTAAAGGGGTGTGGAAAAAACGCGAATTTCAACAAATCATGAAAAATGCGCTGCAACATAAATGTTTTTACTAGATTTTTCTTGCAGCTGAGTGATAGGTTAAACATGAGCTGCCATGTTTATTAACTGGTATTTTGAGTGAAAGCATGTAGCTAGTTGACCAAATGAAATTTTAGGATTGCTGTGTAAAACATTGCATCAGAATAAACTTAAAATAGAAACTTTAATTTTAGAATTACTTACAGTATTTGCATAAATTACTAATTGTGATTCCCCCCCCCCCCCCAAATAAAGTAGGATTTAAATAAAAATATTGACAATTTTATTGCGAATAAAATAACCTTTAATTGTCTGTTATGTGCGTTATTTTAAATTTCCTTTTCCCGTTTCACGCGCTTTTCCTCTTTTTTCATCTGTTTGCAATCTCATGCCTGTATATATATAAATTTCAAACCATTCGGTTGGGTGGATTTTGCGCTGTTACATTCGGACAGACGGACGAACCAGACGATGATTATGTACGAACTGCGTATTTATATAATTACAAATGCACCCTAAAAACAATAAATATAAAGCTTAATTAAGTGCATTATCATGTATACGTGACCGAAGAAGAAAGAGGACACTACATACATTTTAATCTCCAAATTGTCACAGAAAAAAATCTGAAGCAGCCACTCTACTGGAAATTGCATCATCTTTCAATTTACGTTAAAAAAAAATAAACTTAGGAAGTCGTCTTAATACTGAAATTATACAAATCTCAGAAATTTTCCAATTAATTGCATCATATTTGTCTTCAGTAAATTTTACATTACGATTCTGCAACGATTTTACATACAGTTAGGCAGTTTTTGCGCTATTATATGCGGACAGACGGACGGACCAGACGATGACTATACACTGTTAAAAATTTGCAGCATTCTGGCAGGTCATTTAACCGTTTTTGGGAAAAACGGTTACAGAACCGTAATTTTAACACTATTCTGACCATATTATTGGCCATTTTATGGTCAGAATACAGTTAAATTATTGTTATGAAACCGTTTTTTCAAAAAACGGTCGAATGACCTGCCAGAATGCTGCAAAATTTTTAACAGTGTAGGTGCTACGTATTTATATAAATACGAAGCACCTAAAAATGAATTTTTAAATTGATTAAAAAAAAAAAAAAAAAAAAAAAAAAAAAATCGATTTTCATATCATGCGATGGATTCCGTATTTTGTAAAGTACAAAATACACAAAAATAAGTAGCCCTCCCCTAGGCCTGCGGTGCTTTCGCACTGCAATTTTTGAGTTTATTTTCTGATGGGCCATTCTATGTCACGTATGGGGCTGCTTTTCTACATATTACTGCTTTTTTAACAATGCTATTATATCTGCAAATTACAAAAACTATGTGAATAAGAATTTTTTTTTTTTTTTTTTTTTTAAATGTACAGTTTATATTTAACAACTTATAAGTTAATAGATATTGGTATCGACGTGTCACGCGCAGGACATTTTCCCGTTTTTCATGCAATGGCCCTCAACGGGCAGAATACTTTGGTCTGTGGTTTAAAATGTGGATATTTTTAAACTTATTAAAAAGAGACAGATTGGTCTAACGTAAAAATGTGGAGATTTTTAAACCTATTAAAGATACATTCCATATCACGTGAGGGATATCTTTTTTACTTTTTTAACAATGCTATCATATCCTCAAATTAAAACAACTACGCTAATATGAAAATCTAGAGGGTTTTTTTTCTTTTTAATGCATAGTTTATATTTTAACAACTTTTAAGTTAATAGATATAGGTATTTATGTAAGTTTCCCGGTACGGGTAGTTCAGTTCCGAATTTTCCAAAAATTCCGAAAATTTAAGGCATTCATTTCCGAAAAAAAAAAAATCGGTCGTCGAAAATTTGGACGTAAAAAATATCGCGAATTTCGACAAATGGTGGCTGAAAAAATAAATTTTGTCAATCGTTTGCAGAAAAATCGCCAATTTCGTCAAAGAATTGCGGAAAAAACGCAAATTTCGTCAAAGAATCGGGGAAAAAAGCAAATTTCGCCAAAAAGGTCGCGAAAAAAGCCCACAAAAGATCGCAAAAAAACCGCACATTTCGTCAAAGAATCGCGAAAGAACGGCTAATTTCGTTAAGGGATCGCGAAAAAATGCAAAGTTCGTTAATAGATCGCAAAAAAACGCGAATTTTGTCAAAGAACCGAGGAAAAAACGCATAGTTAGTGCCAGGAGTGGGTTTTTCCTTCCCCTTTCCCCCCTGCTGTAGTCTGCTGTAACTTTTCAGTAAATTTTGCTGTGAATTTCCGATTTTTTTTTAAAACTCAGAATCACCCCTTTTTCCGTACAAGACATTTTGTCCAATTTTCATGGGATGGTCCTGAATACATTTTTCTTTAATTTATATCTGACTGCAAATTCTTTAATCAAACAATTTCTTTTAATGAATTATGAGTGTGCTAATGTCAAAAGCCTGTTCAAAAACCTTTCGTATAATACCCTATTCATCGTTGTGCGTTTTGTATGTGCATATAGAAAACGGGATGTTGTCACCTGAAATAATTATATGTATGATGATACTTAACCTTAAACTATAACTAAAATTCGATATGCAATGTCAGATGTGTGCAAAAGTCCTATCCAATGATACTCATTCATTGCTGTAAGCTACATATTAGATAAAATGAGTATGTGAGCAAAAAATCCTATCCAATGATACCTAATTCATCGTTGTACGTTACACACTAGTTGAGAGAAAGGGCTGTTGTCGACAGAAATAATATAATATGATGATGACATCTGATAAGTCTTGAGAAGGAGAATGCAAATATGATTATAAATCAGATGTAAACTGTTAATAAGTCAAATGTTTGTCAGTGTAGTATAACATAACCACAAATTAAAAATATACAGTAACCTCTTACGAGATATCCACAATTCCCAAATAGCGTTCTTTTTCTTGAGGAACCAATTAAATCAATATATTTTTGAGATTTAAAGAAGCATTTATAAAAACGAAATTTCTTTTGCTGCCACTGATGTTGGGAAATTTTTCCGAGTAGTTTTTATAGTGTATTAATGGTGTATTCTAATCCAACCTTCTTATTTACTGATTTTTTTTTTTTAATTCATTTTTGCTCTCAAACGCGCCAAACTGGAAAATTCTCTTATTTAGAAAATGCATAATGTGCCGTGCTTGTCGATTTTTTGATAAATGCAGAAAATATTGCAAAAAAATGCTGTCAAAGTGGGCGTTTTGAACCGAATTTTCCGAAGCGGGAGATCCTGGGGATGAAAAAAATGGTCATATTGAGAAAATAATTGTTTAAAAATCAAATTCTATTCTAATTATTTGAGCGAAAAGTGAAATCACACGGCCACTTATACATCTCTTCAAAAATCACCTCAGCAAGTTTCATGTTTTTACTTTTAAAAATGAGTCTGAAAGTGTCTCAGAAAACTTCAAGCTGTTGAGAGGGGAAAAAACCAAAATATCGGATCTTAGAATGCTATCAATTCTCAATTAAACATTTTCAGTCGCGCAATTGGATTTATACATACAAGTGTAACAAAGTAATATTAATGTTAATTTTAGTGTTAAATGGTGCTAATTTATCATCTTTGTCATGCTCATGACCTGGCACACCCACGCGTGCCGTTTGGACATTACCTTTTGAACCACCCTTTATAACTATATTGATTAACGTAATTTGTATACGAGGGATAATACTTAACTTTAAAAGGTAAATGCTTTAATAAATTAATTCTGCTAATTAGGTACTTTTTTGTGACTTAAGTTCGAACATAAAAATATTTTTAGTGTTAGTTAATTAGATATTACTGCATTTTAATTAATGTTCATTTTAATTATCAAAAATTATCTGATATGATTTTTTAAATTTAATTTACTCATTAAAATTATTTAAAATTAAATTTTATTTAAATTAATTATAATTATAATTTTATTTTAGTTTAATTTAATTTAATTTAATTATAATTATTACTTTATTTTATTTAACTTAATTATAATTGTAATTTAATTTAGTTTAAATTTAACTTAATTATAATTAAATTTTTAATTATTGACACTAAAAAAATTAAAAAACAACTGACAATAAAGATCGGTTAGTTTTTATTAACTGACATAATAAAGTTCAAAAACTTAATAAAGTTCTCTTAAAAAAAGGCGAAAACATCAGCGAAGACACAAATTGAAAACCTAGGGCGAAAAGTAGAACCTTAACCTCTCAGCTACATCGCTCACACATAGCTTTCACCAAAATCGAATGTGCGCGCTAAATAAAATACTTGCTCAAAGCTCTTGCATTTCATTGCCAATTCATTGGCCAGAAGCAACCTTGACCTATGAAAAGAGTCTAGTTGGATTAGTGATGGGCGATAACGAGATGTTTTTCTCGATTTTCTCGAATGTATAGACATCTCGATATTTTTCGATTGTGTAAATTTTTTCTCGATGACTCCAGTTTGCAAATTTCTTTTATAAATCATATATTATATATTATATACGTCATACATTTATCAAGAATCGTCTGCGGGTGAACTGGAATGAGTCGATGTTAATAAAGACTAGGTGACTTCGACCGCTAGCGGACCCCTCCTTTAATCGGGGCCTCTGATTTATACGTAATCTTGTAATATGAAATCACGAACAGGTTACCCGCTATATACGGCACTGATATATGATAGCAGGCGTGGTGTGTACGCACTACAAAATCTTGTAAAAAATATAATATCGAAACGAATGAACCTCGGACCAGATCTCTTGGGGGAGGGGTCAAAGCGAGAGGAGGGGCACAGCAGCTGCATAATATGATTAAGTCGTCACAGGTCTTTAGGCCTTTCCAACCATTTGTCACTGGAGAAGTCTGGATCTGAATTTATAAAAATGCCCTCCCCGTAGGGGCAAAAGGGGGGAGGGGTGCGGGAGGTGGATAACATGAGTAAGTGGTCATAAGCCTTTCCAACAATATGTCACATGAGGGGTCTCGGCTAAATTTAGAAAAACACCCCCGTGGGAGAAAAGGGGAGGCGGTCACGGGAGGTGCATAGCATCAATAAGTAGTCAGAGACCTTTCCAACGATATCTCACATGAGGGGTCTTGGCTAAATTTGAAAAAGTGTGCCCCGTGAGGGGCAAATTGGGGGGGGGGACTGTCGCCGGAGGTGCATAACATCAATAAGTAGTCACAGACCTTTCCAACGATATCTCACATGAGGGGTCTTGGCTAAATTTGGAAAGGTGCCCCCGGGGGGGGGGAAGTGGTGGTGGGGACACCGTAGGTACAATCAACACCGTAGGTATGTCATCAATAAGTAGTCA
Source organism: Maratus speciosus (assembly GCA_963932465.1). NCBI lineage: Eukaryota > Metazoa > Arthropoda > Arachnida > Araneae > Salticidae > Maratus > Maratus speciosus. The sequence goes on from OZ010789.1 coordinate 237,679,580, forward strand.
CAGACCTTTCCAACGATATCTCACATGAGGGTTCTTGACTAATTTTGAAAAAGTGTCCTCCGGTGGGGGGGGCAAAGAGTGGGGGGGACTGCCACCGGAAGTGCATAACATCAATAAGTAGTCACAGACCTTTTCAACGATATCTCAGAAGAGGGGTATTGACTAAATTTGGAAAAGTGTCCTCCGAGGGAGCAAAGGGGGGGGGGCGGCCACCGGAAGTGCATAGCATCAATAAGTAGTCAAAAACCTTTTCAACGATATGTCACATGAGGGATCTTGGCTAAATTTGGAAAAGTGTCCTGAAATTTCATATATTATAAATAATATTTAGCGGAGGGCTCCATAAAAAAATCCGATCTAAAATGATGAAAACGGAAAAAACAACCCTCGCAATGGTGCCAAATTGGGGAGGGGAGGAAGAAAGTCTCATAATATGAGATAGTCATCCTAGAGCTTACCTATGACATCTCACATGACTGGTCCAAAAAAAGTTTGAAAATTGCTCCCCCTCCCTCCCCCCGTGGGCTCACTCTTTCGCCCTGGAATTCACACAGCCGCCACTTTAAAATTTTTATGTTCAATAAATAATATTTACCGGAAGACTGCATAAAAAACCCACATCTAAAGTGATATTTAAATTTATTATAGAAATCGGCTACGGTTTAAAAAATTTGTTCGCCCCTTCCCCATCCCCCTTTGGGCGAAGAAAGGTTCATAGTATGAAAGAGTGGTCAAAGTAAAATTTTTTAAATTGCACCCCGCATGAGTCCACTCTCACGTCCTCCTCCCTCGAAATCACCCGACCCACCTTCCTCTTTGAAATTTTTATATTTAATAAATAATTTTTATCGGAGGGCTCCAGGTATGTGACATCTTGGTAGGGCTAAAATAAGAGAAACTTTGAAAATTAGGGCTTCATTTCACAGCTCATTGTCATACCTCTTTCTCTATCTCGTCCCTTGGTACTTTTCGATAAATTTTCTTACTTCTCTTCTCTGCCGAGGACGAGAGAAATCCTCGAAAAGCTTCTCATAGGGAAATGTTAAAAAGCGCGAGAGAAATCCTCGAAAGTCTTTTCGTTGGGAGATTTCGAAAAGGACGAGAGAAACCAGCGAGAGGCTTCCCATCGGGAAAGGTTGAAAAGGGCGAGAGAGACTATCGAGAGGCTTCCCATATCGAAAGGTTGAAAACCGCGAGAGAACCAACCATCGAGCAGCTTCCCATCTGGAAGCGTCGATATGCTGGAAAAATCATCGAGATGAGATTTGCCGAAATGTGAGATAGAAATGAAGCTTTCAGAGTCAAACTTACCGCATTTCTGGTTTAAGTCATAATTTCTCAAAGGAGTCCATCTGCTTATCCAATCTCTTTTTAGCTCACAGGCTATCTAAGCCTGAGAGCTAATGTACTCGTCGGTTCTGTGTGTATGCATGTACGTACGTAGTACGTATGTTTGTACGTAACGCGATAACTCTTGATTGAAATGTCCGATTTGCTTCAATTTTTTTTAATGTTCATTCTGGTAAGGCGTTCCGCTGATTAGTTTTGACGGTTCATTGGTTAAGGACAAAGGGAGAGAAGGGGGGCTGGTCGCCCCCCTCCTTAATTTAGATAAATAGGTTTTTCATGCAGAATTATTCGATTTGCTCCAAATTTGGTATACCAGTTTATTAAGTTAAGGAGCTTCCCTGATTAAACTTGGAGGTTCATTAGTTAAGTATGAAGGGGGGAAAGGGGGTAGACCCCCTCCTTAATTTAGATAGATGGGTTTTTCCTGCAGAAATACTCGATTTGCTCCAAATTTGGTATACCGGTTTATTATGTTAAGAAGTTGCCTTGATTAGATTTGGAGGTTTACGGGTTAAGTATAAAGGGAGAGAAGGGGGGCTGCTCCCCCCTCTTAATTTAGATAAATGGGCTTTTCATGCAGAATTATTCGATTTGCTCCAAATTTGGTATACCGGTTTATTATGTTAAGGAGCTTCCCTGATTAAACTTGGAAGTTCATTGGTTAAGAATAAAGGTGGAGAAGGGGGCTGGTCCCCCCTTAATTTAGATAAATGGGTTTTTCATGCAGAATTATTCGACTTGTTCCAAATTTTTTATACCGGTTTATTATGTTAAGGAGCTTCCCTGATTAAACTTGGAGGTTCATTAGTTAAGTATAAATGGGGGAAAGGGGGTAGACCCCTCGTTAATTTAGATAAATGGGTTTTTCATGCAGAATTATCCGATTTGCTCCAAATTTGGGATACCGGTTTATTATGTTAAGAAGCTGCCTTGATTACATTTGGAGGTTTATGGGTTAAGTATAAAGGGGAGGGGCTAGTCTCCCTCTTAATTTAGATAAAATGGTTTTTCATGCAAAATTATTCGATTTGCTTCAAATTTAATATACCGATTTATTCCGATATGGCGCCTCCTTCATTAGATTTGGAGGTGCATTGGTTAAGTATACAAGGGCGAAAAGGGGGCAAGTCCCCTCCCCTTAATTTAGATAAATGGATTTTCATGGAAAATTATTCAATTTACTTTAATTTTTTTTTTTCTATGTTCATTCTGATAAGGAGCTTTCCTGATTAGATTTGGGGGTTCATTAGTTAAGTATAAAAGGATTAAAGGGGGTTAGACCCCCCTTAATTTAGCTGTATGTTTCTTTTTTTCATGCAGAATTATCCGATTTGCTTCAAATTTGATAGACTGATTTATTATACTTTAGGAGTTTCCCTGATTAGATTTGGAGGTTCATTGGTTAAGTATAAAAGAGGCAAACGGGGGATATTTCCCTTCATTTATTTTTTGAGGGACATTATTCTTTGAAATAAGAGTATAATATACAATTAGTGTGAATAACCTGTGAGCTCAATGCCATCAGTTTAACTGGCACTTTTTATTGCTATTAACCGATGTGGGTTATGAAGCATAGTGGTTTACGTATTCAGTTCTGTATAGCCCTAGTTTCAAACTTTACTGTTGAATTTAGTGTCATTTTGCCCGAATTTTCAATGTTACTCTTATTTTAGCTCTGCCAAGTTGCCCCATGCCTGGAGCCTCAGATAAATACTATTTATTAAATATAAAAAGTTCAAAGAGGAAGGTGAGTGAATTCTGGGGGGCGCGAGAAGTGGACAAAGGGGGGGGGGGGGGTAATTTTCAAACTTTTACCAAACCTCTCCTTGACATATCTTCGGAAAGTCCTTTGACCACTCTTTCATATTATGAGCCTTTCTTCTCCCAGAGTTGAATTCCGGAAGGGGGTGGGGGTGGGGGGGGGGAGCGGTGCGGGGTGATTTTTTTTTTTTAATTGTAGAGATTTCTACAATAAATATCATTAAATGAGATTTTTTAATGGAGCTCACCGATAAACATTATTTATTAAATATAAAATTTTAAAAGTGGGGCTGCGTGGTTTCCGGGTATATTCTGGGATAAAAGAGTGAACCCACGTGGGAGGGGTAGATTTCAAACTTTTTTTGGACCAGTCTTTTGATATATCATCGGAAAGTTTTCGGTTATCATCGAAAAGTTACTCTTTCATATTATGAACCTTTCTTCTTCCCTCCCTAGTTTGGCGCCCCGAGAGATGCACTTTCGAACTTTTCTGAAATCGTAGTGTTTTTAAACATTTTAGATCGGATTTTTTTACGGTGCCCTCCGACAAATAATTTTTAATATATGAAAATTTCAAAGAGAAGGATGGGCAGGGTATATTTCGGGGGGCACGATAATTGGAATCCTGGGAGTTGGGACTCTTTTCTATCTTTTGCTGACACCCCTCATGTGATATATCATTGGAAAGCTCTGTGACTACTATTTCATTTTATATATCGCCCGCGCCCCTCCCCTTACTTTGCCCCGCGCGGGGGCACTTTTCTAAATTTAGCCGACACCCCTCATGTGACATATCGTTGGAAAGTCCTGTGACCACTTATTCATATTATGCACTTTCCTTGCCCCTCCCCCCTACTTTGCTCCCCGCGGGGGTTCGTTTAAAGTATTCCAGTCGAAGACTTTGTAAAAATTGGGAAATTAAAGATCTAATCTCAAATGATGTAGAAAAATCAATAAAAAATATTGATCCCTTTTATCATCCTTTAGTTCATGTTTTTGCCACTAGGGGTGCTTTTAATTCTTATTTCTTTGGCCATTTTGGTGCTAATTGCCGAAAAATTCTAATTTTTGATACTTAAGCTCCCCTTACCGCTTCATAGCTACTCGCGTTTTTTCAGCTTTTTTCAACCAGGGGGCACCCTCATATATAAGACTTTTCCATCTTGTGGCTCCATTATAGCCTCCCTTTGGTTTGTTGTTTTTTTATTCCATCTGTTTTCAGTTACCCTATATTTAATAAAATCTGCCTTATATATATCTAAAAACAATGATTTCAATAGTCGATTCTAGAACATCTCTTTTGTAGATTCTCGAAAGTAATCGATGACTGTATCGATTGTGTATTTTACGATAACGATTTATTTTCCATTGGTGAATTTTCGAGAATCGCCCATCACTAAGCCCTATCACTACTATGAAATTGTCGGCCAGAATAATAGCTAAGTTTTCCAACAACTGTTTTTAGCCTTTCTCGTTATAATCGATTGTAAAACATCTCGATTGTAGATTCTATGAATTAATCGATGGCTGTATCGATTGTGATTTTTTACGATGACGATTTTTCTCGATTGTCGAATTCTCGAGAATCGCCCATCACTATATTGGATCCTCCTTCGAAGCAACAGCAACCCCAAAAACACTCAACACATGGCCTGCATGGAGGAACATAGAGGAAAATCTATACCTAATATCTCGTCCTTTTTCATCTCTTTTAGTAATATCTTCAGATCAGTATTGCCAGTTGGGTGGGATTTTTATTTTTATTTTTTAATTGCTTCGACTATTTTAAAATAGTAATATTTACCTTATTTATTGACAGATTAATAAGGCGAATATATTTTTCAAACAAGTAGTAGCAATCAAATACTCTGAATAACACCACCACCATTCTACTCCACCTCCACAACTGTTATTACCGCTTCAGATATACCTTCACCTTGATCATTTGAAATATTCAATAATTCTTTCTTTCTTTATTATTATTCATAAATATATATTTTTTAGTTTTCAAAAATATAATCATACTAAACTATAATTATAAATCATTAGTTACTCTGGTTACATAATTATGTTTTATTATCTTATTATCAATTTTGATGCCTAGAGAATTAACACTTTGATATTGTATATTTCTAATACATCAGCTACTATTGATCAGGCTTACAAATTACTAAGAACCAGTTAATAACTTTTTAACTAATCTGTGAGTAAATGGAGATGGTCTGAAAAAAAAAAAGAAATCGTGAACTGATATAGGAGCAGATTCTCAGCATTCCCCTTTCTCACTTCTTTATGTAATGTCTTCACGATATACATTCACACTGATCATCACATCGCTTTCCTATCGGTCTAAATTATGATTGGCCACGTAGTGCATGCTAAACAGTCATGCGATCTGAATAAAAACAGTCATTATTTTACATGACAGATTGGCAACAGACGTGAGTGAGAAGTGCAAAATATTTTTTTTTCCTTCTTCGGTATCTTTCTCTGCTTTTACTGAGGCCGATGCCACTATATATTATGAATAAATTACAAATGAGTACACAACATCTTATATTTTACTGATTTCTTACGGCGAATGTGCTTGATCTTCCGAGATTAAGATGGATAATCATTCTCGTGTCATGAAAGTATCTCCTGTTACAGAAAACTTCTGTATCTACTCTCTGAATTCGGTTCCCAACTTTCAGCACTTTGTCTACATCAAAATGTAACTATCCACCAATTTTTTAAACCTTTTTTTTTATGTAAAAACGGGTTACATGAAGTGTTCTAGACAGATAAAAATTGGCTTTTTTTTTTTTTTTTAATAACAAATATAGCCCATCTTCCGCGAGAGTTAATGACCGACCTGAAGATGCTTTCGATGTCTCTAAAGGCAGCTTCAATAATGTTTTTTTTTTTTCCTGTTTTATTTTTTATTTTTTTTTAAGTTTAGAACATTCCTTTGACATTTGTAACTAGTAGATAAATATGCAAGCCAGTACTCACCAAATTGCAGCTTGGTAGCACATGTTCCACTAATACATACATTTGTCAAACTGGTTACGTGGTATTCTAAGACAGATAAAAAACTGCATTTTTTTCTTTTGATTTTAGCTTAATAAATTTAGTCCATCTTATTTAGGAATGACCGATCTGAAGAAGTTTACGATTGCCCGTCTTCCTAAATACAGCTCCAATTATGTAATTTATCGTCATCTTTTCTTTTTTATTTCAAGGCTGTTCTCAAATCCAAAGGAGATACTTTCTGACACATTTCTGAATTCCTTTTTGGTAGAAAACATAAGAAATTGGCAGGTGTTCTTACTCAGAAATTATGTAATCGAATGATGTTTTGCATTTTTTAGTAAAAACAGAAGATCTTTCAGAAAATACTCTAAAAGTTGGCATTTTGAACCGAATTCCCGAATGCGACAGCGCCGAGGAAAGCAAGGGGTTATATTGAGCAGGGAATTTAAGAAAAGACTTAACCTTTTGAGACCAGAATGCAAGGATCTCGCTGACTTTTTACGAGCATTAGCAATTTGGCTAATCCAAAATAAAAAAAAAACATTCGCCAAATTAAAAAAAAAAAAAATTAGCAAAATAAATTCGCTGTGAATAATTGAAAATTCTATCTTTAACCCCTTAATGTACCCCCCCCCCCCTTTTTTCGATATGTTTTAAAATAACCTAAGTTTTTGTAACTCCTTATAGATAGTTATTCATCAAAATTTAATTACGTGCTACAGAAACTAAAAAAAAAAAAAAAAAAAAACTCTATTCTAAATGTCTTGTATAATCGAGAAATTTTTTTAAAATCTGATTTAACTCAATGTTATGTAATAAAACTTCTAATCCCAGTTAACTCAGAATTTTAAGATATTGCATTCAATGAATCTTGAAAAATTCAAAATATAAACTAAACAAAAAAATGTGTCAAAACTTTATTTTTCTAGAATTCTTCGACTTTCCAATGAATCCCATACTTCAAAGGCAATTTCAAAATAGTACTGTTGCCTTTCGGGCACATTAACCCATACTAAAATGGCATTTTTGCTTACTGCGGCTTTGGCTGATGCTAAATTGAATTGGTGTTGGGTTAGTATGTCTAAAAATAATGTAAATGGTACGGTACGATTGAACATGATAAGTGACATCAGTTATTCAGTATCAGTAATGTAAGTTAGAGTGTCGCCTGTTACTGATACACACACACACACACACACAAAAAAAAAAAAAAAAAAAAAAGATGAGCAAAAATTCAGTACTCGAAATTTGGCGAGTCAAATCATCCTGTTACTCGCCAAATGAAACATTTTGCCGTGATTTAGCGCAATGGCGAGCGGCAGCGAGAACCTTGCCTGAATGTAAAATAATACTACAAATACACATTAATTGCTTTTCACAAACAAAATGACATCATAGATGGCAGAAAGAGCCCTTTTTCTGAAACTGACCCTTTCGGGAACTGGTAATTTAAGTTCACAAGTATTTATGTAAAGTTACCAGCCGCCTTAAAATATCAATTTAACAATCAATAAGTTTAAATTCACGCAATAGCAAATTGAAGGGCGAGCTTTAACCCCTTAATTCTCGCTCGCGTCAATAGGGGCTATGCATATATAACGTTATCAACATTTTGCTAATTTTGGACCCCCCCCCCCTTACGATATCATACATTATCATTCCTCGAACACCCCCCCCCCCCCTCCGATGATATCGTTATCAATGTCTAAAAATTATTTTTATTTTCAGTTTTTTTTTTTTTTTTTTTTTTTTTTTTTTTTTTTTTTTTTTTTTATACGTTTGCAGTGATATACACATATGATTCTACATTAGTCGCATTGTTTATGGGTTCAAAAGTCAATAAAATATCAATACATGAAACAAAGTTATCAAATAACTTCTAAAAGAGTTAGTTACTATTTAAAAGTATTTAATAATAGCTTATTGTTACATAATGCATTCAACAGTAATATTGTCTTCTTGTACTTGCCCCATGCCCGAGAATGGTAAAAGCAAAATTTATGGACAAAACAATGGATAACATTATTCTTTCTTTACTGGTAAAAGAAAGTATTATTTCTTGCATATTATGCTCCTGGTTTCTCTAACAGCGAATTATATGGGCACATGGCTGATGAACAGAAATGCCAAACGTTGGGGGTATTGCAAATTTTGGAATGAAATTATTTTATAAACATTTAATGGCTTTAGTAATAGCTTAGTATTATTATAAAAACATATACAAATAGAATAAATAAAAAGTAACAGACTATTTGGACGTAATGAAAAATTTACTCAAACAAGAAAAATTTGATTTGATCAAAAATGATAACGATATCAAAAAGCAAAATCCCCCTCCACCTAGAGATATCTTACGTTATCAAGTGCCAGACCCCCCTCCTCCCCCTAAAGTGATAACGGTAATATATGCACAGCCCCATATCACGGGCTGAGGTGTCATTCGTTATTTCCCGTGCCCATCATATTCCCGGGCTGGAGATTTATTGCTGGAAAAAACTTCTGAAACAAGAAAATTTAATTGGCATTTTCGTGTGAAATCTTCGAATATTAGCGTTTGGGTTTCGGTTTGGTTTTTGGCGCTGATTGCGATGTTGGACTTTTTATTGCATGTTTCGAAATATATCACACTCAAAAAAAAATATTAATAATCAAAATTTAATGTACATTATATTATTTCAAATATTATTTGTACAAATTTGTTTGAAGATGATAAATAAAAATCTAAGATGCGAAAAATAAAAGTCTTATTCGCATGAATTTGTATGGTGTAAAACAAACTATTAAGACACAGAATTCTAGCATGATGGCTTTTCTACAAATGTGGATTTGTTCTGTAACATCTTTCTTTTAGCCTTAAAAAAACTAATTGCATATTTTAAATAGAAAACTTATAATTATTCAATTTCTGTAATAAAAAAATGGGTACCTTTTTTATGGTTTTTCCAAATATTAAGTGACCGTTAAGGGGTTAAACAAGTGAATGATCGGCAAATTCTCAACATTTTATATTGTAAAGGGTTTAAATTAAAATAATTGTAAAAATTAAAGTTGTAATTTTTCCAAACTGGGCGAAAAAGTGTCCAGACTAAGATTCGAATCAGGGACCTTTTGACTGAAGCTGCCAATGCTCTACGAACTAAGCTATCTCCGACAAACCTGACAGACACATAATTCACTCAGGAACCTAATGACTATGGCATTTGATCTGATATGTGAATCAGCTGCGCAGAATAAATGCCTTAACGGAAACTCCAAGAAACGTTGGACACTTAATTATATTCATAAAACGCAAGTACAGTAGAACCTCGATTATCCGAAGTAATTGAGACCGACCATATTTCGGAAAATCGAAATTTTCGGATAATCGAGAATGCTTCAATTATAAGATTAAGGAGAAATATATGCAATACTTCTTATTATGGTAACAATTGCTTAATAAAAATAAAGCAATTGTAAAATAGAAACAAGAATAAATTACCTGAATTTTAATTTTAAAATTAAGTATATTTTACACATCACAAGGGTTTACAAAAATATTTTGTTTGTTGCATTTTCGATTTCCTTTGTTTCGAAGCTCTATCAAGGAGTTTTTTAATATTATTAGTTCATCAGTATCACAGTCTTTCTGCTGCTTCAGCCATGCCAAACCTTTTGCAAAACATTCAAAAACTTCAGAATTGCTAATTTGTTCGCTTTCTTCGTTCCACTCCGTAGCTCAAGTTAAATTGAAAGGAACTCTAAGAAAGGGGATAGAAAATATTTACATGTACTCGTAGTTCGGAAAGGACCACTTGCACACAAGAAATATGATAAAAACAGGGGTGATTCTGTTCCGAATTTTCCGAAAATTCCGAAAAATTAAGGCAGTCATTTCCGAACATTTAAAAAAAAATCGGACATAAATCCGATAATTCGGACATAAACTATATCGCGAATTTCGACAAATGTTCGCCGAAAAAAACAATTTCGTGAAAGGATCGCGGGAAAAACGCTAATTTCGTCGAAGAATCGCGAAAAAACGCCAATTTCGTCAAAGAATCGCGAAAAACCGGCAAATTTTGTCAAAAGATCGAGAAAAAAACCCACAAATTTCCTCAAAAGATCGAGAAAAAAAACGACAAATTTCGTCAAAAGATCGCGAAAAAATCGCAAATTTCCTCAAAGATCGCGAAAAACCACAAATTTTCTCAAAAGATCGCGAAAAACGGCAAATTTCGTCAACAGATCACGATAAAACCTCAAAATTTGTCAACAGATCTCGAAAAACTGCAAAATTCGTCAAAAGATCGCGAAAAAACCGCAAATTTCGTCAAAGGGGCGCGACCCCTCCACGCCCCTCCGATGTATTTCCGAAAATGCGATGTGAATTTCCGAATTTTTTTTTTCCACTCAGAATCACCCGTGGATAAAAAACAAAAAAAAAAACTTTCAAAATGATTTTGCATACAAGGAATGTGATAGTAAAAAAAAAAAAAAAAGCTTTAAAAATGGATTTCGGGTAACCGATAGTTTCGGGTAAAAGAGTTTCAGATAAAAGAGGTTCTAGTGTAATATAACTCGAGAAAACCTTTGGATACGTATTTGCACATGAGTAATTAAAGTTGTAATTTTTCCAAACTGCTTCGAATCCTGGGCTGGACACTTTTTCACCCAACTTGGAAAAATTACAACTTTAATTACTCATGTGTAAATACGTATCCAGCGTTTTTCTGGGGTTATATCATTTGCGTTCTATGAAGTATTAAAATTTCTTACATTCTTGGTCACGTCTTGAAGACATTTTGCAAACTCAGATAAAGATAACTTTCATTTTATAAGGAAATAAGCGTCAGTGCTGCCATTTATTGGTTTTGTTCCAAAGCAAAAATCATTCAGCTCTATAGAAATAAAGTAAAAATGAAGAAAAAACAAACAGTTTAGTTTTTATGAGGAAAATAACAGAGGTCCACATTTGTGCACCTCAGGTCTGGAGAGATTAAAGAAGGTTCACTTTGGCATTTGTAACTAAGGATTAACCGAAACAGAAACTAAAACCGAATTTCGGAAATTCTCCTATTTTCGGCTGAAAACGAAAACAAAAACATACAATTTTTTTTAAAAATAATTAATACATACATAAATATACATAATTATATAAATTAATTATGCGTGTAATTACACGTGTGACCCAAGTTGGCTCTCCGTGCCTCTGACCAAAACTTTTTATTTTCATATAAAATAAAATATAATTAAGTCATCACACAAAATGATTTTCTCATTAAACGAATTTGATCTAATTAAAAAATGTTTTAGGTATACATACCTCGATTTATCTTTTTATAATGATTTTTTGTAAATGATTATCTGTTATTACTAGAATATACTGCTATACTTCTCTGTTATACTATATTCAAAGAGTATTCGAAACACTTTCGCGCTTTCAAACTTTAAAAAAAATCTATTACTGTTAAGTCTGCAGCTTTTAATGAGCACGTGAAAAGCGTCTTTAAAGTTCAATAATACATGCATTTCTTGCTTTATAATTTGAACTCGCGTCTTGAGTCAGTCATGAGTGCTAATTATAAACAGTGAAGTCCATAGCAATAAATAAAAAGTGTCTCGTTTGAGCCGATACAGCTCAAAGTCATGTTAAAAATTTCCAAAAAAGAAACGAGATTTTTGGAATACAGATAGTTTCGGTCCGGCCGAATTTTTGGCAGCATTTTCACCGAAAACGAAGTTTCGACGAAATTCAGATTTCGAGCTGAAAACGAAACCGAATTTTTGGTCGATCGCTATTTGTAACTCAGAGACCTCGCAATATGTCACTATCAATCTGGCTGTTGGCAAGTTTTACGGATTTATGTCGAAGAAATGACATTTGTTGCTCAATAGATCAGTATACAAATGGACACTATTCATGCAACGTTACAGGTCAGAAAACCTCGTTTTTATATACAAAATTAGTCCTCATTTTTTAACAAATAATTTCCGTACTCCTAGAAAACATGTTTTATCCATGAATTCTTCCCGGAAATCTGGAAAAGAGGAGGAAATTCCGTTCATTCCCAACACGCACGCGTATTGGCTTTATTAATAATAAAATTTGAATTTATTTTTAAAATAAAAAAAAAACCCAAAATTCCATAAGTTAATTTTTTCTAATTTACTTAAAAAAGGAAAAAAATGTTTCCGAATTTAAAAATGAATAACAATTAATTTTCTCATTCATTTAAAAGTAATACGCACAATTTATTTTTCAAAGTTATATATAAAAAAAATCAGCATTTAAAGTATATTTTAATTGAACATATTCAACACGTTCACGCCGGCGCGGTGGGTCACACTCGACTGTCTCAGAGCTGGCGAGTCTCCGGCTTTCTGGATACCAGTATTTTAATACAGAAAATGTTGTTTTATTTAATTAGAACAATTGGGCGATTTAAAGGAAAAACATTTTCTCTAAAATAACAGTGGTGTGCAAAAAGACGGATATTTGACAACTCTGAGACAGTCGAGTGTGACCCACCGCGCCGGCGTGAACGTGTTGAATATGTTCAATTAAAATATACTTTAAATGCTGATTTTTTTTTTATAACTTTGAAAAATAAATTGTGAGTATTACTTTTAAATGAATGAGAAAATTAATTGTTATTTATTTTTAAATTCGGAAACATATTTTTTCTTTTTTTAGTAAATTAGAAAAAATTAACTTATAGAATTTTTTTTTTTTTTTTTTTTTTTGAAAATATCAAATGGAATAAAATCGATTTCAGAAAAAAAAAAATAATTTCTTGAATAAAATATAATATTTCAGGGTTCGTACGGGTACCGTTATTTTCAAGGCAAAATATCAGTATTTTCTTATAATAAATTAAATCAAATTCAAACACGCAGAATTTCGCCTTATTTCAGGAGAGATTATCTATAACAAAATACTGGTATCAAAGAATTTTCTGTTTTGGAAATTCCAGGACCGTTAGAGCCATGTATTGATATTTTACATCTAATAATATTTATAATTCATATTTGTAATATATTCATATTTTTCAAATTTATATAATTCCATTTCTATACGCAAAGAGACACTATTCATGCATGCAACGTCCCAGTCAGAAAACCTCGTTTTTATACACTAAATTATTCCTCATTTTTAACAAACAATTTCCATGCTCCTAGAAAACATGTTTTATCCGTGAATTCTTCCTGAAAATCTGAAAAAGAAAGGGCGATCGACAATCCTTTTATACTTCTGCGACGATAAGTGCCCCCAGAACTCCTCAACTCCTTTTCTGAGCGCCCACAAATCGAATTTGCGTGTAACGCAAAAAATACAATTTTCTCAAACTAGGGGACCTAAGGTAATCGCTATAGTTTTCCTGCAAGGTTTAAGTTAACTTCTACTGCCCCTAATTTTTTTATAATTTTAGTTTAGATTTGTAAATAAAGGGGGGGGGGGGAGACATATTTTTTATTACATTTTCGACGATACCGCTGAAAATATAACACCTAAAATTAAAACAGACGTGTTTTTGAGTTCGGCATTATGAAAGCTTTTACACGATACGAACACGATTTACAAAGAATTTTTTTTTTTTTACAAGTAACTTAATTAGCGCCCCTATATTTTCCCTAAATATCTTTGTGGTGAGTTAAAAATTTATAAATATGTAGATCAATAGCCTTTCAGCTAATGTGAACTTTCCACGTTCCATAGTTTACGAATAAAACGGCTGTGACTGACGGACAGGCAGACACAGGAGCGATCTTAAAATGGCTCCGTTTTCACTTTTTAAGTACGGAACACTAAAAATCAATCTGACATTCAAAAGCAAGTGTCCACTAACCTTATTAGATTGGTAGCATATACAGTGGCGCCAACTTATATGGGACCATGGGGCGCGAGTCCACCGAATACCGTGTTTACTCGCGTAATAGTCGCACTTTTTTTGCCATTTTTTCATTGTAAAAGTCTAGGTGCGACTATTATGCGGGGAAATCTACAACATAATATTGTACACTCTAATACTAAAACACTACTGGTATAAAAACCACATTATAATAAAATTATTAACTAACCAAATGTTTCCAGATTATCTGTTGTTTATTAAATATCATTTTTCTTTTTATGGTAATAATTTTATAGACATAAAATTTACAAATAATCTTTGTGAAAATATTGACAAAAAATTCTCATAATAAATCACTTTCACTGAAGGTATCAGTATCCCTATTGTAATATTAATCGGTGTCTGAAGAATGGGATGACCATTGGGTATGTCAATGGGGGTGACAGAACAGATGAATCCATTATGAATACTAGCTCTGGGAAGAGTACAGCTGCCAATTTTCTATTATCTTGATAAAGGTCAAATACGCAACTGCGGCTTTTATGCGAAGAAATTATTTTGACGATTTTTTATGCTTCAAAACGGGAGTGCGACTATTATGCGAGTAAACACGGTAATTTGATCCCGCCATCCACCCAATTTCAATTGATTTAATTTGTTATTTATTTATTTAAGACTGTTCTCAAATCAAAAATGGCAACTTCCTGACATAAGTTTTAATTTATTTTTGTTCGAAAATGCATGAAACTAGCTGCTGTTGTTGTTCAGAAACTATGTCATCCAGCTGTTTTTTCCATTTTTTTGCAAACCTAATAGATTTTTCAGAAAATAGTGTCAAAATGGACGTTTTGAACCGAATTTCCGCGCGTAAGTAGAAAAGTCACAAAAGAGCGGGCGAAAAACGGGTTTGTCACGTGATCGAAATTGCCTGTAACTCAATTTGTAATTGATTGATAAAAAATGGAAAAAAAAACCAGTTCAATTCCAAATCACTTTCATGGCCGGGCTTTTCAATTTTATATCTTTCCGTTAAAAAAATGAATTCGTAAATGTGTCAGAACGTTTTGCGCTCGTTGAGCAGAGCAGTTAAGAACAGCCTTAATCACTGGAATGAAATTTGGTTTTATTGGCATTCTCAAAATTATTTGTTTGAAAAATAGTAAGGCCATCAATTAGACTTACAGGGGCAATAAAACCCCCTTCACCGGATGTTTAATTAAATTCCTGTCCAAAAGAAATGTCCTACATATTTTGTCATTTGTTTTAATATCTTGAATTGATAAAGCAATTAGGTGACTAACATGTATGTTTTTTCTTGACAGTTAATTTTTTGCGCTTTCAATAGTTAGCAATTTTTACCGTATTTATAATCAATATTAATGTATTTATAAGTAAGAACGATAAGAATACAATTTAATAAAATAATTTATTAACTTATATCTAAATTACGATAATTTTATATTTTCTTTAGGGAAAGCAAAATTGAACTTTGGATTACCCGCAGATAGCGTTTTTTATTTGCAGAAAATTTGCAACAGTCTTGCTTTGAAAACCTGCAAAGTTACAGCAAGCTCAGCCTGACAAGGCTGAAAGTTCATAACAAGACTGCAGCAAGATAACTCAAACGCTGAAGTCACCACACTTTGAACTTGCAGCTAACTTGCCGTGCAAGTTAAATTCATGCTGTATCAAATTTATTGCAAATTAACGACAAACAAGTAATCAAAAATACTGCAAACTTACTGCAAAGTAGTAATCTTTCCACGCCCCGCTATCTGTTTGCAGCTGTAACACTATAAGTTTAACCCCTTTGGAGGGGTCCATAGACCTGATCAGGTCTATTGATGCGAAAACACCGTCAGAAGTCGCATGCATCGTTTTCATTACCATAAACAAGTTAAGGTAATATTTGTACTTTTCAATACGAGCCTTTTTTTGGTATTTGATAAGTATAGCGTTTAGAAAAAGCGGTGTCAATGTAATAAAATTTCTGCAATTTCTGCGTATGTGCTGATTATCTATTTTCTCAGCAGAGGGATTTTTTGCTTTCGCACTTTCGTGTATTAATGACAGTCTTGCCACTTGCCATCAGTTTCACAACAAACTACTCATTCAAGTGGGGGGATGGTATACCTAGCGGGAAATTTGCTGCGAATTTCTCAATTCAAATTTGTCACGGCAAGATAATGTCAGAAAAATTCAAACTTGCTGCTAATGTTCATGCTATCTGGGACTATCTTCAGTCATTCGCTTCTCTACCGCCTCTTTCTCTCCACGCGCACACTCACTGAGGGAAAAATGTAAATAAAATTGTATGTGTTATTTTACTCAACAAATTTTGAGTCCGACCAATATTTTTCAAAAGTTTACTGAGCATATATGCCTTTGCCGCTATATATTATGAATGAATTACAAATGTATACAGAACAGCTTATGCTTCGTTGATTTCTTTACAGTGAATGTGCTTACTCTTATTTCCAGAATAAGAATCATATTAATTATCGTGTCATGAAGATATCTCCTTATCGTGATTGAGAAATTTTTGAAGTTTCCAACTTTCATTAATTTGTCTACATCAAAATATAACTATTCATTTATTTAATTTATTTTTTCTTAAATGTAAAACTGGTTATATGGGGATAGATGATTTTTTATCTAGTCAGATAAAAATCGTCATTTTTCATTTTTTTTTTTCTATTTTGTTTTGCTTAAAAATGTTATTCCGCCTTATTTAGAGGGTTAATGATCGACTTGAGGAAGCTTTTGGTCTCCTGTTTCTATAAAGATAGTTTCGAGAATGGAATTTTTTCCTGTTCTTTTTTTTTTTTAAATTTCGTAAAGTTTTCTTTGACATTTGTTACTCAATAGCTGAATATACAAACTGCGAAGTAAGTGCTCACCAGATCAGGGAGTAATAGCATATATTTTGCCAATCTTTTCGTTAAATTGAATTTTGAAGATCAAATGGATGAATTTGCAATTTCTCTTACTACAGAAACAACGCGCTATTATTTTCTTGCATTCTCTTTCTATGTACCCAGGCAGGAAGAGTTCCTCCTAAAGGAGGAATTCCACCTTTTTAAAAGCAAATTTGGATATTCTCTGGATTGATGCAAAAATTCAAAGAAAATATTAGAAGTATATATTTTTTTGGGGGGGGATAGGGGGGGGGGGGTCTAGAAAGCTTAACATTTAGACATTTTATCTTCTCAAATCCTTGGAGTTTGTTTCTGAATTGCTGTACCATCAAATCAAAAGAGAGCTTTAATTATAAGCATCTGAAAGTCATGTAAATTAAGTTCTTTAACTAGGGAAAGGACGTTTCCACAAGGTTCTTCTTGAAATATAATATTTTATCAGATGTAAATTTCCAACTGGTCAAAAATGTCCGGACCAAGATTTGAACCAGGAAGCTCTTGGCTGAAGCCGCCAATGCTCTGATGAATATGACTTATTTACCAATTCGATTAATTGTATTAAAATTAATTTAGAACATTTTAATCTATTATAATACACTTCTGTGAGATTTCAGTGATGCATTTTTGAAAATGTATTGCTGGAATAAAGATCAATTTAGCGTGCATATATTTAGCATAGAGAATTTTATTTATTTATTTATTTACTTTTTTTTTTAAAGTAAAGTTTTAAACAGTCAAATCATTCAAAATAATACATTTATTTTGAAAAATTAATCTCTGTACTTCACATAAGTTCACCAGATACATTTGGATGGATTTACTTTCAGCAAACTGTTTCCAATTTTCTTTTTTTGGTTTAATGAAACTATACCTTTATTGTTTTATTTTTCTTTTAAAACTTTCTAAGTTACAAAAAGAAAATAACAATCATATGTACAGTTATAATTCATTTTATTGTATAAATAACTGTTAATATGTGTCTAAATTATACAAGTTTGGCCTTATTGTATAGATGGAAAAAATTTTCCACCTTTTTTCCCATTTCCCAACTTTCATGCCTGGTACACACAATGCAATTCCACATTATTTTTTAAAGCTAAACGCAGAAAGGGGCACAGAAGCTTCCCCATTACTTTCTTTTTTCGATCACTTTTTCTCTATTTAAATACGATATTGGCAAGTATCAGAGGCGGATTACCCATTAGGCTGAGTTTGTAGACTGAAGCCTGAGGACCGGAAGGTAAAGAGCGCCCAGTGTTAAGAATTTCTTTCGTATTTTTTCTTTATATCGGATAATTCAGTCCATCGGATAATTGTGTCCATAAAAGAAATGTCCCAGTTTCAATGGTATATTATAACAGTTTAATTTAGACTACAGTTGAACCCCGATTTAACAAATCGTTTGGGACTAACAACTTAGTTCGTTAAATCTAGATAATCAAATGAACTTTTTTATATAACAGAACAAGTTAAAAAAAAAAAAATAAATAAAAAAGCAATTTAACAAATTACAACGACCATTTGGAAAATGATTTTTTCGAAGACTAAAATTTAAAACATAAAAAACCGCACGGAGTTGATCATACATTACGTACGCCATGAATTAAACATTAATAGTGTTAAAACACGTAAAAATTACAAGCGACAAAAGTCTTCTGCGACCCATCAGATTTCCTGAAACTGACGTATTATCCAAGCATTTCATTGGCTGTTCGGGAAAAGGCTTTTCCATCGTCCAAGAAATCTGACGACCAATTTTAAATGAAATTTCATTCTTAAACTTCTAAACATCCCACACTATTACTTTTTACACCGTCGTATAGATAAAAAAAATGTACTTTTAAATGCAATTTGTTTGAAAGCTATATCTCAATTTGTTTCTGTGTTATTAATTTTTTTTTTTGTAGTTTTTAATACTTTTTTGTCATAGTGGCAACAGAAGTAATCCATCTCTGTTGAAAGTAAAGAAAAATACATATTACTGTATAGACCAATCAAAACACGAATAAAATGCGGATTAAACCAATAAAAAGCTTCAGATATGCTTTTGATTTCCTACCCTGACGAGAAGAATAACCATTTTTCTAAATGGTTAAAAATGGCTATATATAAAAATAACAATGCTCACTTACCTTAATAATGATGTTAAATACTTGTTGCTTTAAAAAAATACACTGTGTAAAAATTGATCCTTTTTTTTATGTACGACTATAAATCACAAGCATTGTAATAAAGAAAAAAAATCGCATTTATTCAAATTTTATAGATAAATTATAAGCTATCTATGATAGATGTCTGTTTGCTTTGTTTCAATTTTATATTCCAAACATCTTTATTGATTTTTCATGAAGCTGTGCAAACAATGTTATCAACAGCGTAAGCCATCAAATACAGTTTCAAAGTATCCAAACTGAGATAGAGCGCTCACAAAATTTTTGTCACATACAGACAGACTCACAGACAGCCATTTTCTAAAAACCACCAAATTGTGTTTCGGACATTCTAAAACGTATATATCCGTCGAAAACCGGAAGTCGAAAATTTTCACGAATCCAATACTTTCTTCTTGTAAAGATAGAAGAAAGTAAAAAGTTTGAAAACGCTTAATACATTTGAAAACACAATTTCAGCGATTGTCATCTATAGTCGGGAAAATATCCGAATTCTTTTGTGCAGTTCTGTACATTATTATCTATTGATTTGTATATATGCTACATAGTATACAAAAAATTAGTTCAGTTAAAAAAGCATAATACAGTTGAAAATTCCTCTTCAGCAATTTCCATTGACGTTGATAAAAGAAAATGTAGGTGAATTCTCTTGTATAGCCTTGTATATGGTCTACAGAATTTATACACATACTCCAAGTAATAGGGGACAAAAATTGTTAAATTATTAAACACATACCACAATTGAAAACACTCTTCTAGAAGAAATATTGTTCGCAGATGGTACTGTAGCTGAGCTCTTTTGTATATCCACGCAATTAAGGCTGTTCTCAAATTCAAAAGGGCAATTTTATGGCGTAAGTTTAAATTTATTTTTGGTTGAAAATGCATGAAACTAGCAGCTGTTGTTGTTCAGAAACTATGTAATCAAACTGTTTTTTCCATTTTTTTTCCTTTTTTTTTTTTTTTTTTTTTTTTTTGTAATGGCAAAATATTTTTCAGAAAATAGCGTCAAAGTTGACGTTTTGAACCGAAGTTCCCGAAGAAAGCAGAAAAACCAGACAGCAAAGGGTGAAAAAGTCTTTGTCAAGTGATCAAAAACGCTTATAACTCAATAGGTGATTTATTTATCAAAAAATGGAAAATACAGTTCAATTCCAAATCGCCTTCCAATTTTATATCTTTCCGTTTAAAATTGAATTTGTACATGTGTCAAAACGTTTTACGCTTATTGAGCAGAGCAGTTAAGAACAGCCTTAAACGGTAAATGCTATGCACAGCATATTCTATGCTAAACATTTGGTAGTGTACCTCAGTAATGTATATCAATTTCAATATGTTTGACACAGTGTAACATGATTAAAACACACTGCAAAGGATTTTTCCTTACAGGCCGTAAAATAATGCAATTCCATTGAGTGCCCCTGTAAATGAATTATAAATGATACGCACTTCATTTTTAATATCGAATCTGCCACGGGAAACCTAAATAACATACATAATCGATTACATGGCAATCCTAATATATTTACGCAAAGTAGAGAACGGACAGACAGACAAACCGAATTCTAAATATTTTTCAACTATGTTTGAAATTTTAAAAACTAGCATAAAAGTTGCATATGGGATTTTCCGTGCATTTTTCTTTTTATGGATTGGATATAAATTCTATCTTTAAAAAAAAAAAAAAAAAAAATCAAAGCCATATTTCACTTATAACTGCTAATTTGTTTAAGTTAATATGAATGAAATTTAAGTTAAAAATAATTTTTCAATAAAAAGTTTCTCCATAAGTTGTTTTGAAGTTGACACATTGGCCTATAAGTTATACCGAACAAAGAGCTGACAATTGTTTAACAATTGGAAAAGCGGTAGCAAATTATTATTTCTTTAAACGCATATAGCATTTTGAATTTTAGTTTTTTAAAATGCAAGTGTTTGATGTGGCTTAATTCCGATGTGGAAATCCCAAAATGTTTTTCTATATCTCATGCATGTCAATACTTTCTGAAAAATGCAGCATAGTAGCGCCACCGGAAGGAGATTTACACCAAAATTTAATCAGCAACAACTTATATCAACTTCTAACTAAATCTGAAGTTTGATGAAAATCCGTGCATTAGTTTTTGAAATAGAGCTATTGCAGAACTCGTTAAAAATTCAGCATAGCAGCGCCACCTGTCGGGCGATTTACACCAAAAACTTATCAGGACCAATTTATATCAGGGACTAACTGAATCTAAAGTTTTATTAAATTCCCTTCATTAGTTCTTGAGATAGAGCACCCACAAAAATTGTGTCACATACAAACAGACAGACTCACAGACAGGCATTTTGTAAAAACATGCTTTTGTTGATCTCTGACCTCCTTAAAACGTGAAAAACCGTCGAAAATAGGAATTCGAAAATTTTCACGAATCCAGTAATTTCTTCTTGGAAAGATAGAAGAAAGTAATAAAAGAAAATATACTTTATCACTTCATTACGCATGGGATAACGGCAGTAAGCGATTTGATAAAAGTAATTTGTTATCTGCCTTGTGATTGCATTAATGCCATTGCCTAAATACCTGGAATTCCTCTTTTCGTTTAAAAGGGTAAATATAAGATCAATTTTCTTCAAAAATCTTTGAATTATGTTATGTCAACTTTATTATTTTCCTGAAAAAAAATCTTATTATTATTATTATTATTTAAATCCTTGAAAGCTATACTTTTTTTTTTTTTTTTAAGTTGCACCTTCTCAAAACATGCATCTTAATCTGAAATACAGTGGAACTCAGTTATAACAAGGGTGATGGGATCACTACGATCGTTATAAGAGATTTCATCCGTAACCATGTTTAACCCTTTATCTACTGCATTATGATCTACTGCAATTTTTTTCTTGTAATATTTTTTTTCAGTTACTACAATGAAAATTAAAGGATAAACATAAAAAAATACTCAGAAATTTAATTATTTAGAGGTAATTAATTAAAGCGATACTTTAAAGTACCGTCAGTACACTATGACTAAAATATCGTAACAGAAAACCCACAAGGTATTTCAAATGGCACCAGAAAATATTTTCGATTTAATAAGTATGTGAAATATAGGCTTTTTCTTATTTACAAATAAATCTTTTGGCAAATTCCGTTGCCAATCATTAATTTCAAGACTTTAGAATTGAAAATGCTTTCCCCTGAAAGCATTAAAGAAACTATTTTTTCTTTAGGTTTCGATCTTGTTAGCAGTCTTTTAGTTATGCGATGTCTATATTCCAGGGACAACATGTCCTCTCTCATCTCCACATATGCAATATATGAATTTACATACACCATTTCTAGCATAGCAAAAACGAGCCAGTGCCAAAACTTTTTCAATTTCCTATAAAAAAAATAACAATGAAACAGAAAAGAAATACCATGGAAATCATTACTACACTACATTTTAGTAATTACATTTTAAAGCAGGTGAAAACGATGGATAACTACACAGACGAAAAGTAAACAAGAAGTTTTTCTCTAACACTCAGAATACTGACCGTACTTATAAGTATCACCGAGTAATTTAACTGTTAAATCAAATACATACACCGTTCACCTAAAATAGCTAGTCAAATTGTATTCTAAGATCATAATGAACACATAAAAAAAAATCCAACACTTATCTTATATCCTTTACTATGTTTGCAGCAATAAAAAGACGAGCGTGACAATCTGTACAAAATGACGGCACAAACCCATCGTCTATATTAGGGGTGCACAACCTTTTTAAGAGAAGGGCCACTTACAAAAAATTCTGGGTTGTCGAGGGCCACATCAGTAATACGAAGAGAATTCTATTTCGGGGAGTTGATCTATGGTCTATAATCAGATAAAAATTATGGTTTCAGAGCGGGGGGGGGGGGGGGGATTTACCCCTCTAGGTTCCCCTACACCGTCAACATATCCAATTTAGTTGGCAAGGATATTTCAACATTTTGCGTTTGTATATACAACAGAAATGTAGCAAGGATTATTTAGAAGAAGTGATAATATTCCTTGACTTTATTCGAGGGTATACATTTTGTTTTATTAAAAGTAATAAAAAACGTATACTAAAAAAGAAACATAGGCATGAAACTGTCTAGTGGCGAAAAAAATGTCAACTTAATGAAAGAAGGGGGGGGGAGGAGCCGATCGACGAAATTTACGATTTTTCCGCCCGTGATCAACAAAATTCGCGATTTTTTCGAAGCCCGATCAACGCAATTTGCGATTTTAGACAAAATAGACAAAATTCGCAATTTTTCAGAAGCCAGTTGACAAAGTTTGCGATTTTTCCACGCCTGATCGACAAAATTCGCGATTTTTTTCGTTCTCGACCGACGAAATTCGCAATTTTTCGAAGCCTGATTGACGAAATTCGCGATTTTTTGCGTCCGATCATCGAAATTTGCAATTCTTAACTGACTCTGGCGAAATTTGCAATTTTTCACCGCTGTAAATTGACGAAATGCGCGCTATTTTCTTGCGATAAACTGACGGAACTCGCGATTTTCCGCAGCCGATCAACAAAATTTTCAATTTTTCCGCGCCTGATCGACGAAATTCTCTTTTTTTTGCGCCCGACCAACAAAATTCATAATTTTTCCCGAGCCCAAATGACAACACTCGCGATTTTTCCGTGCCTTGAAATTTCCAATTTTTCCGCACCAGATAGACGATATTTGCGATTTTCCCGCATCTCATCAACGAAATTCGTGGTTCTTAACTGACTCAGACGAAATTTGCAACTTTTCCTGCGGCAAATTGACGAAATTCACGATAAACAGACGAAAACGCGATTTTTCCGCAGCTGATCAACGAAATGTCAGATGTTTCTGCTCCTAATCGACAAAATTCGCCATTTTATCTGCACGCGAGCGACGAAATTCGTGACTTAATTAAGTGACGAAATTTGCAATTTTTTCCCGCACAAATTGACGAAATTCGCGATTTTTTCTCGCGACTGACGAAACTCACAATTTTTCAACAGCTAATCAACAAAATTGACAATTTTTTCATGCCGGTCAACGAAATTTGCGATTTTTCCTCGCCTGATCGATAAAATTCGCGATTTTTCTGAGCTCCCTCGACAAAACGCGATTTTTCCGTGCCCGATTGGTCAAATTTGCAATTTTTTCGCGCGTTATCGACAAAATTCACAATTTTTCCGTCCTTGATCAAGGAAATTTTTTATTTTTTCGCGTCTGATCGACAAAATTCACGATTTTTTTTTGTCCGATCAGCCAAATTTGCGACTTTTCCAAGCCTCATCGACAAAATTCGCTAGCTTTTCGCATCCGATCAACGAAATTCGCGATTCTTAACTGACTGTCGAAATTTTCAATTTTCCCCGCGGCAAACTGACGAAATACTCGATTTTTTTCTTGCGACGTATGGACAAATATTGCATTTTTTTTCACTTATAAACTGACGAAATTTCGCGGGCCACAGGTTGTGCATCCCTAGTCTATATCAAAGATAGCTTCCTTCCTCACTAAAATAACAAACATAGAACTACTGCTGCCATGTATCCGGATAAAGTGAAGTTAAAAGAGTGTTTTTGCAAAGTACCATTATTAGAATATTAGTAATATTCATTATGGGATGAAAGTTTAAAGTGAGTGGTACTTACAAGTAAACGTCAGTAGATAAAGGGTTGAAAGAGAAATGTAAAAATGAAACATAAAAAAATAAGTAAAAATTCAGATGAGTTATTAAATGTTAGAAAATAGTTCCTCAAATAAATCAAATTTATTTTTATTAATGTATTTATTATATAATGTATATTTTTTTAAATAATTTTTAAATCTTAAATAGGTGTTTGTATAAGAAATGATGTTCTGCGCTTTAGATAATACTCGCATAACTCAACTATATGCTGGTCTAGGCTTGCTGTCCTTCCTTTTCTTTTTTAGAGGCCCGTACTTAAAAAGTAAAGACGGAACTATTCTAAGATCGCTCGTGTGTCTGTCTGTCTGTCACAGCCGTTGTTCTCGAAAACTATGGAAAGTGAAAAGTTCAAGCTTGGAAGAGTTATAAATAAAGGCTGCTGATCCACATATTTATAGAATATTGTTGATAATGATTTTAAAAAAAAATGTTGAGAATTAGCCGAAATATTAATTAAAAACCCATCTTGACAAACGCGAAATTGCAATTTGCGACCTCCTTTCGGAGTGCGTTTTGCACAATGCCAAGTTTAAATTTTGTTGCACAAGACCCTTTTTGCGAGAGTAGAACTCGCACTTGACCGATTATTTGGTTACTTAGACAAGTACTATCTAATTAAAATGGCCTACAATCGGAACAAGACTTATATTCTTCCGATCATTAAAGAAATGTTTTATGAAAGTTGGAAATTCAGAAACATAAAAAGCAGGACAAAATAATAAGTAAACTGATACAGATTTTAAAACTATATACTGCTATTTCATGATCGTTTATTTACTATATAAGATGTTAAAATTTTCCGCAAAAATCTGGTAACCGCTTTCACGAAATCGCGAGCGCAAAAGTCAAAATAACCGTTTCGTATAAAATTATTTTTAAACTAGACATTCTTGAAGCAGCATAACAATATTAAAAAGCAGAAAAACCAACGTTTAAAATGCACAAATAATATATGAAAAGCAGCAAACAGCTGTTTCGAATCTACTAGCGAGATTCTTCTTCAGTGCAAAAGGAACAGCGTGCTAGAAAAAGCAAGGCTGAGCCATTTTTCTAGCACGCTGTTCCTTTTGCACCGAAGAAGAATCTCGCTAGTAGATTCGAAACAGCTGTTTGCTGCTTTTCATATATTATTTGTGCATTTTAAACGTTGGTTTTTCTGCTTTTTAATATTGTTGCACAAAGGCTTTATTTGCTATTTTTAAGCATAACAATAGTTGGAATCTTTCTTCCGTAACTTTTGCTCTTTTTAGGGTTCCGTACTTAAAAAGTAAAAACGGAACCATTATAAGATCACTCTTGTGTCTGTCCGTCTGTCTGTCTGTCACAGCCATTTTACTCGTAAACTGTGGAACGTGGAAAGTTCAAATTCGGGGAAGTAATAAAGAATGTTGACCCACATATTTTCAGATTATTAAACATTTATAAATATACTTAGTAAAAATGTATAGGGGCAAATTCAGTTGCTTGAAAAAAAAATATTTTCTTTGTATATCGTGTAGGGTATCGTGAAAGCTTTCGTAACGCTGAATTAAAAAATGCATTTCTTTTAATTTTAGGTATTACATTTTCAAAGATATAGTCGAAAATGTAGCGCAAAAATATGTTCCCCCCCCCCCCATCTAATTCCGAATCTACTGAAGGTAAAATTATGAAAAAATTAGAGGGAGTAGACGTTAATAACCTTGCAGGAAAATTATAGCGATTACCCTAGGTCACATAGTTTTTGAGAAAATCGCATTTTTCCGTTACACACAAATTTCGATTTACGGGCATTCAGCAAAACTGTTGAGCGGCGCTGGAGGTATCTATCGTAGCAGAAGTATAAAAGCATTGTTGATCATGATTTTCGAAAAAAATCGTCAGTAATTAGCCGAGATATAAACCCTTAAAAATATGGACGGTTTGGACACACATAATGACAGGGGCGACGTACTCTATGTAACATTGGCTTTTAAAGCCTAGATAACAACTTTTAATGATATATGTGTGGAATGCAATGGCCAGTAACAGTATAAAAGCAATAAATGTCAAATTGTTAAAAACAGACTAATTCAAGGGTTCTCAGGACTCTTAGAGCTTCAAAATGTTTTAGATGTTAATCTTCCATCTTTTCTGAACATTTTAATATAATTGTTTCCTTCAAATTCTCATTAGAACACAATATAGTCCAGGCAATAGGGAATTTTACCTAGCAAAATTAATGGTAGTACTGGAAATCGGCTTTCTAGATGTTTTTTGGGTCGCTGAACGAATTTGTAACTTCCCACCAAAATTTCACCCGGCAACCCCTCAAAAAATTGATTTTTTGAAAAAATTTGGTTTTTGAGAAAAGCGCGCGGGGAATGTTCCGAGGCAGCCCCCTCTCTCCTCGTTTATCCTACGTCATAATGTCATATATCCTATTTGTTGCAAATTTTGTCTAGTTTCTGAATTTTGTAATGCTTTTCCCCTAAAACAGTACAAACTTTTCCCCTTAAGTTAAAAACAAATATTTGGGGGGTTTTCGGGAGTGAAAATTTTGGGGGTAAGTTACAAATTCGGATTCAGCGACCCAAAAAACTTAAAGTAAACCTTATAGAGAAAGTTCGTATGGAAGATGGGAGAACTAATGTAAACGTGTGAGTGGTTAAGTGGAATTGCGCAACTTAGTTCACGCAGCACTGCGGCGCATGTTCCGAGGCAGATCCCCCCTTCCCTTCATCCTAAGTCATAATGTCATATATCTAATTTGTTGCAAATTTTATCTACTTTCTGAATTTCTAGCTACTTTTCCCCTAAAACAATTAAAAAATTTTTTAATAAAAACCTTTTGTGGGGCTTTTTACCAAAATTTGGGAGTGTTGCCGGGGGAAATTTTGGTGGGAAGTTACAAATTCGGATTCAGCGACCCAAAAAACATCTAGAAAGCCGATTTCCAGTACTACCATTAATTTTGCTAGGTAGAGTCCCTATACGGTCTATTGCCTGGACTAATATATGGCTTTTATAATTATACTCGCTCAATAGCTTAAGCGGCCTTTTCGGAACTTTTAAGTCATTTTTCTCCAATTGACTTCTATTGGCATAACGCGCACGATATCTCAAAAACTTTTGAATATTTTTTCATGAAATTTTCAAAACATACGTTTTATATTAATCTGTATAAACTGAACCTAAAATTTCCTTTTTGTTGTTCAAAAAAATATTTTTTAAGTAATTATATTATTCAAATTTTTATAATTTTCTATTAGCTAAATACAACTTTGTATTAAAAATATAAAAATGCTTTAAATACAAATTTATTTAGGTTCATGGTAATTATTATAATCTGAAGTATAAGTAGGCGTCAAAATTTTTATTCTAGTTACAATATTTATTTTCTAATCGTGCGCGTAAGCTGTTATACCAATGTTCTGCTTATCAAATGTCTGACTATTTGGAGCACCCTGTAAATGCTAATTCTTCATCTTGCAAATTTTTAAATACATAAAATGAAATAACGTACTTATCTTTCATCTCAATAAAAATTGTGTTTTAAAATCATATACATTTTAAGATATTAAATGTTGAATATGGTCTCTTTTTTTCATTTTTTCCAATTTTTGAGATCCTGAGACCCCTTAATTAGAATGAATTACATTAATACTATGGGATTCCGACAATTTGCATTGAATTGCTCTTTCAATACGCCTCGAGTGGCTTTAAAAGTTAATTAAAAACCTGTCTGGAAAACGCGGCAAGGACCAAGGCGGCGTTGCAATTTTGTGACCTCCTTTCGAAGCGCGCTTAGCACAATGCCAAATGTGAACTTTGAACGAATGTTTTGTTTTAGCTGCACTTTAGAAAGAAAGGTTATTACTATTATGAATTAAGTTTTATGAAATGACAGATGAAGTTTAAATATGCATTTCTTTTATTGTCAGTACCGAATTAAGTTCATTATAAAGATATTAAAATAATATTAAACTAGTCGGATGTATCAATCCCAAAACTTTCTTCTATCTCATACATGTCAATACTTCCTGATAAATGCAACACAGCAACGCCACCGGTTAGGCCATTTATACCAAAATCTAATCAGGGACAACTTTCGTGAACTTCTAATTGAATTTGAAGTTTGGTGAAAATTCGTGCATTAGTTTTTGAGATAGAGCTCTTACGGGAATCGTGAAAAGCTCTGAGTTACAGTGGCACCTCTTGGGCAATTTACACCAAAAACTTATCAGGATCAGTTCATATCAGGGACTAACTGAATCTAAAGTTTGATGAAAATTCATGTATTAGTTCTTGAGATACAGCTATTGCGGAAATCGGGAAAATTGCAGCATAGTAGCGCTACCTGTTGGGCGATTTACACCAAAAAGTAATCAGCACCAATTTATATCAGAGACTAAATCAGTCTAAAGTTTTATTAAATTCCGTTCAATAGTTCTTAAGACAGAGCGCCCACAATATTTGTGTCACACACAGATAGACAGACTCACAGACAGACATTTTGTAAAAACATGTTTTTCATTACCTCTGTACCCTAAAAAGTATACATCCGTCGAAAACCGGAATTCGAAAATTTTCACGAATCCAATATTTTCTTCCTGTAAAGATAGAAGAAAGTAAAAATGAGTTATACAGAATAGCTGTATTTGATATTTTTTAGGTTCCTTATCTCTTTGAACTTTCATGGTATATCTATTTACATTTTTCTTGTATATAACTGTTATACCCAACCCTACTTTGCATAATGTTTTACAAAGTATTAGTATTCTTTTAGCAACGTTTTTTTTTTAATAATACAATTACTAATTCATATATTTATTGTACGGAACATTATGTGCGCGAGTAATACTCGCACTTTGACCGTTTATTTGTATGTAATTTTAATTAAAATGCTAAAACTTTTATGTAATTAAATAGTGACAAAAATAAATAATCGGTCTTTTCGCCAATTTAAAAGTATTCAACTGCTTACGTCAGGCATGTCAAACACGCGGCCCGCGGGCCACAATTGGCCCGCCGACAACTTCTCTGTGGCTCGCCAATCCTTTGGCATTTTACCTTTGTTTAATTCATTTACGAGTTGCAATTTTTCAACTGAGTGAAAAAGTTGGCAATGAGGCAAAGTGAGCCATTAGGCATATATTAACTATGTTCGGTAACAAAATTTTTTTCTGGTAAAAGCAACATAATTTGAACGAGAAAGTGTTTTTCATAAGTGAAATGAAATACGTAGCGCATAGATAAAAGACACATTTTATTAAATAACTTTTTTTTTTCAAAATATGGTTTTTTTTTTTAAAGTTTCTAGTTTTTACTTGAAAAAAAAATCCGGAAGATTAAAAGTTATACCTTTGCTAGATTAACAGAGCTTGTGTAAAATAATTTTTCTAAGGTAATACAATTTAGAAAATCCAATTAAACTTTGTACATTTGGTTGATAAATGTAATGTCAAGTATTTTTTCGAAAAATAAGATCAAATAAACTATGAATTATAACTTTGGAGAACTTTGGAACTTTCCTTGAATATTTGTTTAATATGGCTATGCTTTGTACGTACAAATATTGCTGTGTGGAATTCTAATAATATTATCTATTTTGTTTGATGTGGCCCGCGTCTTTGTATTCAATGCCTAATTTGGCCCGCGGCGGTAGACGAGTTTGACATGCCTGGCTTACGTTTATATAACCACGAACGAAAATATACAATAATCTACCGCTTCCTAGTTACTCATGGTTCCGAAAAGCGGTCTTTATTTTTTAGAACCGTCAAAAACCAATCTATTTTTGAGATTTAGAGAATATTTTATAAAAGCATTTTTTTTGGAGGGGGGGGGGGGGTTATTACTGATTTTCAGAAACGTTTCCGGATAATTTTCACAGTGATATTAATTACTTTTCTTTAACGGTATACTATCGGTTTTCAGGATGCTATCGATTATCAATTAAACGTTTTCAGCTATGTAAATGAATTTATTCATATAAGAGTAACAAAATAATATTATTTTGAATGGGAATAGTGTTAATTTATCATGTTTGTCTGCAGAACATGCTTGCCGCACATAAAAATGTTTGCTCGAGAGTTGATAGTATTTGAAAAACCCATATTCCGGGTAGAGAAAACTCATTAATACACTATTACAAAAAATATATATATATATATATATATATTTCGGAAACGTTTCCGAAAGTCAGTGGCAATAAAAAAAATCTATCTTGTTTTTCTAAATGCTTCTTTAAATACCTAAAATACATCGGTTGCTGACATTTATTAAGGCTGTTCCCAACTGCTCTGCTTAACAAGCGCAAAACGTTTTGAGACATTTACAATTTCTTTTTAACGGAAAGATATAAAATTGGAAGACCTGACTATGGAAGCGATTTGGGATCGAACTGTGTTTTCCATTTTTTGATAAATAAATTACCTATTGAGTTATAAGCGATTTTTATCATATGACAAAGACGTTTTTCGCTCCTCCTCGAGTGGCTGTTCTTCTTTCGCGCGGAAATTCGGTTCAAAACGCCCACTTTGACAATATTTTTTGAAAGATTATTGTGTTTGCAAAAAAAAAACGGAAAAAACAGTTCGATTACATAGTTTCTGAAATACAACACCTGCTAGTTTCAAGCATTTCCGATCAAAAATAAATTAAAATTTATGTCCTAAAGTTGTTCTTTTGGATTTGAGAATAGCCTTAAGATAAAGAACGTTTTTCAGAGTCGTGGGTTACTCGGAAGAGGCTATTTTGTATTTTCGTTTGTGGTTAATATTATGTTATATTTTTCTAAATTAAGACACATCAAAAAATTTTTTACCGTGTATTTCCTTTTCCTTGCACTTTCACTACTCCTATAAAATATTGTTTCTGTTAATGGCATAAAATTTACTTTAAAAATATCACACCTTTAACTAATGTAAATATGCTAACAAAACGAAATTCAAAAGTACTTTCATTTTGTCTAACTTAAAATCTCTTAATTTAATTTTAAAAAAAAACTTAACTTTAAGTGAAAAAAAAGAACTTCCCCTTTGATTATTTATTTTATTTTATTTTATTTTATATTTAATTGCATATATTTGATTTATAATGATTTTACGAATATATTTGATTTATAATGATTTTATGAATATATTTGATTCCTAATATGTGAATAAAATATTGCTTCTGTTGGTGATAATAAATTTATTTTAAAAAGTAACATACCTTTAAAATAATGTAAAAAATACTAACAAAATGAAATTCAAAAGTACTTTCATTTTGTTTTACTCAAAATCTCTTAATTTAATAAAAAAAAAATTAACTTTAAGTGCAAAAAGAAAAACTCCCCTTTTGATTATTATTTTATTTTATTTTAGATTCAATTGTATGTGAATCCTAATATGTGAATAAAATATTGCTCCTGCTCCTGTTAATGACATTAAATTTATTTGAAAAATCGCATACCTTTAAAAGAATTTAAAAATTATTAACCGAATGAATTCAAAAGCACTTTAATTTTGTTTTATTCAAAATCTCTAAATTTAATTAAAAAATTAACTAAGTTTAAAAAAAATTACCCTTTGATTATTATTTTATATTCAATTGCATGTGAATGGCATAGAATTTCTTTTAAAAAATAGTATACCTTTAACTAATGTAAGTATGCTAACAAAACGAAATTCAAAAGTACTTTCATTTTGTTTTACTCAAAATCTCTTAATTTAATTAAAAAAAAAAAAATACTTTAAGTGTAAAATAAAAACTACATTTTTGATTATTATTTTATTTAATTTTATATTCAATTGCATGTGAATCCTAATATGTGAAAAAAAAATATTGCTTCTGTTGTTGGCATTAAATTTATTTTAAAAAAGTAACATACCTTTAAAAAAAGGTAAAAAATACTAACAAAACGAAATTCAAAAGTACTTTCATTTTGTTTCACTCAAAATCTCTAAATTTAATAAAAAAAAAAAACTTAACTTTAAGTACAAAAAAAAAGAACTCCCCCTTTGATTATTTATTTTATTTTATTTTATTGCATGTTATTCCTAATATGTGAATAAAATATTGCTTCTGTTGATGGCATTAAATTTATTTTAAAAAATAACATACCTTTAAAATAATGTAAAAAATAATAACAAAATGAAATTAAAAAGTACTTTCATTCTGTTTTACTCAAAGTCTCTTAATTAAAAAAAAAAAAAAAAAAAAAATTAAGTGCAAAAAAAAGAGAACTCCGCTTTTGATTATTATTTTATTTTATTTTATATTCAATTGCATGTGAATCCTAATATGTGACTAAAACATTGCTTCTGTTAATGGCATTAAATATATTTAAAAAATAGCATACCTTTAAAAGAATTCAAAAATTACTAACCGAACGAAATTCAAAAGAACTTTCATTTTGTTTTATTCAAAATCTCTAAATTTATATAAAAAATTAACTTTAAGTTAAAAAAAGAACTACCCTTTTATTATTATTTTATTAATATTCCATATGAATGGCATAAAATTTATTTTAAAAAATAGCATACCTTTAATTAATGTAAATATACTAAAACGAAATTAAAAGTACTTTCATTTTGTTTTACTCAAAATCTCTTTATTTAATTTTAAAAAATTGCTTTAAGTGTAAAATAAAAACTACATTTTTGATTATTATTTTATTTTATTTTATATTCAATTGCATGTGAATCCTAATATGTGAAAAAAATATCGCTTCTGTTAATGGCATTAAATTAATTTTTACAAATAACATACCTTTAAAAAAAAAAAATGTAAAAAATACTAACAAAACGAAATTCAAAATCAAAAGTACTTCCATTTTGTTTTACTGAAAATGTCTTAATTTAATTTTTTTTTAATAACTTTTAGTGTAAAAGAAAACTACCCCTTTGATTATTATTTTACTTTATTTTATATTCAATTGCATGTGAATCCTAACATATGAATAAAATATTCCTTCTGTTAATGGCATTAAATTTATTTAAAAGAATAAACATTACCTTTAAAATAATTAAAAAAATACTAACAAAACGGAATTCAAAAGTACTTTCATTATTACTAAAGATCTCTTAATTTAATAAAAAAAATTAGCTTTTAGTGTACAAGAAAACTACCCCTTTGATTATTTTTTTTCATTTTATTTTTATTTTATTGTATATTCAATTGCATGTGAATCCTCGTGAAAATGCGTAAACGCTTGGAAAATTTAAAGGCTACATGCAGAATAATCCAGAATAAAAGATGCCTTTTAGTATCTTCCTCATTCCTTGCACTTCTTTTTATATATGCAAGTGCTATTATTTCGAAAGAAAATTTCTCCTTTTCAGATAAAGAATGACTTGATGATAGTTTATTCATGTAAAGTTTTGAAAAACGTTTTCTCAATGCATATGGAACAGCGAGTATAAGGTTAATGACTTTTATATTATACTTTATAAAATTAGAGAACAAATCGGCCATTCTGTTAAAGGATTTATTCTTTTCAAAATGCACTGGGCTTTCATTTATTTTTTAATGTTTTGCTTTTATATTATTGTTTAATTTAGTTGGTGCAAAGCTGCACTGAATGAAAGAAAATATGTATTCATGTAAATATCAAACATCCAAAAATTCTTTGAACACTAACAAGGAAAGTCTTCCAAGAGAGAATTTTGCTTGATTTGCTTGAAAGTAGACTTTTTCTTTTGGGTTCCAGGATATAAAAAATCAACTGTTTTATAAAATATTGAATTGGAAAATTCACTCATTTTTAACACTTTCCAACGTAGTTGAAAAGAGTTTAGGAATTCGGTTTATCTGTCCGTGCTCTAACTTACGTAAATATACTCAGATTTTCATACGATTTACTTATCGCACCCTTGCTTCAAAAGTGGCATAACTTAAAAAACTTCGTTTTTCAGGAAATGCGTAAAACTGTTTCCGGGCTGTGGGAGGATCAATGGCCATCTTGCAAACAGAACCGCTACCTGGAGACTGGATTTTCAGTGCACTATCTGGTACTTTGGGTTATTGGTATAAGCGTAAAAACCAAGTAGAATGGCAGCCATAACTCAAAAAACAGAATTTTTGAGTTGTGAAACTTTTGAAGCAGGGGTGCGATATGTTATTCAGATTCACCATGGCACGTGTTCGGTATTGAAAATGAAGTATGAAGCATTTATAGGATAAATAATAGGACGGATTCTGTCTCCCATAAAAAAATATAAAACTGCAGTAAAAGTATTAAACACCCTTCATGCACATCTCAAAATTTTATAACATGGATTAATGATTGTATATCTCGGGCCGCGATTAAAAGGTACTCGGTCCACATGCGGCAGGTTGAGCATAGCTATTATGGGCTTTCATTGATTTAAACTTGAAAAATATAGAATAAATTTATCTTATTATAATTTCTACTCAGTATATGAATCTCGTACTACGTAAAAGAATGAGAAAATACGACGACAGTACTTTATAATAATAATTATAAAATAATTAAGCATTGAAATGGATAATGTAAAACAAGAACAGGCTGTTCTTAAGGGTGTATTCCGATCCAAATTGCTTATTTTCCGATTCATTTTTAAATTCATTTTTGCTCTCAAACGCATCAAACTGGGAAATTCTCTTATTTAGAAACTACATAATGTGCCGTTCTTCTCGATTTTTTGATAAAAGCAAAAAATTTTGTAAAAAATGCTCTCAAAGTTAGCGTTTTAAACAGAATTTTCCGAAGCAGGATATCTGCGAGTGAAAAAACTGTCATATTGAGAAAATAATTGTTTAAAAATCAAATTCTAATTAATTGAGCGAAAAATGAAATCACACGGCCTCTTATACATCTCTTCAAAAATCACCTCAGCAAGTTTCATATTTTCAGTTTTAAAAATGAGTCTGAAAATGTCTCAGAAAATTTCGAGCTGTTGAGGGTGGAAAAATATTTTTTCGAATACACCCTTAACTGCTCTGCTCAACAAGCGCAAAACGTTTTGACACATTTACAAATTCCTTTTTTAACGGCAAGGTATAAAATTGGAAAGCCTGGTCATGGAAGCGATTTGGAATTGAACTGTTTTTTACATTTTTTGATAAATCAATTACCTATTGAGTTATAAGGAATTTTGATCACGTGACAAACGCGTTTTTTGACCGCTCTCTTTCTTCGCGAGGAAATTCGGTTCAAAACGCCCACTTTGATATTATTTTCAGAAAGATCTATTGCGTTTGCAAAAAAATGGAAAAAACAGCTCAATTACATAGTTTCTGCACAAAACACCAGCTAGTTTCATGCATTTTCAAACAAAAATAAATTAAAACTTATGTCAGAAAGTTGCCCTGCTGGATTTGGGAACACCCTTAATGACTTGACGGACAAGAAATTCATACTTGTTTATGAACTTAAGATTGTGAATACAAATGGACAGGTGAAATGTTTTTAAATGAGTTTTCAATACAATGATTTATTAATATGTTTATTTCAGAACCTAAATTTAAGTATTATAAATTTTGAAAACATCTGTCAGAACTAAGAGATAAAGCTAATGGTAAGCTGATATATTATTTTCAATATTTATAAATTAACAATTAAACTACCAAAAGAGAAAAAAATATACATAACTTTTGACATTTTAATTTTGTTTACAGTGTAAAGAATAAAATAAAGTATTTGATAAACTAAACAGCAATGAATTTTACAAAATGAAAATTATTATGAACATGAAGTTTATAATTATATGGGAATTATGTGTAAACATTGACAGAAAAAAATGTTTTTACGAGGTGTTTTCAATAACAACAAAAAAGTGCAATATATAGCAAAAATGCTGCATTCCATATGACAGCAATAAAATAAAATAAAATAAATAAATAATTTGGCAGAAGAATTCTATATTTTCTATTATCTTTCAACAGTTTCAACAGTGAAACAGTATATTTTACAGTTAAAAAACAATCCTTTTGTAAAATAAAATAGTTTTTTAATGGTATGCTGTCTGATAGTTTTTCTACCCTATAAAACAAACTCCTTTCTTCTTCTTTTTTGTTAAACATTTCCTAAGGTAAAAATTTTCTGTAATATTAAGTGAGGAAGCGCCTTTACATTATTTTCAGTTATTCATAAATTTATTATTTGATATTAGCAAGTGCAAGAAGAACAACGGATTTCTAATTATTTACGAAGGAAACTGCTCAAAATATTATACAATTAAGGAGCACTTTCGACTTCTTAACACTCTTTTGACACACTAATTTCGTTTTGCGCAATCTGTAATGCTTTACGCACATTTTGATATCAGCAAAAATTGTTGGATATAATGTGTAAATAAAATCACATTTTCAACTTTACCCTTGAGTATCTGAATAAAATTTCCCTTAAAGCATTTTTGTTTTGTTTAACTTCAATAAAATTACAGGATATAATAATACATAAAAACAAAAGAAAAAAATCATATTTTAAGCATTGTTTATCCCATATTTTTCTGTAATATTAAAAAATCTATCTTTAATCAACAAATTAATCTATCTTTTCAAATTTATTTATAAAAAATTAATCATCCAGCATCCCCATACATACATATATAAAAGTATGTACAAATTTAAATATTAAAAATAAGAAAATAACCCTTTAAAGTTTCACATTATTTAGCTACAGAGCAAACATAGATTTTTCTTTATAATGATACCAGGAAATGAAAAATTTTATTGATGCATACGTATAGAAGCATACATAAAAACGAAAGAAAAAAAGTCACGTACTAAGCATGACATGTAATATTAAAAAGTCTTTATTTTTAATCAACAAATCATATAATTTTATTTATAGAAATCAATAATTCATCTTCTCTATAGATATATAAACGAATGAGGAAATTTAAATTTAAAAAATAAGAAAATAGCAAAGAAACGGTCTATGTGAAAGACAACAGAGTTATTCTGTCATTCGCAATTAAAAACATTAAAATTATGTACAATTAAAAGACATTCTTCCTTGACAAATCGATTCAGAAAGCGTAATGTTATTTTAATATATATTATATAAATGCATATATGTATTATAAACTTCAATTTTACAGGCTATTTTGAGACTGAAAAGAAAAGTATTTTTTTTTTTTTTTTTTAAGATACCTACATAGTTTGTTTACGGTTAGGAAGGAAATAAGATTTGGTAACATTCCTTTCCTTTTATTACCATAGTTCTTAGAGGTTTTTTTTTTTTTTTTTTTTTTTTTTAATAATAATATGTGCGTTAAAAAGGGTTATCTTTATTATCTACACTATATATAAAACGTATAAGCTGTTTTAAGACTGTAAAAAGTATTTTTTTAGAAGATATTTACATAGTTTTTTTACGGTTACCATGGAAGCAAGATATGGTAATATTACTTTCCTTTTAGCACCATAGTTCTGAGATATTTTCTTTCTTTTCTTTCTTTTTTTTTAGAAATAAAATGTGCGTTAAAAAAAGACTCTTTTTATTATTTACAATATGCATAAAATGTAAGGCTATTTTGAGACTGAAAATTAAAATTATTTTTTTTAAAGACACCTACATTGCATAATTTCTCTACAGTTAGCATGGAAATAAGATTTAGCAATATATTTTTCCTTTTAGAGCCAATGGCTCTTAGAGGCTTTCTTCCTCTCCCCCCCCCCCCCCCTCCCCACTTTTTTTTTTTTTTTTTTTTTAGAAATGATATGTACGTTTAAAAAAATGCTATTTTTTTATTATATACAATATATATACAAAACGTATACGCGTGCGTCCACACTTTTATTAATTCCGATATTATTCGATATACAGGTGAATGTTATAACTTCACTCTAGAAACGGATGAAATATTTTGCAGTCTATCAGAATCAGTCAAAAATTTGAGGAGCCCAGGATCAACTTCATGTGTCTGCAAAATGAGTAGAACACGATTTATAATTTAACATAAATTTTCAAAAACTAAACATTTTATTCAATTTAACTCTTTTGTCTTTCTTATGTACAGATGGGGGAGTCTTACTTAATAATAACATGACACACTTTTATAAATTCCGATATTATTCGATATACAGATGAATGTTATAACTTCAGTCTAGAAACGGATGAAATATTTTGCAGTTCATCAGGATCAGTGAAGAACTTCAGGAACTCGGGATCAACTTCATATGTCTCCAGAATGAATACAACATGGTTTATAATTTAACATAAAATATCAAAAACTAAACATTTTATTCAATTTAACTCTTTTGTCTTTCTTATGTACAGATGGCGGAGTCTTACTTAATGATGACTTGACTGGTGGAAATTTACTTTGTCCCACGGATAAATCATCCAAAACAACTTGAATATAACTTGGTGGATTATCTGCCTCAATTCGCTGTTTTAAGCTTGGTCCATTTACAGTCCTTTGAAAATTATGACCCATTGTGGTAGTTGGCTGGGTATGAAGAGTATACGAAAAAGCTCTGCTTGTTTTATTGCAACTGCAAAGCATACATCTACA
The DNA here is from genome assembly GCA_963932465.1 of Maratus speciosus. Taxonomy (NCBI): domain Eukaryota; kingdom Metazoa; phylum Arthropoda; class Arachnida; order Araneae; family Salticidae; genus Maratus; species Maratus speciosus. Next base: position 237,718,733 of record OZ010789.1, read on the forward strand.
AAGCAAAACCAAAATAGAACCCAATAAAATTGGCATTATCATTATAAGGTAAAGTTTATAATTCTCAGTTGAAGCATGTGTTTCGCTATTATTGTTTCCTGATGACATTTCTTTATAAGGAGACATTCTATTCAGAAACTTCTGGTCTTTTAAAATGTTATTGTCATGGTACGTTTGAGTTTTAGCATTTATGACACGTGCATTCAAAGTTTTGATGAAACTGACGTTTTTAGAATTGGAATGATCCCAATGCGACTTTTGGGTGTTGAAGATGAAATACCATCTATGGGCTATTGTTTGCTGGGGAAATTTTTTCTGCAAGAGAAAAGAAATTTCATTTAAATTTGTACCTAGTACTTACAAATAGTTATCAATAATAATAATAATAATAAAATCAATCACGAAACTAATCAAAATAGACTAACTTTTAAGTCATTATTAAATTGAAATAATTCCGTTTTACTCATTAGACTACGTAAGAGCTAAAATATGGATTACAACTTAATAATTCATTACTCTTGCTTTCTTAGTAAGTAGCATATTCATTTTAAAAAATTACTTAAGATACAAACTTGGTACTTTTTGCACATTAACAAAGGATTTTATTCTTAAATGCATCAAAATTGCAGGTACTCTTATTCATATATTATGAAATCTATTTTTTTTCTTTTTCAGTTTAATTTTTATGTATATAAATGAAAAGATTTTTCTAAAAATAATGTCAAAGTTAGAGTTTTGAGTTAATTTTCGAGTCACAACAATCTGGAAGAGATCATCATTGGGATATAAACAGTTATTACTCAAGATGTAATTTAAAAGACTAAATAAAATAAATAAAGAAAAACAGACTTCAATACAGTTTAAAATAAAAGTCTATAAAAAGTTTAAAATACTAAAAACACTAAATATACATTTAGTAGACGATTCGCCAAGCAACCTCAAGGCATCATCAGTACAATTTAACCATCGTAAAACAAACAACAGAATAAATCAAATACAGATAAAGTTAAAGTTTCTTTTTAGAAACAAACTATATTCACCAGGAATGAAACAGGCTTTATTCAATGTCGGCGATCGTAATTGAGTAAACCAGCCTTCTAGGAACAAGCTACCATGATAACTACTACAATATGTATACATTTAAAATAGTATATTTTTACTTTTTCGATTTTGGTTAGTTTTTTTTTTTTTTTTTTTTTTTTTTTTTTTTTTTTTTTTTTAAGGTACTTTGATTTTCGTACTGGTTCTTAAATTAAAAGTACCTTTATTAAGGGAAATCTCAAGGCACCAGAAATACACTCCCAAGCTAATGTTAAACCTATGGCAACGTTAGCTGAGGTTGATCTCTAAACACGCTCTTTTTAACTTTTTTGATTTTGGCTGCAGGTTTTTTTTCTAAAGGTACTTTGATTTTCGTAACTGGTTCCGAAATTAAAAGTACCTTTATTTAAAAAAAAAAAAAAAAACACTGCAACCAAAATCGTAAAAGTAAAAAAGGCCTTGCTTAGAAGTAGACCTCAGCTATCCTATGAAGTAAATAAAAATTTGCTAATCATTAACAAATATTTAAATTCAAGCGATAATTTTGAAAATAACGCTTCCGTACGTTTAACATTAGCTTGCGAGTGTCTTCGCGTGAGTGACCTTTAAAGCTGTTGGCCATTGAGTCTCAAATTCCCTTCGCTAATGTTAAACCCATACACGTGGAATGGATTCGTATTTTTAAAATAAGTCCTCGGGAAATTAATTGTGTCAGGTGGGACAAATATGAGACACCCAAAAAAGGGGCTAATGTGAGACATGCCAAAAAAAGTACCAAATTTTATAGTAATAAATTGGCTTTGGGATTATTTTGTAAACAATACATCCTTTTATTTATATACATTATGAATACACTCAAAATTAAAGGAAAAATATCCGAATAAATATACATTGCGTAACCGTACTTTTTTTTTATTTATGAAAAAAACTTTTCTCTTACACTTCAGTACTTTTGTTGTACAGCACTTAAATTCAAACAAAATCGAAAAAGTAAAAAAGGGCTTGTTTAGAAGTAGACCTCAGCTATCCTATGAAATAAATAAAATAAAATAAATCATCACATTAACCTATTATCTGTTGGTCATTGAGTCTCAAATTCCCCTCGATAATGTTAAACCCATGCATTTGGAATGGATTCGTATTTTTAAAATAGATCCTTGGGAAATTAATTGTGTTCCAATCAAGGCAAATATAGGACACCCAAAAAAAGGGGGGGGGCTAATATGAGATATATATAAAAAAAAGTACCAAATTTTATAGTAATAAATTAGCTTTGGGATCATTTTACCCAACCAAAAATTTAAGGAAAAATATCCGAATAAATATACATTACATAACAGTACATTTTTTAATGAAAAAACTTCTCTCTTACACTTCAATACTTTTGTTGTAAAACACTTAAGTTCAAACAAAATCGAAAAAGAAAAAAAGGGCTTATTTAGAAGTAGATCTTAGCTGTCCTATGAAATAAATAAAATAAAATAAATCATCCCATTAACCTATTATCTGTTGGTCATTGAGCCTCAAATTTCCCTTGATAATGTTAAATCCATGCACCTGGAATGGATTCGTATTTTTAAAATAGCTCCTCGGGAAAATAATTCCGTCAATCTGAGAAAATATGAGACACCCCCCAAAAAGGGGGCTGATATATGTCAAAATAAGTACCAAATTTTATAGTAATAAATTTACTTTGGGATTATTTGGTAAACATCCTTTTATTTATATCCGCTATGAATGCAAGGTGGAATCTGTCGAATTTCGACGAAAGAAAATGTTTAAGAAGGAACTGTTTAATTAATGTATAATAAACCTACAAAATTAGTTAAAATAAAAAATGCATCTTATACTGGTTAGTCTTCTAACTCTGAAACAAATTTTATTTAAACCTAAAGTTAACAAATTACTATTTCTATAAAACTCAGTTGTCCAAATTACTAAAATTAAACTTTAATCGTACATGTAATCAGTAAAATAGTACAAATATCAGTTATTATGATTAAGTTATTAATTGAGGCTCTTATGCTTGGTATTCCGGAATGAAAAACAGCAAAATTTATTCCACTATGACACGATCATAGAATTTTTTCTCCTTGAAATCTAAACCCAACATCATTTCCACCTTCTCAAAAATTACACATACACCTCTCATACCCGTATTCACCATTTTTTAAAAATTGGTACTTTAATTTGATCATTTTAAAATCATTTTAGTTCAAAACTTGAAGTCACGATTGTCAGCAACATCTTTGCATGTGAATAGTCGCACTCTTAACTTCAGATTCTAATCTCAGTACCGGAGAGTAAAAATTATCGTAGTTTATGCTTTTTAGACGCATTTGACTTAAAATATTCAGTTTTATCTAGGAAAATGAAAATTTTCTTTTACATATGGCGTCATATTAACTTACTTAAGCATTTCGAATAGTGTCTCAAATTTAGTATCAGTACACATGCAGAAGGAAAAAAAATATGGAAACTTTATGAGGAAAAATGCGTGTTTTCAAAAGCAGTTACGTCATTTTCCGTTCATAATATTTTGGCGCAGCATGTCACTAAGGAGATTTTGTAGAGCCAAAACTTGTGGAACCATTATTTTAAACCTCGAATTATTGCCAAGATTTTCTTTGTTTATGCTTGTTTAACTCGATGAAGCGAATGTATCCAAGCTTGAATCATCAAATTCTGTAATATAAATCGCTATTTTTTGGACAAAGACCTCCGATCTGAGCATGCGCACCTTATGTCACGTATGTCACGGCTCTTCTATAAATATACTCTAAATTTTTGTAAAACATTGTGTTTTATCAGTGCGTGGTTTCGAGTACGTTATTTCAAAAGTGAAGTATTTTCAACTGTGAAGAACATCGAAGCAGCTGGGATGAAAATGACGCACTTCTACAAAACATGTTTCAGTTTTAAGAATTAAAATACCCGCTTTTTTTATATAAAATGACGCCATTTGCATCCACTAAAGCATTCCAGTTTTACGATCCATTGTTAAACAACATCTATATAGAAAAGTATGCATATGACCTCATTATCGCGAATAATGCACAGACCCAGCAAAAAACAATGTCGTCATTCAAGAAGCAAATCGGATAACAAATGGAGTGTCTAATGATTCATATGCCTTCATTTGTTTGTTTATAATAGCTCCATGTTTTATCGGAAATCATTCTTTAATTCGGAAAATGTTATTACACACGGATTAATAAAATTTCATTCTTTCAGCTATTTGTTACGAATTAAGGAGAACGGAAGAAAATAAGTCACACAAACATTCTTTAAAACACATTTTTGTATGATTACAAAAAAAGAAATATAAAAACTATTAAAAAATATGATACAGATTTCAAAGAAACTACATTTAAAAATGCATTTTTTCCCTATACGACGGTGTAAAAATTGAAAATTTGCGATGTTTAGAAGTTTTAAAATTTGCAGTAGCAAAATCGCAAAACAGAAATTTCATTTCAAATTTCAAATTTTTGCCATTCGCAAAATGACGTATGCATTACGCACAGATATGTTTGACCTTTATAATTTTTTTTCAAAATTCGGAAAATGTTATTACACACAGATTAATAAAATTGCATTCTTTCAGCTATTTGTTACGAATTAAGTAAAACCGGAGACACAAATATTCTTCAAAATACGTTTTTGTAAAGAGAAAGTGTTGTGTCGTGTGTAAAGTAAGTTTGCAATAAACTAAAAATCATTTAATTGAGCGAAATAAAACCAAAATTCGCCACGTTTTACAACAGACGATATTCTTTACATAACACGTACTTTAATTTCAATTTTTTTTCAGTTTTTATGAGAAAATTGCAATAAAAAGATGCAGTAATCTACTATTTTCCCTTTACTTTTAATAGAAATGGAGTACTTCAGTTGCCACGATTGCAAAAAAAGGTATTAAAAACTAAAAGAAAATTAATACAGTACAAAGCCGATTATCCGAACTCCTATTAACCGAACTTCCAATTATCCGAACAGCCAATTTCTCTCAAAAAAGATTTTTAACCGAACTTCCAATTATCCGATCAGCCTATTTCTCTCAATTTTTTTTTTTTTTTAACTAACTTCCAATTATCCAAACACCGTATTAGACCTGGGAATCAGAATTTAAATGATGATGAGATTGTGGATGAGATTCAAGACGAAAAAGAAATTGAAGAAAATGAAAACGAATGCTCTGAAAATGACCCAGGTCCATCACATAAAGAAGCCTTTGAAAGCTTCGAAACAGCTATGAAATGGCTCGAACGGCAGAAGAATGCTGATCCTATTCAACTAACGTGTTTAAGAAGAATTTTAAATATGGCAGCATTGAAAAGAAAATGTCTTCTTTGAAGCAAGCAACAATCGAAAACTTTTTTACTTAAATTATAATCTCCGGAGTTCAGAAAATGATGAAAAAGTTACGAAAAAATTATAATAAAAAGAAAAAAAAAACAATTTTTAAACACGCCAGCATTAAAATGCTGTCAATCCAAAGCGTGGATAAAGTGTGAAGATTTTAGCATAGTCAGGAACATCCCTTAAATTGTCTATCCATTTATCCGAACATTTGCTTATCCGAACTACGGTCGGTCCCGACTTGTTCGGATAATCGGCTCTCTACTGTATCTCAAAAATAAATTGAGATACAGCTTTCAAACAAACTGCTTTTAAAAGTGCATTTTTTGTGTAAAAACTGAAAATGTGCGATGTTTAGAAGTTTAAAATTCTGCAGTAGCGAAAATTGCAAAACGGAAATTTGATTTCAAATTTCAAAATGTCGCTATTCGCAAAATGACGTTGGGGAGATGGGGGCACATGTGAACAGTTCGCATAAATGTAGCTTTTTCTCATAACTGGATTAATTTCTATAAACAAAAACTATTTAATATAGTAAACAGAACTTTCTTTTACGCATGGTAATTTTTTTTAAATCACCTGTATAGATTAAGTTAAATAATGCTATAAAAAGTGATGGAATATCTTTATTAAGATTGACGATCGTTTCGTCGCACCAACGGCGACATTTTCAAAATCATTCCCGATAGAAAATATTTTCACATAATTTAAAAACAATAAACATAGCATTATAGCATTATTTAACTTAATCTGTTTATAAGTGATTGTTATACATGTTTTTATCACCTGTATAGTTCTTCTTACATTTTTTAATAGTTTTATAAATTCAAGAAATTGTACACATGTGCCCCATCAGCGGGGTAGTTGTGAACACACGTGGGGCACATGTGAGCACAAGGAAAAAATATCCTTTAACATGCTTTTTATTCTTCTATACATTTGTTATCGTAATCATTAGTTACATTACCTTTTCAATTCACCATAAAGAAAAAAATACATATATATATATATTTCTCTAGTTTCTGGGTTATATGTTTAGGCAAAAGATTATAAAATGAAAATAAGTAGATTTGGGGGGGGGGGGGGGAAGGCTTAGATGATTCATTAAGTATTGTTGCAAAAAAATAATAATAATAATAATAAAGAAGCAAATAAAGAAGCAATTTTAAAAAAGAAATTAAGGCCTTTTCAAATTTTGCTTAAGGGTTTTTGTTTTGGGGAAATTTTAGGGAGGGGGCATTTACATACTATTTATCGGAAATCTGTCGAAATACGAAAAATTCTCACTCCTGTATTTGCCTTATTTACTTGTAAATTATAGATAAAGAAGGGTTTTTCAGTTATTAAAAAAATCTCCACTATAACCCCCCCCCCCCCCAACTTCTTTTGCTTTTAAAAAAGGGAATGGGTGTACAATCGGGATTTTATGATAGTTATCAGTTTAAAAATTTTACTTTCTTAAAATATTACTCGTATCTATCTCCATTCAAAGCATCATATACATAACTGTTTTAGAGATGGAAGTAAGCCATCATTGCAAGATTAGAACAAATGTAATAGAAAAATTTGCAAAGTTGTTCAAAGTAATACTTTTGTATTAACAATGCATAAAAATATTGTTGTAAACCGTTTAGTAAAGTAATATATAACACTTATTGCATTTTAGAAAACATTAAATTTATATAAAGCACAATTGAACGTAAACGAGCTTGTTGTTCTTTATGTATTCGCGGAAAGATGTGTTTATGGAAGTTTCAATACAAAATCAATTTTGTGTGAGGAAAATATCTTCTATTGCAGAAAAATTGTAGATAATGGAACTGACATTATCTCTCATAAAGTTAACTGAAAGAAACAGAATAACAGATTATTATTGGGGCACTTATGAACTGTTCATATCTGCCCCCAACTAGTCTGTTCACAAGTGCCCCACATTGCTGCTTCTGTTAAATTGATGAATCATTAAGATTTTTCAATTTTAGAAGAAAAATAATTTTATCAAAAATGTTTATTAGTATTCATAGTATATGTTAAAACACTCAAATTCAAATAAATGAATAAATAAATAAACTTATTCGCTTATGAACTTGGAACAAAGATTTTACTTTTGAGATCTAAAAACAGTGTTTTGGCTACAGAGGCCAAACAAAATGTCGTAGAGCTTCAACATTTTTTTTTACCATATGTCTACAGGTACTATCATCTTTAGTAATTTTTTTCAAACAAAAAAACTTATAGTAACGATAGAAAAGTTGCAATGTTCACATGTGCCCCGTGTTCACATGTGCCCCCATCTCCCCTATGCGTTACGCACAGATATGTTTGTCCTTTATAATATAGACACTCAAAATTAAAAAGGAAAAATATCCGAATAAATATGCATTACATAACCGTACATTATTTTATGAAAAAAAACTTTTCTCTTAGACTTCAATACTTTTGTTGTACAACACTTAAATAAAATCATAGGTAAATAATTTTTATTGGCATTTATACAGTAAGAAATGGCATGTCTCTTTAGCCTTTAAACTTTGGAATATGCTTAACGTAGTTAGATTTATAAACCTTCAAAACCAGGTGGCTAATGGGCTATTCCATGAGACGGGTGGGACATACGTATTACTGCTGTTTTAACAATATTATTATATCCTCAAATTAAAACAACTATGATGGTATAAAAATCTAGGGTTTTTTGTTATTTTTAATGTACAGTTTATGTTTTAACAGCTTATAAGTTAGTAGATATAGGTATTAATGTATGTGTCACGTTCAGGATAATTTACCTTTTTTTCATAGAATGGCGCTGAAACCGGCGGACTGCTTATAGGTCTAGGATTTAAAATGCGGAGATTTTTAAATCTGTTAAAGGGCTATTCCATATCACGTATGGGACAGCATTTCTACATATTACTGCAGTTTTAACAATGCTATTGTATCCTCAATTTAAAACAACTATGCTAATATGAAAATCTAGGGGATTTTGTTATTTTTAATGCATAGTTTATTTTCTACCAACTTATAAGTAAAGAGATATAAGTATTTATGTAAGTGTCATGTGCAGGAGTCATGTGCAGGAGATTTTGTCTGTTTTTCATGGAATGGCCCTAAAGTGAGGCAGCGTATGGCGCTAATGTGAGACAAGTGTATAGAGCTAATGGGAGACAGTGTACGGGGCTAATATGAGCATAATATGAGAAATTACTTGGGCCTGTGACAATACTATTCTATACAGGCATGAAAGAATTCCTCCTAAAGGAGGAATTCCACCTTTTTTAACACAATTTTCGTCATTCTCTGGATTAATGCAAAAATGCAAAGAAAATATTGGAAGCATATAAGGTGGGAGAGGGGGATCTCAAAAATTTAATAATCAGACATCTACTCAACAGACGTTTTCTCAAATGCTTGGAGTTTTTTTTCTGAATTGCTGTACAAAAGAGCTGTTAAATTAAAGGGAAGCTTATATTATAAGCATATGAAAGTCATGTAAATAAAGTTTAAAGTATCTTTCAAAGTGAAAATTTTTCTAGACCTTAAGGAAGTTCTTTTAAGGTTATTTTTGGAATAGAATATTTTGTCCTATTTATGCAACACTTTTGATTTGTTTAAATTCGTTTTTAATATTTTCTAACCAGAAGAGGGCCAACCTTATTAATCACAGATTTTGATTATTTTAATATATGTTGTTTTTTAATATATATATATTTAATTATATACATATATTAAAAAATTATATATATTAGTTAATTATATGTTATATATATATTAGTTAATTATATATATATAATTTTTAATATATAATTTTAATATATGTTTAATATACCCCTTAGTGTCAGGTTCAACGGATTTTATCCAACGCTCCTTAGTTCTTGAGAAACCGAGGGGTCTAATAATAGTACACAACTTAAATACTTACATTGCGACCGCAGTGACATGTTGGTCGTAGCTCAGTTGGTACGGCGTTCCCTGGCTGATCTGCGGGTCCGGGTTCGTACCCGACCGCGCTATATTTGTCTTTCTCATTTTTTGTTTTATAAATGTACTTGTAATTATAATTTAATAATATCAATTACAAATTTTAATATCATACATTAATTATAATGTTAACAAACTTAAATTTATCAATTTTTATTTTTAAACTATTATTTCTCATCCTTTAAAGAGGTTTAAAAAGAAATTGGATCTATTATTGAATGATAAAAATTTCAAAATCGTGACAGAATCTGTTGTGGTGCCATCTAGTTATGATAAAATAAAAGAATATTCAAATAAAATAAAAATAAAAGCAGAAAAAAGATAAAGGTGAAAGCAAAATAATTGAAAGCGCAAGCATGCGTATTACAAATATAAAAATCTTTAATATGCAAAAAAATCGGTTGTAATTTAATTCTGATGCTAATTTTTAATATAATTATGCTTGTTACTTTAAAAACAGAATAATAGTATTATCGCATTGACTTTCTTTGTTAAAGCAATGCGTAAATGATGTTTCTTTAAAATCACGAATTGACACAATTGCTTAATATCATTGCACTGATAAAGAATATATGAAATACATTTTAAAAGTTATTTTTAAAAAATTAATAGTTTTATGGTGTTTTATACAACTATTTAGTTAAAAATAAAAAATTAAATAGGTTAAAATTATAATTGATATACAATATTATAAATTTTAATTGATAATGAGATTATTAATTATACTTACAAGTATATTTATAAAACAAAAAATGAGAAAAACAAACGTAGCGCATTCAGGTATCGAACCCGGGCCCGCGGTCCAGCCGATAAATTCCATACCAACTAAGCTACGACCAACCTATCATAGCGGTTGCAAAGTAAGTATTTAAGTTGTGTACTATTATTAGACCACCCTGTTTCTCAAAAACTAAGGTGCGTTGGATAAAATCCATTGTACCTGACACTAAGGGGTTTCAACCCTACAACATATATTAAAATAATCAAAATCTGTGATTAACAAGGTTGGCCCTCTCCTTGTAAGTTACGAAAATAAAATAAAAACCGTACATACAGTTATATTTCATTTTATTCTATAAATAACTGTTAAAATGTGTCTAAATTATAAAAGTTAGCGCTATTTTATTGATGGAAAAAAATTTCCACCTTTTTTCCTATTTCCCGCTTCCATACCTGTCTATAATATAACTTGAAAAATCCACCACAAATAAAAACAAAGTATTAATCTTTAATTGCCTTTTTTGTTTTAATAGGTCATATTATATTTTATTCCCCAAGTTTAATGACATATTTGTTACTAATTCTTAATTGATTGGTGAAATGCTACACAGTTGATTTAACCGCTTAGTTTTGCACAAGAACGTGATATGGCCGAACAGATTATCCAAGCAGACACGTAATCAAATTTTCTTTCGTATCATTTTTATTTTACGATAATTATAAAATTACTTATTATAAAATAAAATATTAGTAAAATTTCTTTTACAAAATCTATAAGACTAACGAAACTCTGTCTAAAATAATCCTGCTTTTCCCTGAAATTACATTCGAAACGAGGAAAGTTACTTTTTCTGGCTACTTAATAATGTATAGTCGTGAAAACAAAAAAGTAAATACTCACTACTAACTCTGCAACGAATTATCGTAGAAGAAAGTTACTGGTACCTGACGATTGGAAATAAAGTTTACTTTTAAATTATGTATATAAAATTAGCAATACCCAATTTCGACACCATAAGTATATTTCACATCCTTCAATTAGCCTAAATACAAATTTTCATGAAATTCATGAGATTAGTTTAAAAGAAATTAATTATTTTAAAATGAGCCTATTTTAGGGGCTGTATCCAAATTAAGTGTGGTACTCGATTGTTTAAATGCTACAAAATGGCTAAGTCACTTCTATTAATGTATTATTTCTTTCCAATGTAACAATTTCACTCACTTAATATGTTTCGACTATTGCCAAGTGCAAACGTTTCAATAAAGTGAGTAAAATATATATATATATATATATATATATATATATATATATATATATATATTTTTTCAAATTATGCTTTTCTGCACATCATAGACGACCTCTTAAACCACCATCTTGACGTTTTTAAAGCTTAACCCTTAACCGGAAACGTATGTCTGTGAGACGTTTGCGTCTACAAATCTGTCCTTAATATTTACTCTCTCCAACATTCCAGACTTATTTTTTATGCTGTTATATTAAAAAGTTGGGCCTGTTAATGCATTACTATTAAAGATTAAATGTTTAAGTTCATTATTTGGTAAATTATTAAGTGTTCTGTTTCTGCACTTGATTTTCACGTTTCCGGTTAAGGGATAATTTGAAAACTACTTGGAAGAACAATTTGAAATTTTGTATTTTCATAAAGCAGACATAATAAATATAAATTCATCAAAAGATTGCAAGTTGCAATTAATAATTTTTTCGAATATTAATTTCATAATTCATATTATAAAAATTACAAATTCAATGTATTTATGGTTGGGATTTTTAGCATATAACCACACAGCAAACTGGCACATTAGGATTATAATATCAGGAAATATTAATAAAATATGAAAATGTAATTTAACATTAGAAGCTCTAAATTTTGAATGTTTATAATTCACAAACTTATCATCCAGATGATTTGAAATTTCGTGGCATAGTTTGAACCGGTGATTTATAATATAGTGTTAAAATTGGGTGTTGCCATTGAAAAAACAAAGTTTGAACTGGATTAAATGACCCCCTAAGCAAAATTTTATATACACCATTTAAAAGTAGTCTTTATTTCCAATCGTTTGCTACCAGTAACTTTCTTCTACTAAAATTTGTTATAGTGTTAATAGAAGGTGTTTACTTTTTTTTCCTCCACGATTGTACATTGAATTAACTGTCAAGTACACTAGAGAGTAGACTGTATTTTTATTTTTTATTTTCCAATAACGTGTGTTATACCATTGTAAATTTGCCTCTAAATCCTCATAAAAATATAGTTTACTTGTAGATTTTTAGTTATTTTAAACTTAAATTACTTTAGTAAATTAGCGAAGGCGTTTATTGTGTTCTCGTGAGTATTCGCAGTAGATGCTTGATAGATTTTCCGTAATTCAATCAAAAATGAAAGATAAAAAAAAAAAAAAAAAAAAAAAATGTAATGCTGCAGCTGAAACATTAGAACCGCATCAAGATTGATAAAGTTTTCTCATTTCTTTAGTGTTTACAACTACTTGAAAATAATGGTGGCCCACTTGAGCACAGCCGTCTCATATTAATCCCGTTCGGTGTGGCTAATATGAAACAGGGTTTTATTATTAATTTTTTACCTTTTTTATGACAAAGCTGATATTTTTAAAATTTATAATCAGATAAAGAATAAGAAAAATATAAATTACAGTATTTTTTATTTACTCCTAGAGTTAATACATCAAAAAGTAACTGTAGAAGTGTCGAATTTCGTCTCATATTAACCCCGAATTAACATATTTAACTTCTTTTTTTCTGTGTACTCTTCTTAAAGGGTGTCTCCTTTTTTTTATATAGTTGTAAAAATATTTCTAAAAATATACTTGATTTTATAGATTTTGACGCTTGAAATAAAATTAAGTATATATATTTTAGAAATATTTTGTCGACTGTAAAGGAAAGAGACATTTTTAAGGAAGAGTACACTAAAAAACTTTTTCACACACGCATAAAAAAAAGACTTCAATACGCTAGTTACTTGATTTTATATTAAATTAATAAAATGCTTTAGAATTCTCAGTTCTGTTGTGCATCGACTCCTTTTGCAGCGACGGGCACTTCGCAAGCAGCTAAAATACAACAGAATGAGGAAAAATATTGATTTTATTGGTTTCTGTTAAATAATAATAAAAAAAAGTACTGAACTAATTTTGATGAAATTTAATTGGGATCAATTCGAGAGTATCTTCTTAAAAAAAAAAAAAAAAACACGAATTGGTCTCGAAGTTTCGGAGTAATTGGTGGAAAAAAAATACATCCGTGTCAAATCAATAACGTCCTCCTTTTTTAAAGCCGGTTAAAAAAGAAGTTTAAAATATTAATTTCCTAAGCAGATATTTTAAAAATACAAATTCCACGCCCATAGGCTTAACTTTAGCCAGGGGAATTCGAGATTTTACTGACTAACACCGTTAAAAATCTATCGAACATATAATTTGTCATTTTTGTCATCAGTGTAAAGTTGTGATTTTTGTCGCAGTACTGCATAAATACTATTATGTCTCTTCGTGTGTGTTACATTAAAAATATCAAAATATAATTTTTTTGTGTTAGACTGCAAAATGGTTGTTTATAAGTTATTGCACAATTTTTGTGCTACCGAAGCGATCTTTGGTAATAGAAGTAATCAAGGTTTCTTCCCTTAACCCTTCACTGCGCGACTTTTTCTATTTTTATGAAAAAAATTATTTGAAATCTATATATCGGCCTAATAATGGGAAAAATAGTAAAAAAAATTAAGTTTCAAATTTTCAGCTCAAATTTGATATTTTATGGCGTGTACCCTATGTACACAATTACGGTTTTAAAATATTGTATTGCTATGTTTTACAACTAAATGAGCTTAAATTAATTAATTTTATCTGCTTAACACTATGCAACTTTTTTTATATTAATATTTTTAAGTATTCACTAAAAATAATAAAATTTAATTTTACCTTAATAGCTTGATCGATTTTTTTTTTTTTTTTTTTTTTTTTTGCTTTTTTTTTTGCTTTTGAAGAACAAAATTCTATTTTTTTGTCAAATGCCTCCATCTAACATGGACAAAATAAGTGTTTTTCCATTCTTTGGACTGTTCTTGATCAGGGATAGGGATCCTATTGGCCAAATTCATGACACATAATAAGAATTACAGTGTTTTTAGGTATGTGCCAGATGTGGCACGTCGTGCATTGAAGGGTTAAAAGTGTGCATCGTTTTTATATACACTTATTTTTTCCCCTTCTACAAGCTAATGTTGCGTCTATTTGCAATCATTTACTAATAAAATAATATGGATCTTTCGCTTCTTGTTTGACGTGCATTTTGTCCAGAAACATAATTAAGGAGTTAAAAGAAAATTTAAAAACATCTAAAAACAAATTAAAATTCGTTGTTAGAAACTCAGTCTGAGCATAAAAAGAAAAAAATCAATATTAGTAAATACCTTACTATTTTATTAAACACTTGATCACATTCAGGCCGCATTTTTACAGGTTTATAAAACGTATAAAACATCTTACATCGGATTGGTTAGATATATTTTTGCATTTCATAGCTTTATAAAACAGCATATTTGATGGGGTTTTATATAAATCTATGAAATATCCTGTACTAATAATTATTAGGTGTTTGAGTACTTTGCCTTTCACTTTTTTTTTTTTTTTTTTTTTTTTTTTAATCCGTCTAATGAAGTTATAATCTTATTAACTAATCACAACAGCATAAGAGCCTGCGCTAGTACCGTGGATACTCGTTAGTTAATGTTAAGACTCCTGTCCTTACCGGCGAAGGCACTCACGATCTAATGTAATCCTATGGGGAGGGATTTTTCTAATATCTCGTTTGCATTTCGACATTTTTAAATTTTTTTTTTTTTTTTTTTTTTTTTCATTGGATAGCCTAGATTCGTCTCTATATCGCATCTTTTTTACTTTTTCGATTTTGGTTGCAGATATTTTTTAGAATGACTCTTTCCTTTTCAGAACCGGTTTTGAAAGTGAAAGTAACTTTATAAAAAATATCTGCGACCAAAATCGAAAAAGAAAAAAAAGTGCGATGTAGAGACGGACATCCAATGCACAAAAACATTATTTAAAAATGTCGAAATGCAAACGAGATATTAGATAAATCTCTCCCCATAGGATTAACATTAACTCGTGAATGTCTTCGCCGGCAGGGAACGTTCTTTTCGAGATTCTCGTTCACATTTCAAGATTTTGATTTATTAATTTATTTATTATTTTTATTTTTTTTTATGCATAGTATATCTTAGTTAGATTCTTACCGGATAATTTTTCGACTTTAGTTTCAGTTTTTTTTCTTTTTTTTCCTTGAAAACATTTTCACTTTCAGAACTGGTTCCGAAAGTATGCCCAGATTAAAGGGGAAAAAAAAACAGCTAAAATTGAAAAAGTAAGAAAGTACTTGTCTAGACATCGACTTCAAACATTCCTTGCTAAAATAAATAAATAAATTTTAAAAAATGACATTTAAACAAAAAATAAATAAAAATAAGAACGGCTAATCAGTGTATACAATATATTAAAAAATCTGCAATTAAAATAACATACTACTCACAGTAATACAATACAAATATATTCAAAATAAATACAAATATAATATAGAATATATTTGTATTTTATTACTCTGTTGTTACTGTGTGTACTGTATGTTATTTCAATTGAAGATTTTTTAATATATTGTATACACTGATTAGCCGTTCTTATTTTTATTTATTGTTGCACAGTGTAATGAATCCTTTTAGTAATAACATTTAAACATATTGACATGCGAATAAGAACTTTCAAAAGAGCGATGCCATTGGTTTAACATTAGCTTATGTGAGTACCTTCGCGTTACTAGCGTAGGCTTTTAAACAAACATTACAAATCAACAATGAAATTCCAAACATTTAACTTACCTGTTTTAATTACTGAACCTGAAATTAGAGTCCAAGATACCGCACTTGCAACTATTAAAAGCATATTTTGATAAGCGTCCGGTGTCAGAACTTGTCTTATAAAAAAGGCGGAAACAGTACGGGAAGAAGCATATCCTCTAAATGCAGTTTTCCAAAGAAGAAAGCAAAGGAGAGAATAACGATGACGTTCAGATACGAAGAAATATCACCACATGTCAAGAAGTCGAATCATATAAACTGAATATTGTTCATTTCTACATATACATATCAAGCACAGAATATAAAAAAACAGTGTTTGTTTTTTATTAAGCATATTGCAACGGAAGTTTTATAATGATTCATTTTAATAGTTATCCAGCACCAGATTTTTTAAGGTGGTTCTCGAAAAAATATTTTCCCCCGCTCAACAACACGGGACTTTCTGACACATTTCCTGATGCATTTTTAAACGTAAAAGCATGACACTTGCATGTATGATTAGTAAAGTCATTTGTAATCGAACAGTTTGTCCCTCTTACTGTTAATGTAATCATATCCTGAGTTACACGCGATTCTTGTCTCATGACAACATTTTTTTTCTCTCCCGCGCTGTCGCGTCCGGAAGCTCGGCACAAAACGCCAAATTTGACAGCATTTTCTAAAAGAATTTCTACCTTTGGTGAAAATTGGTTAAACTGTTTGGTTACATAGTTTCCGATTAAAAGCGTCTGTACATTTCATACGTTTATGAGCAAATTAGAATTGGAAAATGTGTGAAAATGTAGTCCGTTTAGGATTGAGAGCCGTTACAACGACTTTTTTTTTCAATATCGGCAAACTTTTAAAATTTCTAACAATTCCATTCCGTGTGATTAGTCTCTCTAAACAGGTCAAGTATTTACCGAGTACAGTCTAGAAAGTACACTCTGGAAAGAGAGAGCACGCGTTGCTAGTCGCTGAAAAAGACACTGATAATGCTGAAAAAGTGCGCTAATTCAGTAGGAAAAGGCTTTATCTCAAGAGAAAATATATTACAGTGTGACATCGAAAATCCAGCATTTAGCAATCCGCAACTTAAAAAATCCGGCATCAAAGTCCCTCCTTTTTTTTTTTTTTTTTTTTTTTTTTTTACTTTTCCAACTTACAGGAGAAAAAAAAAGGTCCGTTTGGAATTGAGAACTGGTTTAACTGTTTTTATTTTTATTTTTTATGTCAGCAAAGTTTTAAAATTTTTAACAATTTCATTCCGTGTTATTAGTCCCTTTAAACAGGTCAGTATTTACCAAACGTACACTCTAGAAAGAAAAAGGACGCTTTGCTAGTCACTAAGTAAGACACTGATGATGCTGGAAAAGGGCGCTAATTCAGTAGGAAAAAACTTTATTTAAAGAGAAAATATATCACAATGTGACCTCGAAAATTCGGCATCAAAGTCACCTACTCCCCCTTTTTTTTTTACATTTCATTTACAACTTACTTGAGAAGATAAAATGTGAATTTGGAATTGAGAACCGTTTCAACAAAGTTTTTTTTTTTTTTTTTTTTTTTTTTTTTTCAATGTCGGCACATTTTTAAAAATTTTAACAGTTCTATTACGTGTGATTAGTTTCTCTAAACAGGTCAAGTATTTACCGAACGTACACGCTAGAAAGAGAAAGTATACGTTTCTAGCCGCTAAAAAGACACTCCTGATGGTGAAAAAGGGCAGTAATTCAGTAGGAAAATACATGGTTTCAAGAGAAAATACATTACAGTGTGACCTCGAAAATCCGGCATTCGGTAATCCACAAATTTAAAAAATCTGACATCAAAGTCACCACCTCCCATGTCCGTTTGGAATTGAAACTCGTTTCAACGGCTTCTTTTTCTTTTTTTTTTTTTTTTTTTTCTTCTTTTAACAATTTCATTACGTGTGATTAGTCACTCTAAACAGGTCAAGTATTTACCGAAAACGTACACGCTAGAAAGAGAAAGGACGCTTTGCTAGTCATTGAGAAAGACACTGTTGATGTATGGCGCTAATACAATAGAAAAATGAATTATTTCAAGAGAAAATATATTATTCTGTTTAGTAATGGGGGGAAATATGTATGTGTGAATTTTAGGTATGATAAATAAATTAACACATTATTTTTTTTAATGATTTTATGAATTAGTATAAAACCACGTCAGAAATGACAGAATGTTGCGTTTTATTTTCACAAGACTTCATACAAACAAACAGCATGAAGATTTTATTATTGAAGTAGAAAAATATATTTTAAAAATGACAAATGACTTCAACAAATACAAATGATGTTTTTTTTTTTTTTTTTTTTTTTTACTCTGTTCGTTTCTCTGTAAATAAGATTATTATTAATTATTCGGAAAATGTTTTTAAAATTTGACAAATAATTAAGAAAATATCATGGAAAAATATTTTTCTGGAGAACCACTTCCATTTTATAGTCAATTTACTAAATTATTAGTTTCTATATGAATTTCTTTTCTTTTTCCAAGAATTACAAAAATTGAAACAACAAAGAATTAACGGTTTAAACATATAACACAACGTTTCATTAATTAATTATTAACTGAATGAGGAAAATACAATTATATAACAGTTATCAGAAGGAGGAAATGCGGCTGATAATGTATATTATATTTATAAACTTTAAATTTTCTTATATGCGGGAGAGAAAAATATGAAATTATAACAAAAAATTAACTTATTTGTATACCATGCTACAGTTTTGGATGCATGCTAAAATTTAGAGTATAGGAGGGAAGGGATGATATGTATATTTATATACATATAGAATCTCGTCACAACGAATATCACTTAAAAAAATTTTTCATTTAAAAGAATATTATTTGGATTTCTAAAAAATATCCTATTATCCAATTTCATTATAAAAATATTCACCTTAACGAATTTTTCAGTATAGCGAATTTAATCGGTGCACCCCACAGGTTCGTTGTAACGAGATTTTACTGTAAACCTTTTCAAAATAGAAGGGGGTCTCATCTATTGAATCAATTTTTATTACATTTCATTCACAGTATGGTACACCATAAGCCACTTAAGTTTTCATAATCAATAATCAAAAAAAAAAAAAAAAACTTTTCAAAAACTTACAATTTTTAAAAAGCTTATTACTAATAAAGAAATCGTACATTTTGAACCATGTTCCAAAAGTTTAACTCGATGCTTTATGTTAACATACAACACGGTATGACTTCAAATGAAGCCAAAAATAAGTGACTTCGAAAGTAAATGTCCAATAAGTAGAAGTAGAGAGAGAATAAATTTTAACATTATGGAAAATTCTTCACTATATTTTAAAGTGCATTATATTTTTTAAATTTTATAATATTTTTATTGCTCTTAATCATGGAATGGCAGAAAAATAAAAAATCCAATACAAGGGAAAGTTGTTAATTAATACTCCAGCCCACAGTGAAAATTACTATACACAATCTGCAATTGTAATAAAAATCAATTAATAACGCATATCTGCTTCAATGGTATCACGTTTATGTTTTAATTACTATTTTTGCAAATGGGAATAATTCATAGAATAAATAACGCTTTTGTAATAATATTTACATTATTTTTAGATTCTGGAAAACATTTTAGTTTTCCTCAAATATTTTGATACTTTTCATCATTTTTGAATAAATTAAATCGCATAAATTTACCTCAAAGTGCCATGTTAATAGGGTATATTCACAGCAACAATCACACTTTTGGCACAAGACTTATATTCTTTTGAGATTCTATAAAACGTTTCAGAATTTCTCTATATTTCGATACATTTCGTGAAATATTTAATAAATTAAATTACAAGTATCGGAAGGCTAACCCTTTAGGTAAAGAATTCATCTCTTGTTTGTTTGTAATATTCCATAATTAAGTTGCCAAATGTAATTAAAACTCCAAAAATAAGTAAATAAAGCACGAATTTATCAGATGTCACTTGACAGGGACTCTAGAAATCGTTGAGATTCTAGAAAATCATTTCAGAATTTCTTTACTATTTCGATACATTTCGCGAAATTTTTAATCAATTAAATTACAAGTATCAGAAGGCTAATCCGTTTGAACTTAAAATAGGTAAAGAATTCAGCACTTGTTCGTTTATGATATTCAATAACTAAGTTGCCAAATATAATTAAAACTTCATAAATAAATAAATAAGTAAATAAAGCTCGAATTTATCAGATGTAACCTGTCAGAGATTCTAGAAATCGTTTCAGAATTTCTCTACTATTTCGATGCATTTCGCGAAATTTTTAATCAGTTAATTACAAGTATTGGAAGGCTAACCAGTTTGAACTTAAAATAGGTAAAGAATTCAGCACTTGTTTGTTTGTAATATTTTATAACTAAGTCACTAAATGCAATAAAGACTTCATAATTAAATAAATAAGTAAATGAAGCACGAATTTATCAGGTGTAATCTAACAGAGATTCTAGAAATCATTTTAGAATTTCTCTACTATTTCGATGCATTTCATGAAATCTTTAATCAATTAAATTAGAAGTATCGGAAGACTAACCCGTTTGAACATAAAATATGTAAAGAATTCAGCGTTTATTTGTTTTTAAAATTCCATAACTAAGTTACTAAATGTAATTAAAATTTCATAAATAAGTAGGGGAGACTAGGGACGGTTGACCATACGGGAGGCTTGACCCACCCATCAATTTTCATATTTAAAAGAATGTCAGAGTTTTATCAATAGGTGTCAACCAAAGCTACTGGAATGCTCAAACAACAGTCTTCGTTTCATAGAGATAATCGAAACAGGTGTGGAAAAAATCAATTATGAGGCGTTTTCAGCCTAAAAGTTGTGTTTTTTATAAATATTTTGTAAGATTTTTTCAAATAAATTATATCATAGAAATTTAAGTAAGTAGGTTTAAAGTAATGCAGAAATATCGAGCTTTCATTCCAGCCATAAAGACTGTACACTAAGTTAGGTTTAACATAACAATGTGGTATTCTTTAGAAAAGGTCTATGTAGGGAGGCTTGACCCAGTCAATGTGAGGGAGGGTTGACCAGACGCTCAAGGCTTTGGAAATCTTTTTATTATACACTGTGCACAGTGAAAAGTTAAAGGTATATACATAAAAGAATGTAAATTTATTCTGTAAAGCTTCAGTAAAATAGTGTGATGGAAAAGAAAATGTTTAAAACTGACTAGGAAAATGTGAAAAATTGCTAGAAAATGAGAAAGTTTATAAGAACATTTTTCCTTTTACACTATGACGCAAAAGTTTAGACAATGACGTCATTCAGCTTTAAAATGTAGAATTATGACGTCAGAATTACAAAAACCTGTAAATATATTCGAAAACTGATTTAAAATGCTATGTACAAAAGACAGTCGTTTTATTTGCTATAATACTAATTTTTTTCATAAAAATTCAAATGTGCTTGTCGCAAAAGTTTAGACACTATTCTAAATTTCTTTGAATATTCGCTGGCATATGCAAATTTAGAATCGATGATGTCACAAATTTGGAGTACTTAAGTTCTGCAAACGATTGCGCTTCATAGTCGACATGCCGAGAGCTAAAGAAATTCAAGTGAATGAGGTTTCAAGGATTTGGCAGTTGAAAGGTGAAGGGAAGAGCGTTTCTGAAATTTCTGCTATTATTAATAGGTCAAAAAAATCTATTTATCGAGTTTTATCGAGTGGTTCCGAATATAAAGCAAAATGTCGGTCTGGGAGGCCACGTGTGACAAATGTACGAGAGGATCGCCTGATACAAAGACTAGCGAGTACTCAACAAATGAGCTTACGTGGAGTTCAAAGCTCATCGGGACTCTCTGTATCAAAGGATACGGTTCGTAGACGAATTTTGGAAAAAGGAACAATCGTTTATAGCAAAATGCAGAAGAAACCAGCTCTGAAACCATATCATAAGTTACAAAGACTTATGTGGGCTCGAAAGCATATGTCATATGGAGAGAAATGGCAGTCAGTCATATTTAGCGATGAAAAAAGGTGGAATCTGGATGATCCAGATGGTTGTTTATCGTATTGGCATGACTTGCGGAAGGAACCTCGACGTTTTTTTAGTCGCAGACAAGGAGGGGGCTCGGTGATGGTTTGGGCAGCCTTTTGTTATAATGGACAAGTATCTCTGACCTTCACCAGTGGTCGTCAAACTTCACAGCATTATACACAGACATTAGAAGAAAACCTACTGCCATTTGCTGAGCTTCTAGGGGGTCCTCAGTGGGAATTTCAGCAAGACAATGCTTCAATTCACACTGCAAAACATTCAAAATCTTGGTTTAATTCCCATAATATAAGAGTTCTCGACTGGCCAGCATGTAGCCCAGATCTTAACCCTATAGAAAACCTTTGGAGCATCATGTGTCGCAAAGTTTATAGCAACGCTAGACAATACTCGTCTGAAAAGGAACTTAAGACATCTATTGAGAATGCATGGTACGATATCGATCCACAAACTATGCAAGATTTAGTTTCTTCCATGCAATCTCGTGTATATGACGTAATACATAAGCATGGATGCGCAACCAGGTTTTAAAAATTGTTTATTTCGATTTTATTTAATTTGTGTCTAAACTTTTGAGACAGCAGTTTATTTTTGTTACCATTTAATTTATTGCAATATGCACAATTCCACTTTTCTTTGTTATAAATATTGTTTATATGTACAGCACATTAATTTCAAGCAGTGATTTGAAAATTGAATAAATATTTTTCAAAGTATGTAAGAATTTCTTCATTGTCTAAACTTTTGCGTCATAGTGTAAATATTGCTTACAATAGGTAAATAGAAACAGTGGGAAAGACTACAAAGGACTAGAAAGGATGAAAGCAGCAGTCTTAACCCTTTGAGGGGCAGTGGTATGTTTATAAAACCACTTAATTTTAATTCCGAAACATCACAATGGCACCAGAATTTTGCTAAAATCTTTTCCATTTAATACGTATGCGAAATATAGCCTTTTTCTTATTTCCAAATAAATTTGTTCGTAAATTCCGGTGCCAGTCATTTATTTTAACATTTTAGTACTGAAAGTTCTTTGGTCCTTAAAGGTTTAAATCATGCCAATGATAAGTTAAATCCTCATGCGGTTGCAAAAGAGCATAGCATCGATCGAAAAACTTTAGGAAAGTAAGTAGAAAAATTTCACCAGGGTGAATACAGTAAGATGAAGCCAAACTATCTGACAACTATATTTGTCAGATCGAGTGACACAAAAAATGGAACAAGGGGATCAAAAAAGCGGGACAGTGGCTTAAATCCGGACATAATAATATGAAACACTGTGAAAACGGAACCTGTCTCTAACAGAATATTGGCTTATATGTTAAAATTTCATTTTCCTCCTGTACAATTATACCTGCTCAGACAAAATCCTGTTTAGAACAAAAATTTTCTCCTCTGACTTGCGATTACGTCTTAACAGGTTTGATTAAGCCCCATATTTAAAAAATTATTTTCTTATAATAGTTAAAGCATGTGGAATAAAGTTATTTTGCTTTTCTAAAACTTATTTTATTTCTCTTCACAAATAGTACAACATAAAACAAAGTGGGTCAAGCCTCCTATATAGTGGGGAGCCTTGAGCCATTATTTTTTCATGATTAAAATCAACCATTTTTCAAATTTCTTATATGTTACACTTTTGTAGCAATTTTATTTTGATAACTGATTCTGTAACGAATAAAATGGTATATAAAAATTTATTCTACGTTCAATATTTAAAAAATGAAAAATCATTTTGTAAAAAGTGGGTCAACCCTCCCTAGTCTCCCCTAAATGAAGCACGAATTTATTAGATGTTATCTAACTACGCACTTAAATGTTGAAATAATCAAAATTACAAAGCTTGTTATAAATAGTGAAATGGTTCCCTATTGACCGTTGACATGCGGCTAATACGAAAATATCAAAAATGATTTTTAGTGTCGTTGGTATATAGAGGGAGAGGGTGCACATCACAGCACCTTCTTCATATTTTAGCTCTGTACCTCAATCCGTAACTTGGGGAGGGGGCGTCCGCAAGGTCAAAATTCTAAAAAAAAAGTTTGTTTTGTTTTGTTAATAGAATACTGCAAAGTTAAGTAAATTAATTAAATCAAACTGCTTATTTCGTCGATGATTAAATCAGCAGATATAACAATTTTGTATTGTACCGTCAATTTTGCCCTGACCGCAACTGAAACTTTAAATCCATTTATCTCAGAATGGATTTTTTTTTTTTTTTTTCTTTTTCATAATTTGTCATTTTTAGCAGTCTATATATATGTAAATTTTGTATGTTCTGTTGTTAATAAGTTGTCTTTAGGATTGATATTTAATGTCATGTAAAAATCTTGAAAATATTTTTCTCAACGTAAAAATAACTCTAAAAAATCTTTCATTTATTATTTTTTATTATTATTTATTTATTTCTTATTTTATTTTATTTTATTTTTTTACTTTTGAATTCATTAAAAATTTCGTAAGTAATATTTTTACAAATCCTGAAGACAAAATAACAAGAAACCTTTTCGCACACAACAGTGAAAAATGTAATGACATATCGAGCAAACAGTTCATGAGTTATATTCAAAAATAAATAAGTTTAAAATTTAAAATGTTTTAAAAACAAAATTTCAAAGTTTTCAAAAACTTTTTATCTGAAAAGTAATCTTCATAGAAATATATACATTTTAGTAAAAAAATCATTAAATGTTCTTATAAATAAAAATAAATAAAATTTTGACACCCCCCCCCTTCCCCCACACGCACACCCCGCTTCCCAGACCCCATTGAGCATCTAGAATATTTTTGTAATTAAAAAACATTCGATTTTTCCCGATCCGATTCCTTCAAACCGCATTTTTTTAATCATCATTTATTCTTATTGATTTTTAAATCTGTTTTGAACTTTTGATGCACCCGGTATATTGATAGTCAGACAAAGAAGGTTCAATAAACAGGTAATAATCTCAGACACACATGATTCTACATTCAAAAAGATAAATGTGGTAAATACAAAATTTGTCTTTAAATTAATGAATCAGAATAATTAGGTAGGTGAATTATTGAATCTTTTTAACCAAAAACGCTCGTAAAAGTCATATTATTTAAGCTATTTGCATTTATTATCAACATAAGACGCAACAAAAATAGCTTAATAATTTCTCTTTGTATGTGTTCTTAATTTATTTTAATTATATATATTTTTTTTATATAAATTAAAAACACATGCAAAACATACACATAGTAAAGATTTCCGTTAACTTGCCATGAAGTATAAATATATATATGGGTGAATATCACGAAATGTGAAATTTTGAAAACAAATTTTTTTGCTTCTGATTCTTTTAAAAATGTTTTTTGAACAGCTAATTAAAGGAATTTACATGTGAAATTGTTAAAGTTTGAAGGGCTTAAGTTTATGTATTTATATTTTTATGTAATTATAATTATATGTCATTTTCTTGGCATGTGTATGCCAAGATAATGACAATTTCATTCCAAAATATTTTTTACATTCTTAGTTTTTTTTTTTCTTAGATCTAACATTTTAATTTCGTTTAAAGGAACATGTTTCCTCTGTAGTACTTCAAATTCAGTGTAATGTTCAGTTTTATTTGTAAATTATTGAAGCCAGGAAAATGACATAATAAAAGTTTACCCAATTTTTACAAAGCATTTAAACACATTATTTTCAAAGAAATATCCTAAAAGATCTTGCTGGTAGCAATGATTTTACTACTTTTGACTTGAACTATGTCAGGAACATTAAGAATTACTCTGCAGCGCCATCTTTATACCTCATAAGAACTAAAATGAGCAGGCTAGGAAAATGATATTCATTTTCCGTGACAACCATATTTTAATTACGGAAAATTATTTGTAAAATACAGAATTTGTTACCTTCCTCATATATGTGTTATATAAGGTATAATTAATAATTAGAAATTTAAAAAAAAACTAGAAAAATATATTTGTACAGTATAGCAGAAGTATATTAAATTGAAAATGAAGAATATCCATGATACTTCAGGGACGTGGCTGGTGCCTCGATCATCGTGCCACAAACAAACAGCCTACACGTTTGCAGGCGGCTGATCAGAGAAGGGATAGAGATAATCATGCGCCACAAATTCTTCATTTTAACATCGACATATAAGAATTTGGCGAGAGAAAGTAAAATATTAGACATCCGTTAGATAGTAACATGTGGATTATTTTTAACCCTTAAATGTCGGGTGTTGCTTTTCGGCAACATACCCAAATTAGGGTCTAAAATATTATTACAATAATATTGAAGCTATAATGCCTAATGTTGCCAATAAAATACATTCTGAAAATATTATTAAATCGATTTTTAACATGTACATGGCAGCACTTGAGCTGTTTAAGATTAAAGATATATTTCTTTTTTCAATGGTTGCTACATGTTCTTTTTGTTTTGTTTAGAAACTTGCGAAATACCCTATTTTGTTCTGCAGTGAGCAAGTAAAATTTATTTCTTATTATAGTTCCCAAAATCCTTGTGTATTTAACATTATAGAATTTTATCAAGAAAAATTATTTTTTCAATTAAAGACCAGTATTGCCGATTAGTAACAAACAGTTTTTTAGCCGTAAACCATACTTAAAGCAAAATATGATTTTTTAAAGTATTTTTCCCATGATTTATTTAAAAAAAATGAAAGCCGAAAAACATTATTGCAATGATGTTTGAAAAATTAGGCATTTAAGGGTTAATTTATAGATAAACTTGAAAGTTATCCAGGCTAAATGCCAGCTAAGCAACACGTTACGCAGGAATTTTTACAACTCTGTGAGAAGGCAATAGACCATAAAATTAATTAGGAAAAGCTACTATTTTGTCTTAACATGACCTGGAAGGAATAAAACATACAAAGAATAAAGTTATAATGTACTCTGAAAGAGAAAATATATCTGTTATGAAAATGCATTTGCTTTCGTGTGCAAGCTAAAGAATTAGAATTTGTGCGGGAGGGTTTTGAATAAGGATCGACCGAAACCCAATTGCGGTAATCTGCCTATTTTCGACCGAAAACGAAAATGTCCAAAAATTTTTTTTAAGTAATTAATACATGCATAAATATACGTAATTATTAATTAATTATTACGTGTGGCCCAAGTTGGCTCTCTGAGCCTCGGACCAAAACTTTTAATTTTCATATCTAATAAAATGGAATTAATTCATCAAAGACACAGACTGATTTTCAAATTATACGAATTTCATCTAATTTTATACCTAAAAATGTTTTAGGTATACATACCTCGATTTAACTTTTATAATCATTTTTGTAAATGAACATCCAGAGTTTCCCTCAGGTTTAAAAAAGGGCAGGGTGCTGTTTGTGGCAGAAAAGGGCACTTTTAGATTCCGAAGGGCATGTTTTGGATTCTTAAGGGCATTTCTTGAAATTTTTAAAGGCATTCTTTTGATTTTTAAAACTACTTTTTAATATTTAATAGACAAAAAACTATTTTAAAGACAGCAATGGGTCAGTTTTTACTATACAAGTAAATTTTTTAATAAAAAAAGGAGTAAAGGCACTTTTTTCAGGTGGGGGCAACAAGGGAGCTAATTTTTTAAATGAGAGGCAAGAGGGGTGCTATTTTGTAAATCTAAGGGCAGGCAGGGTGCAGCACCCTCCTGAAACTGTCTGGGGGAAACTCTGAACATCTGTTATACCAGAACTTTCTCAAAGAGTATTCGAAACACTTCAGCGATTTCAAACTAAAAATTTTCTGTTACTGTTAAGTCTGCAGCTTTTAAGGGGCTACTTCAGTCACCTGGAAAGACTCGCTCGCTAATGCTAATCCCATGGAATTTTTTTTAAAGATATCTCGTTTGCATTTTAATGTTTTTAAATGATTCCTTTTGTATTGGATAGCTGATATTGATCTCAGCATCTGCCCTTTTTTACTTTTTCGATTTTGTTTGCAGATTTTTTTTCAAGAGGATGCTTTCACTTGCCAAACCAGTTCCGAAAATGAAAGTGTCCTAATTAAAAATATCTGTAAACAAAATCAAAAAAGTAAAAAACGGACTTTACACAGATCGATCACAGCCAGCCCATGCAAAAAGAATTGTTTAAAAATGGTGAAATGAAAATGAGATATCTTTCAAAATTTCTTCCATAGGATTAGCATTAGCGAGCGAGTCTTTCCAGGTGACTGAAGTAGCCTCTTAACGAGCATTTGAAAAGCGTCGTCAAAGTTTAGTCTTATATGCATTGCTTGCTTTATAATTTGCACTTACGTCTTGAGTCAGTCATGACTGATAATTATAAATGCAGTGAAGTTTATAGCAATAAATAAAAAGTGTCTCATTTGAGCCTATGCAGCTCAAATTAATGAGTAACGTTGAAAATTTCCGAAGGAGGAAACGAGATTTTTGGAATACAGATATTTTCGTCCGATCGAATTTTCGACAGCATTATAGATTTTTTTTTTTTTTTCGAAAACGAAACCGAATTTTCGGTTGATTTCTAGTTTTCAATGCTAGAAAGCACAAATTACTTCTATCATTTATTTAGAATAGGAAGGCATAGAGCAGGAATAAATTTTAATGTCATTTAATCTATGGCTAGGGATAGAAAGGGATATTTAATAAAATAAAAAGGAAATAATTTAAAACTATATATGATTCACATCACGCCACATATATCTTGTCACATGCAAAGATAAGTCCCGAGAAAAACCCTAACAAAACATTGCAGAAAAAGAGAAAAGGAAATCAATTTAAAATGCTCAATGTGTGAGGCCATAGTTTTTGACAGATGTAATTCCATTCAAATAAATAGTTGCTGTAAATTCGAAAGGATTGCTTAAGAATCAAACAATGAGTCTTCTTTTAACCGAACGTGCTTGTAAATCTATTTAACATTCTAAAGATTGTTGCCATTTGCATTGATTATGAACATAAACAGTAGATATGATAAAAGTATCTTCATAATTTCACTTAATAAGTGTTCTAACCACTTCTATTTAGAAATAAAGACCACACATCTCGCGTTACAAGCAGAGAGATATAATGATCTTCGAGGAAGAGTTTTTGTCCCACCCATTGCCTACTTTGCAGTAAGCAGAAATATTCATTATGCAAGGTTAGTACAAAGTTTACTTTAGGAATAAAGCTTGATAAATAAAAAATATATGCGCATTTATAATAAACGTTCAGTTTGAGCTTCATAAGCATTTAACAGTCACTTTAGTAAATTATTACTGCTAACGTCAGTTTTGCAATAGCAATTTGCAGGAAGCAATTTACAAAGCACGTTTTCCCAGGGAATACTCATTTTTCTTCTTCATTTCGTTTAAATAAGCAGTGTTATTCAACTACTACTACTGCAAAACATCCGTTGCTAACAATCTGCAACAAAAATTACAAATGTAATATTTTGTGATTCTTTAATCCCGCTTTCATTAGATATAAATTCTCTCAAATAGATAAGGTTTTAATTGTCTAATTATACAATGTCTGATAAATGTCGGCAAAAACAAGAAAAAAAAAAGATGAAGAATGCTTTGTATTGTTATACGATGTGTAATTATAAAAAAAGTCATATACATTTTTTTAATACAAAACAATAATAAGCAAGGCAGCAACAACAGTTCGTTGACTATTTTGCAACAACAAGAAAGATGCTATCATGCAATATGTTAAATTCATTTTGTTTTCTTTTTTAAAAAATTAACAAAATTTAAATCTAGAACTACAATATTGTACTTCATTGGAAAAAAGTATCTATAGTAAATATATTAAATAAAATTAATATAAAAGTTTAAATGTAAAAGTCTGAATTTTATCTTTTTTAAAAGTAAATTATTATTATTATTATTAATATTAATTTGAAAACGCATTTTACGTTTTAACCACTTCAACGTTTTCTCCGAGATAACTCGAGGGTAAAAGCACTGTTTTCCTATACGCCGGTGAAGTGGTTAAATACTTTTTAAATTTTTAAACGAATTCGAAAACAACTTTTCCTTTTTTATTTTTAACTAACTTCATTTGTTTTCTTTTTAAATAAATGAAAGATATATAAATACATATGCATTATATTTTATTAGAAAAATTAATTGAATAAAATTAATTCATCTTTATAAACTTGTTATTTTATAGTTTCAATTTTAACTACAAATGATGATTTGGAATGATAGGTTAAGGCTGAAGGGGCAACTTTATGACACTAGTTTTGATTCATTTTTGTTCAATAACGTGTAAAATTGGTAGGTGTTGTTAAATCATAAACTTTGTAATCGAAAGACGTTTTCTATTTTTTGGTAAAAGTAAAATATCTTTCAAAAAATACCGCCAAAGTTGGCGTTTTGAACCGAATTTCCGGACGAAAGGCGAGAAACTTGCCAAGGAAAGGAGAAAAACCGGTTTTCACGTGACCCAAAATCCCTTATCCCTTTAAGACCCAACCCGCACGATCGTGCGGGTTAGACGTGTTGACAGTTATTACGAAATGTAATCTCCAAACCAAGGACATTAAATTAATCAAACTCAGTAAATTGCTTTTCATCTGTCAAACGTGATTTATAAAAGCAATTATGAAAAGTGGTTGTTATTCGAAACAAGCCAGTGATTGTGCAATTCTAAATAAACACACATTATAAACATTTCATCATATATCCAAGATATTAAAGACATTTGAACATTAATAAACTGTTTTAAATTACTATAAATATTAATATAAATAATGTAACATTAAGATAAATGGCACTAATTTCCTGTTTTTCATATCAATAATGTATTATATATGTTTTTTCTACACTTACTTGTAATCTAGACTCTCGAAAGGATAGTTGTGATTTTTATGCTTAATTAAATTCTTTTTTTTTTCTTTCTTTAAAAGTTCGTTCCAGATATTTTTTTTTTTTTTTTACAAGTCACAAACAATTGCGCATGTTTTAAGATGACACCGGATATCATATCGTTATCCATGAACTAAAACAGATAAACAACTAGAAGCTATAGATTGCATTACCCTGATGATACTGGATACCAGACATATAGATTACGGATAACATAAATATAACGTAAGCCAATTTTTTCTTACCTATTCTTTGCTTTTATAATTGAGAAATAAATAATGAATTGTGAGGAAAACGAATTTCGCGCAAAATATTGTTAGAAAAGTTAAAATACTCCTAACAAGACATTCGTTTAAATTTTTGCTTCTGAGTCGTATGTAATAAAAACTTGAATCGAACGATCGTCCTGGTTTGCAGATAGAGTAAAGTACCATTTTTTATCAACTGGTAGCTGTTTCAGTCCATGATTTACTTTCTACAGGCATGACTAGCTTTGTTTACAAATACATCGGGTCTTAAATGGTTATAACCAGGGCTGCGGAGTCGGTGGGAAAATGGACGACTCCGACTCCAATTCCGGGAATTTTAACAGATCCGACTCCGACTCTTTCGCTCAAAAATGGGCCTGACTCCGACTCCGAGTCCGCAGTTCTGCTTGTAAAATGGACGACTCCGACTCCGGGAATTTTAACAGATCCGACTACGACTCTTTCGTTCAAAAATGGACCTGACTCCGACTCCGAACTCCGCAGACCTGCTTATAACTCGACAAGTAATTTATTTATCAAAACATCGGAAATCTCATTTCGATTCGAAATTGCTTCAAAAGTCAGTCCTGTCAATTTTGTGCCCTTACGTTGAAAAATAGGTTAGTAAATGTCTCAAAGTTTAGCGCTTGTTGAGCAGTGCACGTAAGAACCACCACATAATAAACATACGTTTTTCGAATCTTATTTATTGTAAATGTTCATACATTATTTAAATTTTTTATATCTTACCATCAATAAAATGTAACAAGGATGATGTACACCATTCACACTATCTCGGTGGTTTTAAAAACCGGATATACTTATTGTTTTTACACAATTAAGGGAAAATAATAGCTTACTTAATACAGATAACATTAATTTGATAAATAATTTTATAATGGTTGCTTTCTGAGATGGTTTACATTATTTTGTAATATAGCCTGAGAGTATTGAAAGAGCTCTATAATGCCCTTAACAACTGTTAGCTTTTCGTAAATTATCATATGTACATGTAATTTTCGGACGTTTGTATTTTGAGGGTGGATGGCATCCATTTTACGATATTAAAATACTAAGAGTTTTGATTTATAATTCAAGTGTCACAGTTACCTTCAGATCAGATTAGTTGATTAAAATAAACTCTTTATAGGATGATTAATATTCACATTATTAATTTTATATCAATGAATAAAAGCTTTATTTTAAAAATATTCAACATGTATTAAATAAATAAAATTTTAATACAAAATTTACGCGCAGCATTACGATCACAAAAATTTCGATTTTTGGTTTTCATTATTAAAGTAAATA
The DNA here is from genome assembly GCA_963932465.1 of Maratus speciosus. NCBI lineage: Eukaryota > Metazoa > Arthropoda > Arachnida > Araneae > Salticidae > Maratus > Maratus speciosus. The sequence goes on from OZ010789.1 coordinate 237,751,136, forward strand.
AATTGGATATTAAATCACTCTTTTTTTACAAACTTTTTATTTACAAAAATATTTTAGAAGGTTGCATGTTTAAATGATAATAAAAGTCATATTTGAAAACACCTTCTAATCAAAACAAAGAAAGTTTGTGCTATTTAATTGACATAAAAGTAGGTGGAGATTGTCATTTAATACGCAGCTTTGTAAATAAGCAGAACGCGCAAGTAACAGAAGCACAGTTTTTTGAGTAAATCGCATGCAAAGAGAAAAATCAGTTAAAGTCACCATTTCTATGTAATTGACCCAGTTTTAATTTGAATATTTTCAAAGAAAGTTTACTTTTAAAAAAATCGGGTGCAGAATTGTATTTATTTATTTAATATGAAAAACAAATAAACGGACTTGATACCTTTCATTTTGAGATTATTTACGAAAATATCGATGTTCGATATGTTTTGTTTTTTTTTTCCGTTTTATTTTTTTTCTTTCTTGCTATGAAATTAATTTAGAAATACATAGTATATTTTGATGTTCCGTAAAGATACGATTAGTAAAAATGTGCGAGAAATGATTTTTACGGCACCCATTTCCCTTTAAATGACTCAAAGTTCTAAGTTTTAAATTCCTTCTTCTCAGTTTGTGTTTTTGCAGTACATCAGTATAATTAAAATGCTTAAACTTCGACATACATTTCAATATATTACGTATGCCAAAAGTTCAGAATGGTAGTAGAAGCATGGTTCTTTCTTAATTAAAAAATGTTAATTTTTTCAAAGTTTATCATAGGAATTGCATTTTTAACACTTTCCAACATAGTTGAAAAGTGTTTATGAATTCGGTTTGTCTGGTAGTCTGTCTGTCCATGCTCTAACTCGCTTATACTCCCTGTAGGAAAAATGGGCTTTTCAAGGATAAACGTCCTCTTTCATTTTCCCTTCGTTACCATAGTTACTAACCTAAGTTAATGGCCGAGGCGTGACCATTAACGGATAATGAAAAGTGGACGTTTGTCCTTGAAAAGCCAATTTTTCCTACAGAGAGTATAAATATATACGTATTTTCGTGCAACTGATATACGTTAATAATGTTTACAATGACATGTTCGGTATTGAATAAGAAATGTGTAGCATTAACAGCTCATTTACAGGAGCACTCAAAAGAATTTCGTTACATTATGGTCAATGGGGAAAAATCGTTTGTAGTGTACTTTAATGACATTACGCTGTTTCAAATATGTATTGAAATTGATATAATCATTGGATTTCACTACAAGATGATTATTATAGAATAGTGCATTCGTAACATTCATTTCATAACGTTCATTTTCAGGGCCACCCCAAAAAAATCGGTTACAGTACTGTCTTTGAGACATAATTCCAGGAAGTGCGTTTTCAATTTCGGTGTGCGCTTTTAAATTTAACTAATGTTTTGCATGTCACTCATTGTGTATAAATTCTACACTTCGTATACAGCGCAGCGCGAAAAAAAAAAAGCAATTTAACGAATTACAACGACCCTTTGGAAAATGATTTTTTCGAAGACTAAAATTTAAGACATAAAAAATCGCACGGAGTTGATCATACATTACGTACGCCATGAATTAAACATTAATAGTGTTATTCCACGTAAAAATTGCAAGCGATAAAAATCGCCTGCGACCCGTCAGATTTCTTAAAACTTACGTATTATCCACCTGAAACTTACGTATTATCCAAGCATTTCATTGGCTGTTCGCGAAAAGGCTTTCCCATCGTCAGATTTCTTGGAAATCTGACGAACCATTTTAAATGAAATTTCATTTTTAAACTTCTAAACATCCCACAATATTACTTTTTACACTGTCGTATAGAGAAAAAAATGTACTTTTAAATGCAATTTGTTTGAAAGCTGTATCTCAATTTGTTTCTGAGTTATTAATTTTTTTTTTCTAGTGTTTATTACTTTTTGTCAAAGTGGCAACAGAAGTATCCATCTCTGTTGAAAGTAAAGGGAAATACAGATTAATGTATAGACCAATCAGAAAACGAATAAAATGCGGATTAACCCAATAAAAAGCTTCAGATATGCTTTTAATTTCCTACCCTGAAGAGGACAATAACCATTTTTTCAAATGGTTTTTTAAAAAAAAGTACCTTTCTCTTTATAGCTGAAGGGTAATTTTCAACTGTGGTGTATATTTTCTAACTGAAGTAAATTTTTCCATGCATGTAGTTTATCATATAGGGGAGACCGGGGTACAGTGGTCCACTTTTGCAGCTAACATTTTTTTCTCTTTAATGGAGAGACCAATCTACCTGAAAATATTTTTGAATATTCTCTAAACCTTTCTACATGCCTCATAATTTTCGCAGAATATAATTCCCAATACATTTTTCATAAAAAAATAAATTTTATATACACCCGTAAAGTGGACCAGTGTGCCCTGGACACTGGTCCACCCGCTGGGGCACAGTGGTCCGCTCATAGTTATTGTCTAAAATACAATATAAATCTATTTATAATTAATCTAATTCTTTTTTATTTCCCTTTTACCTCCAAAATAATATAATAATACAAATTTGCAAGTAGCATTTTGAAATAAAAAACATAAACTAAAGAATTATCAAAAAATTTATATTATTTTGAAAATAACAATATACGATACAGCAGTGATTGCAAATAAGTTATTAATTAAGTACAAAAAAATCAGCAAACATTAAGACAAATATGATAATGAAAAATTTATTAGAAGCTCAAAATAGTCAGGATAAAGTAGTTCATTATGAGCTGACCATGTGCTCTGAAGCTATAAATAACAAATCCAGTGAGATCTATTACTTATTAGGCTACAGTTATATTTTTCAAAGGGAGTAAATACAAAACAAAATATTTCTTAATATGTTAACTCTACAATGCATGATTTTCCTTTCTCTCCCCTCCCCCCCCAACCACAAAAAAAACAACAACAAAAAACTACTATATTGAACTAGAAAACTTATTTAAAAAATTACACGTGAACCGTTATCCATAATTTAGGAGAAAACTAAAGTGTCATATGGCTACATTATAATCTGAACAGCATATAACTTGAAATTTAAAGTTGTCAATTGGCTACTCTATACATTTTAGGGTTAAATAAATTGTCATTTTCTTTGTTTACTTTATTTTATAGTTAAATAACTATTTTAAAACAATATTTCTTTATAGAGAGTAAGCAATTATTAACTATTTTGAAAATTCTTCATTACAGGAGCAGTATTCATTGCGGACCACTGTGCTCCACGTTGAAGTTCAATACATACTCATAAAAATATTACTTAAAGTTTTCTTTTAAGCATATAAACTTTTAAATTAAATAAAGACCAGTGTTTTACCTTTTCAAAAAAGTTGTTTTATCTTATTTATCCATAATCTTTACATATTCAATAAAGAAAAGTATGATGATGAAAATTTTTACTTTTAGGAGCTCAAAACAACCATAAAAGGGTTCATTCTGATCTAAGAATGTGTTCTGAAGGCTATAAGTAATCAATCCAGTACTGTTATCAATAAGCCTAAAAGAAAAGCTTTAAAAGTTTTTAAATAAGTGAAATATAAGGGGTGATCCACTGTGTACTTAGGTCCACTGTACCCCACTTTCCCCTACAGAGCTGCTCAAAGAATTCAGATGATTTTCCGACTGTAGAGAGGAATTTCTGAAATTGAGTTTTCAAATGTGTTAATGCGTTTCTAAATGGTTCAACTAGGCACTCAATTTCAACTTTTTAAACAGTAAAGTTTTGTTACGTCATTCTGAATGTGTTGGAAAGTGTTTCATAATCTATGTTTGACGCATGATTTTGAATTTCTTGTTTCGTTGTTTAAATCGTTTTTCTGCTTAAATATCATCAATAATGTTTCAAAAAATTATTATAAAACAAGAGAAAGTAGGGCGAAACCGCATATCTTACTGTTAATTGCTGTTTGAAGTCAGATTTTCACACAGAATTCAAAATAGTTTTCCACATAGATTCTGCATTTACCATTGTGCAGTAATATGACTTTAAATATGTTATTAGTTCATCACATTTTTTATTATTAAATGAAGATTTATAAAAGAAAAAAAATCGACTCATTCTGTTTTACCAGCTGTGTAATGACCACATTATACAATGTTAGTACAAGGTTTACATTAGGAATAAAGTTTGAGCATCATAGCCATAAACATTTAGAAATCACTTTAGTAAATTATTACTGCTAACGTCAACTTTGCAATAGCAATTTGCAGAGCACGTTTTTCTAGGGAATATTCTTATTTTTTTTCCTTTTCAATTTGTTTAAATAAGCTGCGTTATAATACAACTGCTATGCTATAGAAACTTCATTGCTAACAATGGGCAACTAAAGTTCCAAATGTAATATTTTTTTTTAGGGTTTATGCTTACTTCCAATATGCATTTTAATGATCTAATTACAGTCGAACCCGGTTATGACGCTCACGGTAAATACGCGATCCCCTTAATACGCGGATTGTTTCTGATCCCTTGAACGTCGACCACAAGGCTAATGCAAAAATATCACGTTTAATACGCGAACGGTTATTACGCGATCCCGCTTAATACGCGATAGATTTTTGGTCCATTGAGGCAAAAAATCTCGCTTAAGACGCGAATTCATTCATCAAGACCCTAATTCCTTCACTCTTCTTCAGTACGGCCAATTTAGCAGATTTTCTTTATTCAGATAAAAAAAACTACTTCCGAATAGCAATATTTACTTTATAATAACAGACCAATTAAAGTGAACATTACTAATTGGAAATAGTGGCAGATAACTGATTTTTTAAAAACAGCTAAATTAGCAACAATGCAATTCTTCTTTGATACAGCATCCTAACATTCTTTGCCTCTGGCTTCGTATATGTTTTTACTCTAGTAGACACAGATAGACAAATTCAGAATACTCATATACGTAAAAAATATGTTACCCTGTTACATTATATCTGTTGTTTGTGCGGGTTTAAAATGTAGGGTAGAGTGGGGCACATGTGAACAGTACATATTTCACTAACTTAATTTGAAATAAAAAAATTCAAAAAATTACCAATTGATGGTAGTACTGGCACCATCGTTTGGCTGAATTTTCAGAACAATAGGCCATTTTGATTTCTGGTAGTTGTAATTTGTTTGTTTTAGAAGGGGTGAAGTAAAAAAGTCTTCTAAGTTATTGAAGTAAAAATTCATTCAAGACATTTTTTAAAGAAGAATATCAGTATTGCATTCTATAGTGGCATTTATTAGGTAAGTCTACAAAAAGTTTTGTTTCCTTATTTCAATTAAAAATATCTTTTTTTTTATAAGTTAGGCTGAAGTTGGTAGATGGGGCACTTGTGAACAGAACATATGGGGGCAGATGTGAACAGTTCACAAGTGTATTTTTTCAGTCTGTGAATGCATTTTTTTTTTTTTTTTTTTTTTTTTTTTTTTAGTTTAAAATTTAATTACCCTTGTCAAGCATTGATCTATATATTCAATGCTTTTAGGTTAATTTATTCAATGCTTCACAGTTTTAATTTACTGGAAGTTAGATAACAGTTAAAAGTGACTCGAAGGAGTAGGCATATTAGTGTACAATTTTACGAATAATTTCTTGTATCTATGTTGAAACATTTATTGGTTTATTTACACAACTAGAAAGAGGGCATCTAATTAGTTTTTATCACAGTTTTTATTCGCAAAAAAATTATTTTTGTCTTATTTATGCATGTGTTCACATGTGCCCCAGCTATGTTCACAACTACCCCTCCACCGGGGCACATGTGAACAAATTTAAACAATTTTTAGAATGAGGATATAAGTTAGAAATTCTTGATAAATGCGTCCAAAAGTTTCACCAAAAGAACAAACAAATTCTAACTATTTATATAAATCAATTTTTTGTTCAATAGCATATAACAATTTTGAGAAATAGTCAAAAATGTAAAAATTGTTCACATGTGCCCCCCTCTCGCCTACATTAAATCACTGTTATGATTTATAATGCATGTTATAGGTAAAAAATTAAAAAAATTAAACACGTAAGGATTAAACAAATGCGACAGCGGTTATATAATTTACTTTTTCTTTACTTTACTAACAATGTTTTTTTTTACAAATAATAATAAGGATAGTTTTTTTCTTATATTAAAAAGATGGGCAGATTATAATGGTACTCATTATCACAAGTACCTACTAACTGTGATTTTAAAATCTGGATTGTGCTTCAAATATTTAACGCTTTTTTTCTTTCTGTTAAAAAAAATATTCTTACCAGGAAAATAATTTTTGTTTTTGGTCGCAACATATCAATCGACACTAAAGCTAGGGGTGATTCTGTTCCGAATTTTCCGAAAATTTAAAAAAAAATCGGTCACCAATCCGAAAATTCGGACATAACAGATCGCAAATTTTGACAATTGGTCGCCGAAAAAAATGAATTTTTCCAATCGTTTTCAGAAAAGGCTTTAGTCTAAAGCCATGTTGGAATCCATATTTGTTTTCTTTCCAGTTTGTCCTATAAAAGGAAACAATGAGATAAAGTTAAATGCAATAAAAAATTTAACCTAAATATATGTAAAAGACACAATTTTTGCACGTAAGCAAATAAATAAAAGCTCTAAAGTTCATTTCCATGATTAAATGTGTAAATAAGCCCAGTTCCTGCAACTTTATGCAAATCCCGTTTAATAAGCGATCCCGCTTAATACGCGACTTTTGTCCATTTCCTTGAAACGCGTCTTAACCGGGTTCGACTGTATATTAATGTATAGATTTGTTTAATCTTGTGAAAAAATAATTAAATTTCTCCTTTTTCTAAAACTAATAAGTAAAATCTAATTTCTTTTGTTTAATAAATTCTTTTAGAATCGTTGTTTTTCGTTTTTTCTTCATATGTAAATATTAATAATTATCGCTATGCTAATTTCTGTAAATTTTATATATACCCTTTTTATTCTTCCCGTAACCAAATTAACTTAGATAACTCTTGTAAATTAAAAATATATATATATTACTTAAAAATTAGTTGTCATTATGTCTTCGTGTTATATTTTTTTTTTTGAAGAGAAAAAAATCAATCGAGTTAATCGACAGAAGTACCGTAATTTCGCGCGAATGCGCCGCAGCTCAGATAACTCGATTTCCTATCAGAATTTGTTTTAAATAAAATGTGAGTTACTTTTGCTTAATATTTATTTTACTTCATTTTTTTTAATAAAATTTCTGGTATGAAAAAGACTTCACTAAGCCGCGGCGCATACGCGGAAATTTATGGTACGTGGAATAGGATCTAAAAAATCTAAAGTCTTGGAAGTAAAACAAATAAATTCATAGTTAAAGTTCAAGTGATTGTGACAGGACTCAAATTGTATTTGTTAATTTCCTAGTAGTATTTTAACTAATAGAGGATACAATCCCAAGGAATTAAAGTTTTAAGTTAAATAAAGTAAGTTAAGTTAAGTTAAATTAAGTTAATAAGTAAAACCTAAATTACTAGTCCACTAAAGTATCAATTTCCGAAAAGTTCTTTTTTTGTCATGTATGATGTCATTTTGTTTGTTTAAAACCAATCCCAAGGATTAAAGTTTTGAGTTCTAATGTTACACATACTAATATAATACACATACTAATTACTAATAAAACAAGTGCTAAAATAAGGTAGATATTAGTAGCTTGGGTTTCTAAATATTTTAAAATTAAAAAAGGATAGTTCAAAAGAAAAAAAAAAAAGTTGAAAGAAGAAAAATGCACATTTTCCAAAATTATTTGGATAATAGCAGTGATTTTTTGGGGGATTTGAATTTTGTTTACGTGCTTTCATTTTCATTTGCTATTTACTGTTATTTTATTAAATTGCTTTGTCAGTGATCTACCTTTCCCTAAAGTTTAATTTAAGGAAACTTTGATGTCCAGTATTCAAATCGCCATAGAAAAAATAAACATAACAAAAGATCTCTTATAATTCCTCAGATACATAGCTGAATTTTTGAGAAGGTGGAAAATACCAGGGAATTTTCTATCTTATATAATTCGTTGCTGTAACTTTTGTCTGTGTCAGAAATGTCTATTAATTTAATACATAGTAACGTTGTCATTTGGTGCTTGTGTATTAATTTCTCTAAATTGGTTCTTTACTGAATTTTGTTTTCTATTTAAATGGGATTCTTCCTTGTTTTTATATTTGGTCAAAAGCTTGTGCTTCTTAAAGGGTGCACAACGCCGCAAATAAATAAATAAATAAATAAATAAGAAAAGTAAGAAATATGTATATTCATGCATGATTCTAAATGATTTTTGTGAAAATCGTTGGATGATCGCAGCCTTTGCGATTTGGTTACATTGGAACTTGTCATACTAAGTTTGCAGTCACCACCCCCTTTATTTTTTTAAATTTTTTAACCCTTTTCTTTTGTGAAATTTACTTCCAAAACTTTTACCTTTGTCTTTTGCCCCTTTTTTTGTAAAGTTGGTTAACTGCATTTGGTTCGTTTTCACTTCCCATGGGGAAGTGTTATGAGTATTCTTAGTATATGAGTATTTGAGTATATGAGTATTAGTATTTTTAGTATATGAAAACTTCCAGATATCAAAGTGTTGGCAATGTTTTTGAGTTTAAGGCTGTTCTTAAGATTAAAGGGGCAACTTTATAAAATTCAGTTTTTTTCAAAAACGCATAAAATTGGCAGGTGTTGTTATTCAGAAATTTTGTAATCGAAAAAGGTTTTCCATTTTTTGGTAAAAGTAAAAGATCTTTCAGAAAATACCGTCAAAGTTGACGTTTTGAACCGAATTTCCGGACGAAAGGAGAAAAATCTGTCATATAGAGGAGAAAAACCGGTTGGTTAGCACGTGACCCAAAATCGCTTATAACTCTATAAGTAATTTATTTATCAAAAAACGGAAAACTCATTTCGATTCCAAATCGCTTTAATACTCAACCCTGCCAATTTTGTGCCTTTACGCTTAAAAATGAGTTAGTAAATGTGTCAGAAAGTTTAACACTTGTTGAGCAGCGCACTTGAGAACCGCCTTAAGGCTGCTAGTCACTCAGCTTCGGAATTCTTCTTACTAATGTTAAGTCTCGGCCTTTGATGCATTCGTATATTTGAAATATCTTTTCACAAAAATTAATATTTTTAAATCCTTTTTTCTGTGTACTCTTCTTAAAAGATGTCTCTTATTTTCTTAGTTTTCCAAAATATTCCTAAAATATATACTTAATTTTATATGAAGTGTTAAAATGTTATTCACAGTTCGTCAGCTTTTAACACATGACATATTAAATTAAGTATACATATTAGAAATATTTTAACAACTAAGAAAAAAAGAAACAACTTTTAAAAATAGTACACAGAAAAAACAAATAAAAACATTAATTTCCTGAGGAGATATTTTAAATATACGACTGCATTCTACACCCATAGACTTAGCATTAGTGAGGGGAATTCGGAAGCTGAGTGACTAGCAGCCTTAGTATATTGCAGGGGGGGGGGGGGCTATGTATTTGCTTTTATTTGCATTATTAAATTAGCATAATTGGTGTGGTCATGCCTGAATAAGTTGCAAGCGTGGGTTTGCACATTAATTCCTTTAAATTTTTGTACATTAAACACAGCAATATACAGAAAATCACAAAAACGCCTCCTACTGTACAACATGTAATAAATGTCAGTTAAAAAAAAAAAAAAAAACAGAAGGAAAACTTTGTATTTTTAGACGAGTTGGATTATAAACAACTTTTTTTAATACTTTTCTTTAAATTATTTGATTTTATACCTACTTTTCCCGGTTCAAGGGGAACAAGAAAAAAACTGGTAAGTCTTGGTTTGAGATTATGATGTAGTTTACAGCTCATTTGCAATTAGTTTTCACGGTCAATAAAGAAGGGGGCTGACTATTTTACAACTCTGGGGAAAATGCTCCTGTACAAAAAATATACACATATCTGAATTCACATAGTTCGATATTACGTAACAATGTAAAAAATGAAAAGTGCACCGATTCATTCATTAAAAAAAATCAAACTCATAATTTTACAGAAAATATTCTTTATTAGTTTTGTTTGAATCCATATATTTTGTTTCTTTCGTAAAACAGTTAAAAAAAAAAAAAAAAAAAAAAAAAAAAAAAAAAAAAAAAAAGATATATATATATATATATATATGTATATATATATATATAGTATGTATGTATATACAGTATATATAAAGTTAATTCAAACTTTGATTCGAACTTATTTCGATTAAATTTAATAACATTAGATATGGAAAGACTATAACTTCCTGTTATTTTTTGTCCATTAACAGGAAAATAAACTAGTATGTTGTGGTCATCACAAAACTTTCTTCTATATAAATCACGTCAATTAAATCCTTTAAATAGTACAAGAAATAACAACGATTTAGCACCAATTCATATCAAAGTATATCTGAATTTGAAGTTGGATGAAAATTCGTGCATTAGTTCTTGATAGCAGCGCCACCTGTTGAGCGATTTACACTAAAAGTAAACAGCACTAAACTATACTAAGGTATACCTGAATCTGAAGTTTGTTGAAAATCCAAGCATTAGTTCCTGAGAAAAAGCTATTGCGGAAATCGCAAAAAATACAGCATAGCAGCGCCACCTGTGGAGTGATTTACACCAAAAATTAAACAGCACTAATTTATACGTCAATTCATGTCAAGGACTAACTAAATCTGAAGTTTGATTAAAATCCGTGCAATAGTTCTTGAGATACTGCTCTTGTGGAAATCGTGAAAAATGCAGCACAGCAGCGCCACCTATTGGGCGATTTACACTAAAAATTAAACAGCACTAATTTATACCAGGGACTAACTGAATCTGAAGTTTGATGAAAATTCGTGCATTTTTTCTTGAGTTAGAGCTATTGCGATAATCATGAACAATGCAGCATACCAGCGCCACCTGTTGGACGATTTTCACAAAAAAGTAATCCGCACCAAACTATATCTTGGACTAACTGAATCTGAAGTTTTATCAAAATCCGTGCAGTAGTTCTTGAGATATAGCTATTGCAGAAATCGTGAAAAATGCCGCATAGCAGCGCCACCTGTTGGGCTATTTTCACCAAAAACTAATCAGGTCCAGTTTATATCAAGGTCTAACTAAATATGAAGTTTTGTGAAATTCCCTGCATTATTTCTTGAGATAGAGCGCCCACAAAATTTTTGTCACATACAGACTCGCAGACAGAGTGACAGAGTGACAGACAGACTCACAGACAGACATTTTCTAAAAACCACCAAATCGTGTTCTGAGCATTCTAAAACGTATAAATCCGTTGAAAACCGGAAGTCGAAATTTTTCACGAATCCAATACTTTCTTCTTGTAAAGATAGAAGAAAGTAAAAAAATATGCTTATTTTAATAAAAAATGTTCGAAGCATTCTCAAGATTTTCAATTCCAATAAAGAATGAAGTAATTTAAGCAATTGCTAGACAAATTAAAAAATAGATAATGGGCAATTCTGAATGCCTTCTCCAACGTGTTTCAATACCGACATGTAAAAAATGTTGCAGAAAATAATACTGCATATAATATATTTTATAGAATACTGTATACAATACATTTTAAAAGTGATGTACACCTCGAAAAATATTTTTACATTAATATCAGAAAATGTTTTGAAAAATGCAAATAAAGGAACATTCTGAAAAAGGAATCCATCCTTTTTCATTATCATAACTAAGAATAAATCCTGGTTTATTTATTTCAAGGCGCTGTCAGAAAATTTGTAGATAGTACATTGTAAAAAAATGCAGAATATTTTCTTCAAACAAAAAAAGGTTTACGAAAATTCAGTGTGACCGTTAATTACAGACGATTTTTGAAATGTTACTCTTATCTGTAGGAACATTAAAAAAAAAAAAAAAAAAAAAAAAAAATATAGCGATACCAGAGTCGGAAGCCAACAGATTTTTTAAGTTAAGGCCTCAAATCCAAAGGAACAACATTATGACATATGATTTAATTCATTTTTGCTCGTAATCGCATAAAATTGGCTGGTGTTGTTATTCAGAAATTATGTGATCGAAACACGTTTTCCATTTTTTGGTAAATGCAAAAGATCTTTCAGAAAATACTGTCAAAGTTGGCACTTTTTAACTGAACTTCAGGACGAAAGCCAGAAAAACCAGTCAGAGATAGAAGAAAAACCGGTTGTCGCTTATAACTCGATAAATATTTTATTGATCAAAAAATACAAAACTCATTTCAATTCAAAATCGCTTCACTATTCATCCCTGCTTATTTTTTGTGTTTGAGTTTAAAAATGAGTTAGTAAGTGTGTCACAAAGTTTTGCGCTGAGTGAGCAGTGCACTTACGGAAAATTGCAAAATTAAATAAATGAGCAGTGCACTTACGGAAATGACCTTTTTCAAAATTTTGGGTATAAGGACGTGTACCCTTTTGTTTTACATATCTTTCTGTGAACTTCCGAAAACTATTATTTTATTATTTTCTGAACGATTGATCTTTCTCTAAATGGTTTTGAAAAAATTTTTTATATTAAGACATAATTTCAAATATTCTTAAATACATCAAATAAATTTTTCTGGAATTTTTTACAATGTAATATTTTGCAATACCAGATACAAAAAGTTACAAAAAAAAAAAAAAAAAAAAAAAAAAAAACTTAGTTAAAATTAAATAAATAAACCTGATTTTTAAAAGCACACGGGCCATTTCATGCCACGTTTGGGCCTGCTTTATATTAGTGCTTTTTAAGTGCGTTCGTAATTATATAAATACGTAGCACCTATAGTCGTCGTTCAGTCCGTCCGTCTGTCTGTCCGCATGTAACAGAGCAAAAACTACCCAACCGATTGGTCTGAAATTTCAAATATATGATTGTTGCAAAATTTTGTCGAGCCATTTCAAATTTTATGAAAATCGGATGTATAGTTAAATTACAGGGACAGTCAAAAGTTTTTCTTTACATTACGGCCAATGGGAAAAATTATTGCAAGTGGATTTTAATGATATTAGAGCCTTCCGAATGATCTGAAATTTTAAAGATATAATTGTTGCAAAATTTTGTCGAGCCATTTGAAATTTTATGAAAATCGGATGTATAGTTAAATTACAGGAACAATCAAAAGTTTTTCTTTACATTACGGCCAATGGGAAAAATTATTGCAAGTGGATTTTAATGATATTAGAGCCTTCCGAATGGTCTGAAATTTTAAAGATATAATTGTTGCAAAATTTTGTTGAGCTATTTCAAATTTTATGAAAATCGGATGTATAGTTTAATTACAGGGACAGTCAAAAGTGTTCCGTTACATTACGGGGAATGGGAAAAAAATATTGGAAGTGCATTTTAATGATGTATCAGACTATGCACTTCATGAAGTGCAAAAAATTATACATTCAGTATAATATGGGGTGCAAAAAATGATTATAAAACTAGTTATAGTACGAACGCACCTCATTTGCCACGTGTGACGAGCAATTTCCAACTTGTTTAACAATGCTATTATATCCTCAAGTTAAAAGAACTATGTGAATATGAAAATCTACGATTTTTTGTTATTTTTAATGTATAGTTTATATTTTAACAACTTATAACTTAAATAGATATAAATATTTAAGTAAGTGTCACGCGCAGGACATTTTTTTCAGTTTTTCATGGAATGGCCCTAAACGGGCACTTTACTCATGTCTGGCCTTTTAAATGCGGAGATTTTTTGGACTCACTAACGATCCCCAACGTGTCGGGGAACATACCGGGAGAGACGTTAAGCTCTAAGGGGCAGGCCTAGCCGGCCGCTTTTTCAAGAAGGCTCACGTTTTCAGCACCAGCCTTGGCGAGTTGGCGAAAGCGAGAGCGTTCAGCCAGCTGTAACGCCAATCGTCGTCTTGTGTTTTGTTTTGAACCGAAATGGCGGAAGACGAACTAGCATATTTTAGAATAACAGTCCTACCTAAATTAAAGAAATATTTTCAGTTATGTTTTCTAGTTGAAAAGAAATCTTCTTCGAAAGAAATTGCATTACGAATTCTTATACTCTGTTTTATCGAAGGCCTTTATTACTTTTGATGATATAGACTAAAATTTTGATTATTTGATCCCCTCAAAAATCTAAATTTTCATTCAATTGAGCATTATTAATTCCATACCTCTTAAACAAAAACTCATTACCTTCATATATTTAGATATTTGATTACATATAAAGATGGATTTAAGGGGATCATGAATTAATGCAGTTTGAGTGCATTTTGATGTAAAATTTGACACAGATTTTAAAAAATACCCGTGGCAGAAAATGACTGTATTTTTTGCGATGAACTTATATAATTAATTTAATACCAAATCATTCTGCAGAAACAGCCCCCAAAGTCGAGTGAAAATAGGCCAAACCAAGAAAGAAAAAAAAAAACACCCCCAAACAGGATGTTTAAAAATTGCCTTTTTAATGTGAGATGAAATTCTTAAGGGGAGGTGGGGTAGAAGGAAGATTGAATGACTATCTTTTGTTACTTCAAAGTAACAAATAAAATTATTAGAGAAATTTAAATAGTTAAATTTATCAATTAACATATAGAAAAAACTAACCAAAAAATAAAAAACTTGGAATATTTAACTTTTGAGGGGGGGGGGGCAGAATTTGAATAATTAGTCTTTTACTTATAGTTACTTCAAAGTAATAAATAGGAGAGAAAATTTTAAAAACTGTAAAGAATTAAAAAAAAAAAAATGAAAGCGTGTGCACAAAAGGTTAATTCTTATTATTATTTTTTAAATCTTTCATTCTATTTGTTTCCTTATCTTTTTTATGGTAAATTATTTATTTGCTATTTAAAAATCAACAGATAGAGCAAAACAGTAAACTTTATGCACTGTTATGGATAAGCGAAGGAATAGTTAACATTTCAGATGCAATTTTAACTAATCTTTTCTGCAAGGCAACAATGAATTTTAAATGGACAAAAAAATAATGTGATGGAGGAGAGGGGAAGGGGGGGGGGAGAAAATTCGAAATGGGAGGTTGCCTCAGACGATTGAGCATTATTTTATTGTCACTTCAACTTAATAAATAGAGCAATATGTGTGCAGAATGACGAAATATAAAGTGTGTGTGTGTGAGGGGGGGGGGGGGATTTCATTCGAGAGAAGAATTTACATGATTTATTCAAATATGACGAATTATTATTTTTAAATAATAAATAAAACAACTAAGGCGAAATAATATTTAAAAATATGGCAAAAATTTTTAAATAAAAAACTGAAGAATTTTAAAGATTTTTAATTTTGTGCACTAGGGACAGACCAATGTCTTTTTCATAAAAACTCAAATAATGATAAAATTTTAACAATATTAAAATGTAATAGTAATTGATTTAATTGCATGTATCATCTTGCAACTATTTTAGCTGATAGATTTAATTGCAGGATACAGCTAAATAATTTATGCTTAAGCGTTCAATCTAATTATAATCGAATTGATTTTAGTTTCAACTTCCTATTAACTTCTAATCGCAATTAAATTAAAAACAATTAATTTTTAATGAATTATTTCAGAGAAAATGTGTTTTATTAATGCAATCAACACGTCACACAATTATGCCGCTTAATAATAATAAAAAAACTAAAATAATTCAGTAATAATACTAATAAAACTATGTTCGATTGTGTCATAAAAACATGATCAATACAATTATATTTATTAAAGAAAATTTTTACGTCTGTTTTTAAAATACGTTCTCAATTTCTTCGAACACATAGCGAATTAATGAAATAAATGAATATTATAGAACTGAAAAAAATAACTTATGTTTGAATTATATACATTTGTGCAATTAAAAATTATTTTATTCCGAAAAAGATCTTTGTTTTAAGCAAGGTTCTAATTGCAAACCACGGTGAAATAACATTTCGTCAGGCATTTTACATTTGCGGAAAAAACAAATGAAAAAAAGCACATATCTTCCTCTTCCTCTCAGCAAAGGAATGGGGTTGCTGTTCGCTACGCGTACGACGTCCCGAACAAAAAAGGGTGCGTAGCGTTGAATTAATCCCCGCGCCAACCCTTACTCTGGCGATAAGGTGCTCAAAACGTGAGCCTTCTTGAAAAAGCTAGCCGGCCCTGAGCAGTCTCTCTTAGGCTGCCTAACCATTTACAAACGGGCCAAATACTTAGATCTGGGGTAAAGATGTAGAAAAATTTTAAACCTATTAAAGGGCTTTTCCATATAACATGTGGGATAGGTTTTCTACACATATTACTGCTGTTTTAACGATGGTATTGTACCCTGAAATTAAAACAACTATGAAAGGTTAGGATTTTTTGTTATTTTTAACCTTAGTTAAAATTAAATAAATAAACCTGATTTTTAATAGCACACGGGCCATTCCATGTCACGTTTGGGGCTGCTTTATATTAGTGCTTTTTTAACAATGTTATTATATCTTCAAATTAAAACAACTATGTGAATATGAAAATCTACGGTTTTTTGTTATTTTTAATGTATAGTTTATATTTTAACAACTTATAAGTTAAATAGATATAAATATTTAAGTAAGTGTCACGCGCAGGACATTTTTTTCAGTTTTTCATGGAATGGGCCCTAAACGGGCACTTTACTCATGTCTGGCCTTTTAAATGCGGAGATTTTTAAATCATTTACAAACGGGCAAAATACTTAGATCTGGAGTAAAGATGTGGAAAATTTTTAAACCTATTAAAGGGCTTTTCCATATAACATGTGGGATAGGTTTTCTACACATATTACTGCTGTTTTAACAATGGTATTGTACCCTGAAATTGAAACAACTATGAAAGGTTATGATTTTTTGTTATTTTTAATGTACAGTTTACATTTTAACAACTTATAAGTTAATAGATATAGGTGTTTATGTAAGTGCCATTTACAGGACATTTTGTCTGTTTTTCATTGAGTAGCCTACATTGAAATTTGCTTTTGTGGTTCCCTTGTATGGCAAAAGTCATATAAAAGTATAGTAATTTTTCTCTGGATTACAGGGGTTAGGTAACAATATATGACAGACCAGAATAAGGTGTCTTTCGTAAAATCTCCTAAATTTTACCTCTCATAATCATTCTGTTGAGGTATTATTTTGTATGCACCGAATAAAACTTTCGTAAGCAATAATGCAGCTTTTCTTTGCACCAGTTTCATACCAGTTTTTTCACCTCTCTATCAAGTTTTATTTGTCTTTTCAATATTTCTGTACAGTATCTTCTTCATATTTTGGGGGAGGATATTCAGGTATACTAGGTTTAACTTCTGGATACTTAGTCTGTTGAACACCCAAGTCACCTAGAACAACAACTTCATAACTTGGTGGTCTGTCTGTCGCATTATTTAAATTACCAGTCGCTCCAGTTAAATTTTCTGCTGGAGGAGCAATGTTTCTGTTTCTTCTTGGGGGCTGAGGGTTAGTCAATCTATTATCAGCGTTTAAGGCATCAGTGTTAGGATTCATATCTTGATTAACAAGTTTTATACAATAAATAGCACCGACTCCAAAAATTAACAGTATGAAGAAAAGACCCACTACAATTACAGCAATATAGCCCGGATTTGTATTTGATGGGTATATATCTCTTTCGTCGAGTGGCCCCCAAGTAAATCTTTTCAAAAAATCATAAGGTTCCTTGGTGGTGGTAAAGTATTTTCTCCTCCAACTGTCGTGATCATCGTCAACTGTACTGCCAGGTGTGTAAATATCTCTTTCATCAGGCGGCGTTGGAGTACGCCAAAAGTCGGGCTTCTCGGTAGTGGTCAAAAATTTCTTCCACCAATATTCATAATAATTGTCGACAACAGTGCTGCTAGGCGTGTAAAGATCTCTTTCATTAGTACTTGGTGTAAATTCATCTGGTAGCGTTGGAGTAAATACTTTCCATTGAAAGTACGGTTTTTTAGTGGTGGTTACATACTCTCTCCTCCAATCTTCATAATCATCGTCATAGTCCCAATCTGATAAAAGTACGCCTGGAAAAGAAAAAAAATAGTGTTTTGTTCATTTAAATAATACAAGACCAGTATTAAACAGTAACTAATGAGAAATTTTGAAAACACATTGGACACTAAAAAAATTCAAAATATATAATACTGTCTCCACATAAGAGAAAAATTTGCAAAAAGTTAATATTTTTAATAGTACACTCGTACATATGCTTTTTTGCGTAACCCAGGGAGTTCAGTTATATGTACGTTTTTATACTTTACTCTTTACTGTATAAGGAATAAAAAAGTATATGTAAGTAGACTGAAAAAAATCCCTGCAATTTTTACATAAAAAACTGTATTTTTTACAGACAAAAACTGTTTTAAAGAAAAAACAGTTTTTTTCTGTAAAAAATATGGATTTTGAAATTTTTACAGAAAAATCTATGTTTCTTATAGTAAAAGGCTGTTTTCTGAAAAAACAAAAAAACAAATACAGATTATTTTCTGTAAATTAAACGCCAACACTGGCGCCAAAATTGGCTGCTTTTTCTGTCAATTTGAGAGATTTTTTTTTTTTACAATGTATTTTTACAGCCGAAAAAATCATTGAAGGGGAAGAGGATATGAAATTTTTTGTTTGAATAATTCACGGCTCACTACTTTAACGATAAATAAAAACAGACAAAAGAAGGCAAATATCCGTCTGTCATAAAACTTTGGATTACAAAGTTTTAAAAATTTTAGTAAATGTAACATGCATGACATAATTAATAAATAATTATGAAGTCTAGAGGAGTATCACCATGTCCCCATCTGGTTACGTGCCTGTTAGCACATAGGTGCGTTGCATTTCAGAAAACTGCACAACTTTTCCTTTTGAAAATACGTTCCTTTGAATATTTAAAGTACAAATTATATATATTTAATGTAAACATTCAATTAATTGATTTTTATTAATATTTTGTTATTTGGCAGTTTCAAGTTTTACATATAATGTATATAAGTCAAGGCTATTTTCGGCGTAAGATGCATTTTAAGTTTTTCAAATTTTCATTAGTGGACTTTCGATTTTTTTTCCTTCAATAATTTCTCCATCATCACCTGATTAAAATGTATTTAATTTTTTATTTGAATATTTCGATGTCATTACTTTTGTCTTTATTTAATCTGTAAGAAGAATCTTTTAACCATTTACATCGCAAAAGAAGACAAATGCTTCTTACGATCCTACACTAGTCACGCGGAGAAACGCGAGAGCTAATGTTAATCTTATGGGGGCATTATTTTCAAATATCTCGCTTGGATTTTAATATTTTTGAATGATTTTTTTGCATAGAATAGTTTAGGAAGATCTACAATCGGGCTAGTCCGACTTTTTCAATTTTGGTTTAAGGTTTAAAAAAAAAAAAAAAAAAAAAAAAAAAAAAAAAAAAAAAAAAAAAACTTTGGAACCGTTTGGAACCGGTTCTGGAACCGAAACTCTACCGATATTTAAAAAATATATATAACAAAAATCGAAAAAGGAAAAACTAGCCCAGTTAGAGATAGACCTCAACTATCCTATGAAAGGAAAAAAAAACACTTTAAAAATATTAAAATGCAAGCGAGATATTTAAAAATAACATTCCCATACACTTAACATTCGTTTCTTCTCGTCACTAGTGTGAGAACTAGTCTCTTAATCTACGAAAACACAAACGAAAATATACAAATGCCTCTTCCGAGTTGCCCACTATTGCGAAAAGTGTTCTTTATGTTTAGAAATCTCATAAGACAATATTTTCGAGATTTAAATAAGATTTTCTATAAAAAAAAAAAAAAAAAAAAAAAAAAAAACCAAGGTTTCTTTTGTTGCCACTGATTTTTGAAAACTTTTCTGAATATTTTTTATAGTGTGTTAATCCGTTTTCTCAAGCCAAAATATCGACTTTCATAATGCTATCTAAATGATTAAGGATTATATTACGATATAGAGAATTATGAAGACAAGATTTAAAATTAGTAAATGTATTAACTTTGAATTTAAGTTATTTACGTTTATCATATAGATCAGTTATTGTTTTGTTTTCTTTTATTGTAATTTTAAGATCTAAAAAGTTAATTGTATTGTTAGATAGGAGGTTTTCCATTAATTCTAAATTAGTAAGATAATCTACTGGAAATTGAGAAATATTAGTTTGATCAGTGGCAATTAAAATTATGCCATCAATATAACAATATATATATATATATATATATATTGAAACATATCAGTTATATGGAATTCAGTTTAGAATATTTAAAAATTAAAAGCACGGATAAATTAGAAAAAAATATTTCATATTGCAGCTCAAAGTAATGTTTTTAATTTAAAAAGCAGCCTTAATATTTAGACATCAAAACTTACCACATAAAGAACCCATTGGTTATCATCCATAGTTATGTAACTTAGTTTATAGATGAACGAGTAACAAAAAACGTAAACATAATATTAATGAAAATGCTATTCATTTATCATGTTAATCATACTTGTTGAACATGAAAATGTTTACTTGAAAACTGATAGCATCCGAAAAACCTATATTCCGTTTTCAGAAATCTGACGCAAAAGAAACTTTGTTTTTATAAATGTTCTATAAATCTGCAAAATGTATTGCTTTCTGAGATTTTTAGAGTTTATTTTTAAAGAACGCTTTTTTGGAATTTGGACTTTTTTGATAATTCGGAAGAATTTATTAGTTTGTTGTTATAATATATTTTACTACCTTAAGAAGAATTTTTTTTTTTTTTACAGTACACTTTAACGCGTACCATAGATGGTACAGTCGTGAAAAAAAGTAAATACCCCTGCTAACTCTGGATAAATTTATTGAAAAATTGAGTTATTGGTAGCAAACGATTGGAACTAAATTCTACATTTAAATGACGTATATAAAACTTACTTAGGAGGCCATCTACATATAAAAAAGAACCCCAACATTTTTTAAATTTTAGTAATACCCAAGTTTTACAGTATAATTAAATTCTAAAAGCTTCAATTAGCTTAAAAACAAATTTTCATGAAATTCGCACGATGAGTTTGAGAAAATATTTTAAAATGAGCCTATTTTAGGGGCTATATCCAAATTGAAGTTCGGTGCTAGATTGTTGAAATGCTACAGAATGACTATGTCACTTCTATTAATGTATTATTTCTTGCCAATATGACCATTTCACTCGCTTAATGTTTCGACTATTAACAGTGCAAATGTTTCAATAAAATGAGTAAAATATATTTTTTTTTTCAAATTATGCATTGCTGCACATCATAGATGGCCCCTTACACAATCATTTCGACGTTTTTTAAGCATAATTCGAAAACTACTGGAATAAAAATTTGAAATTGAGAATTCGCATAAAACAGGACATAATAAATGTAAATCTTATTAAAAAATTTGTAGGCTGCAATTCATATTTTTCGGATATTGATTTCATAATTCATATTATAAAATTTAAAAAATTACAAATTCAATGTATTTATGTTTGTGTTTTTTAGTATTATAACAACACAAAAAATTATTACATTAGGAATCTAATTTCAGGAGATAAAAATATTAAAATTTAATTTAACATTAGAAGCTCTAAATATTGAATGCTTATAATTCAAAAAGTTATCATCCAAATGGACTGAAATTTCGTTTCTAGGGATAATTTCAACCGAAAATTTAAACTATAGTGTTAAAATTGGGTATTAGCATTGAAAAAAATTAAGTTTGTTTTGTTTTAAGATGTAGATGCCCCCTAAGCAAATTTTATACACATCATTTAAAAGTAGACTTTATTTCCAATCGTTCGGTACCAATAACTTTCTTCTACGATAATTTGTTGAGGAGTTAGTAGCAGGCATTTACTTTTTTTCCACGATTGCACATACTATATTCTCTGATTAACAAATATAAAAACTTACTATACACAGGGCCTGTTTACGGAATAGGCCCGTGAAGCCCGTGCTTACCCACTGAAATACAAAAGGGCCCCCAATTTTACTTTTCAAAACTAATTTTTAGAAAAAATAAACTCAATCAGGGTAAAAAATGCATTTTTAGGTAGCTTTCATTACAAAAAGCTACCTATTGCAGCCGTTCGGAGGAAAGCGATTTCAAAAAATTTTGGTATATTTTCATCGATCATGACCCCCAGACCCCGAAACCACCCTCCGTTCAAAATTGATATATATATATATATAATCTGACCTATGTCACACTGTAACTCTCGTAATCATGAACCGATTTCGATGTAATCCGGTGTGTACATAGTACATACCAATGTCTCCACCGAGTTCGTTGGCCAGCTTCATCCGCCATTTTGTTTCAAAATGGCGGCCATTGAAAATTTAAAAAAAATTTAAAATTTGAAATGTGGTAACAAAAAATTGAAAATGGAAAAATATTTTTTTCTTATGTATTTGACCTTTATACAAAGATTTCGGAGCAGTTTTTGTTTCGTCTATATCTTAAAAAATGGCTGAGTTGCAGCATTTTGAATTTCTAGCGTGGCTGACATTTTGAGACGTCCTGAATTTTGTCACGCGATAAAAGGCGTATTTATGAACCGATTTGGATGTAACTTCGTTTATACATAGTACATACAAATGTCTCGACCGGGTTCGTTGGTCAGCTTCATCCACCATCTTCTTTAAAAATGGCGGTCATTTAAATTTTTAAGAAAAAATTAAATTTGAAATGCGGTACCAAAAAATTGAAAATTGAAAAAATATTTTCTTTTTATGTGTTTGACCTTGATAAAAAGATTCGGGAGCAATTTTTGTTTCGTCTATATCTTAAGAAATGGCTGAGTTATAGCATTTTGAATTTCTGGCGTGCTGACATTTTGAAACGTCCTGATATTTGTCACGCGATAACAGGCGTATTTATGAACCGATTTGGACGTTACTTGGTCTGTACATAGTACATACCAATGTCTCGACCGAGTTCGTTGGACAGCTTCATTCGCCATCTTGTTTCAAAAGGGTTGCTATTTAAAAAAAAAATTAAATTTAAGTTAAAATGAGGTATTAAAAATTTGGAAAATGAAAAAGATTTTTTTTATGCGTTTGGCTTTGATACAAAGATTCCGGAGCAGTTTTTGTTTCTGAAAATTTGTTCTTTTGTTTATATCTTAAAAAATGGTTGAATTATAGCACTTTGAATTTCTAGCATGGCTAACATTTTAAAACGATCTTGTATTTGTCACGCGATAACACACGTATTCGCCTATTTCGATGTAAGAAGGCATGTGGATAGTATACATCAATACCTCGACCAAGTTCGCTGGCCAGATTCATCAGCCATCTTGTTTCAAAATGGCGGCCATTAAATTAAAAAAAATATATATATTTAAAGTGAGGTGCAAAAAAATTAGAAATTGAAAAAGGTTTCTTTCTTAAGTATTTGACCTTGATATAAGGATTCAGGAGCATTTTTTTGTTTGTCTTTACCTTAAAAAATGGCTCAGATATAGCAGTTTCAATTTCTATTGTGGGTGACATTTTGAAAAATCTGATTTTTTGCATGCGACAGCACTCGTATATATCAACCGATTCCGATGTGAGTGAGCATGTGCACAGCAATTACTAAGGTCTCGACCAAGTTCACCTCATCCACCATGTTGTCTTAAAATGACAGGCACTTTAATAAATCGCCGAATTTGGCAGCCAAATATAAGTTACTTTAAATAAAAGCAGCTTGGCTAAAGCTGACTAATTTCGCGAAATTCTCATTCATTATATTGATAAAAATTAGTATTGAATCTCCTATATTCGGTTTCCACTTACTTGAGCTTCGTGTGTTTGAATGATATAAGTTGGCTTTTTTAAAATAAGGAATATGAAAGCTACCTCTTCCTCCCGGCACTGGCCTTAAGGACTTTTTTCTAATGAAACGTTTTTCTCTTACTATGTGGCAATTTGTAAATCTCAAAAGATATTTTGAAGTTCAAATATTTTCAACTGTAGTTCCATATTTGTCATTTACAAAATAAATTGGTTATTTAAAATTAAACGTATAATAATATTAAATGTGTTGTTTACTCTAAATTTTGATGGTAAAATTCAAATTATTTAAGCATACGAAAAAGGGATTTAGTAAATAAAAAAGCAATTTGTAGAGTAACAAGGTGCCCCCTGTGGGACGTCGGGCTTTCCTTACTACCAAGTGTTAAGCGGGCCTTGACTATACATGCAACTTAACATAAAATCTTAGTATAAATCCCCAAAATGTTATTAAATGGTAATTAAAATAAATATTATGAAGCAAGTTGATTCGCATTCGTTGATTCGTCAAAATTCCATGTTGCTATTGAAAAAAGGAAAGTTTGATCTGGTTTTGATTTGTAGATGGAACCCTAAGCAGATTTTATACACATAATTTAAAAGAGACTTTATTTCCAATCATTTGGTACCAGTAACTTTCTTTATTATGATTAGTTGCAGAGTTAGTAAGGGGTGTTTACTTTCTTTTTTCCACGGCTGTACATACAATTTAATGTTATATATTACCCCAAGTGTCATACATTCGCACAATGTGATTTTCGTCGCACATCTATAACTAAGCAGATGTATTAAATAACAGTGTTGTAGTCGAAAAAAAAACAAACAGAGGGTATATACGTTTTAAGCACAGAGTATACGCTAGAGTCATGAATGTCCATGGCTAGATTCTAGCTTTATTTGAGAAAGAGGGTATACGGAGCTTCTTAAAAATATCCAGAAGATATACAACGTATACTCCCGTACAGACTCCACTACACTCTTGATCATTAAGCTAAAGCTATACTAATATTAACAAAAAGAAACGTTTGTTTATTTGCAAGGGATACTTTCAACCTAACTTCAAAAGTATAATCGTGGCAGTCTCTATTCCATTATGGGCTATATTTGGTGTAGATACGTCTAATCCCAAGGGGGTGTAAAAGCGAAATATGTTCTAAATTTGCGAAATTTATGATATTGAAGAAGCTAAAAATTTGAAATTTCGTATCGTGGTAACTTTTAAGACGTAAATGAGCTCGAAGAATCGTTTCTGAAAATTCGAAATTTAAAAGAGGTAGTGGAAAACGTTCTTAATTACGTTTTTTATGGAAATGTTAGCAATAGAAACTTGAAATTTCACATAGATGTTTCTCTTAAGACGCAAATTCTTGCCCAAAACATTTTTTTAAACATTTGTTATTTAAAATGATGCAGAAAAAAAAAGTTCTACAGTGAAATTTTTATGATATTGGGACTAGGAATTTGGTAGCGTGGTTACTTATAAGAACGGTTTCTAAAAAATCCGAATTTAAAAAGTGTGAAATGCGCGGAAAACATTTGATTCTGAACTAAAATTACATAACAAGCAATATTTCCCCTGACCGAAAAACAACTTTTCTTAATTCCCCTCCAAGTTGATATGTCCCCCTTTTTGCCATCAAAACAGGTTAAAACAACTTTATTTTGGGGGGACTCATCGGATCTTCATTTCTAGTGCCAAAACGATGTTCTTGCCAATTTTTCGTGAATGGCTATCAGTTGTTACTGTAAAAACATATTTTACCTGCATAAAAGTATAATTTTCGAATTCCCCCACTTCCCTGTGTTAAAAATCCCTCTCCCCTTTTGCGTCCAAAACATGGTAAAACAAACTTATCTTTGGAGGACTCATAAGATCTTCATTTGTAGTTCCAAAGTTCTTTCCAAATTTCGGTGAATGGTCAACAGTAGTTAAAGAAAGAAAATACTATTTTACCTGTACTATTTACTAATGTGGGAAAACGCCGTTGCCATTGAAAAAAACAAAGTTTAGTATCTCCCAAATCTTTTTATGTATAAACATGATTTTTTTTTTTTTTTTTTTTTTTTTTTTTTTATACCATTAATTTAACAGATTGGGATTTTTAATATGCTAGCATTAGAAATTGGCTAGTCTTTACAGAATTAGTGTATTGTTGAAATTAAAATAGTTCTTATTTTTCTACTCCGTCAGTCATTGGGCCCCACCAGTGGCCGGGAGGTTCTTCTCTTGAAGCTGGTAGACGGGAGGTGCTGGGTTCAATCCCAATCGCGCCCTTCGGCCAAATCGTTCTGAGTTTTCGTGGTTTTTTTCGAACCCTGGTTTTCCAAGTGTAAATACGTGTTAGGTTCCCTTAGATATAGGGGTGCACTGCATAACCTTTTTAAGAGAAGAGCCACTTACAAAATGTTTGGGTTGTCGAGAGCCACATCAGTATCACAGAGATAATTCTAAATCAGGGACATACGGGGGGGTGTGTGTAATAAGTGTTTATTCTTGATGAATAATTATAAACAAACGGAAATAAATAATTGTATGAAGGAATGCAGGACTTCTTCGCATCTGTATGAATAACCATTCAACACTTTATGAAGACTAACGGTTCCTTCTTGACAAATGGTAACTTGAAGAAAAAGAATTACACAAAATTTCTAAATAATTGAATGTTATTGAAAATTTAAAAAAAAAATTATTGAAGAATAACTTCATTTAAAATAAAAGGAAACTTATTTTTGAAATAACAAGCCATGATGGACTAATTATGCTATTTTTTTCTGCGGACTATTAACAAAACTCTTTTTTCTTTCTTTTGTCAATCAAGTGCGACTGATTGAGGAAATTTGCGATTTTTTATCAACGACCGATTGACAGATTTCGCGGTAATTTACCATTCCCGATTGGCAAAATTTGCAATCTTTTCAAACAACCAATTTGCAATACCTGCGATAAATTGACGCATTTCGCGTTTTTTTTTTTCAGCGATAAATTTTCAAATTTCGTGCTTTTTTTTTTTTCCCCACAACGGATCAACGAAAATTGCAATTTTTTTCCGCCCCCCGATCGAATTATTTCGCGATTTTTTTGTTCTGCGATCGATCTTCGAAATTTGCAAGTTCTCCATGAACGATTGATAAAATTCGCGATTTTTTTTCATGAGTGATTGGCGAATTTCGCGATATTTTACGTGACAGATTGACAATATTTGCAATTTTTTTCCAATGACCAATTGACGAAGCGTGATTTTTTTCCTGATATACGTTGATGTAATTTGCGATTTTTTTCGCGCAATAAATTGGCGAAAATCGCGATTTCTTTTACGCTCGCAATCGATAAAATTTGCGATTTTTTCCTGCGACCAATGGATTTCTATTTCATGATATTTTGTGGGACCGACACACAAATTTTGTAATTTTTTCCATAAGCTATTCACGAAATTCGCGAATTTTTGGGAAAATTCACGATTTTTTTAACGAGCGATTGACAAATTTCGCAATATTTTTTCGACCAATTGAAAAAATTTGTAATTTTTCTATCATTTGTCAAAATTCGTGATTTATTTTCCGCGACAGATTAACAAAATTGCGATTTTTCCCCAGTTGATCAACGGAATTTGCAATTTTTGTACCTCATGGACAAAATTCGCGATTTTACTATGCTCGATTAACAAAATTCGTGATTCTTAACTGACTCTGAGGAACTCTGTCAACGAAATTTGCTATTCTTAACAGGCTCTCATGAAATTTGCAATTTCTTCCCGGGGCCAAATTTGTGATTTTTTCCTGCGACATATGGACAAAAAATTAAAATTTTTCCAGTTATAAATTGACGAAATTGTGTAAAAAAAACGAAGAAACTATATAAATTGTGATCGCGGGCCGCAAGATACCCATGGCGGGCCACAGGTTGTGCATCCCTACCTTAGAAAGACCCCCACGGAGGGCACCACACCCCTTAGGGCCTATATCCTTCGTGCTGATAATTGGCCGTCATAAACACAACAACCGCTAGTCATTGTGCGCATGATATCTTGAGAACGGATTGTTATGAAATTTAATATATACTAGCAGGCTATGCCCGCTGCGCTGGTCAATATTTCCAAATGAACCTTGGATTAAACTAAATGGAGAATTCGAACTTGTATTTTAAACAATACGGACCTTCAGCTGGACCTTGCTCATTACTGAAAACGATGCGAACGCCATTGCGATATAATGTTATCTTAAGCGTTGGACAAAATTTAGCTATTAAGAAGTAATTCTTTTAGATGATTATAAACAGCGC
Source organism: Maratus speciosus (assembly GCA_963932465.1). Lineage (NCBI taxonomy): Eukaryota > Metazoa > Arthropoda > Arachnida > Araneae > Salticidae > Maratus > Maratus speciosus. The sequence continues at coordinate 237,779,120 of OZ010789.1, forward strand.
ACTTTTGGTCGGGTAATGAGACCGTTATGACAACAGGAATTAATAGCTCTATAACTAATCAACATATAATGAAATCTTATATACTAACACCATTCCTGAAAAGTCATGTAACAGGGCCACTTGTAACAAAATATGTTCTGTAGATTTTTTTAAAAAGGCTAAACTTTCATAATCAGGTTCACTTAATTTTTTAACTTTTACTGTTGCTCTATAACTATAAGTACCCTTGAACAATATGTATTCACTAAAACCTTTCCAAAATTACTACCTAACTAATTGTGGTATATCCTACGAAAGTATTATAAACAATCGGAATGAAATGCAAATTTCCCTTGTAAATATATAGTAGATGATGATGACGCGATTTTGTGTAATAGAATTCATCGTAAAATTTTCGCTTCAAACATAAACGATGCTTTCAACATTCTAGCTAATACACCAATATGTGAAGTACCCGATTACGGAAGGTTAACTTGGATCCTCCTGAGCAACTACCCAAAGAAAAGTGAATATGTGACTTTTGTGATACTTTTATGTTAGCTGGGTGCAGGTAATAAATCAATAAAGGTTGTTTTCATGCCATATTCTTATTTTATTATTTTCATTCAAAACACAAACCTTTAACTTATTTAATTTAAAATGCATGCCTTATACTAATTTCATTTAAAAAACTGAAAAGATAAACATTACAGATGTCATATACATCTGTACCGTTGGCGCGATTTTTTTCCGACGCCAATTTGGCGAAAACATCAACAGCATAAACAACAACATCCGGTTACCATATCAAGCAAAATAACGACAGTTTGGTGACAGTTAAGTACTCGTTGTGTATATGACATTAGCGTCAGAAAAAAATCGTGCCAATATTGGGCGTATATGACATCTGTGCCAGATGAACAATAACAGGAAATGATGCCATAATTAAAAACAAAAATTATTCTTAATTTACATACGCAAAATGTAACTACTGCTACTGGGGATATTAAAAATGCTATTAGCGAGATCTGCGCACGGTTGTTATAAATGTACCCATTTTTTTCTTCTTGTCGAGGAGCAATTTATAAATCGCCCAATATTATTCCAATTCCAATTTCTTTCATTGAGGAATGGACACCCTTGACCGGAAAAAATGGAAAAAGACTCTTGTAGATTCTTCGGATGACGGCATCTGACGCCATAAACCCAGTTTATATATATGACAATAATTTTTAAGTCGTTACAAACATTGCTTTCATATTTAAATATTTTCATTGGTACTACTTGTTATCCCGTCGACCAATTTCGCCAAATTATATAAATCGCCAAACCACACGCCAAATTATATAAATTGACATAATCTTTATTTTAAATAACGAAACAACAAATAAATTAGTATAACATTAATAGAAATACAAATAAAACATCAAAATTAAAATAACTTGAAGACGTAAACATGTGTAGCTTGTTTAAATTCAAGTGAATTTGACATTTACGATCAACCATTATTTGCATTTAATCTTATATTGGTCGACGGAATATCTAAGTAGTACCTTTTCCATTTTCGTTTTATAATGCTAATTTCTCAGTAATTTATTTCCTTTTATTTTACATAAAATTACTATTTTTTTTTCTTTTTTTTTTAACCATTTGGAAAAATGGTTATTGTCCTCGGTCAGGGTAGGAAATCAAAAACATATCTGAAGCGTTTTATTAGTTGAATCCTGCATTTTATTCGTTTTCTGATTGGTCTATATAGTAATCTGTATTTTTCCTTTACTTTCAACAGAGATGGATACTTCTATTGCCACTATGACAAAAAAGTAATAAAAACTACAAAAAAATTTAATAACACAGAAACAAATTGAGATACAGCTTTCAAACAAATTTCAATTAAAAATGCATTTTTTTTCTCTATAAAACGATATAAAAAGTAATATTGTGGGATGTTTAGAAGTTTAAAAATGAAATTTCATTTTAAATGGTCCAGGAATATTAATGTTTAATCCATGGCGTACGTAATGTATGACCAGCTCCGTTGAAGTTTAAAAATTTACAGTACCGAAAATTGCAAAACTGAAATTTGTTTTAGAATTTGTTCATGATGGGTCCAGGAATGTTAATGTTTAATCCATGGCGTACGTAATGTATGATCAACTCCGTGCGATTTTTTATGTCTTAAATTTTAGTCTTTGAAAAAATCATTTTCCAAATGGTCGTTGTAATTTGTTATTATTATTTTTTTTTTTTTATTAAGATGCTTGTTTTTTTTTTTTTCAAACTCATAGAGCCGTTTTTATTATTTAGTCAAAAGAGTTGATTTGATTTTTTTTTTCCGCTGCTAGAGTAACGGATGTAATGATAGATATTTTGAGGTTAAGACGCCAAAGACACCGGCAAATTAGAAAAATATGAAATGTGTCATGAACTGTTGGACTTACAAAAATTTACTTGGTACGATTCGATTCAGCATACAAAACTACATTAAAATATGCTATCATTTGACGCATAATTATGATATCCTATTTTTAAGAAATTTTTTCCCCTCCCCGTGCAAAAACCGTTAGAGGTGACACTTTAGAAAATCCTTTCTTAGCAGAAGTCTATGTCATAAGAAGTATTTCTACCACGATTTTCAAGATTTTAGGTTCAGTAGTTTGCGCTGTGCGTTAATTAGTCCCCTAATCCAGATTTAATTTTATATACTATATTAGATATGCCATTTTGCGGTGACTCGATGATCGAAAATTAGTCCAATATCATTTGAAATATTACATAACAGAGGAGAAAATACGAAGAAAGACGAAGAAGAAATGACGAATTACAAAAGACTTGTAATTTTTTTTTTTTTTTTCAAAATGTTGAATTTTTCGATAGTAATAACGTATTATTGCATAAATTTCCTTAAAAATTATCTTTATTTCCTAGATTTCGAAGCTGTGAATTTTTCTATAAATGAAATTGGCGATATGACTTGATAATATTTCTTTTAAAAAAAATGGGTAATATTCGTTGATCTGAGTTCGAGTTTAAAAATATCACATGCTTTCGGAATTACGGGGAAAAACATTTTTAAAAGTATGAAATTATTTTACAATATGTATGTGTGGCAGAAATTCACATTGAAATTTAGGTATTCGATTCCATTTTTTAAATATTAACTTATATCTGTATAAGTTACAATTGAATATGAAAATGTACTCAAAAAATTATCTCTTTCACTTAAAAAAAACACCATTTGTGAGAACATCCTCACTGTTAAAAATAAAGGTTGAACTTTGAACCAGAAAGATAGTTAAACCATGGACCTTCAAGAGAAAGCACCATTTCTTCGGCTATTTTAGAACGAAGGCGATTAGCGAATTCCCAAAAAAACCTGTATCGTGGTTCAACTTCTAAACCTAACTGTTACTGTAACTACAATGGCGACGCGGGAGATGGGGAAATCCGTCCGTGCATCGTGCTCGTTCTGATATTCTCAAAGAAGTTGGAAATATTCCTTCTTCCATGGATATTCTGAATTCAACACTGAAGCATGTTGTTTATTTCTGAAAAAATGGTATCAACTGCTTATGAGATTCCTTCTAACGTCGTAAAAGGTGAGTAAATTTTCTATTTGTTATTTTTTTATATGGGCAATTTGATTAGTATGATTTCGCGATTTCTTACTTTTATGGAATTTTTTTTTTTATGTGGCCAATTTGATCAGTATGATTTCAGGAGTTATTTTTTCTATGGAATTTTGTTTCTCTATGTATTATAAAATTAGGGCCTTTTTTTTTAAGGTATTAGAAAAACATTTCATTATATGTAATTATTGTTAAACAACCTGTATTCAGCTCAGATTCTCACTGTTTTTGCTTATTTTGTACATACAATTGATAAAATCTTTTGCTATTTTTTTCTCGCGCTAATATATGTATTTTTAATATTCATTTTTCGCGCATAATATTGATCCTGGGACTCTTTCCTTGATCCTGACTGCATTAAGCACGAGTGAATAAAAATTTCAAAAACTGAGCTTTAAGCTCAGTCGCATTTGAAGGAGCCTTCACTTTCGTTCTAAATTCTGCTTGCATTTGTATAGTGTGTTTATCTTATTATAACGCTTACGTTAATCTCGAAAGAAAATGCTTAGAAACTCTTATCTGCTGTCGAAAACTGCAATGTGACTTGGTGTATGTAAACCTTCTCCATCTTTATTATTAATATAACTAGAATCTGTTGATATGCTTACTTTATTAATAATATTACAGGTAAAAACAAAAGATGCAGTATATAAATTTGTGATGATTTTTATAGCGATTTGCCTGAAGTGTAACACATGTTCTGTTCAAGTACGTCATTAGAGTTACAAATCCATTTATAAGGTTTATTGGATTTAAAAAACAATTTTAATAACTTTAAAAAATCAAAAATACCAAAAAAAAAAAAAAAAAACTGTTGTACAGCTTAATTTCAAGTAATATATTTTTACAATTAAAAATGTAGCAGTCTGAATGCTTGAAAAGAATAAGATTAAATTAATATGCACCAAACGGCATAAGATTAAAAAATTACTTTCACGAACTACTATTAATTATATTATACAATAAAATAACAATGTAAAATCCAGTTAAAACTGCAGGAATTAAATTATAAATGCCTCTTTGCTTTGCTGTAAACATTTAATTTTCTTTATAAAAACAAAGATTTTTAGCGCCAAGTGAGAAAGGATTGTAAATAATGAGGATCTAAAAGTTTTCCTACAATCTGCCGAAACGCTGTAATTAATGGTGCAAGTATTTCATTTTGATATGCTGTTATTTCACAATACTTATAAAATAGGTAAATTTGATAAATATTCTAATCTCAAAATATGCCGCTGTATAATTCATCCTGTAAATGCATCAGTTTTGGATGTAAACTGTACAATTTCCAGTTATTTAAGTTCTTAAAAATAAATGGGATATTTAGTAATTTCAAAATTTTTCTAAATTGAATATTTTAAGATTTTTTAATTTTGTATTTAACATAATTATACTTTAGTTCCCCCCCCCCCTCCTCCCCCTCTACAAAAAGTACAACCAAATCTAAATTTTGTTTTTAAAGCTTTGTGCATTTATTAATAAAAACACTAGATTCAGTATTTTTATGTGACTGGAAAACTGGGGATTGTCAAGAAAAAATGACATGTGCTCAAAACGTCAGAGAAAATTAAAAAATATTTCTCAAAGCTGGAAAAATCCTGGATTATTTTTTTTTAAATTCTCTGTTAATGTGTAAGGATTCTCATGAGTTCCGAGCTCAGTCTACAAAAGAAAGTTGATTTGTCACCTGCAAGTTGAATTTTCGCTAAATATTTTTAAAATAAAGATGTTTTAGCTAATATAAATTTCTTGCCAGATAGCCGATACCTCTGCAAAAGAAATTATGAAGCATGCAAAAAAAAAAGGGGGGGGGGAAGCTGTAGCTGAAATTAAAATGTTTTTAAACACAAAAAATTGAAACACTCAAAACACTGCTTCTAAAACAATATCAGTAAATGACATGTTTGTTTCTAATTTATCATTTTTTAAGTATGAAATGATATAGATGTTCAATTTTATGATTTATTTTCATTTAAGAGGCAAGTTTACATTTTATTCTTATTAATGCATGAACGTGTATTATCTTTTGCTGTATAAATTTTAATCATTAAAATCTAGAATTGTAATTCATATATATTTCTAAAAATGTCGGGAATTGTAGAAAATATGATCTGGGAAAACCTGTAAAAGCCACAGAATTTTATTTAGAGTATGAACATTGTACATTGTTGGAGAATGTAATTTAATAATGAATTAGTCTAAATACCAGAACTTAAAAAAAAAAAACAAACATTGTTTAGTCTTTTAAATTTTCATTAAGCCACATTTGCTAAAATGAACTATTGGCTGCAAATTTGATCCTACACAACTTAAATTAAAAGTAACCATTAGGCTTAACACTACTTTTGTTTGTTTTTTTATGAGGAGGGGGGAGACCCTGGTATTTTTCAAGAAATCTTGATGCAATTCTGGCTTGAAGTGAGGTTTGCCAAATGTTAATGAAAATTAAACTGAACGGTAATTTTTTTATACGGTCCTTAACATAAATAACTAAATCTTAAACTGATATTTTACCAAATGTTATAAACAGAAACCAATTGGGGTAGGGAAAAAACAATTATTTTTGTCGTATAACAATTTTATGGCTTATTTAGGTATATATTTATGCTTTTCAGTACACATATTAAATGATTTAAAATTGCTTCTGATTATGTGCTTTAGATAAGTTCCTTGTTTGTATATACTAATGGATAAACTGCCTCTGAATATTAAATACAGCTATTTTTATGTAGAGGCCAATAGAGTATTCTGCTGTTAGTTAAATTTTGACTATGTACTCTGACAATATAGATGTCAAATTAAAGTAGATCAAAATTTAATTTTTAACAAATAAAAATGTCATCTTTAAAACTGATGTAAGACTAATATTTGATTAAAAAATTTGTAGAAACAAAACAATAGTTTAATGATTACATTTGTTATGTATCATAAATTAATATAGTGCAAAAACAGAATACTCTAATAATTTGTTCACTATTATTATTACTAAATAAGTTTTCCTCTTCTAAATAATCAAACATTGTTGGCAAGACTTAACCATGATTTAGTTACATGGGTAGTGTTAACTCTAAGCCGCTTTAGCAGGGCACAATACCCTGCAGCCTTTATTTCTTTTTTGCACCCGGCAGCTCTTTTAAACCCTCCCAATGCACCTGTTTATATATATATATACTTTTTGGCGGAATTATATTAATGAAGTAATTTTTAGGCCGAACATAGCCGAATATTTTTTCAGAATGAAATGTTTTAAAAAATTAAAATTGCATACCTAGGCTGAATAATTGGTATTCGGTTATTTGGCCAAACCACTATTTGTTGCATCACCAGTATCAAGAATCTTAAATTTTATTGCTATACCCCTCTTCCAAAAAAAGTATAATGCCACACTATATCCAAAGGTCAGTGGTGGTTAATTTCTAGAAAATCTTATCAGCCAAGGATTTATTTCCCCAGCCAGTAAAATGCAACATACAGTTGAAAATTTTTATGATAAAATTTATGCAACTCAAAAATAGTTGATGCCGTATTTTGTGGAAGAAATGCCGCACTCCTCAAATTGGCCTGAATAACCTTAAAAATATCGTAATCCCCGCACCTGTTGTAAACGCCGCATCCATCTGAACGCCACTTTTGTCGACAGCGTCACATTGACCTAACTTTAATCAAAGTTTTCTGAGTAGTGTAGGATGCCTCGTTTTTAATATCTTAAGATGTCTGAAGCTTTATTTAAAATATTTAAATCCAATTTTAAATATTTTTATGAATTTTTAAATTAAGGAAACTCTGTTGGTATTTAAAAAAAAAATCGTAAACACCGTACTTAGAAAAAAATCAACTTTTAAACTCTTAAATGCCGCGGCGTTTCTTCCATACAATATGGTACCTGCATTTTCATATATTTTTTTCCTGTAAAATTAACAAATATAAACAAGAGATGAAAGTTTAATATAAAATAGAACTTAGTACCATGTTTGCATAACAGTAATTAGGAAATTTGAAAAATGTAGCTAATACTAAGAAAAAGTTTTTGCGTATCTCTATAGTTTGCAGTTTTCAAAGACTATTAAAAATTCACTCACCCTGTCAGAAAATTCACTCGCCAGTGACAAGTAAAGTAATGAATTTCCCCACCTCTACCAAAGGTTAATTTGTTTGCTATTTTTTTATTTTCTAATGCACTTTCAGTCACAAGATATTTTCTAAACTAGGCTTATCTCTGATTGTATGTAAAAGTTTAAATTTTCTTTCTATGGACATAATTGTTTAACAATCTGTTTTGTATGTATATTAGCTTTATATAAAAAGAAAAAATAAGTTAAACATTTTTCTAGAATCCAAATGTTGTTCAATCATGTTTTACACTTTCATAAGTTTTTATTTTGTTTAAATGATTAACACAGAGATAATGTGTTTAATATATAAGCCTCCCCCTCGCCCTTAACAGCATTCGAAATCCTTGGTGGTCCGCTGGTCTGAGACCACTAAAAATTCAATCGGACCACTAATTAAAAAAATTTAGTGGTCCGCAGGGCCAGTAACTTTTTTCCCTCTCTGACAGGTAAATGTAAATTTTCCCGTCCCTGAGAAAACCGAAACCAAACACCAACCACTGAATTTTATTTTATTTAAAAAAATAAATATATAAAAAAATGCAGTAAAACTTAGTCAGTTGAAATAAATAGTCGAAAATAAAATACATAATTAATAATTTTATAGTTTTTGTTTATGTACTGTTTATTTAATTTTTAGCAAATCATAATTTTATATTTTATTATGCTGCCGAAAATTTTGGATAACTGAAGTTTGGTTTATGTTCTAGGAGGAGGAGGGGAAGGGTGTCTCTCAAAGGGTTAAAGGTACTTAGTAGAATTTTATGCAGCGGGCCAGTGACGATGTGTGCGGACCAGTAAACTCTGATGTTTACTGGTCCTTGGGACCAGTGACTTTTTTTTGCGAATTCTACCGCTGCTTAACATATAAAAATGGAAAGGATATTGTTAACATCAGGGTTCTGTCCAGACTTTTCTCACGGGGTCCTGTTTTTGTGAAATTGTGAAGTTTTTCTTATTTTTGTGAAAATTCTAGTCATAATTTTGTGAATTTTAAATTATCGATGTCTTCATGTTCCATCCTTCATATATAAAAAGCTAAGTAATATGCTCTTTGGTGAGTTCAACTGCTTATTTGCAGGCCAGATTTTATTTCTAAATGACTAAATTTGAGAAAAGTTCAATTTGAAGGTGAAAAAATTCTGTGAAAGGTCTATTTAAGAGACAAATAATTTTGTGAAGGGTCCTGTTTTGAGATAAAATCTTTTGTGAAGGGTCCTTTTTGGGGATAAAAAATTTTGTGAAGGGTCCTGTTTTAAGATAAATTATTTTGTGAAGGGTCCTTTAAAGGACCTAAAATTTTCCTAAACATATCCCTGAACATGGTTACAAAAAGAGATGAGAAAATATGGTGTAACATAAAATTGTAACCATGAAATGCAGTTTGGCCCCTAGAAAAAAAAAAAAAAAATGCAAGTATGTCCTCTTACGCCTTACCCAGCAATAGAAACTTTAAAAACAGTCTGCAGAACTTAAGGACAAACGCCTTCTTTCCAATCGCTGATGCACTGCCCCCCCCCCCCCAGTATTTGCAATTAACATAAAAGGAAAGTACTTTTTTAAATAATTTACCTTTGTCCTAAAAATTTTTAACATCACTATCTGAAAAATCTTTCGTAAGATTTGTCTAAATTTCTGTGAAGTTAGAAAACAGAATAACAGTAAAAATAACATATGAACACCATTTTCTAAAATTTTTGAAAAGATTGATACAATGTGATAATATCAAAAATTATATATAGATGTGATAATACAGGGATGAAAGTGCACTAAAGCCACTTTGAATCAGCAAAAATCTAATTTTGTAGCAGCAAAAATCTTAATTTTTTAGCAATAAAAGCTGTTATTGTAGAGCAGATTGAAATTCTTAGAAAATCAAATTTGAGTAATTCATGCAAATACTATAAGTAACTCTAATACAATGTTTTATTTAGCAATCTTAGCTAGTTGTGCAATTCAAAATTTAACATTCTTTCACTCAAAACATGGCTAACGAATATTTAACCTGGCACTCAGCTGTAAAAAAATCTCGTGAAAACATCAATGCTGCAGCAAATTTTTCCGTGATTTTTTGACGGAATTCACTTTTTTTCCCTCAATGCTTTTGTACGAAATTTTGTGCGTTTTTTTGCAATCTTTCGACGATGTTAGCGTTTTTTTTCACTACCTTTCGACGATGTCTGCCTTTTTTTATCGTGATCTTTCAGTGATGTTCGCATTTTTTCGTGCTCTTTCAATGATGTTCGCATTTTTTCGCAATCTTTCAATGATGTTCGCTTTTATTCGCGATCTTTCGATGATGTTCGCTTTTATTCGCGATCTTTCGATGATGTTCGCATTTTTTCGCAATCTTTCAATAATGTTCGCTTTTATTCGCAATCTTTCGATGATGTTCGCGTTTTTTTTCGCGATTTTTCGATGATGTTCGCATTTATTCGCAATCTTTCGATGACGTTAGTGTTTTTTTTTTTGCGATCTTCAGGCGATGTTCGCGTTTTTTTTGTTTTTTTTTCGGGATCTTTTGACGAAATTCTCGTTTTTTGCCGATTCTTTGAAAAAAATACGCTTTTTCTCCACGATCTTTTGACGATATAAGTGTTTTTTCGCGATCTTTTTGTGAAATGCATGTTTTTTAGCGATCTTTGCGCGAAATTAGCTTTTTCCCGTGATTTTTCGATGAAATTTGCATTTCTTCCGCGATCTTTTGACAAAATTCGCGTTTTTTCCACAATCTTCTGACAGAATTCGTGTTTTTCCTCGATCATTTGTCCAAATTAACGTTTTTTCCTGATTATTTGACGAAATTCTCGTTTTCGCCATCTTTTGACGAAATTCGCCTATTTTCCACGATCTTTTGATGAAAATCTCCTTTTTTCAACCATCCTTCGATAAAATCCGCATTCTTTCCGGGATCCTTTGACGAAATTTGTGTATTTTCCGTATTCTAGAATTTCTTTTTCCAGACTTACTGATTAGTTGACAATATAGAGAATCACCTATTAGATTGGCACATGGTCATTTGACACCGTCTGCATAGCCCTTACTGTGGCTTTGGCTAATGCTAAATCGAACTGGTGTTATGTTACTATTTCACGAATTTCATCGAAAGATCATGGAAAAAGCACGAATTTCATCAAAAGATCACGGAAAAAGCACGAATTTCATCGAAAGATCACGCAAAAAGCACGAACTTCATCGAAAGATCACGCAAAAAGCACGAACTTCATCGAAAGATCACGCAAAAAGCACGAACTTCATCGAAAGATCACACAAAAAGCACGAACTTCGATCACGCAAAAAGCACGAACTTCATCGAAAGATCACACAAAAAGCACGAACTTCGATCACGCAAAAAGCACGAACTTCATCGAAAGATCACGCAAAGAGCACGAACTTCATCGAAAGATCACGCAAAGAGCACGAACTTCATCGAAAGATCACGCAAAGAGCACGAACTTCATCGAAAGATCACGCAAAGAGCACGAACTTCATCGAAAGATCACGCAAAGAGCACGAACTTCATCGAAAGATCACGCAAAGAGCACGAACTTCATCGAAAGATCACGCAAAGAGCACGAACTTCATCGAAAGATCACGCAAAGAGCACGAACTTCATCGAAAGATCACGCAAAGAGCACGAACTTCATCGAAAGATCACGCAAAGAGCACGAACTTCATCGAAAGATCACGCAAAGAGCACGAACTTCATCGAAAGATCACGCAAAGAGCACGAACTTCATCGAAAGATCACGCAAAGAGCACGAACTTCATCGAAAGATCACGCAAAGAGCACGAACTTCATCGAAAGATCACGCAAAGAGCACGAACTTCATCGAAAGATCACGCAAAGAGCACGAACTTCATCGAAAGATCACGCAAAGAGCACGAACTTCATCGAAAGATCACGCAAAGAGCACGAACTTCATCGAAAGATCACGCAAAGAGCACGAACTTCATCGAAAGATCACGCAAAGAGCACGAACTTCATCGAAAGATCACGCAAAGAGCACGAACTTCATCGAAAGATCACGCAAAGAGCACGAACTTCATCGAAAGATCACGCAAAGAGCACGAACTTCATCGAAAGATCACGCAAAGAGCACGAACTTCATCGAAAGATCACGCAAAGAGCACGAACTTCATCGAAAGATCACGCAAAGAGCACGAACTTCATCGAAAGATCACGCAAAGAGCACGAACTTCATCGAAAGATCACGCAAAGAGCACGAACTTCATCGAAAGATCACGCAAAGAGCACGAACTTCATCGAAAGATCACGCAAAGAGCACGAACTTCATCGAAAGATCACGCAAAGAGCACGAACTTCATCGAAAGATCACGCAAAGAGCACGAACTTCATCGAAAGATCACGCAAGCACGAACTTCATCGAAAGATCACGCAAGCACGAACTTCATCGAAAGATCACGCAAAGAGCACGAACTTCATCGAAAGATCACGCAAAGAGCACGAACTTCATCGAAAGATCACGCAAAGAGCACGAACTTCATCGAAAGATCACGCAAACAGCACGAACTTCATCGAAAGATCACGCAAAAAGCACGAACTTCATCGAAAGATCACGCAAAAAGCACGAACTTCATCGAAAGATCACGCAAAAAGCACGAACTTCATCGAAAGATCACGCAAAAAGCACGAACTTCATCGAAAGATCACGCAAAAAGCACGAACTTCATCGAAAGATCACGCAAAAAGCACGAACTTCATCGAAAGATCACGCAAAAAGCACGAACTTCATCGAAAGATCACGCAAAAAGCACGAACTTCATCGAAAGATCACGCAAAAAGCACGAACTTCATCGAAAGATCACGCAAAAAGCACGAACTTCATCGAAAGATCACGCAAAAAGCACGAACTTCATCGAAAGATCACGCAAAAAGCACGAACTTCATCGAAAGATCACGCAAAAAGCACGAACTTCATCGAAAGATCACGCAAAAAGCACGAACTTCATCGAAAGATCACGCAAAAAGCACGAACTTCATCGAAAGATCACGCAAAAAGCACGAACTTCATCGAAAGATCACGCAAAAAGCACGAACTTCATCGAAAGATCACGGAAAAAGTGCAAATTTCACCGAAAGATTGCGGAAAAAACACTACTTTCATCGAAAGATTGCAGAAAAAACACTACTTTCACCAAATGATCACGGGTGAAAAACTAATTTCATCAAATGATTGTGGGGGGAACACTAATTTCATCAAAGGATCGCGGAAAAAACGTGAACTTTTGTCAAAGGATCGCGGAAAAAACGTGAACTTTTGTCAAAGGATCGCGGAAAAAACGTGAACTTTTGTCAAAGGATCGCGGAAAAAACGTGAACTTTTGTCAAAGGATCGCGGAAAAAACGTGAACTTTTGTCAAAGGATCGCGGAAAAAACGTGAACTTTTGTCAAAGGGTCGCGGAAAAAACGTGAACTTTTGTCAAAGGGTCGCGGAAAAAACGTGAACTTTTGTCAAAGGGTCGCGGAAAAAACGTGAACTTTTGTCAAAGGGTCGCGGAAAAAACGTGAACTTTTGTCAAAGGGTCGCGGAAAAAACACAAACTTCGTTAAAGGATTGCAGAAAAAATCTAATTTCGCCAAAGGATTGCGAAAAAACCCCACAAATTTCATCGAAAGACCGATGCAAAACCGCTAATTTTTTCTAAGGCCACAGAAAAAACCCATAATTAGTGCCGGGAGGAGATCTCCCCTGACCTTCCCCTCTGCTGTAACGTTTCAGAAAATTTACAGGGTTGCCATGCCACCTGGAAAACTGGAAAAACACAGGGAATTTTAAATTACCCTCCAAAAACAGGGAAAATGCAGGGAATTTTGAAAAATTCCAAAAAAATCTGGAATACACAGGGATTTTTTTTTTTTTTTTTCTGGTATTTTCAAACATAAATTATTTTTTCTCGGCTTTTTTTTTCTTTTTTTTAACCTCTGAATCATCCCAGATTTAGTTATTTATTGGAATTTAGATTTTTATGTAGAAAGGACAGTTGAATTTTTGTTTGCAAGGTATTCTCATAGACTACTTTCTCAAAAACTCAATTTAATTTTTTTCGATCAGATTTTTAATCTGTGTAATGTAATAATTGAATTGATATCAGAAACAATACTACAACCACATATATTCTACAAATCCAATCGATTCTGCTTTAATGACCAATCAGTTATCCAAAATATATCTATCTTCAATTTTTTTCCATGATCGTTTTATAAAATTCGTGGTTTTTTCATGATTTCTTTCCCCCCCTGAAATTAATGTTTTTTGCTTCGCTTGATTGTTGATTCTTTTTTCAACTGATTTATCAAATTGGCGATATTCTTTCGCAGCCGATCAACAAAATTAGCTATGTTTGTTTCAGGGTTCGCAAAGCTGGGCCCAGTTCGAAAAAACCCGGTGGGTTTTTTCAGAATGGGCCCACTTGAAAAAGCCCACTGAAAAACCCATAAAGTGGGTTTTTTCATAGAGCCGTACCGAGTACTCGGTACTCGGCCAATTTGCCGAGTACTCGGTACTCGGTGAAATTTTGGCCGAGTACTCGGCCAATACCGAGTAGTTGTAAGAATTTCATTTTTTAAGCATATGAATTTAAAACTGATCTGTAAAAAGTTATTCGAATATCAATGTATTATATATGCAATAATTCATAAAACTATTTACTCTGTATATTTAACAATGTCTACAAAATATAGAAAAAGTTAAGAACAAAACCCTCATAAAATAATTCCAGATTAAAATTTAGTTTCACATTTATGCAAATAAAAATAAGTTCTTTTTAAATATATATGAAAACAGAAAATACTATTATTTTGGATAAAGAAACTGGAAATACAATAAATGTAAAAAAAAAAAAAAATTAAATTTATTATCTTTCAAATTATGGTGCAAAAACACCAAACGTTCTACATTATCAGTAGACAGGGCATTTCTTTTACTACTATAAATTTGGCTTACCTCTGAAAATATACGCTCAGAATAAACAGTGGTTGAAGGAGCACATAAGAATTTTTTTGCAAGGTTGCACATAATCAGAAGTTTTTTTCCCCCCCCCACCATGCAAATGGAGTGTCAATTTTACATAAGTCTTCTGTTAAGAAATCCTGTATAGCTTTTTGTACCTCTCTTTGTATTTTTCTCTCTTTTATTTTTAATCAAAAGAAAATAAGGTACAGTTACAAAATAAATATGAAATGTTTTGCATTATTCAATGAATTGTTACAGTAACCAATAAACATTTTTTTTTTTTTTTGGTAGACAGATTTTAGGTATCGGAATAAATTAGAGGGTTGAAGAATGTTTTAATTTTATATTTGTTAATAATTGTACATGTTATGTGTCAATTCTCCTTTTTTTTGCTACTGTTTTGAATTGTCAAAAATTGTCTTTAAAAAGGTGCACAAATAAATTTCAAATTTAATTAGTTAATTTATATATATATATATATGAACATTATATATATGTATATACACAGGAATATATATATATATATGTACACACATATGTACACCTAAGCTCACATTATGTGCACATCAGCATTTTTTTTCCTTATTACCCAACTACTCGGTACTCGTTATTCGGTACTCGGCCGAGTAGTCAATGGCCGAGTACTCGGTACTCGGCCAAAGTACTACTCGGTACACCACTATTTTTTCAACTTTCAGATATAATTTAAAAATTTAAACAACATATACATTTAATGAATTTAAGTCATTTCAGTTAATTTTGAAAAAATATTAATATATAAAAGCCATTACATACACATCTGAAGTAAAATAAAAATGTATTTCAGCACATTGAAATACTTTACTAACATAGAACCAAGTAGGCAACATACATAGTACATAATTATAGGTATGTCTTTATATAAAAAATTCAAATCAACTATATTCATGGAAATAAAAAATATGTAATTTTACTTTCTTCTATCTTTACAAGAAGAAAGTATTGGATTCGTGAAAATTTCGACTTC
This sequence comes from Maratus speciosus, assembly GCA_963932465.1. Lineage (NCBI taxonomy): Eukaryota > Metazoa > Arthropoda > Arachnida > Araneae > Salticidae > Maratus > Maratus speciosus. The sequence goes on from OZ010789.1 coordinate 237,794,821, forward strand.
CAGTTCATGATGGATTTATACGTTTTAAAAAGGTCCTGAAGACAATTTGGTAGTTTTTAGAAAATGACTATCTGTATGTGAAAAAAATTTTGTGGGCGTTCTATCTCAAGAACTAATGCACAGAATTTCACAAAACTTTAGATTGAGTTAGACTTTGATGTAAATTGGTGCTGATTAGTTTTTGGTGTATACTGCCCAACAGGTGGCGCTGCTATGCTGAATTTATCTCTATTTTTGCAAAAGCTTTATCTCAAGAACTAATGCACGGATTTTCATAAAGCTTCAGATTCAGTTACAAGTTAAGTTGTTGCTTATTGAATTTTGGTGCATATCGCCCAACAGGTAGTGCTGTTATGCTGCATTTTTCACGATTTCAGCAATAACTCTTATCTCAAGAACTAATGTACGGACTTGAATAAAAATTTAGATTCAGTTAAACCTTGATATAAACTGGTGCTGATTAGTTTTTGGTGTATATCGCCCAAGCGGCGCTGTTATGCTGCATTTATCTCACTTTTTGCAATAGCTTTATCTCAAAAACTAATAATGCATGGATTTTCATCAAACTTCAGATTCAGTTAGATGTTGACGTAAATTGTTACTGATCAGGTTTTGTTGTAAATTGAACAACAGGTGATACTTATATCTCCTTGTTAAATGCATCCAATTCAACAAATCTATATTTTACAATCCTCATAAATGGGCATAAATAGTCATTTAATTTTGGCACTGTGATAGTGAATTTTGAAGTATTAACACATATGAGATAGAAGAAACTTTTGGGATTGACACATCCGACTAGTTTACTCCTTTTTTTCTTCCTACTTATATGTTTTAAATTTTAATATTCTATTCATTATTCGATTTAAAGAAAATTAATAATTTTTTATCTTCTATTATATTTAAAACTAATTTGTGAGAAACACTGACATTTAATTAATTTAAATTCATATAATTTATACAATTTATAACTTGTAAAATAGCATTACAATTATATTGTATATAAGGGAACAATGTCTTTTTTTTATGTATAGTACAGGGGTGGCCAACTGTGGCACGCCGGACACCACTAAAATTTTACAGACAAAGTCGACTTCTTGAATCGCTGAGATTCGAAGATTAGATAAGGCAAAGATTACTATAAAATTTTAGTGGCGTGGGGCGTGCCACAGTTGGCCATCCCTGGTATAGTGTATATAATATATAGAAAATATAGTATACAATAATGTAATTACGCATATAGTATACTTTTGAAAAAACCCGATTTTCCCCGGGGAAAATTGGGTTTTTCATGAAAAAACCCATGTGGGTTGGGTTTTTTCAGAAAAACCCGGGCTTTTGCGAACCCTGGTTTGTTTGTGCAATCTTGATGAAGTTCATGATACTTTTTATGCAATCTTTTGACGAAATTTGTGTTTTTCCCACTGACCGATGGATGAAATTTTTTTTTCTTGCAATCGATTGACGATTTTTGTGATATTTTCCAGCAACTTATTGGGACATTTTGAGGGATTTTTTTTTAGATTCATTGAAGAATTTCGAAGGGGCTCCCCGCGTTTGATCGCTGATTTTTGCGGCTATTTCCCTGCAGTTGATTAACATAATTGCCGATAGTTTCCAGCTACCTATCAGCGATTTTTGTAGGTTTTATTTTTTGGACTGATTGACTAATTTCCGAAGTTTTTTTCCACTCTGTGTACAAATTTCGCAATTTTTTTCCTTGTGATTGATTAACAAATTTCGTGAATTTCTTTTCTTGCGACTGATTGATGATTTTCTTGTTATTTTCTAGCAAATGTTTGTCGAATTTTGTGGAGTTTTCCCGCAACCAGCCGACTATTTTCAAGGTTTCTCCCCCAGTGACCTACTGGGGAATTTCGTAATTGTTTTCCTATGATCGATTAACATAATTGGCAATATTTTCCTGCTACATTTTGAGGGTTTTATTCTTGAGACCGATTGGGTAATTTCCAGGGCTTACTGGCAGAACTCGCGTTTTTTTTTTTTTTTTTTCATGCTAACGTAAACGATTTACGCAATTTTTTTTTTTTTTTTTCTCTGTGAACGATCGACAGATTTCGCAATTTTTCCCCTGCGAGCGATTGGAGATTTTTTTTTTAGTTTTTCATGCATTAGATTAAAGAAATTCACGATTTTTTCTCGTGTCTGGCTGAAACAGTTTGTTTTTTCCGACTGACTGGTGAATTTTGCAACATTTTTTTTTTACGATCGATAGACTAATTTTACGATATTTTCCCGCGATCAATTCTAGAATTTCAGATCCAAAGACCAGTTTCAGAATTTCGAATTTTTTTGCGACCTATTGTTAAAATTTGTTAATTGGAATATGCCGACGACAAAATTTCGCACATCCAAAATGGGCAGGGTGCATTAAAATAATTACCATTTAAATTAAATATTAATATTAAAGAATAATTATTTAGGTTTAAAAAAATGAAGCTAAAAATCCATGGTCAGAAGGGGAATTCTTATCAATTATTTTGTCAATGAATTTACAAACAGCCCAATCTTTAATATTGTGACCTCTTCGCTCAAAATGCCAGTCACTCTGTTCACAGAAATAATGTGGCATTGCTTCTGAAACAACTGAATTGCATTTTGTAAAGAGAGTTCCATTCATGGGTATCATCATTAACACGTTAAGCGCCACGTCAGCCACTGGTGACTGACAGCAAACTTTCCGCTTAAAACTAATCATTCACTGATGGCTGACGTCTAAAATATGATACAAAACTGAAAAAATATACATTGTTTTAAATAATTACTGAACAAATATTTAAAATTTACCTACCTTTTATTTATTATAGGATTATACTTTCTTAAAAATTACTTTAAACATTGTAAGTTTTCAGTGCTTCAGTGTCGGTCATCGTGGCACTCAATGTGTTGAAGCCAATGAGTTTTTACCGCGGTCCTTTGACGAAATTCTCGTTTTTTCCCCATTCATTTGACAAAATTTCAATTTTTTCTTGCGATCCTTTGATGAAATTCCTATTTTTTCGCAGAGCTTTGACAAAATTAGTTTTTTCCTCTATTCTTTTATGAAAATTGCATTTTTTTTCACAATCTTTTGACAAAATTCAGGCTTTTTCCGCTATGTTTTTGAAAAATTATTTTTTTTTCTTGCACTCCTTTGAGGAATTTGTATTTTTCTGCAAGTCTTTGATGAAATTCTTGCATTTCCCGCAGCACTTTGACGAAATCCGTATTCTTTTTTGCAATCCTTTGACAAAATTAGTTTTTTCCCACAATTCTTCTACAAAAGTTTTTTTCCCCCCATCTTTTGACGAAATTCAGGTTGTTTTCACTATGCTTGTATCAAATGTGTTGTTTCCCCATGCACATTGATGAAATTGCATTTTTTCTATGATTCCTTGATGAAATTCTTTTTTTTTTTTTTTTTTACGATCCTTTACGGAAATTAGTGTTTTTTCTGCAGTCCTTTGATGAAATTTGTGTTTTTTGCACGATACTTTGATGAAAGATATTTTTTCTGTGAACAATTGACGAAATTTTTTTTTTTTTTCCCGGAGAGGATTTGTAAAAATTCGTAATATTTTTAACACTAGAACCGCGGTACTTTCGGTATACCTAGAACCGCGGAGCGGGTCAGTTTGACCCAAGATAGAAAAAATATATAAATATGCATAAATGTTTATCTTAATTAATTAAAATAGTATATTTTCATATAATAATCGATTTTTCAATACATTTACATTATATTTAATAGATTTTTCCATGCATTTACATTACATTTGATATAAAAAATCAGCTCAGATTACCAGTTATTTTAGAAAGTGATTTCTTCCACATTGTAGTTTCTTAAGTATAACATATACTTTACCCAAAAATAAACGTAGACTTCATAACTTTAACAGAAAATAGATTATCTCATTAAAATAAGTTTAGACACAATTTCTAATAATAAAGATACATAAAAAATAGATATACGAGTTAATTACTAGTTTAACAGATTTGTTAAATCCAATTTATTGTGTGCATCGCATGCAAAACTTAGCAATAAATTTTATATGTTTACCACAAATGGGTGCATTATATTATATAAAAATATCGTCAGTTTTAATTTCACATTTTGAAGTGTGACACCGGGCTCGTTTACACTAAGTTTGAGGTTTTCCGTCGTTTTCAGTGGTTGCTTCTCACCCAAATGACACCTTTTTTTCACCTACAGAGAACACACTTTTCTCCTAATTATTCAACAAAGTCCTGAATAAATTACCGTCACAAATAGAATGTCTAGTTACGACTTTGTATAGAACCCAAGCTTTGATAGCTGCAAGAATCAAAATATTATAAAATACATGCACTGCCCACCTATGTGAAACAGTCTTGACAGTATACATCCTGGTCAATCTGATAAATCACATCTACACCGAATATAGTTGCTTTGCAGTAATCAACTGCATTTTTTAGAATTATCTAAAACCAATCTTTGAATGCAGTGTACTGTTCATCAACAAAACATATTTATATGCTTTTTTCTGGTAATCAGTATGGGTTAGTACAGTAGTCGCCTGATATTTTGATTTTGACATTTTTACAGAGAACTCGTATTTCTTTTCATGAAGGTTTTACAGTTCCTACAAAGTTGCTGTTTTTGGATTTCAATGCCTTTGCAAGTTTTATAAGTCATGGTGTATAATTAGTTTTCAGTGGCATGATTACAGATATCAGAAATCGTGTCAAATTTGTCTGTCTTTAGATGACCTTGATCGGTTTGATTTTATATCGAACTATAAGGTTCCCATTATTTCAAGAAATTTGTCTTTTGGTATTGTAAGCTTACGATTTCGTGACATCTTATCTATACTTACAATAAATGCAGGATAAAACTAATTACAAGAATTCTTATCTGTTGTAAATTTCCATTGCATTCAAATACTCCTTTACACTGAGGATATATGAGGGACTCGCAACCACTGTAAGACAAGTTCCCACTTTGAAAAAAAGTAAGATAGCCCATTTAGAAGGTGAATAAAATCTGTTTTATCTACTCCCACAGTAAACCAATTCTGTAACTAGATGACATATATGAGAAAGTATGTGAAAATAGACTTGGTTCACTGTGGGAGTGGATAAAACTGATTTTATTCACCTTCTAAATGCACGTAGATTGTTTTTTCAAAATGGACTTTGTTTACTATGTCCCTCATATGTATATTATCATACTGAGTCCCTCATATATATCTCATATAATATCATACTGAGTCCCTCATATGTCGTTACTTCTGAGAAAATGCATCTCTTTTTCTTCATTTATGCGAAAAAACCTATAACGGGTCACATTGACCCGCTTCGCGGTTCTAGGTATAAATGGTTATAATTGGGAATTTATTTATATTATGCGTTTTTACATTTGATAAGTCGTTGCTTACCTTAAAATATTAAAAGTCAGAACAGGAAATGTTTTTCCAATTACTATTTTTGGCGCGATGACAAATTAAACATCGATTCGGGTCAAATTGACCCGCTCCGCGGTTCTAGTGTTAAGTGATATTTTTATGGTTGAATTTTCTGACTGATGGCCGATTTTAAATTTTCGGAAAATTCAGAACAGAATCACCTCTGGCAAACAATAAATATATCGTGTACATAAAATTGGGGAATATTTTTAATTTTTCGGTATATTTAAAAAAAAATTTTTTTCTAAATATTTTCCCGCAAAGTTACGAATTTTGCAGAAAATTTTCTGTGTATGCATGTGTCTATATTGTACAACTCTGATGTGAATTAATAAGAGCCTTTTAACTGAATTGCAAAAAATATTTTAATGTTTTTGAAACAGGAAATATGATAAAAATTGGAAATTGTGAAAACGCAATTCTAGGCACTTGTAAAAATTGTGAAAAAATATTTTGTTGCTTTAAATTTTTGAAAATTTTATTATACGAATAGAAGTTTAAAACAGTTTTGAAATTATATATTTAAATATAATAAATTTAAATTTAACAGAATTTATAATTTCTTCTTTTAAATTTCCATAGGTCCAATCCAACTGTGGGACACCAGCCACCTTAATTAAGAAGCTGCAGGTTTATCAGGACTGCTGAATTGTGTAATTAATGTAAGTACATTTTATTATTTTTTTAATTAACAGTAGAGTCAGGTGGGTATAAAATAGTTATAAAATGAACTTTTTTATTCCTAGTTTGCCAAGAATGTATTTTAATCTGCAAAAAAATTACATTGAAAGTGCTAATGTACCAGTACTCTCAAAAAATAGTAAACATCAGCAAAGTACTATGTTATTAGAAACTAGTCATCCTTGGTGACCAGTTTCGTTTCCCTTAAATTCTTGCTAAGCATTGTATCATGTTACTTTTATTCATAATTTAATTTACATGATCAAATTATATGAACTTAAATTAATTAAATGATAATGTTTCTCACAAATTAGTTTTTAACATAAAATGTAATTGTTAATTTGCATGAAAGTAAATAAAAGGTAAAATTTTGATCTAGTTAGAAATTTTATTTTCATGAATGTAGTTGATTTGAATTTTTTTATATAAAGACATTCTTATCATATGCCTTTACTATGTACTGTCTGTAGCTGAGCGATTTAAAAATCTTAGGGGGAGGCTCAAATAGTTTCTAACTCAGTATGATCAAAATAACATTAAAACAGAAAAAAACAATCAATGATAAAACATCTCATTAATAAGTAATTACATAGATTAATTAATAATTAGTAATGTGATAAATCACGTATTATATATTTAATAATTTTGAGCATAATTTCACTGATGAAAATTAATTGAAAAATTAATTAAAACTATCAATAGAATTTTGTAAATTTTTTGTGACCAATTGACTTTCTTGATAACCTCCCCCCCCACCACCACCAGGGTTGCTGGCTTTTAGCCAGGCCAAAAAAAAGCCGGCCGGCTTTTTTTGGTTTTAACCACTTAAAAAAAGCCGGCTTTTATTGAAAAAAGCCAGTTTTTATTTTTTAAAGTTGGTTTACAGTAAATTCCTTTTTAAATTTGGATCAATTAATTTTTAATACACTTATAAATATTTTCTATTAAAACAAATTATAGATTTCTATTAAATTTTATCAAATAAATAAGTCTTTATAACTTCTAGAAGGCAACTGTGAACGCATTATGTCTGAAAAAAAAAAAAAAAAATATATATATATATATATATAAACATTGAAAAGGATATAAGTTAGGCTTTAAACTGGTGTTTTGAAATTCTATATTATATATAGTTTTGACTCTAAGCCGCTTTAGCAAAGTGCAATGCCCGGCGGCCCTTTTTATTTCCTTTTTGCACCCGCCGGCTCTTTTAAACCCTTCAGATGTGCCCGGCTGCCCTTTTTAACACTTCCTATGCACCCCATGGTAATTCAATTGATACCAGAAAAATATTGCAAATTCTAGGGACTCCAAACAAACCAGTTCAAAATATGCTTTATGAACAAGGTACAAGTGTGCCCTTTTCGAAAAAAATGTGCCCTTATTTTATAATAGTGTTACCTTTTTGAAAAAAATGCACCCTTTTTTAGAACAGCATTTCCTTTTTGAAAAATGCACCCTTTTTTTGGAATAGTGTTCCCTTTTTGAAAAATTCATGCCCGGCGGTCCTTTTATTCTAGTGTCAACACTAATATATCTCCACATGTACTACACATTTTAAAGATTATATTTAATTAAAACTGTTCTTAACTGCTCTGCTCAACAAGCACAAAATGTTGACACATTTAAAAATTCATTTTTTAACGGAAAGATGTAAAATTCGAAAGCCTGACCATGGAAGCGATTTGGAATCGAACTGTGTTTTCCATTTTTTGATCCATCAATTACCTATTGAGTTATAAGAGATTTTGATCACATGACAAACATGTTTTTTCACCCTTTTCTGAGTGGTTTCTTCTTTTGTGCGGAAATTCGATTCAAAACGCTCACTTTGACACTATTTTCTGAAAAATCTATTGCATTTGCAAAAAAACAGCACAATTACATAGTTTCTGAACAACATCATCTGCTAGTTTCATGCATTTCTGAACAAAAATAAATTAAAACTTATGTCAGAAAGTTGCCCTTTTGGATTTAAAAGCCTTAATGACAAAATGTAGAACATCAAAATGGAAACATTCTTATGTGTCCATATGGAGAGATTAAGTTAAATGTTAAGAGAAATTTGAAAAGATGTTTTGTTTGAGGAGAGTGGTACATAAGTGTATAAAAAATAGAGCATTTAAAACAAGAAAAAATAAAAAATTCTTCAAATAAAATTTTGAAAAGCTTGTTGCTAAGCATATTCATGCATATGCTATTCATAATGTTTTTTAAAAGTGAGAAATGGTGGTGTTTTTATTAATATGACTATGTATAATTTCAAATGTTTGCTAGAAATAAAATAAGACTTGTATATTAATAGCTCTTAAAATTAAGTAATAAAACATATAACTAAGTAACCATTGTCCTCTTTAATTAGGTAGATTTCGTAAGGAATACTACCTATTGCAGTCGTTACCATGGTGCGACTTTTGAAAAATTCCTTCATAACTTTTCATTATAGGACCCCAGGAACCCAAAACCACCCCCACCTAAAAAGTTTTTATATATATATGTAGCCCCACCAGTGGCTGAGAGGTTCTGCTCTCGAAACTGGTAGACGGGAAGTGCTGGGTTCGATCCCAATCGCGCCCGTCGGCCTAATCGTTCGGAGTTTTCGTGGTTTTCTTCGAACCATGGATTTCCATGCGTTAATACGGGTTAGGTTCCCTTAGAAAGACCCCCACGAAGGGCACTCCCCCTCGGGCCTATATCCCTAGTGCAGATAATCGGCCGTCACAAAATCAACCAACCATATATATATGTATGTATGTACTAAATTTTGTCCGCATGATAAAAGTCGTAATTATGCACGGATCTTCTTCAAACTCGCCAACAACTTTGAGATGACTAATATCTCGGCGGGGATTGCAAATGGAAAAAATCGGGCCAAGGGAATGGAAATGGGGAGGGTTCAAAATTTTAAATACACCCTTAACATGATTCTGATAAAACCAGCTCTTACACAACAATGGCAGGAAAAAATAAATATTTTTCGTTATAGCAGTTGCCAACAATTAAAAAAAAGAAATAAAGTTCTCACCACAACAAATGCTTTTCTATTGCAAGGTTTCGCGTGAAAAATTAAATTAAATAAATAGCTTGAATAATTGAAACAAATTGAATATTACGTCATAAGATTCCTAGAGCAAGATTTCCACATGAAAACACAAAATGAAATAAATAGTTTGACGAATAAAAAAATATATATATTGCATCATATTGGAAATAAAACGGACCTCAGCAGGTGAATATGTAACGTCATGTGAGTTTGAAGAAACGTATTAAAACATGACGAAAATCCGACAATGGAAATATTAACTTATTTTAACACTTTGAGGTTCTCTGAATTTGCTTTAGCTATTTTTTTAAACCTATTCCATATACATTCGTGTGTGTATTCGTGTATATTAGAATTTTCCCAAAATGTTTAGCTCTCTGGAGCTCATTTTTATTGAAGGAACTGGGTCTATCTCTAATCTTGATTTAAGTTTTGTTGGTGAATTTAGTACTTCGAAATCTACCTCCGCCTGTAGGCCCGAGCCGTCAGGGATTTTTTTATAAAGCAGTAAAAATGAAAAAATTGGCAGTTGGTATGGCCCTTTTAAAATTTAGCTGACATATGTGCAATTCAGAATACAAATCACAAGCAAAATCATCTAAGTTTTATTCCAGTATTAATGTCCTCATTATTGAGAAATTGGGTTACTTATTAAACTGTAAATCAATTAAATGTCATTAAAACTAATTAAAAACACTTTAAAATGTGTAGTTTATAATTACAATGCTTTATTGTATAAAAGCCAATTATGGCCAAAAAAAGCCAATTTTGGCCAAAAAAAGCCGGTTAAAACCAATAAAAGCCACCGGCCTGGCTTTTTTTAATTTTAGCCGGCTTTTTTGCAACCCTGCCCCCCCCACACACACACATGATTGATTGATGAATTCAAGATTATTTTCTGTGACCTATTAATGAAATTTGTGATAGTTTCCTTTTGACATTCGGCGAATTTTGCAGTCTTTTCTTACAGCCAAATGGCAAAAATCAGTTTTTAATCACTATCTATTGTCAAATTTTTCCTCTCAACCAACTGATGCTTTTGAAATATTTTTCCACACATTTGACTTAAGAATTTCACAATATTTTCCATCTACCTAACAGTTGGAGAATTTTCAACTGATTGGCAAAAATTGTGTGTGTGTGTGGGGGGGGGGGGGGGGTCTACAAGCAATCGACAAATTTTGCTCTTTTTTTTCCGTTTATTTCATCCGATCGACTAAAGAATTTAGTTTTTCTCCCTCACTTTTGCCGTTTCCCTGTCGACTGATACACAATTGTTTGCTGCTGAGCTGGGTATTCAGCATGAAATAGTGTGGAAGGTTTTGTGCACAGAAAACATGCCTTCCTTAAATGTGTAGAATATCGAACTCCTACTCAATCCTGATTACCCACTTCAGGTAGAGTTCATATTCTGGATGCTTGATGTCATACAGAATGATTCAGATTCCAGCCCCTGTTTTATGAGCAATGTCGTGGTCAGTGTGCATATGTAGTGGTCCAGAAATTCCCACTGCACTGTCTTGTCGAAAGTGTGCCACAAGTTCGGTAATGTCTGAGGAGATAATCTTGGAGATCATCCGTTGGGACTGTACCTTCTGCCTGGATTCTTCAGTAGTTCAAATTACTTTGTTTTTCTACAGCACATCCTCCCAGATTTTATTTTGAATCAAAAATCCTTACCCAGTGAATTTAATCATTTTGCAATACATTGATTCAGTGGTAGAATTGATTTTAAAAAAAGTCACTGGTCCCAAGGACCAGTAAGCATGAGAATTTAATGGTCCGCAGCCATCATCACTGGCCCACTACATAAAATCCATTAAGTCAACCCTTTGAGTGACCCTTCCCTTCTAGAATATAAACCAAACTTCCTTTGCAGTTAACCAAAATTTTCAGCATAATAAAATGTAAAATTATAATTTACTAAAAATTAAATGAACAGTCCATAAAGAAAAACTATAAAATTATTAATTAGATATTTTATTTCTGATTATTTCAACTTACTATGGTTTAATGCAATTTTATTTTTTTAAATAAAATAAAATTGTGTGATTTGTGTTTGGTTGCAGTTTTCTCAAGGATGGGAAAATTTAAGTTTACCTGTGACCCTGTGAGAAAATGAAAAAAGTTACTGGTCCTGCGAACCACTAAATTTTTCAAATTGGTGATGCAATTGACTTCGACCAGCGGACCACAAAGGATTTTGAAAGCAGATTGATTTTTCAAATGCTGAAGCTTTTCCTTGTAAATGAGAATTTGAAATGCTGTTTAATTTTTGAAATATTTTTCCTGTGTGAAATTATTATTATTGTTATGTCTGCACAAAAAACAATTTTATGTCTTAAAATATTTACTCTTTCATTTTAAACAGGTGGAGAAATTAACCTATGCTTGGAGCTATTCCACTTTGCCTGACTTGAAATCCTGTTTCAGAACTAATAAAAAGCTATACTAAGCTTCAAGAATTCTTTATATTTTATGACCTCGTCGTATTTGTGATCCTCATTTGGGCAAGAAAGAGGCTATTTTTTAAATGAATGGTCAGACTGGGTGCAGCACCCTCCTAAAACTGTCTGAGAGGAACTCTGTATGTAAAATGGCATTATATTTGCAGTAAATATTAGTCTGACGTACTATATATATATATATATATATATATAATTTAATGATTATATAATTTGTACTTTCAATAAATGGAGCGGCATACCGCAAACCAACTTAATTGTGTTGTTATTTTATTGTGTCTGTGACCATTTCTTTTTTCAGCTATTGCAAGGCTGCTGTTGGTGAATATTTTCCTTTTCTACTACTATTATTTAAAAAAATAACTTCGTCATAGATTATTGTTTAGGAATACTGAAAATGTACATATATATAAGTAATAATAATCACTTTTGGCGACACTGCTGTTATTAAATTAACCCTGTAAAGTAAGTATTTAATATACTGTGGAAACACATTGTGTATTAGAAAAAAAAGAGCTTTAAAATTTATTTAAAGCAATACTTTTCTATTAGCTGATATTAGAGGTTAAATGAAGGATTCTGCTACTTATAGCTGCCTTTTTTATGCTGATTATTTCAGTGTTTACGCATATACAGTAAACTCTGTGTAAAATGGAAATCTGTCTAGCTCGGAAAGATTTTCAAGTCCCTGTGAATCCATAGACATTAAATAAAATTTGTCTACGGCAGAATATTGTCGACTATGGAAAATGTCTTTGGTTCCGATCGATTCTGCTTTAGACAGAGTTTACTGTACTTACATTATGTATCCATTATGTTTGTGATTTATTTATTTATTGAAAAATGTTAATGTTAAGCAGAAACAAATGCTGAACTTTTTGTTTTTTTTTTATATTCAAATGAGTTAATTTTGCATAAACAAGCTGTGTGCAATATAAATTTTTAAAAGAACCGTGCTTGAAAAATCAGTAAATTGAAATGTAGATTCAATTTAATTGCATTTGAAATTAAAAATCTTCCCCCTTTTAATGACATAAAAATGAAAATTATGCGACGATAGTTCAATTTGAGAAAAGGGGAAATGGATTGCTTAGATTATTGTTACTGTCAATATGTGTCAGCAATAGTGTAGAAAAATCAGATTTTTATTTAATGCTAATTTAAAAATGAATGTATTAGTAATAACAATTTTTCATATTTTGGACAGGACATGTCAATTTTACTGTCCAAAAGTTCAAAAATGGTACTGTCAGAATGTATATAACTTAAAATATGTGAAACAATTGAACCTTTTATATTAACTATACGAGGAAATGTCTAAAAATATTTTTTGCTAATTAAAATATTTCTTGTTTTGTAAAAAGAAAGTAAAAATTTGAAAACACTATAATATCAATTTCAGCATCTATAGATTCACAACAATAAAACAAACAAACAAAAAAAATCTACAAATCATAAAAGTAGCAGCTAAGTGCATTATGGAAACACTTTTTTCAAACCTGTGCAAAAATTAATATTGTTTAAAGAAATTCTTTCAGCTTTGTTTAAAGTAATGTTTAGTAAACATATTTTTTTATTTTCTGGATTTTAAATTAAAAACATAATGAAAACAGGGTATGTATTTAAATCTAAGAAAAATATTTTTAAAAGATATTTTCATTATGAATGATTTGTGAGTAAGCAGACACTAAATGGATTATAAGTGTAACTGAGTGCAGAGAAATATTCCAAAATGTACAAGGACAGAATGGTAATATTTGTGAAAGAAAAAAAAATGAGATTATTTTGTGAAATTGGATCAAACTGGTTTACATTTATTTTTTAAATATATTTCAAAGACAATAGAATCAATAATTAAAACTAATAATTTTCAGTTTAATGAAAACTAAAAAAATTATGCTTTCGTACTGCAACATAATCTTGCATAATCTGAAATTTTGTTCATTATTACACCATAAAATGATAAATTGAAAACCAAAGTCCTAGTTAATTCACTAGTTAATCACACCTAGTTAATCACTCCAAAGTGAGGGGGAAAAAAAGAAAACTACAATCTGGTGTAACCTTTCCCCATAAAGTTGAGAGAAAAACTTGGATCGTGGTTCAACCTTTTACCAAAAAATTGGAATAGAGAAAACCTTGAATCATGGTTAAACCTTTTACCAGAAAGTTCGATTAAAAAAACCACCGAATCGTGGTTAAACCTTTCACCAGAAAATTGGATTTAAAAAATCCTGATTCATGGTTCAACCTTTCACCAGAAAATTTGATTTAAAAAAACCCTGATTCATGGTTCAACCTTTCACCAGAAAATTGGATTTAAAAAAATCATGATTCATGGTTCAACCTTTCACCAGAAAATTGGATTTATAAAAAACCTGAATCATGGTTCAACATTTCACCAATATAATGGTATTTGTGAAAGCACCAATAAACTAGTGAAACATATCACCAGTATCTTGGTTGCAGCTAAATTTCAGCTACTTTTCACCATTTTCTTGGTGAAACATGGAACTTCATTTTTAACAGTGCTCAAGCTAATGTCATGCTTATGCATTTTTGGCTTAAAATCACATTGTTTGGCGACAAACGAAAAATATAAAATCGTAAAGAAACAAATAGTAATTACACATGTGACTCACAATTACATCTACTTGTTTCTTCTATAAGTCACGTGATGGAACAATTAGATGAAAAGAAAAGAAAAGAACAAAAAGAAAAAAAATTTCATTAAAATTTCATCTAATCAAATTTTCATATTCGTTTCTATAATCTAACGCAAGCGATAAAGAGCCAGATATTGCGTATCAATTGTAATCTTTCTTATTAAATTAATTTTTAAGCATTACAAATATTTCTTTCAGGTTTAAATTAAATGATTCCGTTTTTTAATATTATCACTCATTAAAACGGATTTTCTTCTTTTTTTCATTTTTTTTCCATTTAAATAAAATTAGTAACAGTTTTTCTTTTATGTTTCGAGGTGTAATAGCTGTTTCAATTTTTTTATCAACGATAAATTTCGCCAAGAAATAAAATGGTAAACCTTATCGTCCAAAATAACAGAACTTTCCGTCATAATTCTATAACTAATATAAGTCGAATCATGTGTTATAGCTTAAAACCTTCCCTGAAACGATACCTATCTAACGGTATAAGTTCCGTAAAAATCCATGCAGTAGAACTCGAAATCTAGGCGTTCGGAACGAAATTTCCGTTTGGATTTTATATATATAATAGATAATAAGCACATATATATTTTTTAAATGATCTACTCTTAGGTCAAAATTATTTCATTAACCATGTAAAAAAAATGTATTTTTTAATGAATAAAAAATGGTCATAACTAAAAATCTTATCACTGTAAAAAATTAAAAGTAGATCATTTAAAAAATATTTATGTGTTTAATTATCTATATTGAATTTCATAGAAATCCATGTAAATATTTTCAGGATATCATGCGCGAAATGACTTACGGAGTAAAAATAAAAGAGCAATTTTAATTTCAACAGATTCTGTAAAAGTCTAGTCAGTTTGTAATGTTATTATTTCAAAAGCACAATATTTTTAATTATTAGCCAAAATTTCATGTTTATACAATAAAAGAGTTTTGAAGATACACTAATTCAAACTTTCGAAGTTTTTGTTGATTTTCGTCGCGTTTAAAAGGTACAATACCAATTAAAAATAATAACAATATTTCATTACAAAAGAACTTTTTAAAATCTTTTGAGTGAATGCACTATCTCTATATACTTCATAAATTCCAAATAAACTATTTTCTAAAAAAGTAATAAGTACACATTGTAAATTGTAAACGTCTAAAATCAACAAATGATGTATTTGTCTTAAAATATAGTACTAATCAGACACTATACCTATAATTATGGTGCATATGATTGAAAAATCCTATTAAAAAAATAATAACGATCTTTTATTACTATAAAACCTTTTGAGTAAATATTATCTCTATCTATATATTTCATAAATTCCAATTAAACTATTTTCTAAAGAATAATAAATACACATTGTAAATTGTAAACGTCTATAATCAACAAAGATGTACTTGTCTTAAAATATTGCATTAATCAGACATTATACACATAATTATGGTGCGTATGATTGAAGAATCCTATAAAAAAAATAACAATCTTTTATTACAAAAGAACCCGTTAGAACCTTTCGACTAAATACACTGCCTGTATGTGTATTTCATGAATTCCGATTAAACTATAATCACATTTATTCGAAAAAAAAATACTATGTCATCTCGTAAAGTCTTATCTGTCCTTTTGTTACATTTATTTAAGAATTTCAAGAGAAATATTTTTATGTACCAACACGCTACACTCACTAAGTTCTATCGAAGTAGAATCTTTTATCGACCTTCTCCTTTAATTTCTTGAAGCACGTACTATGTTTAGTGTTGATCGCGTAAACATGAAAAACGCATTTGAACAATTTCAAAATAGATAGAAATCCGTGATAAAGATGACAAAACCTGTTGTCAAAAGATGAGTTTGTTGTCAAGCTGTCTTTATTATTATCATTGTTGTTATAGAGTTGTTGTTATCTTCTTTTTTCATTTAAGCTAAAATACCTAGCTGCAAATTCACCTCTTTCGCGTGAGAAAAAGTTTTTGAGATTAAAAAAAAAAAGAAGAAGAAAACAATAATAACAAAACTGTACCAAGCTTAGAAATGATTTTCTTTGACAGTAATGGAATTTGATAAAATTTTCATTATTATTGTTGTTTTAGTATTGCTGTCTAATCTCAGTGCTTGAATGTTATAAGATTAAAAGTGCTTTTCGAAAGATATTTGCTTGGAAATGAGTTAAAATTTTGTTGATTACATATTTTTACACAAAAAGTTACTAAACTAGTACAATTTATTTCAGTATTTTACTTTACAATTGGCTGATTCCTAAACCGTTAGGTACAGATATATAGTTCCAATTACAAAAATGTTTTAAATGAGGTAAAGAAGTATTTTAAAAGTGATTTGGGTCAATAAGTACATTTCTTAAAAAATTACCAGATTAAAATTTGTATACGGTCCTCAGGTCCTATAAGTTATATTTAGTAAAAATATCCTATTAAACTAAGAAGTAAAACAAAAAAGCCCCATTGTTGTACGATTAAACTCACCGCTATATATTAATATAGCTGTTTAAAGTTGAAGCTTCTTTTTTGCTGCAAAATAGGGCTCAATCACAAATTTACTAGAAATATAAATAATCATCAGATATAATTTAAAAAAAAGTTTCAGAGTAAAATTGACATTACAGTATAAGTTGGAAATTAATTTCCATTCTGACATATTAAAGAAAAATATACAACTTGTATTAAAAATATAAAAATAACAGAATTTTTTTTTTTTTAATGAAAAGCAACACTCGCAATTCTTTACAAAATAATACATATTTTAAAATTCTATTAGATTATCTAATTTAAAACTTAATTATAAAAAATTAAAGTTTTCTTAAAATCTGCTCCAAGTGACTCCCTTCGGCGGCGATGCAGAAATGTACGATGCCTCGAAGCATGGCCCAACTCATCTATGTTCTGATGCAGAAAATTGGTATAAGTCATGTAATTCAAAGTTTCATAACTCAGTCAATTTTATTGCTAGAAGAATGGGACTTGTTTTTGTCTTGCTTGTTAGTATAATAGGAAATTTTTTAAATAGGAAATTTTTACTAAATATTACTTATAGGACCGGGGGACCTTATAATTTTTTTTTAATTTCGTAACTTTTATGATTAAAAAACAATGATATGCAAATCTGACGGTGAGACACCTGATCTGCAGATTTACTTTTTAAGAATCAAAAATAATTTTAACTTTACCTTTGTTGTTGTTTAATATTAGGGATGCAACAGGTGTCAATTTGGCCGGATGCCGGATATTCGGCTGCAATTTAAGCCGGATATCCGACCGCGGTACGTTCTACCCCTTTCTCCCAAATCAGATTAAACATTTTTTTTAAAGTTATTACTTTTATTTAAACAACTAAAAACTTATTATTTCAATTTCTCATTTAATAGAAAACATAAATATTAAATTTTTAATAATGATAATTAAATTCATTATCATTAGTTGTTTAATTAGTACTATTTTAATTAAATAGTAATAAATAACAATAATAATAGTAAAATAACAAAAAAAATGTAAATCATGTAGGGTAGATGTAACAGTACTAGATACTCTTCAGTGTTTTTGGTTTATAAAAAAAATAATCAATAAAAATTCAGCTTTTATTATTTTTTTCATAACTCTCGCTTGCATGTTTTATAACCTTAACTGACACTTTTAATGAAACCAATCAGAAAGCACAAGCAGAAGATGTTTTGAATTCCACTGTTATTCATGGATAATCTTACTGAACATGCTAAGAGACATTTAATAAATTTATACATTTATTATTTTCTTGCAAAATTTGCATGTTTTTGTTTTGATAGTAATTAGTAATAGAAAACATTGAATTTTATATATTAATTTGGTTACTTACAGAATTTCATTTATTTTTAAGGTTTTAAGAGCCGTGCTCATTATTGGAATGCTTAATTAGTCGATTTCCAGTAATGGACACCCTCATGTAGACATTGTTAAAAATTTAATTTCAGTAACGTTCATAGTGCATAAAATCTTTTGATTTAACTGAATACTTAATTAATCAAATTTAATTTTTAAATTGCATTTACCAGAATGTAATAACAATTTAAAAAAAAAAAATAGCTGCTTTCTATGAAGGTGCCCTAAATAGGCCACAAATTTTGCCTGGATCGACCCTTGATAGCTGTTAAAAAATGTTATCGAAGCAAAAGACGTTTGAAATAAATATTCTTAAAAATTAAATTTAGTTTAAAAATAATAATAAAATCCTTTTTTAACATAATATTATTAGTTATCCATTTCTTAAAACCACGTTTTTCATCATTGGGAACATTTATTTCAAGCCAGATGTTCTGCCGGATAATTATAATATCCGGCTACTGCCAAATATCCGGCATGTTGGCCGGATAGGCCAGATACTGGATGTTCGCCGGATATCCGTTGCATCACTATTTAATATAATGACATAGAATTACTAATTTCCATTATAATAACTCTATCGTTTAAAATAAATATTAAGGCTCCACAGCATGCGCCCAATACATAAGGGTTGGGGGGGGGGAGGGGGTCTATAAAAAACAATTGGACCATAAAATGGATTGGCACCATCCAGAATATTAATATTTTGGCACTTCTGAGCTTATATCAATTGGAAAAATGCGGCTCTCATATTTTGAACACTCACTCCCTTCTCGCGTCTGGACTACATGCTGCGCGCGCTATGCTATTAAATAGGGGACTTGGGGAAAGGGAAAATCTCATGGGGAAAATTTTACCACAATTCCGGCCGGCAAGATGCATTAGGGTCTCAGGTATACAAATCTGAACATAGTTGCTGGTCCTCATATTTTGCACACTCAACTACTTCTAGCGCCTCCTCTAATATATCATTAACATTATTTCATCACAAAATATTTACTATTTTCAAAATTATTACACAAAATACTTATTGGAAGTATTAAGTGCATACCTTTTGCCTTTTCTATAAATTATTTATATGTTGAATACGTACATGGTATATAAGGCATCGCACACACCTTCTTTCACACAGAAAGCTGGCTACACTTATGTACCGAACAGTAAAAATATTATGCACATAATATATATACATTTCTTACCGATGTGCGTCTCAAAATTTGTAAATTTGAAAAATATTAAATTGATTGTTTGTGATTTTTATAAGCTATGGGGTAAGAAAAAAAATCTTTACAAAGGAACTGTTACATGAAATTTATAATAAATATACAAAAATAATTATAATAAAAAAGTCCATCTTACACTGGTTAGTCCAACTCTCCAAACACATATTTTAACCTAAAGTTCTTCAATTGTTAAAATTATTTAAAAATTAAACTTTTTTCGCATACCTAATCAGTAACATATAATAAAGAAAACTATGATAATGTTACCAATTCAGACGTTTATGCTTGGTATTATGGAATGCAAAATCAGCAAAAATGATTTCACTTTGACATAATCATAGAATCCCCACCCACCCCTTGAAATCTAAGTCTAAAGTCTAAAATCTTCACCGTCTCATATTCACATTAGCCATTTAAAAATATCTAAAACAGAGTAGGTTTTTAATAAATACTAGATAGTGCCCGTCAGTGTTGAATTCAGACATTTTTCTCCGGGAGGAATTTGTATGGCTCCGGGGGGGGGGGGGGGGGGGGATTGCTCTTTTTTAACTTTGAAAACACAAAATCTCAAATCTTCCGGGGGGGAATGTACCCCCGGACCACCCCCCTGAAATCAACACTGGTGCCCGTCAAGATTTGAAAGTAAATAACTTGAATGTTTCATTAGAAAAATTCTTGAATTTTTAATTAGTTGCTTTTTAATGAATTATTGAAATCGTGACAAATTTCGATATAGCAGAAGTGATTCCTATTTCTTTAAGGCGATAGATGGTGCTATCAGTCTAACCTATTCAATGAAGTGAAAATATTTTAAGCTTATAATTTACAACCAATTATACTTGCTTTTTATCAAAATTTACCTAAAAATATAGAGTCGTGCATTTATTTTTACTTACTACGGCCTCATTTTTTTTAATAACCATATTTATCTTTATTTATTTATTTTTTTTTTTAACTGCACGACCATTAAAAGTTGCGAAGAATTTTATTTTTATCAGTCTCGTTCTCTAAAAACTTAAATTTGAAACTTGATGAGCTAACGATTTATAATATATATTTTTTATTACTTGTATTTTATTTTACATTTTTATACATTTTTTAAATATTAAACCATGGATATCGAGGTAATTTCTTTTATAGTTCTTATATGAATATTTTTCTTTTTCTCCGTTTTATTTTTTACGGAAAAGAATGACAAACTTTTCTTTCTGACACACACTTTTAGATATTCTTGATAATGGTCAGGAAATAGAACAAAAAATTTAAATCAGCTCAATTTATTTTATTGGCAATTAATGCAAAATTTTGTAGCTTAAATATTTTAAATAGTATAAAATCATTATTTTTTCAAAATATTTTTGAGTGTTAAATTTTATTTAATTATGAAGCAATCAAATAATATTAATAATAAAATAAAAATCATATAACTTCTCTTCCTAATAAAATATGTCATTATTGAAATGAATTATCGACAAAAATATTACAGAAATCATTTTGCCGGGCTTGGGCTCGAACATGCGTCCTCTAAAAAAATTCAGTCCTTTAAACTGCTGCTTTAGGCCGCTAAGCTAGCAGGAACTAGCTCAATTTCCGTCTAAATTGAAGAAGTTGCAATTGTGTCGATTTTGCGTTCTTATCTTACAGAAATAGATTTGGGTTTTAATATATATGATGATATTTCCAGTCTTGCAGTCACGTTTGTCACTTTCAATGTGAAAATTCTCACTCTTGATTTGAAATTCTAATCTCAGTACCGACGCGTAAAAATTTCAGAAATTTATAACTTTTAGACATATTCCAAGGTGGGATATTTCTTTTTATCAAATAAAATGATCATGTTTGTTTTGTTTTTTTTTAAATATGACGTCATTTTCACTCGCTGAAATATTTTGCCTCCAACTCAATATCAGCTGGACAAATATAACAGCTTTATGAGTGAAATTGTGTGCTTTTTAAAGCATAGCGTAATTTTCAATTCAAATATTTTAAAAAGTTATTTTAAATTATAATGAGAAAATGACAGTAAGAATATGATCAATAAAAATAAATAAATCCCATTATTTTTCTTTTCTCTCCAACAATAGAAGTAATCCGATTGCCACTGTTTTGGAGAAATTTATTAAAAACTGTTTAAAATTAAAATATAAAAATAGTAATATTTTAAAAAATAGCTAATGCGGATATATCTACAAATGGACAGCTTTCATTTAAAACAATAATTAGTAAAACTGGTTCAGTACAAAACTCAGGGCAGATGACTAAAAAATAGCCTTGTATAGAATATCAAGGGTGCCACTGGCGAATATTTTTATAATTTCTTATACTGCTTTTTCCTCCCAAAATAAACTTCTTAGTAGATTTCTCGTGCACATATTGTAGAAATCTAAGCGTAAATTGCATATTTTTCAATGGTGTAATGCTTACATTACTTTCAATTTAAAAGTAGTTGCCACATAATTGACATAATGTTTTCCAAGACTAATTTTTATACTGATTTCAAATCTGTATTCCGTTCCCTTACATCGCTTATGTCTAGGATTTGAGTAAAATGAATTTCTACTTTCGTATGGTATTAACACAAATTTGATATAAGATGCTTTTTAGGAGAGTGTACCTCATTGTCAAAATGGTGAACAGTGTCAGATTGCTATCAAGGACATAAAAACAATTTATATAACCATTAAAAAAAAAAAAAAAAAAAAAAAAAAAAAAGTTGAAAACTGAAGTAGAATTTGTCGTAACTAGTTGAAATACATCACAAAGTAGCATAAAAAGCGATTTCTAAGCTTTTTTGACCGAAAATAAAATTTCCCTTTTTCCAAAAACTAGACGTGATAGAAGGCCAGATTTGAAATCAGCTCAAAAGACTGGTGTGGAAACATATTAGCGTACTTAAATGGCATAAATATTTGGATGTCAAGAGACATTTTTAGAAGAACATGTAAAATATGAAAATTAGGAACAACATTCCAGGGTCAAATGTCAGTATAACCACAGAAACAGCGTTTTTGTAAAGTAAACTAGACAGTAATCATAACGTAAAACAAAAAAGCCAGTGTGATAATTCTTTATACTTTAAATTTGCATATAATTGTACAAAATTTACATAAATAGAAATATTCATATATCTCAAAAACAAGACCTGCTGGAGTAAATCTAAAACTAGATTCGAAATCATCAGAAAAAGCTGCATAAGAAACAACTAATTTCGCTTTTGTGAAAGAGCAAAAATTCAAATTTGTTGTCCAGTATTATAGGTGTCTTCAAAAAGTAGATCGTTTAACTGTTATTTTAATCATTATTATTTTTTACGTAAGATAAAAAATACATAAACTAATATAAATAATTTTAACTTACCTTTTCTGATTTCAGCACAAAAAATGAATGGCAAATATGCTGTATGCACTATACAGACTAAAGGAAGTGTATATGGGAAAAATTTACAAGTGAAAGCCATACCACAAGTTTCCTTGTTTAAAAAACTTGCAGGTGTTGAATGAAGGAAGTATTGCATATCAAAAGCAAACATTTTTTATCAGAACCTACAGATATTTCAAACAATTGATAAGCATTTAATCTATGATGGCAAAATTAAATGTAATTTTTGTTTGTTTCCTTTCGCTTTATTAAAAGGGTTTACCGAACGGTATAAATAACGTAAAAATGGTGTTTTAAAATGAAATTATTTGTTAATAAAAAGTAATTGCTAGATTAAATAAATTAAGGGGGGGGGAAACTTA
The DNA here is from genome assembly GCA_963932465.1 of Maratus speciosus. Lineage (NCBI taxonomy): Eukaryota > Metazoa > Arthropoda > Arachnida > Araneae > Salticidae > Maratus > Maratus speciosus. The sequence continues at coordinate 237,817,953 of OZ010789.1, forward strand.
TTTTGTATCTACTATCTCAAGAAATTTTGATCGGCCTTGATTTATATCAATCAGTTGAAAAAATAAGAAAAAAGTACCTATAAACTATGTATGATCAATTTCAATATAGTAATTTCGCAATGTTCAAACAGAAATTATTTGTGCTTGTGAAAATTGTGGGAATATTGCCCTTGATAATATATATATTATATATATTATCAAGGGCATTCGAATATATATATTATATTATATATATACATACATACATACATACATATATATATATATATATAACCATTAATTAAACATTACCGACCATCATCAAAAACCGCAATATTGTGAATGAAATGACAATAAAAATGGATACCACAAACCTATAATATACAACTGTATGTATAAAATAAAGTGCCTTATACTTAATTACAAGAATTAATATGGAAGAAAAAAAGAAGAATATAGATACCGAAATAAATAATTGAAAAACTTATATATTGAATTACGTTTTCAACAGTACAGAATTCAATGATATAAGCAAATCGGTCGTTTTCCGTGAGAAAAAAAGCTAAAAGCTGAAAAATTTATATAACCATTATATAATTACAAATCATCATCGATTTCCAATTACTAAAATTAAATTAATAAATTTAGCTACAATTCATAACACTGACATTATACAAAATAAAGATGGAACCTGTAACTAGTAATACAGAATCATGCTAAATTCCACTAATTCACTAGTAGTCCAGGCAATAGAGACCGTATAGCCGTATAGGGACCCTACCTAGCAAAATTCATGGTAGTTTTGGAAAAAGGCTTACTATATGGTTTTTGGGTCGCTGAATTCGAGTTTTTAACTTCCCACCAAAATTTGCACCGGCTACCTCCCCCCCCCCCCCTCCCCAAATTTTTGTAAAAAGCCCCCCAAAAAAGGTTTTTATTAAAAAATAATTTTTTTTATTGTTTTAGGGAAAAAGTAACTAGAAAATCAGAAAATAGACAAAATTTGCAACAAATTAGATATACAACATTATGACTTAGGATGAAGGGGAAGGTGGGTTCTGCCTCGGAATATGCGCCGCGGTGCTGCGTGGACTAAGTTGCACAATTCCACTTAACCACTCACACGTTTACATTCGCCCTCCCATCTCCCTTCCGAACTTTCTCTATAAGGTTTACTTTAAGTTTGTTGGGTCGCTGAATCCGAATTTTTAACTTACACCCAAAATTCCCCTCCCCCGACCCCCCCCCCCCAAAAAAAAAATACCGTATATACTCGCGTATAAGTCGACTCGCATATAAGTCGACCCCCTAACTTTCGAATGCAAATTCTGGAAAAAATCAAAAACCTGCGTATAAGTCGACCCCCTAACTTTTTACTTCAATTTTGCACAAAATCAAACCAAAGATTTCACTTGCCCATGCGAAAAAGTAGTAAGTAAACAAAAATAAATCATTTAAAATTTTCTAAATGATAAATTAATTATTATTTGTATATTTTATATATTATTTTTTTATTGATACACATAAAAATCCATAATTTCGCAATATTCGAAGCTTTTGTTTTTGCTTTTTTAACTGACTCGCGTATAAGTCGACCCCCCAAACTTGCTTACCGAAAATTGTCAGAAATTCCTCGACTTATATGCGAGTATATACGGTAGTTGTTTTTAAATTAAATTTTTTATTATTTTAGGGGGGAAACTGTGTAGAAATTCAGAAAGTAGGCAAAATTTGCAATAAATAGGATACATGACATTACGACGTAGGATGAACGGGGAGGGAGAAGGCTGCCTCGGTACATACACTGCGGCGCTATGTGCACTAAGTTATGCAAGTCCAGGTAATAGGGGATTTTACCTGGCAAAATTAATACTAGTTCTGAATTTCGGCTCACTTTATATTTTTTGGGTTGCTGAATCCGAATTTGTAACTTCCCACCAAAATTTCCCACGGCAAACCTCCAAAAAATTTGGTTTTTGAGAACAGCGCGCGGGGAATGTTCCGAGGCAGCCCCTTCTCCATTCCTCCGGTCACAAAAAATTCAAAACCGGCGGCGGCGGTGACAGTGGTAGTTACTTTTTTTTAGAATAGAGCGATTCAAATACAAAGGCTCGTGAAAAAAGAAAAAAATTAGTTTAAGATAAAATAAAAAAATATATTACATTCAAATGCAAAGGCTCGTGAAAAAAGAAAAAAATTAGTTTAAGATAAAAAAAATATATAGTTAAAAACATCGCAACTCTTAAAGCTGTATAATAAAACAAAAGCAGATTTTTGAATATCTCTGTAATTCATTAAAAGACCGATCTAAAGATTCCGTTAACAAAAGTTCATTATTACTTTTATTTTTACAAAAAAAAAAAAAAAAAAAAAAAAATGCCTGTCTGACAATTTCTGGTAGCAGTTAAGTCTATGGTCGGGCCCGAGTATGCATAAAAAATGTAAGACAGGGCCCGGCCCGAATATGTAGAACAAAATGCTTGCATTTTGAGATTTTGAGCATTTGCTTGCCTTTTCATTAAAAGATCGATCTAAAGATTCCGTTAACAAAAGTTCATTATTACTTTTATTTTTACAAAAAAAAAAAAAAAAAAAAAAAAATGCCTGTCTGGCAGTTTCTGGTAGCAGTTAAGTCTATGGTCCGGTCCGAGTATGTAGAACAAAATGCAAGCCTGGGGCCGGCCCGGCCGAAGTTTGCTGAAAAAAATTAAGCGCGGACTCAAACAAGATCTAACTAACTGTCCGATGGCGGTCTCTACGGTAGATTTGTTAATTTTTTGCATTGATATTTTGTCAAACTAACATAGACTCGAGCAGCACTTTTATAATTTATTCTCGGCCCATTCAGGTCCATTGAAATCGTTCATATTTTGTAGGCTTAAACTGACCCTAAATTTGCTAAATTGGGCCAGTTAGCCGGTTCAATGTTTTCCTCTTCTCGGCTAACCTTTTTTTTTTTTTTTTTTTTTTTTTTTTTTTTTTTTTTTTTTTTAAATAATAATAATAATAATAAAAATGTTAAAAAAATGTTTTTGTTCTACTAGCACGGGCCGGCCCCTTTGAAATTTTCTCTTCATTTTGCTGTGCCGGGGCCTTGCAGACATCTATCGACAATGCCCTGCCACTAAACTACTGAAATGATACCCTGCCTGACGTTATTTACTCATTTGTTGGTATCATCATATCTGCGAACCAGCAGCATTACTGAAGAAAACATATTATACAAGGAAACTCTATACATTAAGGGTTGATTTGCATATTATATTATAATTTTTTATTTTAATATTGAAAATTCTCAATTCAACGCAATGAAATTTACTTAAATGAAATATGAACAAATACCTCATCGATTTTTTAAACCATGTACTACAAACCATTATATTCGAATAATATAATAGTTAATATTAAATTATTTAAAATTTTTTTATTTGGTTTTTGTAAAACATAGACCATTATCGAAAACAAAGGATCGGACGAATTATTGTTGTAAAATAATATGCCAATCGTCCTAAAATTTAAAAAAGATTGCTGTTGTTAACAATAGGCTTTTTTTAAAGCTCCACATTACTACATATTTTGCTCTTTTATTATTTCCCTATTAATATTTACCGTAATATCATCTATAATAAGATGTTTTTCTTCAAAGAATTTTCATTACTTTGAAATAGCTAAAAACAATTTAGAGATATTTTTCGTTTTCCATTGTTTTGTTTACAAAATGAACACAATTGAATTCTGGGAATTTAACGAGGGAAAAAATAAAACGCTATACAGGTGACGTAAACACAGAGTAAGGTTAATGTAGAAAAAGTTTAATGTACCTTTTTTTTTTTATAAAGTAGCATACTTAAAATTGAAAAAAAGGAGCCGAACGTTTTCGTTATTTTTTTTTCTTTAGAATGTCTTAGACAATACAATTCTCTGGGTAATTTACGTATTGTGAAACACCCTAGTAACTCGCACCTTCCAACTAGTCACTCAGCTAGTCCACTAGTCACTCAGCTTCCAAATTCCCCTCAGTAACGCCGCAAATGCTAGTTCCCCTCCGTAATGTTAAGTCTATGGGCGTTTGATGCATTTTTATATTCAAAATATCTCCAGGAAATTTACATTTTAAACTTCTTCTTTCAGTGTTCTTTTCTTAAAGGATGTCACTTTTATTCTCAAAATATTTCTAAAATTTATGCTTAATTTAAAAAAACTGGCAAACTGTGAGTAAAATTTTAACACTTCATATAAAATTAAGCGTAGATTTTAGAAATATTTTAAAAACTGAGAAAATAAAAGACATCCTTAAAGAAGAGAACACAGAAAAAAGAAGTTAAAAATATTAATTTCTAGAAGAGATATTTTGAATAGAAAAATGCATCAAACGTCCTATGAGAATTCGATGATATCTTACATTGAAACTCTCAATTTACAAGGCAAAAGCCAGCATAGGAAACTAATGTATTTTCACCTAGCCTCCAAATTTCTTCAGAGTCCTAGAAAATGTCGCTAGAGATGAAACAAATACTTCAATTTCAATCAATCTTCGCAGAGGACACTAGGGTGAAAGGAACTCTTTTATCTAGCGAGAGAAATATTCTTTTGATGTTCACGAGGGTCTCGTTCCCGTGGGAAAGTAGAAAGGGAAACCAGAGATGAAACCGGACGCGAAGGTTCCTGACTGCAGCCTATAGAGAAAGGGCTGGTCTATGAGATCATGGGCCATGGATGGTGAGTGGCTAATGGGAGTGGCTTTGGTCCTAGACGGAAAAACGAAACTTATAAAAGAGGATGCAGGAGCATTCTCGAGAGCTTAATTTTTCCCTTCTGTTGAAGGACTTCAAGGTGTTTCTGGCCGTGCAGAGTGGAAATCTCTCACGGGTCGACAGCTTTGGGACATACTCCGAAGCACAGAAAAGCGAAAGCCAGGTGTGGCTGTTAAGTTATCTCCATCACGGAGTTGAAGATCGGAGGTTCCTAAACCTTGGTTAAACACCTACAAAAAGTGCGACATTCCTGTCGAACATCGCGAACTCTATCTTCGAAAATAGTGGACATTGAATAAATAAGAGACTGACTACACTGAAAGCGATCTATTATTCGAGGACTGGACTTGATTCTATAAATATATTATTGACAGCTGGACTCGAACCCTTTTATGAAAAACGTTGTAAATAAGACTTATATAATCCAGAAAATATTATTTAATTGTTTGTAATGCAATAAAATATTTTTTCGATGTTGATAAGACCAGGACGTTGAAGTTGCCCGCTACCACACCACCTTACGACATCGGCTCCGTTACAGCCCATAGACTTAACATTACCGAAAGGAATTCGAAAGGTTTCCGAATTAAAAACTGACGAACTGTGAGTAAGATTTTAACATTTCATATAAAATTAAATATATATTTTAGAAATATTTTGAAAACTAAGAAAAAAAAGAGACATCCTTTAAGGAGAGAGCAAAGAAAAGAGAAGGTAAAAATATTAATTTCCCGAGGAGATATTTTAAATATACGAATTTTTATTCCTCTTATCTTTGCTTTTGAAAGTATGTATTAGAGATAAGTTAAAAAATTCTTTTTAAGAAAATTTTTAAATATTTTACTTTTTATTAATGAAAAATTTCCTCATAAATATGGTGATTAACTCCAGTAGCTGACACCCTATCTCTTTTTTGAAAAACCAATACTGAAAAATAACTTACAATAGTTAATACAAATAAGTTAACACTAGATAGCATTTTACTTTGCAGAATTTTTCAAGAAAATGCTTATTCAATTAAAATTTATATAAAAAAGCACAAATAAATGTGACAAAATTACTTTCAGGCGCATACATATAATATAAAATTATTTAAAATGCATTAAAAATAACCTTAAAATACGTTAGAAAACCCCAGAACGTTTTCATCCATTCCAAGGCCGTCATCAGTGGGATTTAAATATTGTTATTATTTTCTTTGCGCTTATTAGAGAATTGTCTAGAAGAAATTGTAATTTAAAGGTATCAGATAAAGTTATCCAAATTTTCAACAAAACTAGCTTTCATCTATTAAGCAGCAAATCTTTCCATACTCCACGAAATTAATTTTTGTACATTTATTTGTGCTGTTTCATAAGAATTTTAATTACTTAACTCAAGGTGAATTTAGCATTAGAATTTTAACTTTCATTTATGCTTATTTGAGTGGCATTGTTGCTGACGTGTCAACTACTGGTTAGGTGTTAACAACTGGAGGTTTCACCCTATTTACTTTATTTTAATGACTGAGAAATTAAAACAAATTCTACAAGTTCTATTTATTATTATTACAGCAGTTTATTCATAAAGGAGTGGAATCCATTCATGCTGAACTCTTCATAGATTTCAACATGAGAATGGTCAATCTTTGGAGTTTGGTTGCGTTTTAATTTTAGTCTTTGGTACTATAATCAAATCATCTTCTTGTACAGTCGTGGGGAAAAAAAAGTAAACACCCCCTACTAACTCCTCAACAAATTATCGTAGAAGAAAGTTACTAGTACCGAAAGATTGGAAATAAAGTCTACTTTTAAATGATGTCAATAAAATTTGCTTAGGGGAACAATCTACATATTTAAACGAACCCAAACTTCAATTTTTTCTATGTAAATACCCAATTTTAACAAGATATTTCAAATCTTCGGTTCAAAATATGCCTAGACACCAAATTTCAAGTCATTTGAAAGATAACATTTTGAATTATAAACATTCAAAATTTAGTACTCCTAATGTTACATGTTCATTAGTTGTGTATGTAAAGTTTATGCGTTATGTAATGTTCATTTGATACATATAAAGGGAGGAAAGGGGGGGCTACCCCCCCCCCTTAATTCAGATAAATGGGTTTTTCATGCAGAATTATTCGACTTGCTCAAATTTTGTGTACCGGTTTATTTCGTTAAGGAGCTGCCTTGATTAGATTTGGAGGTTAATTGGTTAAGTATAAAGAGGGGGCTGGGGATAGTCCACCCTCTAATTTAGATAAATGGGTTTTTCATGCAGAATTATTCGATTTGCTTGAAATTTGATATACCAGCTTATTCCGATATGGCTTTCTTCATTTTATTTGAAGGTTCAGTGGTTAAGTATAAAAGGGGGCAAGTGTCCCCTCCCCTTAATTGAGGTAAATGGGTTTTCATGCAGAATTATCTAATTTAGATTTCTTTTTCTAGGTTCATTTTGATAAGGAGCTTTTCTGATTAGATTTGAAGGTTCAGCATAAAAGTCGAAATGGGGCAGTTAATACCCCCTTAATTTAGCGAAATGGTTTTTTCATGCAGAATTATCTGATTTGCTTCAAATTTGGTATGCCAGTTTATTATGTTAAAGACTTTCCTGATTAGATTTGGAGGTTCTTTGGTTAAGTATAAAGGGGGGGGGGGACGGGGTCCAATCCCTTCATTTAATTTTTGAGGGGCAATATTCTTTGAAATAAGAGTATAATATACAATTAGTTTGAATAGCCTGTGAGCTCAATGCCATCAGTTTAACTGGGCAATTTTCTTTTTTATTTTCTGTTTAGCTCTTGAAGACTTGCGTATCGAAATTTTAAATTCATTGAGAATTCTTAGAGATTGAGATATTGCAGTGCCATCTAGTTACTAATACTGGAATTTTCTTTTAAATTAAGTATATATAAAATTTTTAAGCTTACGTAAACGTTTCACTTATTTTATTTTTCTGTTTATTATAATTAACAAATTATTGAATTTTAAAGATCAGATATCTTTTTTGAGATACCTTGCAACTATAACAGCAAGTCTGATAGCTACTAGACAAGAAGATTATGTAACTTTGAGCATTGAGATACTGTTTACAGACATAATATGAATACAAGCCAAGTTTTTCAAAGTTGATCTCCGTAAAGGCTAATTTCACCCTTTGTGGCAGGTCAATTTTTTCAAAATTGATATCCATAAGTATTGAGAGATTACTTCAGTCACCTGAAAAGAACCGCTCACTAATGCTAATCCTATGAAAGAAATTTTTAAAGATATCGACTTTGCATTTCAGATTTCAGTATTTTTAAACAATTCTTTTTTGCATTGCCTAGTCTGAGATCGATTTGTACAAAGTGAGTTCTGTACTTTTACGATTTTGTTTACAGATATTTTCAATTAGGACACTTTCATTTTCGGAACCGGTTTAGAAAGTGAAAGCATCCTCTTGAAACAAAATCTGCAAACAAAATCGAAAAAGTAAAAAGGGCAGATGTAGAGATCCATCTCAGCTATCCAATGAAAAAAAAAAAATTCATTTAAAAATATTTAAATTTGAACGAGATAATAACCTTACTTTATATAAGTTCATCAGATATATTTGAATTTACACATTTAGCAAATTGTCCTCAATTTACCTTTGTGGTTCAATGAACCTATAGTTTTATTGTTAATTTAAATTGCTTTCTTTTTTTAATACTTTCTACGTTAAGAAAAGAAAATAGCAATCATAGATAGTTATATAATTATATTTGTATAAATAATAGTTAAAATGCTTATAAATTATGGAAGTTTGGCACCATTCTATTGACGGAAATTTTTTTCCCTTTTTTTCCTATATCACACTTTCATGCCTGTCTTTTGAAGTCTACTGTATAAGTAACATTGATTTTTGAGTATATATGCAACGTGGTGATACAAAGGGTTAATGTATGTATCTTCCATACTACCATTGAATTCTACTGTCTTATACGCTTCTAACTTGTCTTTTCACCTCACAAGGAATAGTTATTAGTTACTATTTTGTTGCTTTTTTTACAGCTAACGTTCAAGTTTTAAAACGAAGCATCAAATATAACATGCGTCAAATAAATCAGAACCAGGAAACGAGAAGCTGAAACATAACGCAAAATGGCCAATGTTCATTTTCAGAATATCATGAAATGATTAACTTTTACGCGTAATACACAAACTGGAACTGACTTAGGGTCCGCCACCAAATGCTTACTAACTCAAAAAAAAGCACGATTCTCCATTACATTTTGATTTATAACCCACGAAAATTTCATGGTACTTTGTGCTATAATTATTTATTTCAAAAGGATGTTTACCACTCCCTCGTTTTTTAGGCCGGCAAAAAGTTATTAAATCTTTTACTTTGTCCACAGAAACACGTGGTAACCCCATCTGTTCCCCTCTTCAATATAAGTGATTATATTTTCCCATCGTCAAAAAGAAAGCAAACAAAGCTACAGAAAAATAGGATGTTAAAAACTAGTCCTTAGCATTGGAAGACAAAACAATTCCTAATTCGATAATAAGCGCGCTCGGTCCCATTTGGTATGATAATGCTTAGATAACATACCATCGTTCAAGTTCAGAGTAGTGTGTTCTTTTCTATACCGTGTCCTAAAGACAAGGTCTTGCCATTGTAATAGTTTCCAGGTAGTGCTATAATGACACCGGGCTAATTTGGAAAACTTAGAAACATGTTATCTGTTAGAAGTCGAAAATAAATGATCTAGGTGATCCGAATAAATGCTTTAATGTTAACATTATGAATGTTGGAGTTTTTCCTGGATTGTTACACAGCTGTAAAGCTAACTTTAATTTCATATTTTCTATGTAAGTTTTAAACAATTGTTGTTGTTTTTTTATTGTTTATTTTTTTATTGTTTTTTTTTTTTTTTTGCTTGCAAAAAAATAGGTGACTTGAGACTATCTAACATGATTTTAATGCAGATTAGATCGATTTAGATTTAGAAAACTGTTAATGAAACATGTGATCTGTAAGCAGTCGACAACAAATTGTCTGAGTGACCTGAGTAAATGGTAGAAAGTTAACAACATGAGTGTTGGATTTTTCCGATTTAAAGCTAAGCCGCTGAACGCTAATTTCATATAAGTTATTAGAAAAAAAAATCTTTACTTAAAAAACATAAAAATAAAAATAGGCGACTTATGAAATGAGTATCTAACACGATTTTAAAGAAAACTAGATCAATTTATATTTAGAAATCTATTAATGAAACTTGTGATTTGTTGTATACGTAATATATATATATATATTTTTTTTTTAACACTAAATTACTATTTAATGAATTAGGGAAGGAACCTGTTCCTTGTTCCGGAATTCTTTCGACTGCCAGTGTAAACGAACTATAAATGCTAAACACTTCATTTTCCATACCGAAAATTGCACGGTAAACTTCATTATAGAATGTTTTCATGAACATTTTAGTGGATTCTTGAACGATTCTTCAACATTCAGTCAAAATGAAAGATTCAAAAATCTAAAACCTACAGCTGGAACATTAGACCGGGTTCAACATTAAGAAAGTTCTCTCATTTCGTTAGTGCTTATAACTTCTTGAAAATAATAAGGACTTACTTTAGCCCCATTCGGTGAGGTTAATATGAGACAGGGTTTTAATTTTTTTTTTAGCCACTTATGTACTATTTCTTTCAGACAACTATTAAAGTATCGTTACTAAAAAATAACGTTACACCTAACCATAAGCCACCCGTAAAACAAATCAGGTGCATCATTGTACGGTTAAATGCTGATAATCTACTACAATATTTTAAACTTCAAAAGATGGCACATTTTCAATTTTTACACTGCTGTATAGGGGGAAAAAGTACTTTTAAATGCAATTTGTTTGAAAACTGCACCTCAATTTATTTTTGAGATATTAATTTGTTGTTTGCACTTTTTAATGCAATTTCTGTAAATGTGGAAACTGAAGTTCTCCATTTCTGTAGAAAGTAAAGGGAAAATAGTAGATTACTGTATCTTTTTGTTGCCATTTTCTCATAACAACTGAAAAAAAATAATTAAAATACGCTATAACAAGAATATCATCTGCTATAAAAATGTATTTTAAAAGATATTTGTGTAACTTATTTTTTCCTCAAAAAATAATCGATACAATAGCTTTTGCCCTTAATATAGCAAAATAAAATTACAAAAATTCTATAAAATTGAATCTACTAAATAATGAAATCTATTAAGGAGGGAAATTTTGAAACTTCGTAGCCAAGTTTCGAACCGAGAACCTTTCGATTAGCAGGCAAATACGCTACCACGGAGCTATCTAGCCTGCACGAAAAAGACTGAAATTAAGGTTCTACTTTAAAATTTAGATCTCAAAAATGGTTGGATGTCATTGAATTAATTCATTTAATTAAAATAATATAAGAATTTTTCAAAGTTTTATGATTTATCGTGTGATCGGAGATATTCAGCTATAAATATGCAAAATTTCAAGTCTCTAAATTATAGAGTTTCTGAGAACGAACTCTGTTATAGGCAGACAGAGGAGTGAGACGAACAGGGCTTCGTCAGATGAACGAAACCCTGAAATGAAAGTAAAAACTTATTTCTCATCAATGGAAACTATTTTTCAATTTCTACTATTAGCTCACACTCTCACTACATATATCTTGTTCAAATTTTCAATCGTTAATAAAATACTTATTATTCATCCAATCAAGCTCAAATAAATTTTTGTAACTTGTAGTGGATGACACTTGATGTGAATCCAGTTTTTTTCAAATATTAATTCACTGATTAAATTAAATTAATTAATTTTCAATAATGGAGAGAGCTCTCTTCTTGATCATGGTATTTTAAGCACCACTCAAGAGGAAAGAAGAATGGGAGAAAAAAATTCTCTTATTGACAAGTAGGAATTGACTTAATTTATATATATATATATATATATATATATATATATATATATATATATATATTACTTCTTTATAGTACTTACGTATTTTTTTATTTACTTGTATTGATGACTTTTAAGTTGTGTTTAATTGTTAGTTCCTATCTATAAACACTGTTTTGATGAGGTCTATAGATGTCCAAGATGGTTGGAGTAAAGCTAGAGATCCTACCTACACAACTTCCAGGTTGAATAATATTTTAACGGAGCTTCTGACTGTAAAATAGTCAATGAAACATCGTCTTCATTTTGAAAGTCCTATCCAATGATATACCACTCAATAGGGTGCGTAAATTTTCTTTTTCGTCTCTACCGCCATTTTGCATTTTACGGCCGCCATTTTGAATTTAATAAAAAAGACCTAGCCTATAACCATCGGGCCGTTAAGACGAATTGATAGAGACCTCATTCATTAAAATCCATCCAACCGTTGGGATGTTTCAAGGGTATAAAGAAATCCACATACTCAGATACGCGTGAAACACATAACCCTTCTTTTCAGTCGGGTAAAAATACTGATGCATTCCAAACCATAGGTCTAACATTAGAGATGCGGATTTGCGGTCTGACTGATGACAAGCGTTAAAATGCAAAATTCAAAACAATAGGACTGTGCAAACATTCCTTAATAGTTTTAAAACTTTCGGTAACTTATGGCATTTGAAAGGTACCTGACCCCTGAAAGAAACAAAAGGAAGAAAACAAAAAAAAAAGTGATCATTGGTTAATATGTGGTCGAAGTAAATTGAAAAAAATATATATATATTTATTAAAACAGAAAGTTCTAAAACAATTTTAACCTTTTTTATTATTATTATTATTTGTCCTTATTTCAAAGAAATTGAACGGATTTTTCATTTGTTTGTCATGTTGTTGTTCATGGGTTCATGAATAATCTGTTCATGAGTTAAATCAACATACTTTAAAAAGTCGTATTATTTCTCAACAACAAAATACTTTTCGAAAGTTCTGAAAGAATGCTTTTTGTCTCATTACACAGACAGTTTGATTTTTTTTCCTTTAAACAGTAACGTATAATCTCTAACGTATAAAATATGCTGTGGGAAGTAGCATCATTTTCGGAGTTTAATTAAACCGTGGTGAAATAGTCTAAGGAATAAGCACGGTTTAATCCAAAATTTTAAATTCAAACATTTTTGTTTAGTAATTATTTTCGATAACTTTTGTGGAAGTTAGAGTTAGTTACTCAGAGAAAAAGAATTTAGATTTTACAGGAACTACCACTTATTTTAAATTGCATTCAGTTATTATTTTGAGATATCTCTCGAGCAAAGACCTATAGAGAACACTGCTTTTAGTAAAATAATAAAAAATCCCTTTTAAAATTCCTTCCCTATTATTCGTAAAAAAAAAAAAAAAAAATAAAAAATTATTAACAGTAATTGTTTTATTATTTCCTGTTCGTTGACCAGTAGTATAGAACATTTCATTTTGATTAAATAATTCTAACTTCAAAACGTTTACTGTTCACTGGTAAAAATTTTAGTTCAAAATTAAACCGTGCAATGGTGTAAAGTAATTAAAGCCATTATATCGTTTTTCTTAACATTCAAAATATCTTCTTCATGGTTCAATATCGAAACGGATTCCAAATTTCAGCACAAAATAAAGGCATTCACTAACCAATCGGAACAAATAGTTCTATGTACTCACAATAGAACTCTGCTGTTCAAACACAATGCAAATTAATACACTGCTTCTTTTCAAAACAATATGAACACCCAGATTTTCAAGCATCAAAAGGAGCAAATTGCTACAGAATAAACTTAAGACTCGGGAATGTTAGAAATAGTACAAAAATTTATATTTTATAACATAATGCAACTGAAACAATAATTTTTAGATGAAGAAAATTGCATTTCTTCATTTTGAAGTGCTGCATAACGAAATGAACACTGATGAAAAATTCAACTTAGTAGCCAGTCACTAGATTTTTTAATTAGTGCAAAAATACGATCAGGCATGAAGCGGGCCACACTTCTGAGTGCTATTCAACTTTCCAATTCCCCTCATTAATATAACCTATGGGCGTAAAATGCACTCGTATATTTAAAATATCTCCTCAGGAAATTAATATTATTAACTTCTTTGTAAGATTTCGTTCATCTGACGAAACCCTATTCGTCTCACTCCTCTGCCTGTCTGTCTGGTCACAGAGCCCGTTCTCAGAAACTATATACACTGGTGGACAAAACTTAAGGACCACTGTTACTTTCAACGATTACAGTTAGAAATAGATTCGCAGCAGCACGTGTAAATTTGCATGAATGCGGGATGTACTCTGTTTTGTGAAACTTATGCAAATTTTGTACTTCCGCTTTTGTCGATCATGTGACAGCAGAGATAAGAGATTTTAGATAATCGGCGGGTACTGTGAATTGTCATTAGATGTAAAAATTGAAGGAGATGGAGTTAAGCTTGAGCATTGAAATTTTAAACATGTTTTCTAGGCACCATTTAGATGATATTACTCGTGGTAGAATAATCGGAAAGTTGGAAGAAAGACGCAAAATGAGAGATGTTGCCCGTGAATTTAAGATCGCGCACTGTATTGTTTCTAGGCTTATTGGTGGTATTTCAAAAGAGTGGAATATGTTCTCGGCGCACGGGAGGAGCTCGTCCTAGCCGTACGACGTCCCAAGAAGATCGCTATATAGTTATTTCGGCAAAAAGGAACAGATGCAGCACAGCTAGTCAATTAGCAAATCAACTTTGCACTGCCACAGGAACTAAAATATCGCGGAAAACTGTTGCAAGACGTTTGAAAAAGGGTGGACTATACGCCCGAAGACCTGTTGTGCATGTCCCACTCTCGAGACGCCAACGTAGCGCCCGTTTACAGTGGTGCCGTATTCATCGCAATTCGACTGATGACGACTGGTATACCGTGCTCTTCTCAGATGAGAGTAGATTCAGTCTATTGTCTGACTGTAGACGTAAACTCATATGGCGCGATGTTGGTAGTGTTTACTGTCGTGAAAACATTCCAGAAAGAGATCGATATGCGACTTCAAGTATCATGGTGTGGGCAGGCATCATGTTTAAGGGCCGCATGGTTTTCTATGTGCTTGACCAAGGGTTCATGACCGGTAGACGGTACACTGAAGACGTCCTGCTTCCACATGTTTGACTTTTTCGAGGTGCTGTCGGCGAATAGTTTCGTTTTAAGGACGATAACGCACGTTGTCATCGCACACAGTCTGTACAAGATCGTCTTGAGGCCGAAGATATTCTTCGCATAGCAGCGTTTCACATAGACAGCACGTTTCCTAACCTGAATCCCATTGAAAATGCATGGGATGCCTTGGGGAGACGTATTGCAGCTCGACAATTTCCTCCCACGAACAAGGAAACCTTCATCCGTGCAGTGAAGGGGGAATGGGGCAACTTGCCTCAGCAGCTACTGAATCATGTTGTTCTGAGTATGCCACGCCCGCCGTGTTGAAAACTGTCTCACATTACACGGTGGCCACATCCCTTATTGATATAGTACTAACGCTTGTTAATTGTGAGTATTTTGCTTTCTTTATACAATCATGTTTTCGGACAATGTTCACGTTTCAGAAAAAGAACGTCTGGTAATACCCTTTATACACCCTTTCAACAAAATTTTTGTATTAAATCCTGTTATTACTATTCTGTTAATACTATTGTTTGCTTCTTGACCCACAATCTCACGTAAATTCTCATTTATGTATACATTTCTTCTTGGTCCTTAAGTTTTGTCCAACAGTGTATGTTGGAGACTTGAAATTTTTAATACTACTTATAGTTGAACACCTCACATTAAACATCAAACGACAAATAATAAAGTTTTGAAAAAGTTTATATTTACCCGTCTGGGCTCTAACTTGTGTATTTTAAGCTTTTTTTTTTCTAACTGAGCCCCTAATTAAGTTGAAGAATTGAAATTTTGAATACTTATAACTGAACACTTGCGATCACACGACAAATCATAAAAATTTCAAAAAGTCTTATAATTACCTCTCCGGTCTCTAACTTGTGTATTTCAAGCAATTTTTCTAACCTCCACCCTTTTTACCCGAGGGCACTTTTCTAACTTTTGCCGACACCCCCTTGACCACACTTTTATATTATGCACCATAGCCTTGCATATTTTAATTGCACTTTTTACCGCCAGGTATGCTTAAGTATCTCGGGTGCTATGGGCCCGATCCTCTCGACTAATATATCTACGGATAGGTTGTAAAACGGAGTTTCGTTCGGATACGGCTTTCTTTGAATAGAGTGATGCGCCCCCTGGTTGCGAGATGTGGAACTAACAGATTGGAAAAAGTGTTTTGAAAGGAATATTAAACGAAAACTTCTGTGCGATCTGTGATTACACTTACCCACTTGCTTCTGTGTACTCTTCTTAAAGGAAGTCCTTCTTTTCTTCATTTTCAAAATATTTCAAACATATATACTTAATTTAATCTAAAGGGTTAAAATTTTACTCACAGTTCGTCAGCTTTTAACATATAAAATATTAAATTAAGAATATATTTTAGAAATGTTTTGACAACTAACAAAAAAAAAAAAAAAAAAAAAAAAAAAAAGAGAGACTTCCTTCAAGAAGAGCATACAGAGAAAATAAGTTAAAAATATTAATTTTCTATCCTGGGGAGATATTTTGCATATACGAAGTCCGCCCATAGGTTTAACATTAGCGATGGGAATTTGAAGTTGGCTAACAGACTTGATGCATTTTGGTCGATTTTTTTCACAGTAGGAGATTATAGCAATTTTTAATTCCGAAATTGTGACATATTGTTTTCATTTGAATAAACTACTCTAAACAGTAGATTCGAAGCATTTTCTGTTGGGTTTTAATCAGGAGAAAGAGATGACCATGGCACCATATGTACGCCATTATTCATTCTCAAGTGCTATTTTTCTTGTGGATGAGGCATTTTCCTGATGAAACATTCTGAAAGGTCCACCATTTGCCCCAGAAAAAGGTTACAAGTAACAAAAAGACAAGTTATCTTCAAGTAGGTTTTGGTTGCTTAATGCAATCATTCGACCAGAGGCAATACAACGTTGACTTTACCACCAAATCCAAATGCAGCCCAAAATAAGAATCAGATTTCACACTGCTGCCGTTTTGAAAATAGTTCAGATATGTTTTGCGAAAATCGTGCCAATACTAAGACTAACTGTCAGTATCATCCAAATGGAACTTTTGTCATCCGAAAATATTACTCTTTGAAATTCTAAAATCCAAGCGATTTTCCTGGTGCTTTTTAATCATAACTGGATGGATTTTCTTTTCTTGTACTTCAATCTCTTACACATGCTGCTGGTCACATTCTCGACAAAGTACTTTTTGACGCCACTATCAGTAAATCTTTTGCCAGTCAATCTAAAAATATTTTCCTATTGCTCAGTCTCTTTAAAATGGCTCTTTTTTGTCTTTTTGGACAGTTTTAGCCGAGGTCCTAGAGATTTCTTCGTTTTTTAATTATCGTGTAATTAAAAGAAAATTTAATATTATACCTGAAGATCTTTTCAAAGTTTTGCGATAGCTCTTGTTGAAAATCCATGATCATTTCAAAACCACTTTTACGAACCATACTCTTCGAATTTATTTTGCAATCACATTTGAAGATTTTCAAGTCTGGAAAGCATCTTTATATACTAAACTAATTTGTATATTTTGGTACTCCTTATGTACAACATTAGGTACTCCTGCAGAAACACCATTTTTTTACATTAGTTATATTTTCAATGAATTTAAAGTTTTATTTTCATTTTGTCGTTATATATTACGTAAGATTTTTGTACTTGTTTCGAGAATAGCATCTTCAGATAATTATTTGTGAATTTTTACCCTGTTATCACAAAATTGGTGTTCGCATAATTTTGAAACAGTTTAATATTCTCGTGCTTGCCCATTGTTTAAAAAGATAGTTACAAGTCAAGACTGTTCGTAATAACTCGGATTCTCCTTTATGGGTGTAGGTCAGACAAAACTAGATTCGCATTTTGCCGTCGAGAGAAAAATATGTCAAAGATATGAAACAAATAATTAGTAACACTTTGAAAACATCTCAATTCAAAGACTTTCTCATTTACAATCAGGTGTGAACATTCGGCGAATGATCAGTCTCCTTGAAAAAGAAAGAAATAACGCATGAAAATGGAAAAAGTCCCTTTTGTATTAAAAAAATATCTACTTTCCTAGTTAATCAAAGTAAAATACTTTTATTTCAATGAATAAATTAGAGAAATTAGTTGTTCTCCCCCTTATTTTTAAAGATGGTACGCCGCTACTTTTTATTAGTCGGTTAATTTTAGGTATCTTTCATTACAAAAAGCTACCTATTGCAGCCGTTCGGAGGAAAGCGATTTCAAAAAATTTTGATATATTTTCATCGATCATGACCCCCAGACCCCGAAACCACCCTCCGTTCAAAATTTATATATATATATATATATATATATATATATATATATATATATATATATATATATATATATATATATATATATCCATATATATATATATATAATATATATATATACATATCTGACTTTTGTCACACTGTAACTTTCGAATTTATGAACCGATTTGGATGTAATTCGGTATGTACATAGTGCATACCAATGTCTCGACCGAGTTTGTTGGCCAGCTTCATCCGTCATTTTGTTTCAAAATGGCGGCTATTTAAAAATTTTTTAAAAATTTGAAATTTGAAATGTGGCACCAAAAAATTGAAAATGGAAAAATATTTTTTTCTTATGTATTTGACCTTTATACAAAGATTCCGGAGCAGTTTTTGATTTGTCTATATCTTAAAAAATGGCTGAGTTATAGCATTTTGAATTTCTAGCGTGGCTGACATTTTGAAACGTCCTGAGTTTTGTCACGCGATAAAAGGCGTATTTATGAACCGTTTTGGATGTAACTTCGTTTGTACATAGTACATACCAATGTCTCGGCCGAGTTCGTTGGCCAGCTTCATCCGCCATCTTGTTTAAAAATGGCAGTCATTTAATTTTTTTTTTTAAAAAGTTTAATTTGGAGTGTGGTACCAAAAAATTGAAAATTGAAAAAATATTTTGTTCTCATGTGTTTGATCTTGATACAAAGATTCGGGAGCAGTTTTTGTTTCGTCTATATCTTAAAAAATGGCTGAGTTATAGCATTTTGAATTTCTAGCGTGGCTGACATTTCGAAACGTCCTGATATTTGTCACGTGATAACAGGCGTATTTATGAACCGATTTGGATGTACCTTGGTGTGTATATAGTACATACAAATATCTGGACCGAGTTCGTTGGCTTCCAGCTTCATCGAGTCCAGCTTCATCCGCCATCTTCTTTCAAAATGGCATTTAAAAAAATTTTAAAAATTTTAAATTTAAAATGAGATACCAAAAAATTGGAAAATACAAAAGATTTTTTTTGTATGTGTTTGACCTTAATACAAAGATTCCGGAACAGTTTTTGTTTCGTCTATATCTAAAAAAATAGCTGAGTTATAGCATTTTGAATTTCTATTGTGGCTGACATTTTAAAACGACCTGATTTTTGTCACGCGATAACAGGCGTATTTATGAACCGATTTGGATGTTACTTGGTCTGTACATAGTACATACCAATGTCTCGACCGAGGTCGTTGACCAGCTTCATTCGCCATCTTGTTTCAAAATGGTTGCCATTTAAAAAAAAATTAAATTTAAAATTTAAAATGAGGTATTAAAAAATTGGAAAATTAAAAAGATTTTTTTATGCGTTTGGCCTTGATACAAAGATTCAGGAGCAGATTTTGTTTCTGAAAATTTGTTCTTTTGTTTATATCTTAAAAAATGGTTGAATTATAGCACTTTGAATTTCTAGTATGGCTAACATTTTGAAACGATCTTGTATTTGTCACGCGATAACACATGTATTCGCCTATTTCCATGTAAGAAGGCATGTGGATAGTATACATCAATATCTCGACCAAGTACGCTGGCCAGCTTCATCCGCCATCTTGTTTCAAAATGGCGGCCATTAAATTAAAAAAAAATTATATTTAAAGTGGGGTGCAAGAAAATTAGAAATTGAAATAGGTTTCTTTCTTAAGTATTTGACCTTGATATAAGGATTTAGGAGCATTTTTTGTTTGTCTTTATCTTAAAAAAATGGCTCAGATATAGCAGTTTCAATTTCTAATGTGGGTGACATTTTGAAAAATCTGATTTTTTGCCTGCGACAGCACTCGTATATATCAACCGATTCCGATGTGAGTGATCATGTGCACAGCAATTACTAAGGTCTCGACCAAGTTCACTGGTTAGCCTCATCCACCATGTTGTCTTAAAATGGCAGGCACTTTAAGAAATCGCCGAATTTGGCAGCCAAATATAAGTTACTTTAAATAAAAACATCTTGGATAAAAATGATTAATTTCGCAAAATTCTCATTCATAATGATTTAGTATAGATAAAAATTAGTATTGAATCTCCTATATCCGGTTTCCACTAAATTGAGCTTCGTGTGTTTGAATAATATAAGTTGGCTTTTTTAAAATAAGGAATTTGAAAGCTACCTCTTCCTCCCGGCACTGGCTGGAAGGACTTTTTTAAGTAATGAGACTCTAGTCGAGGTATTATGTTTAGAAATATGCGAGTCCTTCTCTTAAAAAGGCCTTATTTTATTGAGCATAAATGAAATTTCACCAAAATAAAGTACTTTTACTTACTCTAATTAAAAATCTTATGAGTTTTTTAATATGTATTTTTAAAAAATATATATTAAGCATTCTAATCTAAAGCATTAGATTAGTTTCAATTTTTGGTATAGTACATATATAAGTGTATTCAGATCAGCAAATAAATACATCGAATGCTAAATTCATCTTTAACATAACTTAGTACAACCGGCCAACAACAGCCCTGTCAAGACTTAACCAGAATCAGAATATACAAGTTAATTTCGAAGATACAAAAATTGTATGCCTCTTAAAGAATTATCATGATTTAATTATCCGTGAATCAACAGAAATTATTACTAAAGAAAATACTGTTTGTAATGACGTTTTATCCTACAACATACCCAGAAATTGGCTGAGTTTGCTTAAAGAATCATAAAACACGTAATATTCCACTTCCCCCTATATTAGGGATGCACAACCTGTGGCCCGCGATTTTTTTAAATTTATAACAGGAAAAATTGCAATTTTTGTCCATAGGTCCCAGTAAAAAATCGTTTTTTTCGTCAATTTGTCGCAGTAAAAATTGGAAATTTCACCAGCCAGTTAAAAATAGCGAATTTGTTGATTGGGTATGGAAAAATAGCGAATTTTGTTAATGACGCTCTGAAAAATCGCGAATTTGGTTGATCAGACGCAAAAAATCCCGAATATTGTCGATGAGGACTGGAAAAAATAGCAAATTTCGCAGACGGGGCAAGGGAAATTTGCGAGTATTGTCGATCGATCAGACGCGGAAAAATCGCTAATTTCGTTGATCGATCACGAAAAAATCGTCAATTTTGCTGATGCCCGGAAGAATTTGCAAATTCTGTTGATGATTAGCGGAAAAATTGCAAAATGTTTTGATCGGATACGGAAAAATCGTGAGTTTCGTCAGTCACGAGAAAAAATCGCGAATTTCGTCAAATTGCAGCGGGAAAATATTGCATTTTCGTCAGTCAGTTAAGAATCACGAATTTTGTCGATCGGAGGCACAAATATCAGGAATTTGTTTCAATGAGGAGCTGAAAAATCTCAAATTTTGGTACTGGGATGCGGAAAAATCGCAAGTTTCGTATGTTTATTGCAAATTTCGTTAATTTACCGCGGGAAACGTTACAACTTTCGTCTGGATCAGTTAAGAATCGTGAATTTCTTTATTTTGGTGAGTAAACATCGCAAATTTTCTCAATCAGACGCGGAAAAATCGCAAATTTTGTCGATCGGGCTTCGAAAAATCGCAAATTTCGTCGATAGGTCTCCGAAAAATCGCGAATTTCGTCCGTCGGGCAAGAAAAATCGGGAATTTTGTCGATGAGGCGCAAAAAAATCGCAAATTTCGCTGATCAGGTACGGAAAAGCTGCGAATTTTCTTGATGATTCGAGAAAATATTGAAAATTGCGAGTTTGGGCAGTTTATCGAGAGAAATTTCGTCAATTGGACACGGAAAAATCACAAATTTCGTCGATCAGGTGTGAAAAAATCGAAAATTTCGTTAATAGGTCAAGAAAAAAAATCACGAGTTTTGTTGACCGGGTTCCGAAAAATCGCGAATTTCGTTGGTCGGCAGCGAAAGATTCGCGAATTTCATCGATCAGGTGCGGAAAGATGTCGTTTTTCGTCGATCTGGTACGAAAAAATTGCGAATTTTGACGACCAGAAGCGGAAAAATCGCAAGTTTCGTTGATCGGCTGCTCCTCCCCTCTTCGTTCTTAAAGTTCGTATTTTTTTTCGGCACTAGCCACTTTCATGCCTATGTTTGTTTTTTAGCACTTTTAATAAAACAAAATTTACTCCCACGAATAAAATGAAGGAATATTATTACACTTTCTAAATAATCCTTGCTATATCTGTTATATATACAAACGTAATCTGTTGATCTATCTTTGCCAACTGAATTAGATATGTAGACTGGTTAGGGGAACCTAGAGGGGTAAAACTCCACTCCCCTCTGAAACCATATATATTTTATATAATTATATGCCGCAGATCATCTCCTTGAAATATAATTCTCTCTGTGTTACTTGTATGGCCCTCGACAGCCCACAAAATTTTGTAAGTGGCCCTTCTCTTAAAAAGGTTGTGCACCCCTACCCTATATCCATATTTTTATTTTGACAATGTTTTCCAGATCTAAAAATTGACTTTTACTTTCATTCCTTTCGACACCAAATTTGAAAATAAGACGTTTATATTTTTGTATTCTCTGAAGAAAGCTATGTATATTTGAAAGTGCTGAGGATATTAAAGTAATTTAACACCCTTAAAAATATTTTTTCATCTTTTAAGTAATTTGCACATAGTGTAATTTTAAGTTTAGCACAGTGTAATTTTAAATGTAATCAGATCTTTGTCTCATTTATTAAAATTATGAGAGAATAGTGAAACAACTGTGAAAAATCGCTTTATGAAAAATGATTAGGCTTAGGTATAATTTCAATTGCTAAATATATTTTGAAACAAATTTCCAATAATATGTTAACAGAAAAAGAAATTTTATTTGCTTTTATTAAATTTATTACAGATGAGGGAATGATAGATAATAAAAGTACTTCCTTTGAAATAATACTTAAAAGCCGTGTACTCAGTGCCCGACTTAGGCTATCTAGGGCCCCGGGGCAAGCATTAATCTGGGGGCCCCTTCTATCTATCCATAGAAATTGTTTGCGAATAATGCGGAAGTGGCTAGTACTAAACTCCATACATGTTATATGTATGCATAAATTTCGTTCTAGGCACTGCTCACATGTGTATGGGGGGTATTACAAAAAGATGGTCACAACTTTAATTAAAAAAAAAAAATAGTAGGATTAGAAAACTTATAGATTGGTGGGCACGAGTATTTGTTTGCAATCTTTTACTTTGTTTATCTACGTAAGTTATAAGATGTCTGAAAGAAAAGGCTCCAAATTGGTCATAAATAATGGTTTTACTTGCCACATTACGAAGAAAACGTCAATAAAGAATTTCTTTTGAAAACAATAGAATACTAAGTTGTTATAATAAAGTTTTAATCATTAGTTTTCTAATGATAAAGTTCCTTTTTTCATGATGGGTGAAGGATATACGGGAAACAGAGAGAGGAAGGGCGACCGCCCTCCCTTCCTAAATGTATGGATATATTAATTTTGATCATTTTTGTTACCATTTGGCCCCTTTCAATGAAAATCTTACTCCCATGGGGGCAGCAGGTGCCCCGCATGCCCCTGGATTAATCAGGCCTTGGATGTGCTAGTTACTGAAGAATGGTGTTGAGCAAAAAAGACTATTTTATTGCTTTACTCCTACATCCTAGATCTTTATAACGCATGTGGATGTGCTAGGAACAAGTTTATAGTAATGCAAAAGAATGATGGCAATTAACTAGGGACAACAATAAAAAGTGTCTCAATTTCTTTTATTACATAAAATATTAATATAATTAAGCGGGTAAATATTTAATTAAGTATCTTTGATAGATGCTATAAAAAAAACAGAAGAAAAAAAGAAAGAAAACATAAAAATGTGTGCCATAATTGCAGAGAAACCATTTTCTTTCTTGCATCTGCGAATAAGGACATAATTTCAATAAACAAACAGTTTATATATATATATGATTAATATTGATAGTTTAAATCATCTTTTCTTTTTATAATTTTAAAAATACGTCCACAAGATGCGTGGGACACGAAATTGTCATTTCTCTAAGAATTACTCATGTACGATGGCTTTTCGATAAGTAAATATACAATGCCGCATACTCATTCAAAAAACTTTTAATTGATAAAATGTCCATTACAAATTACTTACTGGTACATGCCTCTTTTTTTTTTTTTTTTTTTTTTTTTCTTACGGCATAGTTGCCGCTATTTTCCAAGCATTTGTTAAGTCTGAGTACAAGCTTTTGTATCCCACAGTCATAGAAGTTTACCGCCTGTAGTTGAAACCACATTTCAACTTCGATTTTTGATCTCATCATCATCGTGTATGTTTTGCCCCGCAAGATGATTCTTCAGGTAAAGTAAAGGCGCCAGTCCCTGCCGGTGAAGGCACTCACGAGCTAATGCTAATCCTATGGGCAGGGATTTTTCTAATATCTCGTTTGCATTTCGACATTTTAGTTTTTATTTTTTCCTTTCATTGGATAGCCAAGAACCTTTTCTACATCGCACCTTTTTTACTTTTTCGATTTTGGTTGCAGATATTTTCTTAAATGGCACTTTCATTTTCAGAACCGGTTTTGAAAGTGAAAGTAACTTTATAAAAAATATCTGCTACCGAAATTGAAAAAGTAAAAAAAGTGTGATGTAGAAACGAACCTCGGCTATCCAATGCAAAAAAAAAAAAAAAAAAAAAAAAAAAATTAAATGTCGAAATGTAAACGAGATATTAGATAAATCCCTCCCCATTGGATTAGCATTAGCTCGTGAGTGTCTTCACCGGCAGGGACAGGAGCCTTAAGGCTGTTCTTAACTGCTCTTCTCAAGAAGCGCAAAACGTTTTGACATATTCACGAATTCATTTTTTAACAGATAGATATAAATTTTGAAAACCTGGCCATGGAAGCGATTTGGAATTCAACTGTTTTTGTCATTTTTTGATCAATCAATTATTTATTGAGTTATAAGAGATTTTGATCACTTGACAAACATGTTTTTCGCTCGCTCTTGAGTGCTCTTTCTTTCTTCGCGCGGAAATTCGGTTCAAAACGCCCACTTTGACACTATTTTCTGAAAGATCTATTGCGTTTGCAAAAAAATGGAAAAAACAGCTCAATTACATACTTTCTGAACAACAACACCAGCTAGTTTCATGCATTTTCGAACAAAAATAAGTTAGAACTTATGTCAGAAAGTTTCCCTTTTGGATTTGAGAACACCCTTAAAGATAAAAGATACAAATAATCAGCGAAATATTGTTGAACCATTAAAAGACGTATCGGAAACAAATAATAGATCAAATGGATGGATGTAACCGGAAGCTTATATACCATTACACTTTTTCAAGGGTACATGAAATACAAATATAAGCAAAAACAGTCGATTTCTGTAATTGAATCTAGCAATAAGCTAAAAATTGAATTCCATTATATATATACATATATATATATATACCCAGTGGCAGAAACACCGCGACACGGCGACATAGTCGCGGACAAAAAAAAAAAAAAAATTGCGGACAATTATTGTCTGCACTAATGAAATCAATTTGAAAAATTGTCCGCAACTTTCGGACAATTTTTTCCAGCGCAAAAAACGCGAATTTTGGCAAAAGATCGCGTTAAAAGCGTTAATTTCGGCAAAAGATCGGGTAAAAGCGTGAATTTTGGCAAAAGATCGGGTAAAAATCGTGAATTTCGGCAAAAGATCGCGTAAAAAGCGCGAAATTCGGCAAAAGATCGTGTTAAAAGCTTTAATTTTGGCAAAAGATCGGGTAAAAGTGGGAATTTTGGCAAAAGATAGGGTAAAAAACGTGAATTTTGGAAAAAAAAATCGCGTAAAAATCGCGAAATGCGGCAAAAGATCTTGTACAAAGCGCGAATTTCGGCAAAAGATCTTGTAAAAAGCGCGAATTTCGGCAAAAGATCGCATAAAAAGCGTGAATTTCGGCAAAAGATCACGTAAAAAGCGCAAATTTCGGCAAAAGATCGTGTTAATGGCGTGAATTTCGGCAAAAATTCCCGTAAAAAGTGTGAATTTCGGCAAAAGATCGCGTTAAAAGCTTTAATTTCGGCAAAAGATCGGGTAAAAATCGTGAATTTTGGCAAAAGATCGCGTTAAAAGCTTTAATTTCGGCAAAAGATCGGGTTAAAGGCGTGAATTTTGGCAAAAGATAGGGTAAAAAACGTAAATTTTGGCAAAAGATAAGGTAAAAAACGTGAATTTTGGCAAAAAAATCTCGTAAAAAGCGCGAATTTCTTCAAAAGATCGCGATAAAAGCGCGAATTTCGGCCAAAAAATTGCGGCAAAAACGAGAAATTCTTCAAAAAGCCATGGAAAAAATGTTAATATCACCAAATTATTACAAAAAAATAATTTCCTCAAAAGGCCGCAGGAAAAAAAAATGCGAATTTTGTCAAAGGATCGCGAGAAAAACGTAAAATTCGTCAAAGGGTTGGGGAAAAAACCCGAATTTCATCAGAAGTGCGCGAAAAACACTAATTTTGTCAAAGGATTGAAAAAAAAAAATCCAATTTCATTCAATGTTTTTAGAAAAAACTCAGTCCTTTTTGCGCTTGAGGCCTGTGAAGCTTCTGAAAGTTTTTAAAAGCATCGTTATTGCCTATGTGTGGTTCTGCTTATCCTTCACACTTTAGAAATTCATCTACAAGAAGTTAGATGATGAAAAGTTATAAGCAAACTTAATGAGAATGCATCATGCTTACCATGTTTTAAATAGAACGATAAAAAATTTCTAGTTTAATGTATTATTTATTCATTAAAATGACATGCAAAATTTGCAGACAGATTATGAAATTTTAAAAGCTTGTCGCAGACAGCTACAAAACTTTCTGCCACTGGGTATATATATATATATATAGATATATATACTATACATATATACATATATATATATATACATATATATATATATATATATATATATATATATAGGGTGTCCATAATTAAACGACCCTACTTTAAAGTTGTCACCAGACGAAACTATTGGTCAGAAATTTGTGAAATTTTGTGGCGGACATAATGAAGGAATGGGAATTTGCCCTTTTGGATTTGAGAACACCCTGAATAAGTTGTAGTCGCGTATTCAGAATTCCTATTATCGTCGTAAATGAAGAAATTTTGAATTAATTATTCATCCACTCTAAAATTTTTATATAAAATTTATGCAAACTGTATAACAATATGAAAAATAATTTAAAAAATGTGAAATTCATACAGCACATGCTTTTTTCTAGCATATCTAGATTAAAGTGCATTGTGGAGAGTTTTACAGCAATGTATAAACTAAATTTTTACTGAGAAAGATCAGGGAAATTTTTGAATAAAGTCAAGGAAAACTTGGAAAAGTGAGGGAAATTTTTTACCAGAATTGTGTAGGAACCCGATTTAATTAGATTTTCTTCCTTACATTTTTCAAATTATATTATTTAAAACTAATTGTATTCTTCACCATAATCTCCCGAATATATGATCGATTTCACGTTAACAAAGTAATATAAATTTTTACTTTAATACTAATCTGCAGTTTATGTAGTGCCTTAAATTTCGTAAAACGTTCCTAATTAGCATTAAAAACTACATAATTATTTTAAATCAAGTTGAGTTATTACAAAAAAAAAAAAAAAAAAAAAAAAAAATCAACATAAATAACTAATTTTTTCCCCTTTTGTTATATGGCGTCTGTAACTCTTTTATATGAGTCAACAAATTTATTCTGAAAAGTTACCATCTGTTGACGATGATTGTTGGAAGTTAATTTACAGTCGTTCGATGCCTTCCAGATAAAACAAATTTTAGTATACTGTAAGTTGCGTGTGAAGTCAATAAGTATAGTTGTTATGCTGGGGCAATTAATGAATTCAATACATTCCGTCGATGGGCGGAATATTTCTTAAAAATAATTTGCAATGCTTAAAAGTGTTTCATAATCCTTGCGTGAGGCATGATTTCTCTCGTGTTCTTACACTGATGTTGTAATATTAGTTATTACTTTTGAATTTTCTCTCTAGATAAAATCTATTTGTGAAAATTGAATCTGTTTTTTATGTTACTGCCACTTTAAAGGATTCTAAAATACGATAATATTGCTGCCACCTTATAAACTTTTTCGTAACACATTTTTGAAGTAGAAATAAAATCACCATAAAATAAAAACAATACATAGGACGCGTTTCGAGCTAAAAATATTAACAGCTCGTCATCAGCTACAGTAAACACGTATCCGTAAGGGCACAAGGTCAAAAATGAACTGAAAGTTAGAGAGTAGAGCTTGCAAAGAATGCGACAGATGGCGCAAGCTGAAAGGAGTACATGCATAAGATGAAAGTGTTGCCAAAATGATAGAGGAGAAATTGATAGGGAAAAATGGAAATAAAAGAAATAAACAAAAATAAAAGAAAAAAACAAAAGATCCCTTTTTTATATATAAACAAAATAAAAAGAAAAGAAACAAGAGAAGAGGAAAAATAATTACAAAAGTAATTTCCACGGTGGAGAGAAGAAAGGAGATGATGAGAGATTATTGACAAGATTATCATAGAGCATTATTATAGAGCAAGGAGTTATTAAAGTTATCTTCAAACCTATGAATAAAATTAAATACTCTTCTCTAAAAGATCCCATTCCTACTGAGAACCGGTGGGGTGTTTATTTTATTCCTTGATCTTGCAATTTAGGTTATATCGGTCAAACAAAGAGAGCTTTAAAATTCAGATTAGGCGAGTATCAGAGGTATATTGCAAATCAAGAAATCACTAAATCTTCGATTGCTTCTCACTGTTGGTCTTCCAGTCATTGTTTACATTTCTTCATGGCCAAAATTATTTCTTCCCCTGCCTCTCCCTCTCACTTGGATTTTCATGAAGCATATTTTATTTCTAAAAATTCTGCTAATCTTGTCAATGATCTCCCATCATCTCCTTTCCTATCTCCAGCGTGGAAATTACTTTTGTAATTCTTTTCCCTCTTCCTTTGTTTCTTTTCTTTTTATTTTGTTTATAAAAAAGGGATATTTTGGTTTTTTCTTGTTTTATTCTTTTATATCTACTTATTGTTATTTATATTTTTTAATTTACTTCTTTTATTTTATTTTAATTTTGTTTATTTCTTTTATTTTCATTTTCCCTATCAATTTCTCTTCTATCATTTTGGCAACACTTTCGTCTTCTGCATGTACTCCTTTCATCTAGCGCTATCTGTCGCATTCTTTGCAAGCTCTACTCTCTAACTTTCAGTTCATTTTTGACCTTGTACCCTTACAGACACGTGTTTACTGTAGCTGACTGCGAGTTGTTAATATTTTTTAGCTCGAAACGCGTCCTATGTATTGTTTTTTTATTTTATAGTGATTTTTTACAAAGATTTATTATTTTAATTGTTTCATATCGCAAGTTTTCGATGCTGTTTCGCTAGAAATATTTGTCTTGTTTAATCGTAGAAAGTCTCCTATTAAATATGGAGAATATTTATATTCGAAAAAAATTTTAACAGAAAAGGGTAAAAGTTGCTATCTATGCGAGAATTAAATAATGTAAAATTCCATTTCTGGGAAAACAATGTCGAGCTTAAAAAAAAAAAAAAATCTCATTGAATACTAAAATACATGACATTGCTAACTAAACATAAAACGAAGTGTTGAAAATGTCCAAGCCAGGAATCCAATCCGGATCCTTGAAAGAGTTAAAATTTTATCCAAAATAACACTAAAATGCTCTACTTTTTGATCTATGAGTACGATACACAGCCTGGTAATTGGCAAATGGAATGGCAAATTGGCTTGATTAATTAAAATTATGTATAAATTTCTCTGATTTTAAAAACAAAAATGAATGAGTTAATTAATTTATATAAAAACCTTTTTGTAGAAAAAACATGGCCGTCTTTTCAAAAATATTTAAACTTATCAACTTTTAGCATTAAAAGAAAAAAAAAAAAAAAAAAAAGATTTTCATTGGGACCTTTATTTCATACACATTTCAACTTCAACAAAATAGGATTAGTATTTACAAAACTCAGAATGTGCAACAGATCGAAATGTTATTGTGTATTATGTGAAAAGAAATACAAACCATAGTAAACACAGTAGTAAACATAATAGAGCTGGACTGGTGGATAAAAGCCAGAATTTTACAAGAAATATATTATCGACTGTGTTCCACTTTTCATGGAAAAAGAAAGGCAATTTCTTTAAAAATTTTACCGTTTCATTAAAAATATTTAACCGTATGACATTTAAATTAATGTAAAAATCTATTCGCAGAACAAAAATGGGTAATATTTTAATACAAGAAAGAAAAATCATGCACGCAGCGTAGATTCTGAAACACTTTCCAATACATTCAGAACACTGTAGCAAAACTTTACAGTTTATTAAGGTGAAAAATGTCTGAATAAACAATTTAAAAATGCATAACGCATTTGAAAACCAAATTTCTGCAATTACCATGAATAGTCGGAAAAATATTCATTTTTTTTTTTTTTTTTTTGTACAGCCCTCTATAGGATCTATATTTTTTTATGTATGTACATGGTATACTAAAAGTTAGTTCAATTCAACGCATAGCGCAAGTGGAAATTTTACCGCTCAGCAATTCCCGTCAATAAATGGAAATGTACATGAGATCTTTTGTGGAACCCTGTATATGATCTATAGAATTTATGCGCACCAAGTAATATGGGGAAAAAAGTTAAATTTTAAAACGCCTAACCTACTGAAAATACACTTCTAGCAATTATTCTTCATAGGCAGTACTGAACCCAAATAATTTTGTGTGTCCCTGTAAATGAATGATAAGACGGAATACCACCATCTCCCTACCTTAGGCCCTGAGGGCCCATATACAGCCAATCCAGACAGTCCGAGGACCATCCTTCACGAGTGTTCCGGACAAAGAGCCCCGCACTCGAGCGGCACTCTTTAAACTTGCACCCAAAAATTATATTCACTCCAGATTCTACAGTAAGCGCCATGTAGCACCTCAGTGACTATATGTATAAATTTCAATATGTTTAAAATAGTTCAAAGGAAAATCAAATTTCAAACTAATTGCTTAAAAGGCGAAAAGACCAACATAGTGAAATAGATATCATGACGGGACTCGATGTCGGGGCCATCAGTATAGCGCACTGACATTCTACCGAATAAACCACATGGAACAATACCCAGCCTGGAACTTCTCACTATTACATGTTGGCAACGCTACAAACGCAGAACAAGATGGGACATTTTTTCCGTGAGCCAGCAACATGGAGCAAACACGAAACTTAATTAAATCCTCCATCGATTGAAACTATATTAATACTTGGGAATTTTTCCAGAGAGAAACATTCGCCTTACATACAATATTTCAAATGAAAATCAAATTTCAAATTAATTGCTTAAAAGGCGCAAAGGCCAACCTAGTGAAAAAAGATTCCATGCCGGGACTCAAACCCCGGCCATCAGTATAGCGCACTGACATTCTACCGACTAAACCACATGCAACGATACCCAGCCTGGAACTTCTCACTATTACATGTTGGCAAGGCTACACGAAACTTAATGATGTCTGTGACTCACGGAAAATATTGCATCTTGTGCTACGTTTGTAGACGTGCCATCATGTAATAGTGAGAAGTTCCAGGCCGGGTATCGTTCCATGTGGTTTAGTCGGTAGGCCCGGTTCGAGAACGTCAGTCCGCTATACTAATGACTCGGGTTCGAGTCCCGGCTTGGAATCTTTTTCACTATGTTGGCCTTTGCGGCTTTTAAGCAATTAATTGGAAATTTGATTTTCATTTGAAATATTGCATGCAAGGCGAATGTTTCTCTGGAAAAATTTCCAAGTATTAATATGTTTAAAATAGTGTAATATCATTTAAATAGAACGCAAACGATTTTTCGCTATAGGCCGTAATGTGATGAAATTCTTTTGAGTGTGTCTGTAAATAAATCGCAAATTCTACACACTTCATTTTCAATACCGAATATGCCATAGTAAACTCCAATAAGATATATCAATATCATCGCAGTCGGACTATATTTTACGCGAGTTAGAGCACAGAAGGACATACCAAATTCATAAACATTTTTTAACTATGTTAGAAAGTGTTAAAAAGGAAAAATCTTTAAATTAGAGACTACCTATGTCATTTAAAAAAGAAAAATCCCAGATTTAGTTCATAAACATTTTAACAAAAAAGAAAAGCAGCAAACTATTTGTTTTTATCAGGATGTGTAATTGATCGGGATGTTATTGTCCTTACTGTGGAAAGGAAAACATGACATCGGAGTAAATATTAAAAAAGTTTAATATGAAATGAGATACAAGAATGGATAAAGGAAAATAGATTTGCACTAAATGTGTGCCATGGCACACGTAGAAGCAAATACGGATGTTCGGTCGTTTGGTCCAATTATTGTTTGATGTTGCTTTTATGACCCGATCATTTTATACTGTTATTTGAATTATTAGCCTTAAAACGGATCCTCAAACAATTATAGTAATTGTGACTTGTTTTTCTTTTGAGGTTCGGCTACACTTTTCGAATAAAATCAGCTTTTCTCTTTAATTGCACCTTATAACATAAAAACAGCCAAACAGAAAACCCAGTTATTAAGTAAATGTATTGAAAAATAGATCTGAGGTTCTTGAACATTTAATTCCAAGACGTAAACATTTTGTACCCAGTTTCTTTTAAAAGAGTGTTAACAAAAACTATATGATAGTTAAAAAAAAAAAAAAAAAAAAAAAAAAAAAAAAAAAAAAAACGTGTAGGGAATATCAATATAGACAAATTTCAAAGAAATACACTGCTCAAAACAATTAAAGGATATTGCAGTTTTAGGTGAATTTCGTATCTGGTAAACTGTTTAGCTGATTGATACATGGTCGACAGACATAGTAGGTTATATGAGAATAAATTACACATGTTTGGCAGAAAAAAATGCATTTTATTGCGCATTTGTGTACTAAAGGAATAAAACACAATTTGTGAATATGAGAAAAAAGAATAAGAAAAGGTGTTCTCTTCAAAGAAAATCATTTTCAGTAGGGGGTATGTTTTCCACGGGCGGCCAGCAACGTTTAACACCTTTGAGGCATGGACTCAATGAGGCTATTAATGACGAGTTGGGGTATTCTGCCCCACTCTTCCAGAAGAGCTCTTTCCAGTTCTTGGAGAGTTTGTGGGGGTTGTTGGCGGCCAGAAACTCGTCTTCCTAGAGCGTCCCAAACGTGCTCGATTGGATTCATGTCTGGAGAATACGCTGGCCATTCCATTCGAACGATTCCTTCCTCAAAAAGGAAATCCTCCACCAGGTTTGCACGATGTGGCCTGCAGTTATCGTCCATTAAAATGAAGTTATCTCCGATTGTTGCAGCGTAAGGGACTACAATAGTTCTGAGGATCTCATCCCTATATCGGCGACCAGTCAGAGCTCCATCTCGAATGATGTAGAGGTCAGTGCGCCCGTCAATGGAGATGCCACCATACACCAACACTCCTCCACCGCCAAATCTGACACTTTCGTGCACGAACGCAGGATTATTCCTACTGCCACGGTCCCTCCAGATGAAAATACGCCTATTATCCGGATGCACAGAAAAACGGGACTCGTCAGAAAACAGAATATTGCTCCATTCATTTCTCCTCCAGTTGACATGCTCGGTTGCCCACTCCCTGCGGTCGCGACGATGCCTTGATGTTAATCTAACACATACCATCGGTCGGCGAGCATACAGACATACAGCATGGAGCCGGTTTCGGACAGTCTGAGTTGAAATCGTTGTGCCTGTAGCCGAGCGAAGGTGTTGTTGGAGAAGAGTAGCGTTCATGGTTCGGTGTCTCCGAGCTGTTAACGCTTAATACCGATCTTCATTGGGCGTTGTTGCCCATCTACGACCTTGCCCTGGTCTTCGGCCTGCACATCCACTCTCCAAAAAACGATTCCAGATCCTGGAAATGACACTTTGTGACACTCCAATGGCTTGCGCTACTTCGACTTGAGTTTGGCCTCCTTCTAACCTACCAACAATTCTCAAAGCTTCTGAATCTGTCAAATGACTTCGCTGAGACATCGTACTCATCAAAACAAAGCAATCACTGAATGCCGATCATCCTTGTCTTCATTCTCTTTTATCCAGTTGAAAGTCAAATTTCATTCGCTGCCGCTGAAGCGACGTTTTTGACGTCGAACTCAAAATTTGCATACTCCACAGTTTGAAAACCAGAAAAATTTGCATTTGTGATTCTCTTCTTCTATTTTCGGCAAAAAAATTTCGTTTATATCTTTATTTTATATAAAACTTCAAATATCCTTTAATTGTTTTGAGCAGTGTATTTTTCTGCGCTCGACAACTTTCTGCCATATTTTCTGACTCATTTTTCATAAAAGCATAAAACTTGCAGGCATTATTATGAAATGATTTGTAATTCAACAGTTTTTTTTTTTTTTTTTTCCCATTTTCAGATAAAAGAATTACATCTTGAGTTATAAGGGATTTTCGCCTCAGTTCGACCGTTTTTTCTTTTTCTGTGCTGTCGCCTTTATAAATTCACTTATGGTCTGTTTTGATTTTATAGTTTTAAACGGAAATCTTTCCAAACAAAACCGAATGGAATGTTATAGGTCCCCGCTGACTTCGGAAGCTTACACCCCTGCAATTTGTGTGATTTTTATATTTTTAATCCTTTTCTTTCTTTCTAACCGATGGACAGGTAACGATACCTTCACCTGGTAAGGCACCTCTGGAAGTATAATTCACAGGTAACTTGCAGGTCTTTGCACCCACGACGGATTTTGCATGCACCAGGCGCCATTAGCGTACATGGCGGATTTTAGCCAGCAGTAGGCCTCGATCCCGCGGCCTTCAGCAGCGAGTTCGATGCTCTGCCAACTGGGCCACCGCTTCTCGAACTACTTCTGATTTACCTGGGGTTTTGAAGCTGAATTCTTGTCATATGAAAATAGATTTTGGACGGGGGGGGGGGAGCAAAAAATGGGGCTCCGTAGATAGACAAGTTAATTTTGGGCCGAAATGCTAGACAAACACAACAATGCAGGGGGGGGGGGATGAGACTCCGCCTTTCTACCGTGTACCCCACCGCTTAAAAACTGGTTCCGTAGACTTCCTACTGGAGCGGGTCCGGTAGCTTGTGCACGTGCAGTAGGGTTGAACTTAATGTGACTTAATGTAAACTTAAAGTAACTTAAGTATAGGGTAAAAAAAAAAAAAAAAATGTTTTAATGTGTAATAGTGAAACCTTTTTTCCTTTCTGAATGTCTAAACTATTGGCAGAAAAGGTTTTTCTTAAATTCATTTGTTTTCTGGTTCCTCAAGGACATCAAAGTTTTAAAATTTCAGTATGAAGTAACTTAAAGTAAACAACGTAGATGTTAGCTCGTATCTCCTTATACTAACAAAATACTACCCAGAAGTCACCACGAGTTGTGGCTAAATATCGACTTCTACTCTCCTTACCCCACTTTGTTATGCATTAATTCAATTGGTTATTCAACCTACTGGCTTATAATTCTTCTTAGGCAAACTTTGTCACTACATTGTGGGAATGCAACTTTCCCAAGATAAAGCCATCTCTTGCTTAATATATGAAGGCGGTTGACGCAGATCGCGAGACAATTTTGACACACATAAGTTCTTCATCCGATCAATCCCGTCAAGACAGGATCCACATTTTTATAGTCTATAATTTCAATATGTTCGCATTTTTTCAAGTTGCTTTCCTATATATCCAGAAAATCCTTTAGTACCCGTAGTTTTTCCAGCAAGATGTTGAAATAAGTATCTAAAAAAAGTTCATTTGCATGTAATAAGCAAATTATCCATTCTAAAGTTTTTAAAGTCTTGCTTCCAGTGGTTTGACAACTCCAGATTTGCGTCTGTTTCCTCCAATAAATTTCAAATTTGAAATGTCCATATTATTATTTTGAAAATATCCCATAATTGCAGTGGCTATATTAATATAAAAAGAACATGTCAATGAAATATGACCAATATATTTTGATCCTGGTTTTTAAACTAAGACCATGTGTTCTTCTTTAAGGATTTTTCGTGATATTTTTTTCCCTTTGCTTCAGCTATCATAGTGCTATCCTTTTTGCCATCAAAATCTAAAATTAACTCATTTCGTCTTTCTTGTTCTTTCAAATTCTTCCTTTTCTTTTCTCTTTCTCTTCTTCAAGTCCTTCTTTCAGTTACCTTTTCTTTATTATCTTTAAAAATACCCATATCGTCTAGGGGACCATTTGCAATGATATTTGCAGTTCTCTCTAATACTCCGATTCATTCACCTTGTTGATTGTCAAATTCAGGTTTAGAAGAACTACCGATTGAATTATTTCCTTCATTTGTCGAGTCATTCAATCAAAACAGCACTTTTTGTTTTAAAATAACTTTTTCTTTCATTGATATTTCCTTTTCCACTCTTGCTACACATTTTTTTTTTTTTTTTTTTTTTTTTGTAGTTTTTATGTGTTGATCCTATTGGCATCACCCCATCTCTCTTTGGTCTTTGAGAAAGTGACGTTCTTGTTCTGATACACGATAATATTTAGTGCATTTATACAAAGAGAAGTTTTTTGCACGGTTACCTAACATTTTGCAATTTTATATTGGATGTGGGATTATTCTTTCTGATCTTAATATTTTTCTTCAAATTTTGATATTTCTCACGATAGTCTAATCTCTTTTTATGGTTTGTGTATCAGAAACCGTTGATCCGTTGGAATTGAAGGTCTCAGCAATACCCTTTTAATTGTATCAGTAACAGCTTGAGATATTTCAGAAACAGTGTGTTCCAGATTCCAGCTGGCAGATTTTAAGTTAAACAGAACCCATAATTAATGTTTTATAACATCTTCATATGATCGTCAAAGATGACGGTCCAATATTAAATGTTTTAGTTCGCGAAATACAAGACACTTCAACAAGTTTCTTGATTTAGGCACGTTAGCAGACATTGTCACATTTGACACCGACTGTTCATTAAAAAATAATCGAAGAAACTGTTAACACACGCTAAATCGGACTAACTTGTAAAACACTCAAATAACTCAGAGACAATGAAAACCCACGCCCACTACGCTGGCTTCTACAAAGGCAAATAAAGTGGGGATGATCCATGGGGATCTTTTCCATGACACTCAAACTAAATTATTCTTTTTACTATCGGACGTTAACACTTCATTAATTTAATTTGGCAAAATATAAATTTAACAATAAGTTTTTTTATACCTCTCTTCAATTGCTTTTGGCAGTTACCTACCATTTATCTCGCATTAATGAATCATATTCCAATGTACTCCCCACTGCCAACGGCAGCGTGCACCGGGAGTGATGGGCATACTGTTAATACTATAAGTAACAAACAAAATTAATTATATCTGCGGATGAAGAGTACTAATGAGAATTCGTAAATAATATACAATATCAAAATCAATAATCAAAATCAGTTTATAATCATGCCACATTTGATCGAATTTTCTAGCGGTGGAATTTTTTACCGCTGAATCTGGAGTTTTCTGTATACTTTTCTTCAATTGCTTTTGGCAGTTACCATTTATCTTGCGTTAATGATTCATATTCCATTGTGCCCAATGTACTATGCACTGCCATCGGCAACGTGCAAAAGAGTGCTGCGCATACTTTTAATACTGTAAGTAACAAAAAATTTAATTATATCTGCTGATGAAGAATAATAAAGAGAAATGCGTAAATAACATATCAAAATCAATAATCAAGTTTAAAATAAATTTACAATCATGTCACATTAGATCCAATTTTCTAGCGGTGGGATGCTATTTATTACCCGTTAATGAATCACATTCCAAAATACTTTCATTTTTCTCTTTTTAATTTATGTTTTTTTTATATGTATACAGGGTGTCTTGGACCCCACGTTTACAAACGTTAGGTGCTAGTAGAACTGCAACAAACAATTTTGCATGGGAAACCAAGCTCCCAGTTAGGGGTGATTCTGTTCCGAAAATTTAAGGCATTCGGTTCTGAAAATTAAAAAAAAAAAAAAAATCGGTCATCAATCCAAAAATTCGGACATAAAAAATATCGCGAATTTCGATAAATGGTCGCCGAAAAAAATGTTTCGTCAATCGTTTGCTAAAAAGTCATCAATTTCATCAAAGTATCTCGGGAAAAGCGTGAATTTTGTCAAAGGATCGCGGAAAAAACGCAAATTTCGTGAAAGAATCGCGAAAAAAACCGCAAATTTCATCAAATGATCGTAAAAAACCCCACAAATTTCATAAAAAAAAAAAAATCGGGAAAAAACCGCGAATTTCGCCAAATGATCGCGAAAGAACCGTAAATTTAGTCAAACAGGTGTAGAAAAAACATAGTGCCCCCCCCCCCCCCCTTCCCCTTCCTGTAACCTTTCAGAAAATTTGCTGTGAATTTCAGAATTTTATTTTTTATTCAGAATCACCCCTGGTCCCAGTATTCATTTATTCTTTCATAAATTAGAGGCACATAGGTTGTCTTGCTGAAATCCAGACTGTATCAGTGGGATATAAAATTCCTGCAAATCATTTTAAAAAATCGTACATAAATTTGTCCGTTCCTTTAAAAAAGGAATAATATTAACATAATAGTAAAATATGCACTTTAATATTTCCTACAGGCAAATTAATGCCAGAAAGAACAAAGGCTTCGAATAGAGGAAGCTTAATCTGTTAAACGCTTCCAAGCATCTGAATAAACAAACATTAAAAAAAAGAAGGGAAAGAAAAGAAAAAGAAAAATGCTGAAACAGACGGACAAAAAACAGAGAAAAAATAAATACCTATTCGAAATAAATACGAGAGCTATGAATAATATTAATGTACTGCTATATAGAAACTAATTACTGGCTAAGCTTCCATACTAGAAAAAAGCCTTTTTAAATCATCTTTGAAAATTAAATGCCATTAAACCTGATTGACGGTAATGGAAATGAAAATAAACTGAAATACCTACCACTTACAGAGCAAATACAAACTTATTCTGAAAGGGCTATAAATTAGAAGTTGGACTTAATCATCATAATTTCTTTAAAGAACCTAAGCAAAACTAACGTGAACATTTGACAGCATATCTGAGTTCGCATACCTCTCCGTGTGCGAGCGAAATAAAGAAAAGCATGACCGGCAATAATTAGTCTCTTTTCACAAAGCATATCACTAACTAAGAAAGAAAAAAGGAAAGAAATAATTCTCAAAAATCGTTGTTACCAAGTGTCAAGAAATATAATCTGCCTAAAAAGGAACTTCTTTTCAAGAAAATAAGATGGATGCTTTGATTAACGTATCAGTTAGTAAGTAAGCAAGCATTATCTGACAATTCCTATTAACAAGTATCAGAGCAGACGATAGCAGTGACCGTGAAGAGAAGTGAAAACAACTGACGCTTTTTTGTTCTTTGCTATGCTTAGCCAATCGGCTATAATTTGAGCTTGTATGTCCATTTTGTTTTCCGGATGGTAGGATATG
This sequence comes from Maratus speciosus, assembly GCA_963932465.1. Lineage (NCBI taxonomy): Eukaryota > Metazoa > Arthropoda > Arachnida > Araneae > Salticidae > Maratus > Maratus speciosus. The sequence goes on from OZ010789.1 coordinate 237,857,462, forward strand.
CTTTTGGCAAGGCGTGAGAACTTTTGTTTTCTTTTTTTTATTGTCACTTCTCAATTTACTTCGAGCTTCGTATTGTAATCAAAATGTATTGTTAAAAAATAATTGATTTAAAAAAAACTTACTTTTTAAATAATACCTGCAACCTTTTTTAAAATTATTTTTTGCTATTTATTATTGAAAGGATAATATATATATGTAATATAACAAGAATATATAGTCTTTAAATAAAAAACGGCCACTTGGATCCAAGGCCATAATCAGACAGGGGCAAGCCCCCCTCCCTACCAACTTTTTGACTCCCCATTTAGACTTTATATAATCTTTCAATACTAATATCATCCCTATAATTTTTTCCCCCGACTGGTTTCGGACTTGCATCTGTAAAATTTTATCGTCAGACACTTTGTCTACCCTAACTCTTGCCGTTTGTTTCTGAGCTAAAGTCCTAAAGTACAGAAGAGCTATCTAATTAAAGGTCAGCTTATATTATAAGCATCTGAAAATCATATGAATTAAGTTGTTTAAAGTGTCTTTCCAGACTATTTGCTTCAATTTTTTTTTAATTTCTGACAGGCATGAAAAAGTTCTTTCAAAAGGAAGTATTCCACCTTTTCAAAAACAATTTTTGGGCTTTCTCTGGATTAATTGGAAAATACAAAGAAAATATTTAAAGCATATAGGGGGAGGGGTTGGGGGGGCTCCTGAACAGTTTAAATAATCAGAGATTTTATTTTGTGTACCCAAACCTCTCTTTGTTTCTGAATTGGTGTGCAGGAAAGCCATCAAGTCAAAAGCTTATGTTATGAACATCTGAAAGTTACATAAATGACATTCTTTAAAGTGTCTTTCTAGAGTGATTGTTTTTAGGTGCGTTCGTAATTATATAAATACATAGCACCTATAGTCGTCGTTCAGTCCGTCCGTCTGTCCGTCCGTCTGTCCGTCTGTCCGCATGTAACAGAGCAAAAACTACCCAACCGAATAGTCTGAAATTTCAAATATGTGATTGTTGCAAAATTTTGTCGAGCCATTTCAAATTTTATGAAAATCGGATGTATAGTTTAATTACAGGGACAGTCAAAAGTTTTTCTTTACATTACGGCCAATGGGAAAAATTATTGCAAGTGGATTTTAATGATATTAGAGCCTTCCGAATGATCTGAAATTTTAAAGATATAATTGTTGCAAAATTTTGTCGAGCCATTTCAAATTTTAGGAAAATCGGATGTATAGTTTAATTACAGGGACAGCCAAAAGTTTTTCTTTACATTACGGCCAATGGGAAAAATTATTGCAAGTGCATTTTAATGATATTACAGCCTTCCGAATGGTCTGAAATTTTAAAGATATAATTGTTGCAAAATTTTGTTGAGCTATTTCAAATTTTAGGAAAATCGGATGTATAGTTTAATTACAGGGACAGTCAAAAGTGTTCCGAAAAAATTATTGGAAGTGCATTTTAATGATGTATCAGACTATGCACGTTATGAAGTGCAAAAAATTATACATTCAGTACAATATGGGGTGCAAAAAATAATTTTAAAACTAGTTATAGTACGAACGCACCTTATTTGCCACGTTTGACGAGCAATTTCCAACTTGTTTAACTTTAAAAGAGAAGTTTTCATAAGGTTCTTTTTGGAATAGAATACAATAGAATAGTCCTATTTCTTCAACACTTTTGGGTAATTTCAGTGATGTATTTTCAGAGTTGTATTTCCAAAGCGAAGATCACTTTGATGTACAGTCGTGGAAAAAAAAAGTAAACACCCCCTACTAACTCCTCAACAAATTATCGTAGAAGAAAGTTACTGGTACCGGACGATTGGAAATAAAGTCTACTTTTAAATGATGTATATAAAATTTGCTTAGGGGGCCATCTACATATTAAACGAATCCAAACTTCATTTTTTTCAATGGCAATACCCAAATTTAAGGAGCTATTTCAAATCTTCGGTTGAAACTATGCCTAGAAACGAAATTTCAAGTTATTTGAATGGTAAGTTTTTGAATTACAGACATTCAAAATTGGGTGCTTCTAATGTTAAATTACATTTTCATATTTTTATTTATATCTCCTAAAATTATGCTCCGAATGTGCTAATTTTTTGTGTAGCAATATACCAAAAAAATACCTAATATACCAAACATAAATACGTTGAATTTGCAATTTTTATAATTTTATGATATGATTTATGAATTATGAAATTAATATTCGAAAAAATTATGAATTGCAACCTACAACTTTTCTGATGGATTTAGATTTATTAAGTCCTGCTTTATGAAAATCCAAAATTTCAAATTATGCTTAAAAAACGGCAAAATGACGGTTTAAGGAGCCGTCTATGATAGAAGTGACTAGATATTTTGAAATTTCTTATGCTGTCCTGTAATCTAGCATGCTTCAATGACTGCTTGAGTGTCGCTTAAGGTGCCTTGATCAAGAAGGGGGCTCTCTCGGTGAACAATCGAGTACCAAACTTCAATTTGGATACAGCCCTTAAAATACGCTCGTTTTAAAATAATTAATTTCTCGGAAACTTATCGTACGAATTGCATAAAAAATTGTTTTTAGGCTAATTGAAGGGTGTAGAGTTCATTTATGCTGTCAGAATTGTGTACTGCAATTGAAAAAAACAAAGTTATGGTTCGTTTTAATATGTAGATGGCCCTCTAAGCAAATATTATATGCATCATTTAAAAGTAGACTTTATTTCCAATCGTTCGGTACCAGTAATTTTCTTCTACGATAATTTGTTGAGGAGTTAGTAGGGGGTGTTTACTTTTTTTTTCCCCACGACTGTACATATATTTAACATGAAAATTTCTTTCCTTAGAAACGGAAGGATTTTTACCCGGTGAAACCATACAGAATGGCATTTATTTTTAAAAATAATTACTCTGCTTCACATAAATTCATCAGGTATATTTGGATTTACATCTTTAGGAACCTGTCTTTCGTTCTTTTTCTGTGATTCAATGACCCTATTATTAATTTAAATTTGTTTATAATTTTTAATTCTTTTTAAGTTATGAAAAGAAAATTAACCAATATACATATAATTATATTTATTGTTTAAATATCTGTTAAAATGTGTCTAAATTATAGGAATTTTTCGCTATCGTATATAGACGGGGAAATTTTCCTCCCCTTTTTTTAGGTGCGTTCATAATTATATAAGTATGTAGCACGTATAGTCGTCGCTTGGCCCGTCCGTCTGTCTGTCTATCCATCTGTCCCCATATAACAGCGCAAAAACTACCCAACCGAATGGTTTGAATTTGAATATATATAATCGTTGCAGAATTTTGTCGAGTCATTCCAAATTTTATGAAAATCTAATCAAAACTTAAAAAGATATTAATAAAAGTTTTTTTCATTCTATTAAATTCTATTATATGCCATTAATTCAATGATATCCCATGATACGTAATGATTCTATGTTGCCATGGTGATTACGTCCTATTTAAGATGGAATCCTATTATTTCCGTAGTACTGAATTAATATACCTAATCGTAATAAATGTTGTATTCATGCATTTTTGCATAAGAGTGCAACAGCTATTGCACCAAGATCTGAATATTTATAAAGCTAGTTATAGTACGAACGCACATCATTTGCCACGTTTGACGTACAATTTCCGACTTGTTTCTACTTTCCACTTTCTTGCCTGCTTGATGAAGAAATTATTATTATTAACATTCAAAGGTTTGATTATCAATCATTATGATTATTATCATAAGCCATGTTTTAATGCAATGTTGTTTCCCCTCTAGAAAAATTAAGCTACAAATGCATAATAAAGTTATTTTTGTTTTGTTTTAATCCTTTATATCACCCAAAAATCAATATTACTTATACAGTAGGCTTTAAAAATCTTTTTTTTTTTTTTTTTTTTAACCATTTGGAAATGGTTGTTGTTTTCGGTCGAGGATGGGGCCAAATGATGCTCGCATTTTATTTTTTTTAGCAAAATTCAGCGATGTTCTTTACTTTTAGAAGAATTTTTATTTGAATAGGTAATAGAAACGCTTAAAATCGTTAAAAATTGTTTAAATAGGTAGTCGAAAGGCATAAAATCGTTAAAAATTGAAAAAGTTACAAAATGGGTAGGCACAAATTATCAGATATGGGAAAATCCAAAGCCAAAGAGCGACGCCGAAATGAAATCGTCTTGCAAAGGAAAAATCGAGATCTTCAACTCATTATGTAGGCCATGAAAATCGAGGTCTTCAACTGATTATGTAGCCCATGAAAATTGATTACAGAATAAAAGACGAACGCGAAAAAGGAAACGATCTAATGTTTAATCGATTGATAGTAAAAGGCCATGTCTCGAGGGGCTCCAATCCACTAGCCACGGTGTTGTACAATCGGTCGATTCTAAACGGAAAAAATTGAGCTCAAAGTAAGTAACTTGTCGCAATCTGTGGATGATTCGGTAGAACTTCTTTCGATTTGTAAACTGTTTTTCCTCTCGAAACGGGACTTGGAGAGTTTATCGATGAAGGTTATGGTCGTCTGAAGTTTGATCTTTGCGATCTGTTGTTGAAGAGGATGCGATGGAATTTGGTGAACGAAATAAATTCCAAATGGACGTTGTAATCTATTAAATTACATATTTTTTTCTATCTCCCAATACAGCGGTTAATATAAATTGTTCATAAAATTCTCAATAGACGGGAATGCTGAGTTAGTTTGTCATGCCAAAAATCATTTGAGCAGTTTTGCATAGTTATTACTAAAATGAAACTTCGTAAATTTTGTAAAATTAAAAAGGCTGATGATGTCCAAAAATAGATTTTTTACAAAGATAATTTCGTGTACTTTAAAAATTTTTATTAGAAAATTGACACTATTAATGAGAAGTGTGTAATTTTCTGTTTATTGCAGCTGTGAAAAAAGTACCTTTTGGTCAATAATTTTAAATTTTTATGTTCTATTGTTTAGATGCGTAATTATATAAATACGTAGCACCTATAGCCATAGTCTGGTCCGTCCGTCTGTCTGCATGTAAAATCGCAAATACTACCCAACCGAATGGTTTGCACTTTAATATATATATAATCGTCGCAGAATTTTGTCGAGTCATTTTAAATTTATGAAAATCGAATCAAAACTTAAAAAGATATTAATAAAAATTTTCTTCATTCTATTAAATCTTATCATACGTAATTAATTCGATGATAGCCCATGATAGGTAATGATTCTAGGTTGCCATGGTAATTACGTCCTACTGAAAATGGAGTTCTATTTTTTCCGTATCACTTAATTTAATATATATAATCGTAATAAATTTTGTATTCATGCATTTTTGCAAAAGAGTGCAACAGCTATTGCACGAAGATCTGAATACTTTTAAAACTAGTTATATTACGAACGCACCTTATTTGCCACGTTTGACGTACAATTCCCGACTTACTTTTACATGCTTAAAAGGAGATATTCTAACATCTGAGTAAATATTTTTCTTGATGAGCCATAAAGTGTTATGGAATGTTAATAAATTTAATGCTTCTTTACATAACAAATAAGGTACTTAAGATTTCATTAAACCTATCGAAAATTCTTATCGTAAAATCATTATTTCAGATATTTGCTGTTGTATTCATTCAACAGAAACTCTCGTGATCACCACGCTTCATGCGCTTGTTTCATGGACCATTAAATTCAGCTTATTTAAGTCCCTGGATCGGTGCACTTAACATTAATTGCGTTTATTTTCCAATGGTGAATCTTTGTGCACCTAAAAAATAAATGCAAAACGAATTCAATAATACTAATGCCAGAGTTGTATCCTCCTTCTTTGACTCAGGTAATAGGATACGCAGATGATTATAGTTCTAGATGATTCGTCTAGTAAAAATGTCATTCGATGAATGACATGTGAAATGGCTTGACGTGGAGAAATTCTGAAAGATAATTTCACATATTTTTAAAGCTTTTTTCTTTCCCCTCCCCATTTTCTCCTCACCTTGATCACAAAGCCGATAGAATCTTGAGCCTAGAGTATGCTTTTCAGTCCTTTGTCTTTCATAAATATTTATAGTTTTCTCATGATCATCTACGGCAACTTTTAACTTATTTGTCAATTCTACTATTAGTTCACACTCTCCCTATATTTATTTATTTATTTATTTATATATATATATCTTGTTCAAATTTTCAATCGTTAATAAAATACTTATTATTCATCCTATCAAGTTGAAATAATTTTTTTTTAACTTGTACTGGATGACAATTGATGTTAATACAGTTTTTTCAAATACAGTAAACTCTGTCTAAGGCGGAATCGGTCGGGACTGAGAAAATTTTCCGTGGTAGACAATATTCCGGCTTATGCAAAAGACCTCCACCTCCCCTCCAAAAAAAGTGAAAATCATATATTTTTTTACGTTCGTAACTTTTAGTAATGTTCTTTAAAATGAAATTTTAAATGAAATTAGATTGTTTTTAAATTTATTGTTTTTGATAATTTCGAAACACATTGTTTGAACACAAAAATAAATATTACGAATACGAAATTGCTCTAATTCTGAAATTTAATGAAAATAATTTAATTTAATAAATACAATTACACACTTTATATTTCGCATGGTAGTTTAAAAAATCAAAAATTAATCCTTTATCGATATTTGTTTTTTTGTTTCGGTTTACCATGCATTCTGCTCTAACGCGTAAGTCTTTTATAATCGGTATTATTTTTTTTAATTTCTCTGAACAAGAAAAATAATTTCGAGGTACCTAATTCTTCTCAAGCCGTCCTGTTTGAATTGCACCGCTCTCTTAAACATTTTCAGAAGCGTGGTCATCCTCATTTTCTTTCCCCAGACAACAGTTAATTTTTTCAGCCGGCATTTCCGAGCAAAGTTTGACAATCCATTTAACAGCATCGAAAACACTGATGTTTTTTGTCTGGTCGGTAGCTGAAGAACAATCATCAAAAGACGCAATAATCGACCACAACAGATATCTTTTGTAGTAGGTTTCAGCACTTTAATAACTCATTGATCCATTGATTGTGTCACTGCAATAAGTATCTGCCGGAAAAAATTGTAAATTTATATTCAATAGTTTGACCTCGGCATGACAAGGTGCATTATCAAGGAACCAATTTTATTTTTTAGTTTCTTCAATCATTTGTCTCTTGAACTCCTTCAGCCAGCCCTCCATTAAAACAATCGACAACCAGTATTTTTTCTGAGATCTCCAAATTACAGACAGTTTAACAATATTTACATTCTTGAAACATAACGTCGTTTTCAATTTCCCAATCACTAACTTTTTTTATAAACTGCCCTACAAATTCGCAAAAAACAAAACAGTGACACACTCGTTGGTGGTTTTAACTCAACAGCATTAGCTTCATCTTTTTACAAGGGACTTATTTGGCACACAAGATAAAATAGTACATTCTCATCGCAATAATATATGTCCTTCTCTTGATATCTTTCAATCAGTAGATGAAAGTTTTCTTTCCATTCCCAAATTTCATGTTGTGGGACATATTTCGGGTGTCAGCAAAAATGCTTCATATGGCAAAGTTGTGTAGCTTATGGAAACTCATTAACCATTCATTGGAAGCTTTAAAATCCATTTTACCTATTTTTTCGCAATATAGTCCAGATGTGAGCAAAATTTTCACTCTAGCAATAGAAAAACATTCAAAAGTTAATGCATTAATGTCTTTATCTTTCACAGTATTCTTTCTCCTTCTATTGGATGTTTTCAACTCTTTCTTTTTAAGCATCATAAATTTGAGTTTTACCATAATTAAACCTAATACAAAGATCTCCTACCGAATAATTACTTTTCTTTTAATTTGGTAACTTCGACTTTATCCTGCAGCGATCGAGTATTGGGTTTAGATTTCGAAGCCACTTTTACGATGCACTTACTGATATCCTTAGACAAGATAAAACGACAAAGAACAAATAACCCGTGCAATGATCGAATTTTCTGAACACGGGATTTATTGGAATGAAGCATACGTCAATCGAATAGCGTTTTATGTTTTCGATAAACAGGTTGGATCTTGAGTTGTAATAAAATGCTCGACGATGACGATCTTTCATTGATTGTCCTGGCTCGTAAATCGTTTGAAAACTGAAATTCTGAAAGTTTTTACAGATAAATGAGAAATGCTATTCAATTTCTTAGTACTGCTGTGATACCTGCAAATTTGAAGTTTACACTCAAACACACACACACACACAGAGAGACAAAACAACTTCAGGAATGAGACAGTAAGCTATCACTTCGCATTTGAGTACAACCTTAAAGCATAATATATTGTACTTTAGAAAATACTTATTTTCATAAATGTGCATCCTTCTAATAATAATGATTTTTACATGCAAATTTATATAGGAAAAATGATTATTTCATATTTTAAATGCAAGAATTCCTTAAGATTTTAAACAGTTTCTAGTTATTTAAATTAACTTTTTAAAACAATCTCGGAATTTAATTAAAAGTCTCGGCATTGAGTATATGACGTATGTATATCAGTTTTAAAGTTTCATAAACGGAGTGCTGTTCATGTTTAAAATATCCTTTTTTCCGCCTTACTCAAAATTTTGGTTTTGGTGGGACCTTAAAAACATTTCCGTTTCCGCGTTAGACAGATTCCGGCTTATGCAACAAGAATTAATGTTATTTTCTATGGGTTCGCCGGAACTTGAAAAATTTTCCGCGGTAGACAGATTTCCGGCTTGCACAGAGTCCGCCTTAGACATAATTTACTGTATTAATTCATTAATTAAATTTTAATTAATTAATTTTAGTTTTACACGGGAGACAAAATGGCGGCCATTGGTTATTGAAGCATTTAATGCATCTTCATATCTATAAAGGGGGTTACCATAGGATCACCCAACCGGAGCACACACCAAATTTGGCATAGGTTCAACGCTCCGGCGGAAAACCCCCACCACCACCAACGAAAACTACAATCAAGGTAACAGTCCCAGAGAAAACAGAAAAACAGCATTAAATGAAACAAACTATAGTGAAATTATCACTAGAACGAAAAATATCTACATACAACAAATACATAGATTATAGATACCAAAATAAAATTAAACAAAAGAACAAGAATACTTCTTGTAAAACACCGACAGTGTACCAAAAAATAATATAAATTTACAAACGATCAAGCTCAAACACTTGATAACTCCGACAGTAGAAAAAATCATACACAGTATGAACAAAACTTGATCAAACCATACTTGAATACCATAGGGAGGACCCTGTTCTGTCGCCAAATAACGCTAAGTTTGTCGTCAACTTGGCGATATATCGCCAAATTTGGCGACCAAAATGTGTCGCCAAAAGTGACGCCAACTTGGCGATATTTCTAATATTTCGCCAAATTTCCATAGACTTCCATTGTAAACCTACTTGCTTATAGAAAATCAACAAATTGAGATATTTTAATGCAACAAAAACTAATATTAGCTTAAGGGATTATATTAAAATTTTCTTTGATGACCTGAGTAGGAATTGACTTTAAAAACAAAATTTTTATGTTACTTTTGTTTCATCTATTTTTCTCTGTTCGTTTAGTTTTCCTTTGTATTTTACTTTAATAAATAGTTATAGTTTTCTCATGATCGTCTACGGCAATAATTAACTTATTTTTTCACCTATCTTCCTCTGTTCGTTTAGTTTATTAACTATAACCATTTGCATATTTTATGATTCTGAAAATGTAAGTGCGTACAATTTTATGCATATATGTGCATGTAATATATATGTATATGAATGTCATCACAAATGAATTATTTCTTTCAGTGTGTGTGCGTGTGCACTTTTTATAGAGCCGTACTAGATATATATTTGGTAGTCGGTTAAATTGTGGCTAAGTACTCGACCGAGTAGTTGTAAAAATTTCATTTTTTAGGAATACTTGAAGACAAAGAAATTTATAAATGACCTGCAAAAAGTTTTTCGAATACAAATGTATAACATATGTAATAATTTATAAAAACTATTTACTCGATACATAAAACTATATATACAAAATATAAAAAAAGGTAAGACAAACTCCATGTAAAGTAACTTCAGATTAAAATTAATTTAGTTTTATACTTAAAGAAATAAAAATGCGTCATTTTTAAATCGATAGACAAAGAATTTGGTTTGGGATAAAGAAACAGTTACAGTAGCAGAATGTACAATAAATGCAATAAATTTTTTTTATAATTTTTAATTTGTTGTATTGCAAATTATAATGCAAAATCACCGATGGCTCTACATTTATAGGGGATAGGGCATTTCTTTTATTTTCATAAATTTAGTCTACCTCAGAAAAAAATGCGTTTGCTGCAAGAACTGCTAAAATAATACCTTTGTATGCTACACAAAGCAAAGTTTTGTTGAAATATTTTGGTACAAATAAGGCATTTGGTGATTAGATTTAATTGGCAAAAATACTTCCCACTGCCTTATAAAGGGTTAACAAATATTAAATATATTGCGTTATTCGGTGAATTATTACAGCAAGCAATAACCGTTTTTTATAGACAGATTTCATTTACAAGAATGAGTAATAGGTTAAAGAATCAGTTTTAATTTCATATTGGCTAATTGAGCTTTTTATGTATCAATTCTCATTTTTTCTCAGATATTTTAAGTAATGCTACTGCTTTAAAATTTTTCAATTTACAAAAATTGTCTTTAAAGGTACACAACATATTAAATTTCAAATTGCAATTAATTTTTAAAAATATGATTATATGCTCAAGATGCGTATTTATTTATATATGCACACACACACATAGGGGTGTTACCCCTAAGCCCACTTCATTTGCGCATGAGTTATTCTTTCGTGCATACAATTACTCGGTATCGTGCTCGGTACTCGGTCAAGTAATAAATGACAGAGTACTTGGTACTTCTTTAATCGGCCAAAGTACTACTCGGTACACCACTACTTTTTTATGTAAGTAAGGGCGTGTCTTTCTCTCACCAAAAAAACATTTTCTTACGTGTTTAATATCCCCTTTATTGAAGGTGTTTATAATTAAACACTCACTGTTAGCATGAAGTGTATTAAAGCAGATTTTCTGTTGAATAATAATCATCATTGGTATCAAAAATCTGTTTTGTGAGTTTTTGCAAGTGTTAAATTTAATAAAAATTTATTAAATCTTTTTCTTTATGCATCTCATTTGTATTCTGTAATCTGTCTCTTTTCCATAGATGTTAATAAATTTTTTAAAGGATAAATGTTTCAGTACACTCGTAAGCATCTTGAAATATGCATAATGAGATAATATTTGTAAATATATTCTCATTCTCGTTAACGTTTCAGAAATATATCTAATAAGTAAAATAAGTGCTCCTTTCATTGAATTGTTGTATCTTATTTCAAATGGTTGGTACTCGTATAAGAATTCATTGATACTGCTTATCTAAATATATAGCCTGTTCTAAGTCAGACCGATCTCTATCTTGTCTTATCTTTTCTTTCTCTCCCCACTCCCTCACTCAAAATTCAGTAAACTGTTAAAAGAGGAACATCGTAACTATCTTTTATAAATTGGGAGTGGTTTTATCCGCATGAAGTGTCCGTATGTGGAAAAAAAAAAAAAACTGTAACTAAAAGCGAAAAAGTACAAACACACAATAAAAAGATATCGACCTGGGGTATCCTATGCAAAATTATTTTAAAATATTAAAATGTGAGCGACAAGCCTGTAAACAACGCTCCCATCGGATTAACATTATCTTGAGCATTTCTTTTCGTGACTAGTGTAGGCTCTTAATCAGTATAGCAGTATACCAATGAAGAGATTCCTATGCGTTTTATCCTTGCAGAAATTATTTAATTACTGAAAGGCATCCTAATACCTTTCATAAAGAAAACCACATGGCATAACCGTACGATAACTGCTATTCTCGATATACTTATAATTTCCAATGCCTTAACTGCCTAAGATCATACTTTAATGTTCTTTTTTCTTTCTTTCTCTTTTTCATATAACAAATTTTGATATATATTATATATATATATATAAACACTAAACAAGGGAAAGGGTTTGTGACGGCCAGACATAATTGCTTGTGACATGAACATGTAATAAATCTTACACGAACCATATTTCTTTCCAAGATGTAATTTCGAGCCTGGAGGACCAGTTAACAGGATATTGGACAAAAACTATCTTCCTGAATTAAGTGAGAAACTTCACAAACATTTGATTTATTATTATATATATAGCCTTAGGAAATCTTAACTCTTCCTGAAAGAAAAAAAAATCCATCTATAAAAGAAATTTTTTTCCCAAATACATTCATTCCATTGATAAAGATACTTTTTGTCTCTGTAAATAAGTATGCAACAAAGAACCTCATAACAATCCATTATAGATAGTTTTATTTTTTCAAACGTTCTAAGGCTATTATTAGATGACTAATAGTACAGCTATGGACAACATTTCATCTTTAAAATTGACTTCCATACCCACGTCTATGAATCAAACGGTTTAATTAATCAATTAACAGCGACATCGCTAATTATTAGGCACAAACACTGCAATAAATTTTCTATTTTTTTATTATTATTTATTTATTTTTGTTTGGCCACAATGACAGGTTTTTAGCTCAAAGGTTTGTTCTAACAAAAGAGGGAATAAATCACAAATCTGGTATTTACTTTTAATTACTATCGTAAGCAATTAACTTGCCTATAAAAATGATATTTTTTTTAACATTGAACATGGATTTTTTTTAAGAAGTTCGCTTCCATCTACTAGAACACTCGTAGTTGGCAAACCGAGTTTCCTTTCCAGCTACGAGATAACTTGTTATTGATCTCCATATCTAAATCGCCTTTTACGAGTACTAACATAGAAATAACATGAAATGTTTCGGTGTTTGGCCCCCAAGAAGAGATTAACCCTCTCGTTAGATTAACCCTGAACCTCATATGAGGCTCCTACTTCGAATTGCAATATTTGAAAGAAAAAAAATTATTTTTGTTAATTCCAGCACCTAATAGTGATAGCATATGTCGATACATTTACTATTATGACTTTACTTATGTTTCAGCATTTAATAATAATAATATTAATAAAAGTTTTATTAATTATTAGTAAACCGTTGGCGTTTCTTTTATTTCAAACATATATTTCATTCTTTAAATTTAAATTAGGGACTCCTTTTCCGAATTAGTAATTTGTGATAAAAGATAAAGAATACTACGAATTTTTTTATGTTTGTTTAATCTGGTTGTAAAACGACATAAAACACGCAACCTAACTACATTCGTTAGGTTTCTGTAAAAACACATTCGTTAAATTTCAGTAAACTGTAGCTTCTGTGATTTCGATAGCTACTTTTAATTTTGTTAGCGTAAAAGTAATTTTTCCCAAAAATTAGAAAAAAAAAATCAGTGCCGAGACGGTTAAATAATACACTTGGCGTGCCGAAATGGAGATTTATTCTTCAAAACCTAGATGCAACAAGTAAATGTTTAGAAAGCAAAAAGATATTATTCACAATATATTTTCAAGAGTATAGAAAAAAAGTTTTTTTTTATAGTATGTTGAAATTTTAATAGGGTGTATTGAAACAGAATCACGTATAATAAGTTTTAAAACAATTAAAGTTCTAACAATTAAAAGCATAAAGATGCAGATATGATCTTGGCATATGGGGCATTCTCACAATCTTTTGACTTTTATGTCCCTGAATTAAATTTTTTATTTTAGTACATATTCTTGTGGGATTGTTTTTTAAATTTCATATACTGGGGAAAATCCCATTGCGTGATTGCATAACAATATTAACGAGATAAATAAGTTTTGGACGATGTTGGGGGTCCAAATACCAGAAAAACTCCTACTCCGTCCCGTGTCCCTGATGCTGATTTTTAAGTTTGGAGATGTCTGTATAAAATTGTTTCAATAAAAATAATTCAATGTAATTTTTTTCCGAAACTGAAATAATTGTTTTATATAAATATGTAGCAAAAAATTAACCTGCACACATTTTTACGGTTGATATTATTTTTTGAACTCTGTCCCTGGGTTTTAGATTTCTTATCATCCCTCTTGCTAAACTGAAACAGAAAACAAGTAATATAAAAATTTTGTTTTTAAAGTCAATTCCTACTTAGGCCATCAAAGAAAAATTTAATATAATCCCTTATATTACTTATGTTACTTATATTAAGCTAATATTAGTTTTTGTTGCATTAAAATATCTCAATTTGTTGATTTTCTATAAGCAAGTAGGTTTACAATGGAACTCTATGGGAATTTGGTGAAATATTAGAGATATCGCCAAATTGGCGTCACTTTTGGCGACTCATTTTGGCCGCCAAATTTGGAGATATATCGCCAAGTTGGCGACAAATTTGGCGGTATTTGGTGGCAGAACAGGGTCCCCTATGGTAACCCCTTATTGAAAATACTTTCATATCTTCAATAACCAATGGCCGCCATTTTGTTTTCCATGCAAAACTAAAATTAATTAATTAAAATTCAATTAATTAATTAATATTTGGAAAAACTGTATTAACATCAATTGTCATCCAGTACAAGTTTTAAAAAATTTATTTCAACTTGATACGATGAATAATGAGTATTTTATGAACGATTGAAAATTTGAACAAGATAAATATATAAATAAATAAATAAATATAGGGAGAGTGTGAGCTAATAGTAGGAATTGAATTACTTCAGATGCAGCCACAGAATTTTTTTCAAGTTTTTTCTCATGCAGAAGTATGCTAGAGAAAGAATGTCTAAATTTCTCTGACAGGAAATTTACTGCAGGATTTAAATCAGCATTTAAATATCAATTTCAAGTATCGTGGTAGTCTTACCGTCCCCAAGGTTTATTCCTGCACTTTTCGAGGTAAATAATTTTTTTTTATTTATTTAATTCAATGTAAATAACTGTTTCTAAAAATCAATGAACATTGTGACTATCACTTAGTCTTAACATGATTTGCCTAAAAATAGTGGTAATTTTCCTTAACGTCCCATCCTTACCATCCCTTTTATTTTTCATTACCGTCCGTTTTTTCCTATACCACCCCCTTTTTTTCCTTCCGTCCCTTCTTTAACACCCGTTTAAGACAATGTTATACCAAAATTTTGTACTAAAAATACTACATTATTATTATTATTATTTTCAATTCCTACTATTAGTTCACACTCTCCCTATATTTGTTTATTTATATATTTATTTATTTATATATTTATCTTGTTCAAATTTTCAATCGTTAATAAAATGCTCATTATTCATCCTATCAAGTTGAAATATTTTTTTTTTTTTAACTTGTACTGGATGACAATTGATGTTAATACAGTTTTTTCAAATATTAATTAATTAATTAAATTTTAATTAATTTTAGTTTTGCATGGGAAACAAAATGGCGGCCATTGGTTATCGAAGGTCAATGAAAGTATTTTCAATAAGGGGTTACCCTAGGGAGACCCTGTTCTGTCGCCAAATACTGCCAAGTTTGTCGCCAACTTGGCGATATATCGCCAAATTTGTCGTCCAAAATAAGTCAACAAAATTGACGCCAACTTGGCGATATTTCTAATATTTCGCCAAATTCCCATAGAATTCCATTGTAAACCTACTTGCTTATAGAAAATCAACAAATTGAGATATTTTAATGCAATAAAAACTAATATTAGCTTAAGGGATCATTTGAGGTAGGAATTGACTTAAAAAAAAAAAAAAAATTATATTACTTGTTTATTTGAATGTCCTGTGGGTACTATGCAAATTCATCATAAGTAAAAATTTAGAAAAAAAATAGAAAGTTATAGTGGTAAAATGGTAAGGAAAATTTAACTCGCAAGTTTAACTTCAACCTCAGTTAAATAAAAAAAATTTCGCTGCTGACCATTTTTTCTTTATTTTGAATCGTTAATGCATTTCTCTATCAGATTAAAATGTTATTTTAGCAAGTTTAATTTCACCATATTTTTATTCCCGAAAATCAAAAGATTGTGAGAATACCCCATATGTGAACAGATGCACCATCTCAGTTTTGGCAGCGAACGTGTTAACCAACTGAAATATCTTAGTTTTAAATAAATGTAGATATGGATGAATGTCCAAATTTGTGTTCATGTATTGTGGTCATGTGTGGATGTACATATACGTAGTTGCCAATCATCACTTTTTTATAAATCAAATGAGATCATACATTTTATTAAAAGGCGTTTATTAATGACAACATAAAAACAAGAAATATTTCACTAAACATTTTTCTGGCTCAAGTTATGTTTATTTAAATTGAAAACCTCCAAAAGATTAGCAGTAAAAAGAATTAAGATAATTCATTAAATGAAGTTATAACGCAATTGTTTTCATTTGTAGAAATGCGAACAGTTTTATTTAATTGGAATAAGAAAATTTCTTACAGATTTTAACAGTAAATTACATAACTTTGCATTTTTCCCTATCAAATTTATTACTAGTGAATACAAATCAATGCTTAAATGTCTCTTAAAAATTATATATTTATATATTGTGATGTAGTGGGCCAGAGCTTTTTGATTTTCTAAGCTCGTGTAGGTTTATCGTTCAAAAATAACACATTTTTCTTTCCAATGTTCTTTATTAGAACAACTAAATTTAATTTGAAAAATGCAATAATAAACTTTACCATTCATAGGTAGACACTCTCACTTTTCTAACATATCTACACTTCGAACACCTCAGCAAGAGTGAACGATTTGTAATTCACATCTCTCACGTTGACGAAACAAAACCTCTCTTCACCACGTTCACGTGTCCACTGTCCAAAACTGCGCACTAGCACCTCCTTGAACTTTTTTTTTTTTTTTACTAGAAGTCGAGCGATTTCGTTGGCACACATTGTTCAGTCCCCCACTGTTTCTTCGAAAGTAGAAATACTCTATTCAGCAGATCCCAAGGACACAAATAAGCATGCAGTCTCTCCTCCTGCATACCTTTACACAAAAGACTATCGTCCTCCATGGAAATGCCTGTTGCTTCCCCACAGTCAAAAATTTGTTGAGAAAGTACTACAACACCTCCCACCAAAAGAGATTTCCACACGAAATTCTTGGCATGAGTTCACGTAATAAGCCCTTTTACTACATTTCCCGAGAGGTCAAGCACACCATTACACCAGCATTAAAATATCATTTAGACTTTTGACCCAATTATGAAAATTCTACTTAAAATCGAGAATACCCACTCTCAGTTTCAAAGGACATACCAAGAATATGAAATGTTCATAATTTTCCTTAAGGGTGTATTCGAAAAAATATTTTTCCACCCTCAACAGCTCGAAATTTTCTGAGACATTTTCAGACTCATTTTTAAAAGTAAAAACATGAAACTTGCTGGGGTGATTTCTGAAGACATGTTTAACATGCCGTGTGATTTCATTTTCAGCTCAATTAATTAAAACTTGATTTTTAAACAATTATTTTCTCAGTATGACCATTTTTTTCATTCCCAGATCGCCCGCTTCGGGAAATTCGGTTCAAAACGCCAACTTTGACAGCGTTTTTTACAGTATTTTCTGAATTTATCAAAAAATTAAGAATCACGGCACATTATATAGTTTCTAAATAAGAGAATTTCCCAGTTTGATGCGTTTGAGAGCAAAAATGAATTTTAAAATGAATCAGAAAATAAGCAGTTTCGATCGGAATACACCCTTAATCATAGTTAATCAAAAGAATAAAAAGAATTTACATTTTTGATGCTAGAACAATTAATTTAAATTTAAAATGATTGAATATAATACCAATTCAACAAAAAAAAATATTACAATAACACAATCTTGCTAACAAAATTTTTACATACAGCACAATCTCTTAATGTAAGGCCCTAACCACAATTATTAAAATTTTGAACACTGAATTCCAAACAGAAAAACTAACTAGGATTCTATATCTTTTTACTTAGACAATCTGTATTACCATGTAATTTTCCTGGCTTATGTGTAATTTCAAAATTTACTGGCTGCAAAAATAGAGCCCAGCGTGTCAAACGAGATTTTGACCTACCATTTTCTTTAAGTACACTAATGGATTATGATCCGTTTGTATCTTTTGCCCATCTATTGTATTTGCTATCTTTTGTTTGTAATTTTTTGCCCATCCAAATAATTATTTAACTTTTTTAATCTATATATTATAGCTGCTAATTCTCTTTCTATCGTGCTATAATTTTGCTCCGCACGAGAAAATGTTTTGCTAAGATACAAAATTGGATGCTCTTTGCCTGCAATAATTTGAGATAAAACAATTCCTGCCCCATACAAACTCGCATCTGTTTGCACGATGAATTTCTGCTTAAAATCAGGTGCATATAACACAGGACTTTTCATTAATTTTAATTTTAATTCTTCAAATGCATTATTACATTTCTCGTGCCATATGATTTTTTATTTTTTTATTTTCCCTTTCAATGCATCTGTTAACGGTACTGCTATGGTAGCATAGTTCTTTATATACCTCGCGTAATATCCTACCATTCCCAGATATGCTCTTCGTTGTGTTTTCGTTATCGGAATCGGAAAATCTTTAATAGCCTGCAATTTAGCCTTTTTCCTGACCCCACTTCGTGTCCCAGAAATTTTACGTGATCTTGAGCAAATTTGCATTTGGATGGTTTCACAGTGAGATTTGCTTCATTTAACCGTTTAAGAACCGCCTCCACATCTTTTAAATGCTGTTCCCAGGTCAAAGAAAATATAGCTATATCATCAATATATGGAACCGCAAATGACTCTAACCCACTTAAAACTATGGCAATCAATTTACAAAAATAATATGCTGAATTTAAAAGTCCAAACATCATGACTTTAGTTAAAAAGTCCCAAATGGTGTTACAAAAGCCGCATATCTTTGAGCTTCTTCCGTGAGAGGAATCTGAAAATAACCTTTCGTCAGATCCATAACAGTAATAAAAGGCGCCGCACTCACTTTCTCAACGACCTCTTCAATGTTTGGCAAAGCGGAAAATTCAGTTCTTGTTTTTGCATTTAATTTCCTATAATCCACGCAAGGGCGAGCGTCTTTACCCGCACTCTCAACCAAAATCATAGGCCAAGCATAATCTGACTGCCCGACTTCAATCACACCCAAATCTAAAAGCCTCCGAATCTCTTCACGCAGAATCTCTAATTGTCTCGGCGACATGCGATATAATTTTGACCTTACCGGCACATTATCCGTTAAAACTATGTCCATTTTAACTAACGGGGTACTTCCAGGGTCCGTAGAAAAACTCAATCATTGTCCTGAAATCTCCTATTTGCTCTATGGAAAACCTTTTTTTCCAAATTACTTTCTTTTACTAATTCCCAAAAGTCTAATTGAGTGGGATCCGCAATGGGATAAGGAATTTTCGTTTGATCCTCAATTTCCTCACACTCCTCATCAATCAACAAATTTACAAATTCAGGTCTACTATAAATGTTTTAATTAAATTAACATGATAAATAGTAGACTTATTTCTCTTTTCCGGAATATCGATTGTATAATTAGTTTAAGATATTACACCAGTAATAGTTCCCGGTTCTGTCCAATTAACCGCCATTTTATTTGGCTTCGAGGCAGCCAGAACTAACACTTTATCTCCTACATTAAATTTTCTATACATCGCATTCTTATCATACCATTGTTTTCGTTTTTCCTGACACTCTTTCATTTTTTTACACGCTAATTGTTGACAGCGTTTAAATCTATTACTTAAGTTCAAAATATAGTCCACTGCATTCTTAAGAACAAACAATCTTCTTGAAACACCATCAAAAATTTGTAAATGCGCTAGGCTTTTCGAAAGATCTGAGTCTTTCTTCGTCAGGCGCAAAAAAGACGTCCTTCTACTATGAAAGCAGACGTAAGACTGAAATGAGAGACAAGGGAAAGGAAACAAGCTGAAGAAACAGCCAATAGGAAGTTAGAAATCAACAGCCAATTGGAAAGTAAAAGACAACAGCCTATCACAGAAGAGAATAATCAAAACAAAAGAACACAAAGTAGGAGGGGCAAAAAATGGGAGGGGGAAAAATACATATAATCCAATATGGGAACACATGAAAGTAAAAATGAATAAATAAATGAATAATATATATAAAAAAAACAGACTAATAATAATACAAAAATAAATTAAATGGTAGTACTGAAAAGGTTTTTCCAAGCTGCAGAGAGCATTGTGGAATCAGATTTATCATTGACAATAACATCACGATTAAGATAAATAGCTAAATTTTCAAGAAAGTCCAATTCAGAGACACTATTGGCATTAGAGATAATTTTAGCATTTTGAAAATTAAAACTATGGCCGGAATCCCAAGAGTGTTTGGCAATAGAAGATTTAGAAAATTCTTGATTGATTACATAACGCGAGTGTTCTTTTAAGCGGATGCTCTCTGCAGCTTGGAAAAACCTTTTCAGTACTACCATTTAATTTATTTTTGTATTATTATTAGTCTGTTTTTTTTTGTTGTTTTTTTGTTGTTGTTTTTTATATATATTATTCATTTATTTATTCATTTTTAATTTCATGTGTTCCCATATTGGATTATATGTATTTTCCCCCTCCCATTGTTTGCCCCTCCTACTTTGTGTTCTTTTGTTTTGATTATTCTCTTCTGTGATAGGCTGTTGTCTTTTACTTTCCTATTGGCTGTTGATTTCTAACTTCCTATTGGCTGTTTCTTCAGCTTGTTTCCTTTCCCTTGTCTCTCATTTCAGTCTTACCTCTGCTTTCATAGTAGAAGGACGTCTTTTTTGCGCCTGACGAAGAAAGACTCAGATCTTTCGAAAGGCCTAGCGCATTTACAAATTTTTGATGGTGTTTCAAGAAAATTGTTTGTTCTTAGTCATTCACACCAGTTTTAACTTATTTTCTTTCACTACATTCTTATTTACCGTTTCCTTTTCCATCCAATTTTCATATACAAGAGTATGTGGCATTCGTAAATTTTTACTATGCACAAGCTCAGCAGGGCTAAATCCCGTGCTTTCATGACTTGCAGTTCTCAAAGCAAATAAAGCCATTGGCAAGACTGCTTCCCAATCTTTCCCAGCCTCCAAACATAACGTCTTTATAACCTTTTTTAAACTACCATGCATCCGTTCAACTCTATTAGATTCTGGGTGGCAAACTGAACTATGTACGACTTTAATACTGAACTTATCAAAAAATTCCGATGTCAACTCACTCCTGAATGACCTACCCAAATCACATTGTACCTCTTTTGGATGACAATTCCTAGAAAATATTTGTATGAGCCCCTCAATCACTGACGGAGAAGTTAAATCTTCTACCGGTATCGCATCTGGATATTTGGACGCAACACAAATTGAAGTAATCCGGTATCTATTATTTTTCTCGCTTAAACTCAAAGGACCTACACCATCAATATTTATCCTGGAGAAAACTTCTGAAATTATTGGCACGAGCTTCAAATGAGCTTTCTTTTTATCTCTATTTTTACCAACCTTTTGAAACGGATCACAAGTTCTTGCAAATTCCTTAATCTCCTTGTAACAATTTGGCCAAAAATAGCATTTAATTACCCTATCTTTTGTTTTAGTTGCCCCTAAATGTCCCGCGACTTCCTCATGACACATTTTCATTATTTTCTCTCTAAATTCTAATGGCAAACATAATTGTAATTTCGCATCCCCACTATTTGAATGTGAAACTCTTACAAGTTTATCTCCCATTACTTTAAATTCCTTTTCTTCCGCATTATTCGCCTTTTCCCATAATTTTTTAAAGATAAGCACTATTTCTGAGCTAAGCTGAAATCTTTCGCCGTAATTTTATTCAATCCCACATTATCTTTCACCTCCCATTTCGGTAATAACGTAAGATCTTCGTTTGACTTTCATCCTCTCTAGTTTCATCCATTCGAACTAACTGCTTTTCTTCGTTCTGTGAGCAATCCTCAATTTGATCTACCCTACCTGGTTGCTCTTCTAACTTTGCATGCTCGGTAAACAACATTTCATTATCAGCATCCCGTTGCTCCGTTCTTTTTTTTTTAAAGAATCCGTCTTACTGCGGGTAACTACCATATTTATTGGAACCTCATTTCCTTTATTTTGCTCAATAAGCTCCGCAGTTTTATTACCTAAGAGATAGTAACCTTGCTCCGACTCAGATGATTTAATCGCCATCTTAATGGGGATGCAACCAAAATCCCCTTTTATAGTCACCCATGCTAATGGTAAACATTTACATTCATTATCAAGAGGTTGACGTACCCAAGTTATATCTGCAGTAAAATCCTCTGTTTTAATCCAATTTCTATCGCAAAGATCAATTCCCGCTCCCGTATCCCTCAAAAAGTGTATTTTAACCCCATTTATTAGAGCTTTTTTTAGATAAGGTTTAAAACAATCCCCTAAATCAATATCATTACCTAAATGATTAACTGTGTTGAACTGATTTTTCTTTTTTAACCATTCAGCATAATCTGGTTTTATGTGCCCAGGTTGATCACAAAAAAAAAAAAAAAACCCACCTAATCTGCCTTTTCCTCTCAAAAGCCTGATCATTTTTAAATTTATCATTTTTATAATTTTCCTTTTTATTCTCTAACTCCTATTTAGCTTTTACTTCACCCTTAATATTCGGATTTAAATTGTTCCTTTGCATCTCTGAATAAGGTTTTTTTCCCCCCCAAGACTTTTTTTCCGATTTGCTGAAACTACTTCTAATACTCTCATAATTATCACATTTATCAGCGAGCTTCGAAGCCTCTTTCATTTCATCCCATTCATCTATAAATTTTTCTTTTACTTCGAAAGGAACGCGTTTTTTTACTTGCTCAGTGAGCATAAGTTCTTTTAAAGACTCGAAATCCTTTATTTCTAATGATTTTAACCAATTATCCAAATAACCCCTTAATTCATATACTAAATCCACCCATAACGCTCCAGGTTTTCTTTGATGATTTTCAAACTTTTGTTTTAAAGCCCCCGTTTCCAACCTAAAACGATTTAATAAGACTTTTTTTACATGTTGAAAATCATCTCCTAATTCTGCTGGCTGCCTCACTATAATTTCTGCAATATCTGATGGCAATAAGGGAATTAATTGGCTAACCATATCCTCTTGAGAAATTTTAGCTTTTTCCGCCTGTTTTTCAAAGATCATAAAGAAAAGAGTGATGTCAATTAATTTAGAATCAAAACGTGGAACTAATTCTTTCAAATTAATTTTTTGATTCCTATGGGAACCTACATTCGTATCACTAGACAAAAGACTAACAGTTTCCGAAGAATTTTGAATTCTTAATTTTTCTAACTCAAATTGTTTTGTTTTTTCACGCTCTTCGTCTTCCCGTTCCAAAACTAATTTTTCTTTACGTTCTGCATCCTCTTTAAGAATACATTCCAAATTCGATTTAGCAAAACTCTCATTATAATCCGATGCTGCTAAAATAGCCTGAATTAAAGTTTTTTTCTTATCAGTTGCCGACACGTTGGTCTCAAATTCCTCTGCTAGCAAAAGCAAGATGTTTTTAGTATATTTCCCTAGAAATTCTTCCATTATTTTCCCCCAAAATATACTAATCACAAAAATACACAAATATATACAATTTGTGAAACGCACACACAAAAAATACAATAAGAAATAGAATTTTACCCTCTAGATGTATCTCCAGTGCATAAAACAATAATACAATTTTCCTACCGAAAGTTTTCGTGCACTTGTTATATTCTTTAAAACTGAGTAAATCCTCAAAATTATTTTGATACTCACAGTACTATATAAATACAATTTATATATAAACAATTAATCCTGATTTTTCCACAGCATACCCATAAAATTTCAAATAACTTTATTGCTGTAATAAACAAATGCAGTAAATGCCCCAACTTTATAACTAAAAGTTAGGTTCACAACTATGATTAAAATCTGACGATTATTATTCTTTTATTAATCAACAGTAATTTACTGTAACAATTTACTGTTCTTGAAAACTGGCTAAGTGTATAATCACAAAAATAACGCAAGTTAATTCTGTATTAATTCTTTAGATTAAAAAAAAAAAAAAAAACACAGTGAGTGTTAGTCTTCACTGTGGATACAAAAATTCATCACATATTTGTAGTCTATAGTACTTAATCATCTATAATTATTATTTTTATAACTTTATAGATTTATTTTTCTTGTATAACTATTAGTCTTGTAGTTTCTATTTTTCAATGATTGTACTAATATTGTAATGAAATAAATTCTTTTAAACAGCTAGCCAACTGAAGAAATCACAAAAAGACCGAAAGTTGATTTTATATTTAATCATTAGATCATTAGACTTAAAAAAAAAAAAAAAAAAAAAAAAAAAAACGTCGGTACAAATTTTACACATTGTATTCCAGAACTTTTTATTCACAATTTTATAGATTTACAGCTATTCTGGTTTAATCATTTGATAAAATGTTTTTAGCTATAATTTTTATTTTTTTTATTAATATTTACTGGTTACACTTTACATGTTTGGAAACTTATCAAGAAAAGATATTTTTAAAATATCGACAGTTAATCCTGTATTTAACTTTTAGATTAAAAAAATAGAGGGAAGAAGAAATTAAAGGAATCTTCATACTCGAAAAACAAATCATCACATATTGGTATTTTAGAAATTATTCCTTTTATGACTAATAATTTTATAACTCCGCAGTTATTCCTATATATATATATATATATGGATTTTAAAGTTTTTAAAAGCTGTAAATTTAATTATTTATTCAATGATTATCTTATGTTATTTTTCTGAAATTACATTTACTAAAAATCTAGTCAACTGGAAAGATCACAAAAACACCGAATGTTAGTATTATACAGGGTGTTCCAAAATTCGAACGACAAATTCAGAGGGATGATAGTAGACATCAAGAAAAATTGCCACAGAACATGGGGTCGCAAACCACTTATTTAAGTCACAAATACAGGGTGATTCATTCTAGCTGAACTCAGGTTGGCGGTAATAATTTCGAGAAAAATAAAAATATTGCAATAGAAATGCGAAGATGTGTACCTTGTTTTGTGTGAAATGTGATAACATCGCGAAAAGGTTTGGAAAAAAATGTTGCTCAAGCAATCGATGATACGGTATGAACTGATACAGTCCACAATGTGGGGCATCAAGTGCAAACTTCTGGCGCGTATAATGTAAACTTTTACCACTTTTGTTTGGTGTTATAACGTTTACAGAAAAGTTAAATATTTTATTATACAGCTCATACTCAAAATATTAGAATAATTACTTCTTTTTTACAAATTGAAAATATCGTTTGGTAATTTAATGCTTTTTAATACAAATATACAAACGATATTTTTATTAAGAACTTATTGTTGATTAAATTTACTTATTATCTTAAAATTAATATCACTTTTGAAAAGATTAATTGAAAAAAAAATATTTTGAAAAGACAACATATTAGAATATTTATTCAAGTGGTTCAAAATATTAGAATATTGCACATTAATTCTCCTTTAATTATCGCCAGTTCGTAACTGGTGGCATCATTGAGACGTTTTTATTTAAAATCAGTATTCTTTTTGGTCTTTAAAAGGGTCATGTGAGTGATATTCCTGAATCTATACTAAACTTCGTATGTTTGGTTTTTATCGGCACGGTAAAAATCATTCTTATATATAGCTAGTTATTTGCATTGTTCGCAATCAAGCGTTAGTGAAATACTAACACAATATTTAAAAAAAAGGAAAATTTCAAAATAATAGCCGAAATGGCGGCCGAAAACCAAAAATATTTGCTAGAGATGACAAGAAACTGAAGCATATAGTTAAGAAAAACCGTTTAAAAGTGTGTGATTCTTGCACCGAAAATGAAAAGAAGGAGGAGTTGAAGTTTCTACATCGACAACATTAAGACGTCTCCATAAATTTAAGTTTGAATATCGTGTACCAAAAACAAAAACCTCTCATGACTGCAAAACAAAAGCGTATAAGATTGAATTGGTGTAAATTAAGATGTTTATGGAGCGAAGAAGATTGGAAAAATATATAATTTAGTGATGAAAGTATGTTTTGTGTTTCATATGGTAATCAAGGTATTCGAGTTTGGAGAATGAAGCAAGAAGCATTTGATAAAGAATGCCTTAAACGCTCCGTAAAATTTGCTGCTAGTGCCATGGTTTGGGATTGCATGAGTGCAGAAGGACCTGGAAAGTTATGCATCGTCTACGAAAAGGTTAACTCTCAGATAAATCAAGAGATTTTGTAATATTACATGATTCCATCATCAGAAGATTTATTTGAGGATGATTTCATCTTTCAACAAGATTTAGCGTTACCGCATACCTTAGTGTCAACTAAGAATTGGTTCCACCAACGCAACATTAAGGTACTTCCTTGACCACTAAACTCACCAGATCTTAATCCCAACGAAAACTTATGGTGTATAATGAAGAAAAAACTCCAGAAAATTCTCCTTCATGTAAAACTGAGTTAGTGGCACGTATAAAGTCTATTTGGGCTAATATTGATAGAAATATTTGTAAACACCTTGTATATAGTATGCAAGATCGAACTACCACTTCCCGTAAGGCATGGTGACGTTACGGCGACGTCGTTGTGAAGTCACACTGTGACTTTGTGACCGTCGATGTGACGTCACGTGACGTCGATGTGAAGTCACAGTGACTAGAATGTGAGGTCGTTATGGCCGTTTTAGAGCTCATTTGTGACGTCACATTCTGACCAATTTGTGAAGTCACGGTGAGACCAATTTGTGAAATATGTGTCATTTGTGACGAAATTGTCATTAACACTGTGATGATTCTGTGACGACAGTGACAATGTTGTGAAGTCACATTTTGACAATTTTGTGAAAATTGCGTAATTTGTGACGATTTTGTCATTAAGTTTGTGACGAATATGTGACTACAATGACAATGTTGTGACAGCGTTAAGATGCAATACATTTACTGAAAAATGAAATCGCTATTCGAGTTCAATCAATGAACCATGACAATGGAGGCAGGAGTGATTATGAGTAAAAGAAAATTCTGAAGTTCACAGAAAAATTTCAGAATGTTTTTTTCACGATACTTTGTCGAAATTTACGTTTTTTTCGAAATCCATCGGTGAAATTCACCTTATGTGTACGATTTATTGACAAAATTTCATGTTTTTTTCACTATCATTTGACGAAATTCGCTTTTTTTCACTATGCTTTGACGAAATTTACGTTTTTCTTCAATCTCTTGACGAAATTGTGATTCTTAAATGAAATTCACGTTTTTGTCCACGACCATTTGAAGAAATTTAGATTTTTTTCGCGATCGTTTGACAAAATTCGCCTTTTTGCGCGATTTATTTACAAAATTTCGCCTTTTATGCGGTCCATTGATGAAATTCACGTTTTTTTCTACAATCTTTTGACAAAATTTGCTATTCTTTGATGAAATTCGCTTTTTTCCACGATTTTTTGATGAAATTTGCATTTTTTCGCAATCTTTTGACGAAATTCACGTTTTTCTTCAATCTCTTGACGAAATTGCGATTCTTAGATTAAATTCACGTTTTTTTCCACTACCTTTTGAAGAAATTTAAATTTTTTTCGCGATCGTTTGACAAAATTCGCCTTATTTGCGCGATTTATTTTAAAAATTTCGCCTTTTATGCGGCCCATTGACGAAATTTGCGTTTTTTCTACAAAACTTTTACAAAATTTGCTATTCTTAGATGAAATTCGATTTTTCCATGATCTTTTGACGAAATTTTCATTTTTTCGCGATCCTTTTACGAAATTCACCTTTAACCAATCTATTCTTTCTTTTCTATAAACATCATAGCAAGTATAAAAAACTTTTGAGAGTAAAAGAATAATTAGGTAATATTTTCTCATTCTGCTTTTGCAATAATAAATTTACAGCAAATTGGAGCTAAAGAAGAAGGAAAGAATGATATCTGCTCAACAACTACAGTATTTACTCGCGTAATAGTCGCACTTTTTTTGCCAATTTTTCATTGTGAAAGTCTAAGTGCAACTATTATGCGGGGAAATCTACTACACAATATTGTACACTCTAATGCTAAAACATTACTGGTATAAAAAAAACACATTATAATAAAATTAGTAACTTATCAAATGTTTCCAATCTATGTGCTGTTTATTAAATACCATTTTTCTTTTTATGGTAATATTTTTATAGACGTAAAATTTACAAATAATCTTTGTTAAAATTTCGACAAAAAATTCTCATAATAAATCACTTTCACTGAAGGTATCAGTACCACTATTGTAATATGAATCGGTGTATGAAGAATCTCCGTCATTCCATAAAATGTCATCATCACTTCTGTCTAAAGCGTCGGAGATTAATAGTAATATTCCTTTGTACAAATGCAAGATGAGCTGCAAACCATGTTTGCTTATTTTGCTATTTGTGCCACTAACTAACTTATATTTATTTGCTGTTTTTATTAAATCTGAAATTACTTACTGTTCCATCTAGGCCATTTTTTAAAGTTGCAGCACCCTGCTCTTTTTAAAATGGGCGAAATACATCCTTTTTTTTAAAAATGAAATTCTCCTTTAGTTGCAATCGGAGATTACTTGTAAAAAACTTCCCCATACCACAGTATTTCTAAATCAGCGTGCCCAAGACCTTGCAAAAATTATAGAACTTTATTTCTTTAGAAAATACAAGATATTGTTAAATCATGTCGTTATTTAATTGTATTTTTCAATTTGTAATTCATAAAATCCTTAAAAATTAATGTCACTTTATTTATCATATTAACAAATTATATACTTTTTTCTTATACCATTACTAAACACATTAATAATATTACTTTTCTTCATGAAGCTCTGTCATCATGCTCTGTTTTTACTGAACTAGCACCTCTTTTTAATACATTTGACTAAAAACACCAAAAAGCATTTTTATATGAAAAATATCAATTATTTATTTAAATAAAGTTTTGAAATTCAATAGCGATACTTTCATATTAGCAACATTCCAAGAGTTTATAGTCGAAGAAATCGCCAAAGATTTCGCTACCTACCGCAGTTTTTTTTTTTTTATAAATTCTAATAGTTTTAGTAGTTTAAGCGAGCTGTTCGATTACATGTTTATTAATTGTGTTTTATTTATCTACAATTTTTGATGAAGTTTTTAATTTACTATAAAGGTTTTAGAATAACGTGTGGTGAAAATTTTATATATACAATCTGTTACAAATGCAGGTAACCTTCAATGCAGGTTTTCTTTTAACTTTTACATGACACAGTAAAATAAAAAATAATGAAAATAATATAAAATAGTTAGCTATTTTTATGTGAATAAAGTATAAAAATTCAAACCATAAGCACAAAATAAAAACACACATTGGTTCATTATTAATGTTATTATTTTATTTACAGGATTAGATAATTATAAATAACAAGCCCCCTTTAACCCACATTGTACCGCTGTCCTATAAATAGGACAGCTAATAAAACATTTTTAAAAATAAAATTGGTAAGGATTTTTTGGATACATTTTGTTATGACGTCTTTAAAATACATAAAAGTATAACATATAAACAAAAAAAAACAAGTGACCAATTAAAATTTAATTGAAAAAAATCTATTTAAAAAATTCTTTAAGAATTGTGATCTTATAATCTAGAAGTTTACCGTTATTATTATCTTTTTATTGGAGAAATTATAGAGCATTTTTGTACAACAGAAACAGTTTTTTAAAGTAAAATAAAATATTTGCTCATAAAATTAGTTTATGTATGCATTTTATATGTCCTTACTATGTGTCCTACTAATATGTCCTGTTTATAGGACAACTAGTTACTTAAAAAATAAAACTTTTTTTTCAAAATTTTGCTAGTATCTACTTAATTACACAATATTAATGATGTAATTGAAGTTTTAATTTTTCAAAAATATTTAATCGGTGTACTTCAATATGGGTTAATCAGTCTGTTTTCTAATAAAGTGTATAGTATAGCTATTTTGAAGTTTATGCGTATAAACTTCAAAATCATTCAAGAAGTAAAATATTAAAAGTATTCAGAAAAAAAAATAATGAAATATATTTTACATTTTAGCTTCCGTCATTCAAGTACATGGATATGTTTTTAATAATTAAAATATTTCAATAAAACCATATTTAAATTCTCACTGGGTTGCATAATTTCTATATTTGTCAACAAATTGAGACACCGGTTTACGTTGAAAACTTTTCGTTCATAATGTTTAACTGAAAAGTTCTTACCAACTAAGGATATCTCTTTATAAATTTTTATAACTTTTCTCACATCGAATAATACTCATTGACACTGATTTTTCCCGGTTAATACTACATATGCATGATATCCTTTAAATAGTACTTCTCCATTATGTAAAAAAAATCTTATTTCTTCTAAATAGAATAAACTATCTTCTTTTCTTCTGAACAGATATTAATTTTTAAATAAAAATGTGCAACGCAAATTATTTCAGACCATCAAAAAATTTTATTTATAAAAAGGCCTTTTTATTTAGTACATTAAATACATTTAAATATTTGCTAATTATGTTAAACTTTGTTTATCATACTTTTATACGTTATTTTAAAGTTTGAGAAAATATGTGATTTTAACCTATAATATTTTAAAAGAAAACAAATCTGATTAAAATAAATTTATATAACTGATTTTAATCATCTGATTAAAATTGTTGATATACAGTTATTTATTTCAATAAATTAAATAATAAATCTAATAACTTTATTATGTTAATGAAATGTTTATAAGAAAATACTAAAATCATTATAATTTAAAGAAAAGCAAACTCTGGAATAAAATATTTATTCATACCTTTTTTTTTTTCCTTAACGCCGTTCTTTATTCCGATGCAATCCATGTTTTAGGCAGAACAAATTTTTGAAGTAGAAAATATGCCCTTAATAAATACAATAGCAGTGATGGGAATCGTTTAAACCACACCAAAGCTAGTGTAAATATCTTGGACGGATATTTTTGTCTAAAGTATTATCTTGGGATGATTATTCCTATTAATTTTTTAGGTTAAATGTTTATATCTGATAGACTGCATGTTCATAACGCTACCTATTGTCCAGCAAAAAACTCCTTCCGCCTGTTCCAAAGATTAAAAGCAATATGTTGTTTTTACTAGATTTATCGTCTGCGGTTTTTAGCGCTCCTTTTTTTTTTTTTTTTAAATCAAGGCAAGAACAGATGGCTTTTCCTGGCTTTTCCGTTCTTATACATTTATGTGACATAAAGCATACTTCCAATTAAAATTTCTCGTTTCTAGAATTTTTTGATGCATTTAACTTTTTTTTATGTGTTTCAAAATAGTTCAAGTTTTAAGTTTTGTAAAGCTACTGTCGAATATGACAATAATAAAATAATGTTTTTAGTGGGGAGTGGGGGGGGGGGGGGGATCAGGCAATTGTCATTTTTTTTTTAATTTTAATTTCCTGTAGAGTACAACAGCTTGTAAGATAACAGTATTTTTCAAAATAAATTTCCAGAAACGAAAAAAATAAAAATAAATATGAATAATTAATTACGCCATGCGTTTTGCATATATTTTGTATATTTTATATTCGGAAAAAGTTAAATTTATTTAAAAAGTGTGACACAAGTAGCCAAATTTATTTTTTAAGAATTACTACTAAAAATAACTAAACACTAGCAGAAAAAAT
Source organism: Maratus speciosus (assembly GCA_963932465.1). NCBI lineage: Eukaryota > Metazoa > Arthropoda > Arachnida > Araneae > Salticidae > Maratus > Maratus speciosus. The sequence continues at coordinate 237,889,125 of OZ010789.1, forward strand.
TATTACTGAAAATATGCAAGTGTTTTTATTTATATAATAAAGCATTGCTTTATTGCAAAACTCCGTCCCTTCCCATGCCCACACACAAACAAATCTTTGCTTTCTCCACCTGTATATTAATTTCTGCCATTTCCGCTGATAAGAATAATTTATAGATAACAAACCAATTTCCTGGATTATAGAATACAGGATAAAAATATTTTCTTATTATTGAAATCTCTACAGTTAATACATTTTTCTATATTGACCAATAATAACCCCCAAAAAACATTTCTATAAGAAAAATATCAATTATGTATTCAAATAAAGTTTTAAAATTCAATAGCGATACTTTCATATTAGCAACATTCCAAGAGCTAATAGTCGAAAAAATCGCCAAATATTTTGCTATTTACAACAGTTTTTTTAATTCAAATAGTTTTAATAGTCTAAGCGAGTAGTTCGATTACATGCCTATTATATTTGTGATTTATTTATGTACATTTTTTGATGAAGTTTTTAATTTTGTTGTGGAATATTAGCCGGGAACAAACACTGAATTATTTTTATTGTTTGAAGTGGGAAGTTTTAATCTTAACATATGTTTTGTCACACTGTGAGTTTACAATACGGTAGGGTTTTTTGTCACACAATGAGACGTACGTTACATGTAGTGTCATAACAATGACGTCACAATTTTTTTTTTAATTGCCAGAAAAATATTTTTTACGGTAAATAACATGTTTTGAAGAATTTTTGTAATTTTTAAAAGTTTTCTAAGAAGTTCACATATCAGTCACAATGTGACGTCGATAAGTGGTGGCATTTTGGTCACAGTTGTGACGTGACCACAGTGACTTACAGTGACGTCACAATGACGTCACTGTGACCATGCATGCTATGAGGGTTACTTCATATTCATAAGGTAATATTATGGCGTAAAATAAAGTATTCTAATATTTTGAATCAATCTAAATTTTATTCTAACATTTTAATGTGTTTTAGAAAGCTGTACACCTAATTTATTGTACTGTATTTTATATTCTATAAATGTTAAAATCTTATCTAAACATTCCAGATTTAATTTATAAGATATTCAATTATATTTACTTAGTATCAAAAGTAAATAAATGAAAAATATTTATTTCTTATTACTTTTTCTCAATTATTCTAATATTTCGAATATGAGCTGTAATATACTTCAGTTTTCTGAAAGTTATTAGCGTCAACCTAAATTGGGTTGAGATGAAACACCCGCTAATTTGTGCTTTTCGTACGTGGTTTTCGACCCCATGTTTTATGGTATTTTTTCATCCTCTTGATGCCACTATCTCCCCTCTGAATTTGTCTGTCGAAGTTTGGAACCCCCTGTATTTAACTTTAACGTCGAAAATCAAATTTATCACATTTTGGTATTTTAGAGTTTATTCCTTTACGACTAATAATTTTATAACTCCATAGTTACACTTGTATAACTATTAATTTTGCAGCTTTGAAAAACTGTACATTTAAGGCTGTTCTTAACTGATCAGCTCAACAAGTGCAAAACGTTTTGACACATTTACAAATTCATTTTCTAACGGAAAGGTATAAAATTGGAAAGCCTGGGCATGGAAGCAATTTGGAATTAAACTGTTTTTTCCATTTTTTGAACAATCAATAACCTATTGAGTTATAAGCAAATTTGATCACATGACAAACACGTTTTTCGACCGCTCTTGAGGCTCTTTCTTCCTTCGCGCGGAAATTCGGTTCAAAACGCCTACTTTAACACTACTTTCTGAAAGATCTATTGCGTTTACAAAAAAATGGAAAAAACAGCTCAATTACATAATTTCTGAACAACAACACCAGCTAGTTTCATGCATTTTCGAACAAAAATAAATTTAAACTTATGTCAGAAAGTTACTCTTTTGAATTTGAGAACATCCTTAATAATTTTATTCTTTCGTTATTCTATATTATAGCTCTCTGGAATTACATTTACTAAAGCCTAGTCAATTGAAGAGATCCACCGAAAGTTAATCTTAGATTTAATCTCTAGATTAAAAAAAAAAAAAAAAAAAAAAAAAACAGAGTGACTTATAGTATTCACACTCAATACGAATTCATCATATATTTGTATTCTGGGACTCATTCTTTTGTATTATAAAAAATCATCTGAATCATAACAAAACTATTAATATACTTGATAGAAATGCAATAACACTTGCACAGCGTGTGATTCTTTCATGGTCATAATCTTCAAATTGTAAACCATTTGTTTCATGGTATCGAGCACGTATATAGAAGAAACAGACAGAACCGAAGAGAAAACATTATTGTTGAGAAATACTCTTTCAGAACTGATGGCTACACCCAGCAGGGTTCGATGTGTGGCCCGGACTTCAAAACGATTCACTTTGGATTAATCCGTGTCATCAGAGAAAAATCCTCACAAGTGAAATTTGAACTTTAAGGTATTGCGGAAATTTTGTTGCGGAAATTTCAGGAAAAATAAAAAATATATTAATGTCATTTGATGAAGTTTTTAAGTCATAAAAATCCTTTGAAACTGCAATAAAGTTGTTTCTTTTATTGGTTTAGATGAAGTTAATGCGACTGTGAAAAAGGGATGACCGTATTTTGTCTTTGAAATTTAAAAAAAAAAGTACACTAAACAATGCCTTTAAATATTGCAATTAGATTCGAAGAATTTAATGTCTGTAAATTAAAGAGATTTTTTTGTTTAATGTTTACGACAGTAATAAATGTCAACTAGATTTTTTTTAACTATCAGGGTTTATTAAGAGAATAATAATTTTTTTTTCTTTTTACTTCGTTATTATCTTCTACGCAACTAGGGAAAGGCAATGGATCTAACAATAAAATTTATTAAGTTATTTAACAAATAGTTTGATAAAAGTAACTTAATTTGACGTATCTTATCACGAAATATTTTTAAGGATTTTATTATTCTTTATGCTATTACGTTTTTATTTTTTTTACTTTTGAATGACATATAGTATATAGTAGAAATAGGTAGAATGAAAAGAGAACAGTATTGTTGAGAAATATTATTTCAGAACTGACGGCTAATGCCAGTAGGGTTCAATATATGTCCCTGGATTCAAATAATTCACTTTGGATTAATGTGTGTCGTCGGAGAAATTTGTGTCGTTCCTTTGCTAGTGAAATTTGAACTTTCGAGTGTTGCCGAAGTTTTGTTGCGGAAATTCCTGGAAAAAAAATCAATACCATTTGATGAAGTTTTAAGTCATAAAAATCCTTTGAAACTGCAATAAAGTTGCTTCTTTTAAGCGTTTTGATGAAATGAATACGACCATGAAAAAAAGATGACCATAATTTGTTCTTTGAAATGTGGCAAATGTACGTTGAGATTGAGTTCAAATTCTGGAAATTTTGCAATTAGATAGTTGTAAGTTTAATTTGAAGAATTTAAGTATCTTAAAATTAAGGAGTTGTGTGCTCTTTTATTTTAAGTTTAAATCGGTAATAAATGTCATTCAATAAATTTCTTAATTGTCAGAGATTATTTATGGCAGTAATAAAAAATTGTCTTTTGTTGACTTTGTTAACATTCTGTCCTGATTCCCCTTCAATCAACGTTCAAGCTTGGAAAAAAAACCTTCAGTTGACTTGGCAATAAAATTTATTATATTACTACCTCTAAAAATGCTTGACAAAAGTAACTTTCAAATTTCTTGGATTTAACCGTGAAATAATTTTAAGGATTTGTTTCCATTAATATAAAAAATCGTTGCGTATTTTTTTCTTTTAAACTTAACCCTTTGTATCGGCTCTTTGGATTAATCCGTACATATCTGCAACATACCCAAAATCAATGTTATTTATACAATGGATTTTAAAAGACATTTTTATTTATTGCAGCTATTGTCCAACACAGCAGTTAATGTTAATTGTTCCTAGATTTATCAACAGACGGCGATAATGAGTTCTTTTTTCACGCCAAAGTTTTATTTACCATTTGAGCAGTTTCGCATCGTTATGTCTAAAATGAACTTAATAAATTTTATCAAATTAAAAATACTGTAAACGTTAAAAAAATATATTTTTTTAAAAAGGTAAGTCTATTACAATTTTGTATTTGAAAATTAACAATATTTAATAGAAATATGTAATTTTCTGTTTATTGCAGATTGGAAAAAGTACTTTTTAGTCAATATTTTTAAAATTTTATGTTCTAAATTTTTTTTACTATTTTTTACATGCTTAAAATGCTTATTTCATGCTTATTCCAACATCGGAGAAAATGTTTTTAATATCGCAGTTGTTGAGTCACAAAGGGTTAACGGAAATAATTAGATATCATTGATTTGGGGTTAAAAAATTCTATAGGGAAAGAAGAATTTTAAAACATAAAACATTATCCAATGAAACCGAAATCTAATTGGTTTAGTCAGTTTTACATGTATTTTTCTTTTCCATTTCTTTCTTTCTAATTTTTAATTATTTTTTATATAAACCTCACAGTAATTGATCTTACTAATTTAGTTTCTTTCGTGCAGGACAAAATCTAAAGTTATAGTGGCGAAGATAATTTTATCGGCATATAAGTTCTATCTCATACTATATAATAAAGAAAAATATGTGCTTTAAAAAAATCCAGTACTAAATGTTACTATTCATGTAATTCATGTACTGTTCAAATACTGATTAAAGTAACTCCTCAGTTATGACCCTAAGTGTTAATTTTCAAAAATTCACTAGAAAGACGAGTATGTGCAATAGCACATCAACCGAAACAGATGTGCTGCGGCACATTGGTGTGCCATAAAAGGATTTCAAGCGTGCCACAGTTAAGTTGTGGTGACCATTTCGTCGACCACATGTTCGTGAACTAAGAAAGTAGCCATATAGTGACAAAAACAATGGTTTATTTTAAGTAATAATGAGAATGGACGGCAGTTGAATAGTCACTTTAACTAATGATGACCAAATTATAAGATTGATCATTAAAAACTGAGTGGGGGAATGTTATTCCCCAAAAATTCACTAAATTCAAACACTAACTTATAGAAAAATGGTTCTTCTACAAAAATTCAGCTCAGATCACTAAAAAAGTACTGTAGTTAGTATTGTAAGCTGTCGCTGAAAACACTTAAGAAAATTACTTTACAAAACTGTAATGGCACTAACAACGGAAACGGGAAATCCGTGGAGTTCAACTTTTTTTATTTGAAATACCAAGTTTTAATACCTTACTACAGTGGTTCCCAAGCTTTTTGACGGTCGGAGCCCTTTTTTGAATGAATTTCTATGGCGGAGCCCCTGAAGCCAACCATACCCTATGTTACCAAGGTAACGTTTTGCAAGGTTGCATTGCTACTGAGCACAGAAGAGGGAATGAATAGTAATCTAAACAATTGTGCAATGTCCCAGAAATATATATATATATATTTTAACTGTTACTGTAATACTGAATTTATTTTAAATTATCATAAATACAGATGGAATTGTCAAAAGTTTACAAACCTACAGTTAAAAACCTCCAAAACTCAAAGAAAACGTAAGTTTGCTTTACAGTAAATTTTACATTATTAGAGTGATGACCAATAACGCATAAACGCTTAATGTGATTGGATTTTTTTGCACAAATGTCTGAATTCAGGTCCAGTTAGTAATTGCAGGCGAATGTTTGGTTCTGCATTTACAAGACTGTATTTCGATTTGGTTTTAAAGTAAGATCCTTAACACTGGTACATATAATACAAATTTTACTCAAGTTTTATAAAAATATTTCAGACCACAAATTTTTATTTAAAACTATTTAATTCTTTTATTTAACTTATTTCTGTTTGATTTATATTTATTTATTTTATAAAAAAAAAAAAAAAAAAAAAAAAAACTCCTGGTTCAAATCGAAATATTTCCATTTAGTTCTACGAAATAACCGGTTGTTGGTGGTATATTCAGTGTAACTTGCTATGAGATGTAAAATAAACGAAGGCCTCAATGTTTCACTGAGTTTAAACTGGATGTGTTTTTTTATAACGCTGAATATATTTAGAGTCGTCCAAAGCCTATTTTCTATTCAGCCGTTGAAAAATGTTGTTTGAAAGAGATTTTCAAAGCTGTAGGATGCCCTTGAATATTTATTTGTATACTTGTTTCAATACACGTTTCATCTTAAAAGAAGACAAGTTTGGTAAATGAATCTGAAATTGTGACAAATTTTCATTGCAATGATAGCTATATTTATTTCATTTTCATCTTAAAAGAAGACAAGTTTGGTAAATGAATCGGAAATTGTGACAAATTTTCATTGCAATGATAGATACATTTATTTCATTTTGCTAAATGTATCGGGAAAATATGCAATTAGAATTCACAATTTTCATTAATTAAAAGTTTTGCCATAGTGTTTATGGTTCTTCTAATATCACCTATTCAGTTGCAACAATCGTGTAAACGCTCTTCATAGACAATACCATCTTACTTCGGTATGTAGTAGAGATGGGAAATATAGTTATTTTTGGTTAACAGGTTACATCGTTCCACACTTGTACTGGTAACAGGTTCCAACAACCTGTTATTTTTATAACATATAACTAATCGTTGTGTATCCGGTCGACGGATGTTTTAATTAGAAGGCGTTTCAAAACAAATGTCTGAAACAATTTTTTTGACGTAATTATAAATGCTGTTTTATATTCTGATGAATCAAAATCAATGACTGGTTAAAAAATTAATTTTTGCAAGGCAAAAACTTACCTAGTTATAAACTTTGAATTTCATGCATTTTTGGCGTTTTCTGACGCTAAAAACACGTTTTTCCATTTATAGTGATTAAAACATTGAAAATTCATAAAATTCTAAGTATCATAACTCGGTAAATTTTGACCATACAAGAATAAATTTTTGCTATTTTACTTGTTAGAACATGGCAAAACTTCTTCTAAATAAAGCTTATAGGATCCAGGCGTTGTATAAAATTTGTAAAAAAGTAATTATTGTAATGTAAATCGATTTCTATGTGATGCGAAACAAAATTTGAAACATTTTTGCAACTGGCTATACCTCTAAAACTAACGGCTAAGAAATTAGTTAATGGTTAACGATAAAAAATACGCGCTGTATAATATTAAACACTGTTTTAACAACAAGATTTCTAAAAAAAAAAAAAAAAAATGCATACAGCATAGATTATGAAACACTTTCCAACACATTCAGAATACTATAACAAAACTTCACAATTTACAAAGGTGGAAGATGACGTCTTAAGGAACAATTTGCAAAATGCATAATGCATTTGAAAACATGATTTCTGCTATTACCATAAATAGTAGTTAAAACATACGATTTTTTTGCAGCCCTGTATATGATCTACAGCATACTACATAATACTCAAAGAGTTAGTTCAGTTAAACGCATAATACACTTTAAAGTTTCCGCTCAGCAATTTTAACAATGTTGTTGAGAACTTTTGTTCGACCTTGTATATGATCTAGAATTTATAAACACCAAGTAATATTTAAAAAATAGTTACATTTAAAAAAGCATACGACAAATGAAAACGCACTTCCACAATTATTGTGCGTAGGCTTCAATAGTCCAATTATTGCTCATTTTCTTCTATATCCATATACTTTTGTTTGTTTCTGTAAATAAACGATAAGTTCTATGCACACCATATTCTATAGTAAGAACCTTGTAGGACACCTCAGTGATGTATATCAATTTCAATACATTTTAAATACACGGCGAACGATTTTTCCCCATATATCGTAATGTAACGGAATTCTTTTGAGTGGCCCTGTAAATGAACCAAAAATGCTACACACTTTTTTTTCAATACAGAACATGCCATACTAAAGCCCAAGAATAACATATATCCATTTCATGGCAATCAGACAATATTTACACGAGTTAGAGCAAGGACTGATAGGCGGACAAACAAACCTAATTCATAAACACTTTTCAACTACGGTGGAAAATACTCAAAAAGAGAAATTCGATCCCCGATTTCATAGCAGGTCTATCAACACATATTCAAAGCTAATTTCACAAGAACAAAAAATATTATTCATATACTTTTAATCAAATTAAATTAATCCAAACAAATTTCGTTCGTACAAATATGTTTTTCAAATTAATATCAACTGTACTAAAATTAAGTTTTCTCACAAATTATAGGAGACTATTTTCTTTCTTTTTTTTTCAGCTAAATAAAATCACAGAAGTTAAATGCTTTCCACCTCCCATTAAACGAAATGATAACACAGAAATATTGAAAACACTTGGCCAAAAAGCGAAATTTATAGTGCGAGAATCCCCCCTCCCCCCCCCCCCCCCCCACCAAGAAAACCTCCATGAGTACGTAGTAATAACCCTTCCCTTTTAAATATTCAAAGAAACTGCCCATAAATATTTCTCATTCAAAATATCACCACAGATCAAATGATTCCTATTCCTCATAAGAATTACTCGATGTGCAAAACACTCTTTCATTCAGCCCAAAAAACATGAAGAGTAAATAAGACAAAATTATCCTGCTAGATGAATTTATTGCTCAGCGTAATTTTTCAATTTAAAACACTTTCGTAACAAATGTTTCAAAATAAGCAAATGTTATACTGACCGCAGAAAATTTTAGCGGGTTCTATTATCTCTGTTTATTCAAATGCTTACCAAACGATAAAAAGAACATTTTATATGTTAAGAACTAGATATACTGATGGCGTAATGAAAATGTATCCCAATGAATTAAGGAATTATCTGCGGTTAGTTTTGAATTGAAATCAATCTTAGTTCAAATGTACACGTTTGAAACGCGATAATGAATTAAGAATTGTAAATTCCTGCATTTTATTTGGATGTGGTCAAATGAACAAACGTCTAAACACAGCACTCTCACAAAATGCACCATGCACCAAGTTTTGGTTTCTCGGAGGCGAAAACCGGTTTCCCCGCGTAAGGAAAGTGGAGTTACAGTATGAGCGCTCGCTGACAACGAGATGATCTCTTCGTTGGCTATGAATACTTTAAAACCTTCGTTTAAAAGCAGTTCATATGTATTGAAAATGTACTACATATTAACAAATAATGAATAAAGAGTTATCAGAATGTAGATTTATGGATTTTGAAAACATTTCGGAATTTTTTTTAGTAGTTTCTGCAACTTCCCCTCCCCTTATTAATACTTCAAAATTAAAATTTTATTGCTTTACTTTTTTATTTGTTCAGTTTGCACTGCCATGTGGTTACGGACTTTTTTAAATGAGTTTAAAAAATGAAAATTAAAAACTATTAATACTATCATAAGTTAGTATTAGTACAAAATACGTAAATTACCAAAATAAGAGTTAACAAAAATTTAGATCATTTTTCCTTTTAAAATATTGACTTATGAATTAAAAATTAAAAATTGGGGAAATTCCCAAAACAGGGAAACAGACAAGCATTATACGGATTACCTGATATTTACGGAACTAATATGATAATGCAAATCATTCGAAAATAATGAGAACATAATATCAGTGGCACATTATAAGTGTCAAAAACTTTAATATATGTGAAAAAATATTGTAAATAAAATAAATAATTACTGTCATTATTATCATGCTTCTTGAATTATAATTCTATTTTCTTTATCGCTCTCATGTTGAAAATTAGATTAAATGTTAAAATTTGGAACCTTTTTTTTTTTTTTTTTTTTTTTTTTTTTGAAAAAAACATGTTTATCTTTATGGTGAAATGGGAAAAGCTGTTTGATTTCTTAGTACATAAATAAAAATACCAGCTATTTTCATACATTTACTAATGAAAATGATTTTAGGAACAGGTCAGGAATTAGTGATTATGGATTCAATAAATAATGATCTTTTCTGTAAACATTTTCGTAAGGGAGGGGGGGGGGGGACATATAATTTATTTTTTCTTTTCTCCATTTTAATTTTAACTATTTATTTATTTGTATATGTATATTATCTAATTTTTCAATTTATCGAACTAGCTGTATATTTTGAAATTAAAGAAAGCTGTAAAATAAATTTTAATCAGAACACTTGTATGCAGGATCCACTTAAAGAATAGGAATATGCATGAAAAGCAGTTCCACAAAAAACATTATTAATAATAATTAACATAAATGTTTGATATTCACATATCTGTGATGGTATTATGAAATATTGCAAACTCAATTTCGATGCATTGTGAAAGTTCTTATTTATCTACAACAATTTATTGGAATTTGATGAAATTTCCTTCACATAAAACTTAATTAGATTGAATAAAGTTAAGGTACTGCAGATCTGAATAAAAATATTTTTCTTCACATAAAGCTTAATTAGATTGAATAAAGTTAAGGTACTGCAGATCTGAATAAAAATATTTCGTACAATTTATAATAAATGATAAGCTATTATACGTGTAAATATAAGAATAAAAAATAATACGCTTACATAGTGAATGAATTTAATTTTTATTAAAGTAGCCAATGAATGCAATAAAAAAAGATGAAGTCAGGCTTTTGTGATAGCAGAGGCTCATTTCAATGTACCCCCCCCCCCCCCCCCCACCCTCATTGTGGCCTTGTACAACATAAAACAGCCTGATGGAATAAATACAGATTACTTTTAAATGTTGGAGTCTCAAATATTTGAAAATTGAAAAGGCTGCTCATATTACCATATGATAAAGTAGGGCGTGTGGAGCAGTACTGCATCACGTTAAGAATGCAAATGAGTATTGTACCAAAAGAAGGCGATTTTAGTATCACATTGGTTATGGAAAACTCCTGAATAGAATTACTGAAACAGCTTTTCCACGTGCTCCTAAAATAAATTCACATTATCTATTAAATTGTTATGAATAAGCACATAATTTCATCATATTCGTCACATAATTTTCTTTCATTTATCGACAATTAAAAGAAAATAAATAAAAGAAAAGTATTTCTAAAATTAAAATATTACATCTAAAAGCTTAGTTATTAATTTCCACAAGGTTCTAAAATGACTTAACTTTTACCCTATATTGTAGGTAATAAACATAAACAAATCTATCACTTTTCAAAAGAAAAGAAAGAAAGAAAAATCAATCTTTTAAAGAGAGGGTGGTTTTTTTTAATCATCATTTAAGAAATTTATTCATTGTGATTTTCTTTATTTAACTCATAAACTCATGTTAAGAGAGTGGAAATGCTTCATGCTCGAAACACAAGCCTGCCGGCAGTTTTCGAAACTTTCATAACATAAAAATTAAAGCTTCACAATATGAACATAAGATTTCTCAACACATTAATACTTGAGTGACGAAAACATTAACATTACATATGCGAGACAAAGTATGCATTTAAAATATTTGCGTGAAATACGCACAGTAACGAAACGACAAAGTCCAAAAGCATGCGCAATAAAAAGCCAATGGTCGAAAAACGGAGGAAACCGGTCGGAAGAGCAATAGAAACAGAAACTTGTGCTTTGTGCGTTTTGTGAGGGTGCTGTCCCTAGACGTTAGTGTCAAATGATGTTTCATTATTTTTGAAAAAGATTTCTATCCAAAATCGAGAATTGAAATTTTTAAGGCATAAATTTATAAATAAATGCATTTTACTTAAACGTTGCAAAAAAGTACTTTTTATAAATTTAATGATTTTAAACTCGAGTTTTGCTGCTTTTTTGAAGGAAGGAGGGGGGTGGGGGGAAGTAGAAATCGATGCTTTTAAATTATGTATAATTGTTCAATTTCAGTTTGGAATATTGAACAGGGGTGTTGTTGTGCTATCTTTAAAAAAAAAATCCCCGAATCTTTGCAACTTCATGTAAGAAATTCATTGTAATTCCTATTCCTAATTTCTAATGTATAACTAAGCTATATGTTTGGCAATATAATTCATAGGTATATAATTTTTTTAATTTACCCGTTGAAAATTAGAAGCAAAACAAGAAAAAAAAGCACGAAAATGTATTTTTAGTTGGAAAAAAAAAACTGGTCAGATCAAACGTTAGACAAAACGTTACTGGGTTTTGGAAAGTCGAACTTGGCATTTTGTTAAGTAAATGCTAAATGGAAACAATTAATATATATATTAATATATATATATATATACGATTCTTGAGTACAAAACATGTCAAGCATGAGCTTTTTTCTTACCAATTTTCAGATGTTTTTCTGATCTACTATTTATTTCAGTGTTTCGTTTAGGCTCTACTTTGCACAATCAGAATCGGAGAAAGTATGTGATGGTGGTGACCTAGCACCAGGCACCAAGCCGAAAAAGCGTTTAATTAGTGCTGAAAGTTGTTAGTTATTCATGCATTAGGGGTTGATGAAATGTAAAATAATTTTTTAGCACCACATACCTAACAGAGTTGCCAATAACTAAAAAGTGAAGATAGGGCCAAGTTAAGGCGCACGTCTCAAAAGGAACGATTGAGGACGTTTTTAGTGAATGTTCTATTTTAGAGGCACGAAATTAAATCCTTGATTAAGGCAAATGAATCCATTTAAAAACATATGTTATTTAATTAACAGGGACTTTTCGGTAACATATTAATGGAATATTAGGTTCCAGCATAGTAACAGTGTTTTTTATCCTAATACGTTAAATAACGCCCATCCCTAGTATCTAGTAGGACGGACGGATGCCGGCACCCAATAACTTCGTACATAAGCTTAAAAAGTTTGTTTTTAAGAGTTCGTGATTTTATATAGTTTATTATCTTAATGGCAGCATCTAACCTTTTCATAAGTTCAGAAGACATTTTCCCGGTGATAGCGTGTATCTATAATGAACGCAATAGATGGTGCTATGCTATACAGTACTTTATCATATCTTTAATTTTTGCAATGACATTATAACTCATCATTGCTTTCGCATCATCACTGCGTTCATGTTCATATGTGTTATCCTAATATATATTAATCAAAAAATATTTCGTCCCTTAGTACGTTGGTTTGTAGTGATCTTCAAAAAATATGATCCTAATAGCTTTGTGAAACCTCTTTCAGGCTGGCGTTAGTAAGGCGCTTAATTTTCATCGAGTTAATGTTCTCAAACACCATAATAATAGAAAAGTCAAGTTAAGTTCCGGTGCCCGTTTCAAAAAAGTCAGTTAAGACTCTTAACTTCCCAGGTCTGAACGGGATATTAGTATATGTAACTGAAAAATACTATAACAAAACTCATAATTCAGTGACGTCAGTAGATTCGTTCATTTGTAGTGCAAATTTTGTGCATTTGACGAGACTGTTAAGTGTTTTTTACGTCATCTGCTATAGAGTTAATTTAAAAAAAATGATCTATTTGATAATGAGATATTGACACTAAATTAACAACTTTTTATAAAGCAAATTCATGGAAATATCAATTTTACGAGGTTTATAAAGAGTCTTTGCAATTATACTTCACTAACTCTAGTGACTCGTTAAAATATCAGATAAGCACCATGGGATCACAAGCGCCGACTTAAGAGGGGCGACGGGGGTCTAACAAGGCAAACTTCTATCACAACATTATTTTGTCCTAATTAATCACAGTGATTAAACAGGACAAAAGGGGAAATTTAAATTAGTTGTAGAAGTATATCTTACTGCCTATTTCGAACCCGTGAAGTCTGCACCTATGTTCAGGACATTTCATATTTGTTTTAACAAGTGTTGTTATATTTTCTTTTAAAGCACTCGAAAATTTGAAATGACGCGACAAAATTCTGAAAAGATTATACATATTAAATTTAAAACTGTTCAGTTGGGTAGTTTTTTTTTTTTTTTTTTTTTTTGCGCTGTTATATGCGGACAGACAGACGGGCGGACCAGACAACGGACAACGACTATAGGTTCTAAGTATTTATATACTTACGAACGCACCTGAAAAGGTTTATAAAACATGTATTCAAGGCAAAAAGGCACATGAAGCATGTGTTTCCCCTACAAAATTTAAAAGGTGTCCCAAAAAGACTGTAAATTTTTTTAAGGAAAAAGCTAGCCTAATGAAGCAGAATATCCACACTACCTCACGGAACTTATCTAACAGGGAAATCTGAAAGTGATCAATAGGCTGGTTAACTGATCACATAGCATTCTGGTGTGCTGGTTATAGAAACCAACCGCATAGCTGAACATATAAGAAATACGTATATTATACATATACTCTATCTAAAGTATATACAGGGAACATAAAAAAATTCTTTTTAAAACATGTGAACTCGTGTAAGTCATTCCCAGGAATAATATTTGTAGAATCAATGAGTTTCTTAGTATGTAGAATTTAGAAAAATTTTCCCTAATAGAAGGAGATCCAAAAATGACACTATGTTTTCCTTCGTTTCGGAGGTTGATCAGTCCCTGACTCTATTAGGCACTTTTATCAAGAGGTCTTGAGATCACACCTGCCTGCTTCATTATATTTTTTAATCTAATTACCTAAAATTTTATTTGTTACTAGTAGTATCGCCGTTCTTCGCACAAAGAGAATGAAAGAAAAATACTCATCAACACTAAGAATAAAAAGATGCAACACTGACATCGATGAATATAACATATATAAAAATATATCAGCAATTTCATCCATAAAAATTAAACATATTACACCATTTGTTTAAAGGATGTGTACTTTTCCCTCGTATCTTCAGCCTAGAGTAGGAATAAATTCTCACATCACACAGTTTTGTTTTGTTTTTTCCTCCATGGATAAACCAAGTAAGTGAAACTATTAAAGGGGATGAATGGCAAAAATCTATCATTAAAACTGAGTCCTTAACAAAGAGAGAGAGAGAGAGAGAGAAAGAGTATATTTTCTAACATGAATTCAAAGCATTTAACTAAAGATTCACTGCGCAAAAATGAAACGTTACCCCTTAAGTCTCAGAATTGTGATTTTAATTGTGAACTGATCTTAAATCCAAAAGGGCTACTTTCTGACACATTTTTTAATTCATTTTTGTTCGAAAACGCATGAACTCGGTAGATGCTGTTATTCAGAAACTATGCAATCGATAGACGTTTTACATTTTTTGGTAAACGCAAACGATCTTTCAGAAAACACAGTCAAATTTGAAATTTTGAACCGAATTTCCGGAAAAACACAGCGAGAAAAGACAAAAACCTATCGTCACGTGAACAAAGTTGATTATAACTCGATAAGTTATTTATCAAAAAATAGAAAACTCATTTTGATTCCAAATAGCTTCAATAGTCAGGCCTGCTCATTTTATACCTTTGCGTGTAAAAATAGGTCAAAAAATATGTCAGAAAGTTTCGCATTATTGAGCAAATGATTTAAGAGCCACCTTAAGAACAATAATGGCGCATATATGGTTTGCATTTTTATTTTCCCATAATTTAATAGTGGGAGGGGGCGGGGGACAAGCATAACATTGGTCAACAAAATTGAACTTTTACTCCGCCACGAAATTAGTTGTACTTTTAAATTTTTTGTGCTGATTCCGAATCTTGTTTTTGATTTTCTCCAGCACGTCTAGTTTTTGAGATATTTGCATATTTCGATTTATGAAATTTTTTGGGATCTTCGTACAGTTATATGCAAATTTAAGGCATAAAGTATTATCAGACTGGCTTTTTTTGTTTTATGTTATGATTACTGTCTAGTTTATTTTACGATTTTTTTTTTTTTTTTTTTTTTTTTTTGAGATTATACTGACATGTGACCGTGAAATATTGTACCTAATTTCCATATTTTTCAAATAACGTTTCTTGACGTCCAAATATTTCTGCCACACGATTACCCTAATATGTTTCTAAACTAGTTTTCTTTGCGCTGATTTCAAATCTGATATCCGTTTTTTTCTATCAGGTCTAGTTTTTGAAAAAAGTTTTTGTTAAAAAAATTCAGAAAATGCTTTTTATGCTACTTTGTGATGTACTTCAGCTAGTTAGGATAAATTCTACTGTTTTTTTTTTTTTTTCAATTGTTTTTAGATTATACCCATTGTTCATTATGTCCCTGATAGGAATCTGACACTGTTCACTCATTTGATTATGAGGTACACACCCTTAAGGGGGCTGGTCACTCAGCTTCGGAATTCTCCTCCGTAATGTTAAGTCTATGGACTTTTGACGCACTCGTATATTTAAAATATCTTCTCAGGAAATTCATATTTTTAACATCTTTTTACTGTGTACTCTTCTTAAAAGATGTCTCTTTTTTTCTTAGTTTTCAAAATATTTCTAAAATCTAGGCTGAATTTAATATTTTATGTGTTAAAAGTGGGCGAACTGTGAGTAAGAATTTAACACTTCAGAAAAAATTAAGTCTATATTTTAGAAATATTTTAAGAACTAGGAAAAAAAGAGACATCTTTTAGGAAGTGTACACAAAAAATAGAAGTTAAAAATATTAATTTCTAGAGGAGATATTTTAAATATATACGAATGCATCCAATGACCATAGATTTTACATTAGTGAGGAGAAATCGGAAGCTGAGTGACCAACCCCCTTAAGGGGAATGGTCACTCAGCTCACTCAGCATAAAAAATATATATTCTAAAGTATAACACTATTTACGCTACGTGGTTTAATTTTCCATTATAATTTATGAGATTTAAGCGAAAATTAAAATTAAAGAAAAATAACAAATTTTAGTTTTTAAATCATACCTTTGAAAATAAATAAATTTCTGCATAAATTCATTTTATTTTTCATTATTTGCTAATTTATCCTTTAGCCTACAAAAGATTCTTTATTGAAGATTGTTTTTTCCTACTTCGGACATCGCATTGTTCCAGTTCCGTCACTAAATATTGTTCTTTTATTTTCTTGATCGTCCCTATTGTAATTCCTACCAATTCCAGGATTTTTAAAGAAGTACCACCAGCATCTCGAATTGCTATATGTATGGCAAGCTTTATAATAAAATCACACCTGCTCAAACTCAACACTCCCATGCGCTTCCAAAAATTAAGAGAATAAAGTCTGTTCTCTTACGTCGATTTCTGCTCTTCGATTTTATAGATAACAAACCATTATTGAAAAAAAAAAAAAAAATCTGGCTTTTTTTTACTTTTTCGATTTCGGTTGCAGAATTTTTTAATAAAGTTACTTTCACTTTGGAAACCGGTTTCGAAAGTGAAAGTACCTTTATCAAAAAAATCTGCAATCGAAATCGGAAAATTAAAAACTAGGTATGTTAGATATCAATCTTACCTATGCAAAAAAAAAAAAAAAAAAAAAAAAAAAAAAAAAAATCGTTTAAAAAATATTCAAATGGAGTGATTGTAGCTAATAAAGACATTCATGAGCTAACCACATAAGCTACTTTTGCTAAGACCGATATCATTTCATATGCGCATTACCGAAAGTCTTGAAATGTTCTAAGGAGTGTCAGATGATGTGCCCTTATCACCTGACTATGTTTGTAAATAACAAATATGAAGCTATTTATATACATGATAATGTGGAGAAGTCTGCCAACGAATATTTAGGGATAAGAGAAACGAAATACCTTTAATATTTTAACCATGCACAGATGCACACATTATTTCCCACATACATATATTCCCACTCATATCATTCCCACTCCAGAAAATTTATGTATGAGCTCTTTGCCACTTTACAGATGCAGATATCCGTAGATCTTTAGTCATTTTTCTATGTCTATAAACCAAAATATTAAAAGGTTTACATATTACGAGGTTTCAGAATATTGGCGTATGATAAGTGGCATAGAGTTCATAAATTTCTCAATAATTTTAAAATAGTCACAATTTAAAAAAATAAATGACACTGAGTTTCAGAATTCTAATCACAATGCACAGCGAAAACGAAGCGAATTAATGCCGTCTATTGGCTAAAATTTTAGCTATTTTTTTTTTTTTTTAATTATTGTATACAAAATTTACGAGCAACCTATTAGGCATGCCCTCTTATATATATATATATATATATATATATATTATACTTAATTAGTCATTGAATTTTGAATTCGATGCTCTGTTTTGGAGCGCCAAAGAGAAATCCTAAAAATATGGAAGTTTCTGGTAGAAAAATTTATTCTTCTTAATCAGCATTTCAAAAACATGTGGGGTGCATTGTAGAATGCATTCATTCCATAGTTCCTAGTCTAGTCGCACAGTGATTTTGTAATCTTGTTGAAGTGGCAAATTATTATTATTTTTTTTCCAATCAGAAAGTACCTCGTTTAATGGGTTAACTTTATGGTATACTAATAAAAATTTTATCTATTTCACTGACGCGAGTTTTTTCTTTTCTTTTCTTTTTCGTTTCTTTCTTCCTTTTTTTTTTCTCTAGATGAATCGACAGATAATTAGATATTTCTACTTATTTACATCTGAAAACTATAAACCAGCGTTTTTTGTATGCTATCAAATGTCTAACATACACAATATCATTACAAGACGCAGAATTTATGATATTAATTTTTTTTCTTTTTTAGATGGGAAAATGCAAATTATAATGCTCATTCATAAAATTATCACGTTCGTCATTTTGTTATGCGTCTTTTATTCAAAATACTCTGTGGATGAAAGATGAAACGCATAATGGCATTCTCTTACTTTGAATCGAACATTCACTACTTCATTCATGTTATTTATGCATGCATACCAGCTTTAATGATGACATGCAAAAGAACATTGTAAAGTCATACATCATTTTCTGGCGGATCACCATCAAAGAGTTCGGAAAGTTTTGAGAAAGTACAACAGACTATTAAGACCATTTTAATTACCTTTCTGTGCAAATATTGCTATAATATCAAACAATTAGATATAATAGTGAAGTCATAAACGAAGATTACAATAATGATAATTTGTTCTTGGTTTTCTATGTGCACGGGTTTTGAAAAATAAAATTCGAATAAATCTAGACGAAATTGAGGCCTAAGAAAGATCAGCATACTTCCACCAAAATAAGGAGCTTGGGCTGATGTTCGCAGGTTCAATACCAGTGTAGCCGGAACGGGGTAACAAAGAAAGATTTTCCTCGTACAATAACAATAATATGGGTCACTTTCCCTTTAAAAAGTCCTTCCGGAAGGTATTTATATATAGAGGAAGTTCGGACATTATGGAATGGTCAGGCAATATGAGATACTTTAATATCTGGCACATACGGGAGTGCAGTCATAAGCGTAAAACTGCTAAACGACTTCCTAGTACTCTCGTGACATGCAGTGACGAGTGCTGCTTGGATACCTGTTGTTGGAGTCACGGGGTAAAATAAAATTTTACTCTCTGTTGTAGTAGTTTTTTGCGATAAGTTTTATAAAATTCATATTAATTATAAGACTTTCAAAAGCTGGACCACCAAGAGGAAAACGGATTAAGCATGTTACTCCCATAGCAGAAACTGTGCAGCACGGCAGCAGTGCTGCAGATTAATCTACGAGCTTAAAAATAAATACTGAACTTAAAAAAGATCCCTAAAAATTTACTTTGTTTTAAGAGCTATTGTGTTTCTTATTAATTTTCTTTGTAATATTTTATGAGTTACTGTAAGTATTTATGATAGCAGCTTAGTTAAGTATTGTTGGGTCGTAGATAAATTTTGGTTTGCTGCAGATTGATACCAAAAATTCTGCTATTAAGCAGGAATCAGTGCAAGAAACTGATCTATAATCAACCAATTTCAGTTCTGTGGCAGAACCATAATTGTCCAGTGTTATTAGTGTCTCAGTATTGCACAAAGAAACAATAATACGGGTCACTTTCCTTTAAAAATCCTTTTTGAAGGTAATATATGTAGCGGAAGTTCGGGCATTATGGAATGGTCAGGCAATATATAGGATACTTTAATATCTGGCCGCTTTAAAACAACTATAAACATCACTGTTAACATCACTCACTGTACAGTGATTGTTAACCAAGTTCAATATTAAGTTGAACAGTTATATTTATTTCTGTGTTAGCCAGTTTGCGAATAAAGAGGTTATTATTTTCAAGATCGCTTGTCGGGTAATATGGAGTTTTTTAAAGTTTAGTGAAGATGAACAGTCATTCCACTCTGACGTATCATATTAGATGGTCCAGGGTGAGGAAGATGCAGTATGACTATTTTGCAGTAGAAAATATTCAGGTGATGGCAAAGAGTGGATAAAATGCCTGATGTATGCGATATGGACTGTAGACGGGCCGAAACAACAGACTATATTTGGGACTTTAAAAAAAATTAAAGTAATTTTTCAAATAATCGGATAATTTGTAGATGATGTACTACTGTTTGCTGATTAAATAATCTTGATTAATCTTATAAATCACGGTTTTTCTTCAAATTTTAATATTCCTTATATCCCTATTCCACATTACCCGAATGGTTTGTATTAGCCAAAAATATCATTCTTTTTTTAAATCTAAATATTGATATGTAGTTTTTTTTTCTTCCACTTTAAGCCCATTTTACTTTACTAATTTTTAATGTATCTCAAATTTTTTATGGTATCTTACAAATCAAAATGTAAATGGTATTCCATAATTCCCTAACTTACTTTATATATAGCATGAGAGGCGCCAGTTTTGCGAGTAACGCAGCAATAGCCTTATTTTGCTCAAAAACCGGCATCATAATAGTACCTCCTGTTTGGCATTAAAATTTAAAATTAGATTAACATATATGGGGCATTCTCACAATCTTTTGACTTTCGGGAATAAAAATCTGGTGAAATTAAACGTGCTAAAATAACATTTAAATCTGATAGACGAATGCCTTAATGATTCAAAATAAAGAAAAAATGGGCAGCAGCGAAAATTTTTTTATTTAACTGGAGGTTTAAGTTAAACTTGCGAGTTTAATTTTCCTTATCATTTTACCATTATAACTTTATATTTTCTCCTAAATTTTTACTTACAATGAATTTGGATAGTACTCACAGGACATTCAAATAAGAAATAATAACAATATAGTATTTTTTAGTACAAAATTTTGGTATAACACTGTCTTAAAGGGGTGTTAAAGAAGAGACGGAAGAAAAAAAAAGGGGATGGTATAAGAAAAAATGGACGGTAATGGAAAAAAAAAAGGATTGTAAGGATGGGGCAGTAAGGAAAATTACCATCATTTTTAGGCAAATAATGTAAAGACTAAGGGATAGTCACAATGTTCATTGATTTTTAAAAATAGTTATTTACATTGGATTTAAAAAAAAAAAAATTAATTTACCTCGAAAAGTGCAGGAATAATTCTTGGGGACGGTAAGACTACCAATAAAGCCACGATGCTTGAAATAGATATTTAAATACTGATTTAAATTCTGCAGTAAATTTCCTGTCAAAGAATTTTAGACATTCTTTCTCCAGCATACTTCTGCATGAGAAAAAACTCGAAAAAAATCTGTGGCTGCATCGGAAGTGATTTTCTGTATAAGTTTAGCAAGAGTGATGGTAATGAATCTAAAACCCAGAAACAGAGTTCAAAAAATAATATCAACTGTAAAATGTATGCAGGTTAATTTTTTGCTACATATTATAAAACAATTGTCCCAGTTTCGGAAAAAAATTACATTGTATTACTTTTATTGAAACAGTTTTATACAGACAGCTCCAAACTTAAAAATCAGCAACAGGGACATGGGACGGTATAGGAGTTTTCCTGGTATTCGGACCCCCAACATCATCCAAAACTTATTTATCTCGTTAACCCTTTGAGCTCTGCCGGGTGAATTTTCACCCACATAAAATCAAAATCTTTTAATTTCCTTCAAAAAGTCTCCATTTTAATTGCAAAAACTGGGTTTTGTAGATTTTACTTGTCTTCTTAAAATCTAGATGGCAGCACTATTCTCTGCAAATATCTAGTAGGTTTTTAATGCGACCTTAAAAACACTCCAATTTTGAAGGTTTAGAAATTTTGTATTTTTCAAGCATTATAAAGAAATATTTTTCAAAGGAGATAACATTTTTTTTTCTTTTGGACACATCAAACATTTAATAATAATTACATGCAAATCACTAAACGGAAAATTTAAATAATTACAGGGGATAGAAATAAGTAATGGTAGAATTTTCTACCAGCAGAGCTCTAAGGACTACAAAAATGTGCTTTGTCACTAGATGGCAGCACTAAAATTACATACCAGACAGTGTTTCAGAACCAAAGTTTAGATGCTTATAATTTAATTCCAAGGAATTTAAATTTGTGTTTAATTCAGCAGATTGACGAGTTTATTATGTTTTAAATATTTCTAAACAAAAATTAAATATTTTTAAAATCTGTTTCATCTATAAATTTGATTAGTTTGTATTTTTATATTATGATTTAAAAAATTTTAAATTTTGAATTTTCTCATTTAATAATTTTTTAAAATATTTTAATAGTCTTAGAATTTGTTTAAACCATGTAACTGCTTAAAATATGTTGAAATTTCAGCAATTATAGTAATTTTAGAATAACTTTGCGGTGTCATTTCTTGTATTTGCTTGTTGAAATGAATGCTCTAGAGCTCTGATGGTGGAAAAAATTCCCACGTCCCTAAAGCCTAAAGAGGGTATTTAAAAAAATTTTTTAATCACATGGTTCAATTTCAGACAGCCCCCTAATCACATTTTAAGTGCTTTTCTAGCATATTTTTAAAATTTTAATAACCCGGAGCTCAAAGGGTTAATATTGTTATGCAATCATGCAATGGGATGTTTCGCAGTATATGAAATACCAATAAACGCACACACACACAAGAATATGTACTAAAATAAAAAATTATTCAGGGACATAAAAGTCAAAAATTTGTGAGAATGCCCCATATAATGTTTACTTTACGTTATTTGCAAATGGTTAGTATGACGCAAAGAAAACCTTTACATAAATTTTACTTACGATTCTGGATAGCGTGGTGCAAAAGACAAATCGATTTATTGAAATAAATACTTTCAATGCAATATATAGGCTCGATGAGAGTGTGATATATTTAACAGTGTATTGGGAAATTAAAAGTATTGTTTGAATAAGTAAATCTGTTTTAGAAGACAAATCAAAAATAACTTTAATTGAATTTTAAAACAATTTTTTAAAAGTTATACCGAGGCGTCACTAGAATTTTGATATCATTACTTTTAAAACCCATATTTTGAATTTATGAGAGATGTGAATGAAAAACATCAGTGAATAAATTTTATACAGTCAACTCTGTGAAATCCGCACACTTAGGGACCGAGTGTTTTGTGGATTATACATTTTAGCAGATTATAGATCATCCCTTTGTTTACATTTTATTTTTTCAAGTCTGATTATAAATTAGGAACAACTATACAAGAATTACAATTACAATGGACAAGAAAAACATAATGCAACATATTTAATTTAACATATTTAATAACTAATATTAAAGAAAAGTTAAATTATATAGAATTTTTACTGATTATTCATGTTTTGGTTTGTTGTCAATAATTTTTTTCTGTAGTCTATGAACACTTTTTACTTCTTGCTCCAAGATAACATTTTGTAACTAAAGGAAATTTAAACATTTATATCCAATTTATATTTAAATATTTATTCATTGGAAAATTAAAAACTGAAAAAAATATGTACCAAATTTAGCTTTTGAGTTAAAATTTTACTAATAATTTTAATTGTTTACATTCCAACATGTAGTGCGGATAACAGATATTTGCGGATTATACATCGGCGGATTTCACAGAGTTGACTGTATATCTTTCCATGTTGAAATAATGTTTGCCCTTGTGAATATAAACAGAACAAAAAAAGATGATAAAATAGTATGTATATAATACTTTTTAATTAGAGTACAGCGTCACACAATATTTTATACAGGGTGTCTACAAATTAGTTGGGCCAAAAGAATGATTTATTGAATGAAATAGACAGGAAAAAAATTGGAACAGGTGTGTTATTATCCCTCCATCCGCCATCTTGGATTTTTTTGGGGGCGTGAATTAAAAACTGTTTTTTAATTAATAGTTATAATTATTATATTCCAGTTTTTTTAATATTATATTAATCTATCAACAATATTTAACCATTGGCGACACATACTACTTGGCGGAAAAGGAGTTTTCACGCAAGAAAAAAATCCAAGATGGCGGATGGAGGGATAATAACACATCTAAGCCAAAAAATTAAAGTACATATTGTTGTAAGATAGAAAAATAGTTCAAGTTTACCATTTTCACAAATGTTCGATGTGACTTGCACGGCAAAATGAGTTTCATGAAACCAAAGACTGCATTTCACTTTTTCAGAAACGTTGTACGTCTCCATTATCGTAATGCCGAACAAGAATGATTAGCGCTCACTAAGCAAAAGCGTCAGTTATGTCACGTAACGCCATCTATGATTAAACTTCGGCAATATTACTACTAGTCTGGCTATCAACTAATTAATTTCATTTAATATTTCGGAAGTTCTTAACTTACGAACTTGATCCACTACGTTCTAGAAACCCTGTATTATTATTTTTTAGGCCCATATTTAAAATTTTAAGATCCATAAAATAAAATGCTGCATCACAAACTTAACGTTAAGGGTTGTTATAGTGACACACAAATAGCTGTAGCAATATGGCTGAAAGTGGCCGATGCTTAAGACTTTTTTCGAATCAAAAATTGCTACTCTCTGCATCATTTCGGAAGTTATTTTTATTCGTAAATGCAACATTTTTGTAAGTGTCTTATTCTGATACTGAGAAACCGAATATCGTTTCTCATTTATCTATAAAGGCAAAGAAAATTTTAGAAAGGGCGCCAATGTTATCTTTTTGAACTGAATTTATACTAATACTACAACTGCAGTCAGGGAAGGGTGGTTATCACTGAGTAATTCATTGTAACTCCAGATAAACGAAAAGCGATTTCAAGTTAGTCGATTGCAATTCAGTTGAATAAAGATAACAGCAAATCTCTATATACAAAAATGACTCTATGAATGTGTCAGAAAGATTCGTGTTGTTGAGCTGGGGAAAATATACTTTTGAGAACAGTCTTAATGGGTCTTAGAACTCTTAAAAATTCAAAATTTTCGAAATTTTAATTTTTTTCGATGTTAAACGCTTATCTTTTCTGAACAATTTGATATAACTGTTTCCATGAAATTCCCATTAGAACAGAAGTTATGACTTTTAGAATTATACTCTCTCATTAACTGAAGCGCCGTTTCCGAAACTTTTAAATCATTTTTCTCTAGATGAAGTTTTTGGGCATAACGCACAGGATATCTCAAAAACTTCTGAATATTTTTTCATAAAATTTTCAAAACATGTGTCCCGTGTTGGTCAGTATAAACTGAACCTATAATTTTCTTCTTATTGTTAAAAAAAAATATTTTTTTATGTGATTATACTGTTAAAATTTTCAAAATTTTGTATTATCTAATTACAACTTTGCATTAAAAATATAAAAATGCTTTAAATACAGATTTATTTAAGTTCAGGGTAATTATTACAATCTGAAGTACAATTATGCGCAAAAAAATATTATTCTGGTTGCAAAATTTATTTTGTAATCCTGCACCGTAAGCTGTTATACCAATTTTCTGCTCGAAAAATGTCTGACAGTTTGGAGCCACCTATAAAAACTAATTTTGCATCTTTCAATTTTTTAAATACATGAAATGAAAGAACATACAGTCGAGCCCCGATTTAACAAATCGCTATTTAACGATTTTTTCGATTTAACGAATTTTTGTATAGTCCCGGCGAAAATCGAACAAAAATACTTCGATTTAATGAATTTATAATCCCGATTTAACGAATAATTTTCGATGTTAAAAAAATGAAAAATTGAAGAAATTTTCTAATTTATTAAAATTTTCCAATGTCCCTGATTGTTAATTTTCTAAATATGGATCTTGTGACGCATAAATATCTACATGCGAAAATGTACGTTGCACCGAGGTTATTATCACTCTTAAAACGAAAGAGCCAAAATAACTCAAGTTGAGCCGAAATCCACTCATCTCATGATTTGAAAGTCAGCTTCTCATAAAGAGTTGAAACAACTCGAGTGAATGAGTTGTTTTTAGGCAACTCATGATTGAGTGGTCTCTATTTTACTCATACTTGAGTGAAATCAAATCGATGAAGGTAAAATCCAGTAGTACTTGAGTGATTTGTAACCAACTCATACTTGAGTGAAATTGAGTCATTTAAGACTAAATCCAGTACCCCTTGAGCGATTTGTAATCAATTCAAACTTGAGTGAAATGAGGTCATTTCAGATTTAATCCAGTAGTTCTTGAGCGATTTGTAACAATTCATACATGGATTAAATCAACTCATTTAAGAGTTCATCCAAAATCCCTTGAGTGATTTCTAATAAACTCATTCATAAGAGAACTCGCCAAAATTACCAAAAAAACCCTTGAGCGAATTCTAATTAACTGATTAAATAAAATCATGTCATTTTAAATGAAATTCAGTAACCTGTGATTGATTTTTATCAACGTAATTCAAAATAACACAGAATTCTTGCCACATTTTCAAATTAAAATAACTAATTTTATACTCCTTCATATTGGTTTATATAACTGTAATTCTTATTTAATAGTAAATGACTATTTTTTGATTGAAAAAATAATTGTGATTTATAATTAAATAAAAATTACAATTATAAAAACCAATCTTAAGAACTAAAAAAAAAAAAAAAAAAGTGAAATCACCAAGGGAAGGAAAAATCCCAATGACAACTTTTAAAAGATGACTGCTCCCCTTAAGGGTGTTCTCAAATCCAAAAGGGCAACTTTCTGACATAAGCTTGAATTTATTTTTGATCGAAAATGCATGAAACCAGCTGGTGTTGTTCTAAAACTATGTAATCGAGCTGCTTTTTCCATTTTTTTTTTTTTAAACACAATAGATTTTTTCAGAAAATAGTGTCAAAGTGGAAGTTTTGAACTGAATTTCCACACGAAAGGAGAAAAAACATACCAGAGCGGGCGAAAACGTTTGTCACATAATCAAAATCGCTTATAACTCAACAGATAACTTATTGATCAAAAAATGGAAAATCCAGTTCAATTCCAAATTGCTTCCATAACAAGGCTTTCCAATTTTACATCTTTCCGTTAAAAAAATTAATTTGTAAATGCATCAAAACGCTTTGTGCTTGTTGAGCAGACCAGTTAAGAACAGCCTTAAGATCCTACACTAGTCGCTAAAAAAGATCTGGATGCTTGTGTTAATCTTATGGAGAAGTTATTTTCAAATACATTGTTTGGATTAAAATATATATATATATATATATATATATATATATATATATATATATATATTGGAGGGGGGGGGGGATATAGGATCTTTATGCAGGCTAATTTTTAATTTTGGTTAGTTTCTCTTATACAGTAGACGTCCAATTTTACGAACTGATGTTACTCCCATTTACGAACACATTATATGAATCCCACTGAGTTCGTAAAATCGAGCGTCTACTGTATTAAGATATAAATTTTAGAATCCGTTCCAAAAATGAAAGTATTTACAATAAAATATAAAACCTAAATTAAAAAAGCAAAAACTAGCCACACTACATATTGTCTTCAGCTACCATATGCAAAAAGAATCATGTACAAATATTAAAAATCCAAGCAAGATATTTGAAAATAACTTCCCCATGGAATTAACATTATCACAGGTCTTGTCACACGGCTAGTGTTAAGCCTTAATAAGTAAAATTGAAAATATTTCAAAAAAGATAAACACCCACCCATTATATACTTTGTTGTAACTATCCCTTGATTTAATTCACACTACTTCTTAATAGACTAACTTTTAAAGAAATATTTATTGTTAAGCCTTTTTTTTATGCTAATTAGCACTGAGTGATAAATGTCAATTTAATGCAGTTGATATATTTACAAATAAATTATGCACCAAAATAACTGTAGAATATTGAAAAATAAGGTTTGGGTCTTAATTCTTTATATCATTTGTTGAAACTAAATTATGTTCAATAATAATTTTTAGAATTTAGCTTCTGAATTAGAAGGAACAATGTCTTGAATGGATAAACACCAACCCATTAGGTACTCTCTTGCAGTTATTCCTTCTTAATCTTGTTGCGAAATATAAAACTTTAAAATGGCATAAGATTGTAGCTTTTTATGTCAAAAGCAGGAGCCAAATGTGCAATTCAAAATATTGTGGGGGGGAAAAACAACAACATTATTTACTAACAATTTTATTTAACAAAAAGAAAAAACAAACTTAGCATTGATAGCAATTTTAACAACAGATGCAGTGCATTGATAGCAATTTTAACAACAGATGCAGTGTTTTCATTAAAAATTTTCTCGTCAAGACAAGAAAATATGTATTCTTCTCTGCTGAAGATCCTTCAGAGATTCGATAGGGCTGTTGAATTACATTCCTCGCAGTGGAATTGCATTTCTCCATGAGGTCACTATTCTCCTGTGTTAAAAGAAAATATTGAAATTAAGTTAAATAGCAAAAATTGTAATGTAAAGGAGTGATTATGAACCTTTTAAAACATTTTAGTTTTTAGATTAAAGTAAATATAAATAAATTCTTAAAGTCTTAAGCAAGTTCTTAAAATATTGTTGAAAATTCACCTTTGTTACCATTTTCAAAATGTATACAAACATATCTTTTTAAACAATAATTTAAATTTGGGGAAAAAAATTACAGGGGTCATTCCAAGAAAAATTTAGGGCCCTTCACAAAAATCTATTTAATAAAATAAGCCCCTTCACAAAAATAAATTTAATAAAATGGGCCCCTTCGTAACATTCTTTTTCATACAAACTGTTTTAAAATGTGTAAATTGTAAATAAAACCAGCTCACTGAAAACAAACTTTAGCAAGGGGATTTAAAGGAGTTTTGTCAAATTCTTCATTTAAGTTTGAGTAACTGGATTTCAACTTTCGCTACAAAATATTTTTCACAAAAATAACTTGTACTTTTCACAAAATCGGCCCCAAGAATAAAAACAAACAAACAAAACACACACAAACAATCGCCTCCCCACGCATTTTCTGAAAGAAAAGAAAAGAAAAAATGAAATAAAAAACTATACACTAAAACTTTTAGCTTTATATAAAAAGTTACACCACTGAAAATTCAGCCAATTGTGAATAAAATGGAAAATGAAACCCTCTGTGCGATCACCGGGGTTCGTTGATATATATCTTGATATATATCATGATATATATCCGATATTTATTTTCAAAATATCAAGATTTTTGATATTTTCATATTACCTGATATTTATTTTCAAAATATCAAGATGCATGATATTTTCAATATTTTTCTATGTTTGATATTTATTTTCAAAATATCACTGTGTAAGATGTTTTTGATATTTTCAGTCAAAACAAGTGCAAATGAAATTTCCAACTGTTATAGACTGTGTTGTTCTGTAAATAAGGAATTTATGTCTCTGATAGTTACTTTTTTAGCCGAAGAAAACAAATATCTTTTTCAAACTTTATGTTTGAATTTTTTACTTTTAACTGTAGATTATTATGAGGGACATAATTCAGAACAGACACTGAAACATAAACTGTCTAATTTAGATACTCAGTTATATATACAGCTTCACTATAAAAGAATCTGATGTAAGCGTATAAAGCAAATTGTTTCTGTTTTCAATTAGTTGATTTTCAATTTTGTTCTAAGTATAAAAAAAAGAAAGAAAAAGAAAAATGCACTTTTAATGTATTGTTTAAGTTTTCATGTTAAGTGGAATATGTTTTAGTTTCTAATTTATATTATGCTTGAATATATTTATTATCAGCAATAAGTTGACTATTTTGAAAATATCGGATATATATAAAAAATATCAGATATATATCAAAATATCGGATATTTTTGATACTTTCGAAAATATCATTTAAATTTGGGGGGGAGGGAAGAAACTACATTTAAATTCATTCTAAATATGAAATGTTTTATTACAACAATGATGTTTAACCTTACCCCATAAAATCTAACTAAGCAGTCAAACGGCAGTTTTCTTCCAACAGTCAAATGCATGTGTCTGAGACATACATGTCTAATTTAATACAGTATAACCTCGAAAATCAAGACTAAGACTAGATTTATAAAAATTCTAGATTTCACAAAGATAATCGAAAGTTTCAATGTTCTTAACGGTACCTTTAATCATAATTTAATTAATAACAAAGTGATAATTATGTAAGAAAAAGGAAAAAATAATATCGAAAGGCCTACTTTCATTGAAATTTGTTAAAACTTTTTCAATAAACAGTGAATTTTGAAAATCCAATTGCAATTTGCTTCCTTTTTTTTTTTTTTTTTTTTTTGGAACTATTTTTAACAAAAATGTTTTTCATATTAAATACATGTTAGGAATATCTATTTCAGAAATACAGACTTGTTTTTCTAAACTGCATAATGTTATGACAAAATTAAATTTTATATGCTATTTCTATACCGCCAACATTACTCTCTTCTATTTTAAAAATTACCTATCATTAAAAAGAAAAACTTCCAAATCTAACACATGTCACGGATTTCTATCTAATCTTGGAAGAAAATGTGCATTATTGGGCAAATGTATCTGATTGATAGATGATACTAAATAAATGAACTGAAACTGGATAGCACTGCATTCTAAACACATAGGAAAGATACACTATATGGCCATTAATGACCGGCAATTTTCAATTTTAGACATTTTGTCGAATATTTAGAAATATTTCAGATTCTTCTGAAATTTCAGTATTTAAAAAAACAGGTGTATGATCTTATATTTAACAATGTCGATTTGTTAACGGGGGGGGGGGGGGCAATTAGGGGCCAACAAAAAAATCAAAGTAAAAATAATACTTGGGATCACCCCGTAAAATTTACGCCAGTTTCAGAAAAATTGACAATATAATAGAAACAATATAGTGCAATTGGAATATAGCTATATTAAATATTTTAGGAAATATGAGCAGTTGTATGAAATAATTTTTATCTGTGCATGCGCAAACGATAACAAGGATCATTTTACATAATTTAATATTCTATAGAGCAACTTATTAAAAAAAATCTACTAGTCAAATATCGTAAAAATTCAGAAGGATATCGGCATTAAAGTGAGCAAATTTTTAGTTTTTCTCTACACAGTAAAAAATAACGGTGAAAATTACAGCAAAAAACACCGTTATTATTTCCCGAAAACTAAAAAACACACTTCACAGCCTTTTTTGCTGTTTTTTTCTAAGCGCCCTCTACTGACCGAATCGCGAAAGATTCGTATTGGAATATAAACATCACATGTTACTCTATTATAAACATTTCGATTTCAAAAATAAGCATCCTGGACAAGAATCAAGTCGAAAAGCTATCAATTTTCAGTATCATTATTGAATTCCCCATCCCGCTCTTTTGAAAAAGCAAAAAAAAAAATGTTTTACTGGAAGGTTTCTCGGTCTCTGCGCTTGCGTCGTTGAACGATGTCCACCCCTCTGCTGAGACGAAGACGAAAGAAACAGAACATGCAGTGTCAGGCAGGCTCAGGAAGCCATATTCCCATATTGTTCGTGAAAATGCAAGTATACCTATGAATCTGCTAAAGACGAAAAGGTAAGTGCTGGCTCTATTTTCTCTTCTGGTGTCACTTAAATATTTTATCTTTTTTAAAATTGATCATGTGAAACAAACATATGCAACTTTTATCGGTAGTCACGTGAGCGAAACGTGCTAGGCAAAAAGGATTTCTGTATTATTAAAAAATCCTGTAAAGATAATAATATAAGATTTTTTTTAATTTATTGACATTCATATGTATTATTATAATGCTTTACTGATTTGAGCTATTTAATTAAAATGACAATTACATATTTTAACGGCAACACCATAATATTAAAAGAAAAGTGTTGCAATGCATAGCTAGGGGTAGAGGGGTGCACGGGCCGAAATTTGAAAGCCCGGACCCGCCCCGATACAAAAATTAAAAGTTCGGCTCGTCCGCGGCCAAAAATTCTTATAGGGTAGATGTGCCAGTAATGGACACCCTTAAGGAATTCCTTTAAAAATTATTTTTTTATTAATAGTTATAATTATTATATTCCAGTTTTTTCAATATTATATTAATCTATCAACAATATTTAACCATTCTTATAGCCTAATTTCCCCATATGAATAGAAATTTAATTTTAAATAACAGAAATATATCAAAACACCCAAAAGCCCAGTAATGGACACCCTCTGTTCCAGTAATGGACACCCCATAAAAAGTAATAAATATAATTGTTTTTATGACTGTATTTAGAACCAGAATTTAATGAATACATACTAACAAAATAGTTATTTTTAAATAAATTTAACAATTAGGATACCAGTAATTAATAAAATATTTGTGATAATCATTTACTGTTTGCATCAATTATTCTAATTATCAGAAGATCGATGTTTTAATTATATTAGATGGATAGTTTAAAATACTAAATGTCAGACAATTACAGCTATCAAATTATTGAAACAGTGGTGGATTTAAAAGGTAATTAAAAAAAAAAAAAGTTTTCGAATATTGATGTTTAGTTTTGTGTCACTATTTTTAACAATCTTCCAGAGATTACTTGATATATCATTTATAATAATTAATATTACAAATATGAAAGAAATGATATTGTGAGTTGAATATTTTAAATACTAAATAAAATAATTTCAAAATAAAACTGTAGAACTGATGTTTGAGGCCCCTGATCTGCAGATTTACTAGTTTCATGAATATTACCTATAACTTTCATTAATAGTAGTATTACATTTTTTTTTTTTTTTTTAATAAGGAAACATTTAAGACAGAAAATGGATTTTTAATAGCTTCTGTAACATTGTTTTTATTTAAACAGAGAGAGATTAAGCCCTATGAGCCCCTCTTTGACTGTGCTCTTAAACAGTATTTTCTGCTTCCCGACTGGTTTGATTGCCAGATTATAAAATATGTGAGGTATATATATGTACTACAAAAAAAAAATAATAAATAAAATAAAATATCGAAATTTTAATCACATAAAATAACTTAAAAGCAGCTATTTATAAAAGTTTTGGTGTTATTACATTTTGGTAAGTATAATTTAAAATTAAATTTGATTATTTAGGTTTGCAGTTAAGCCAAAGTATTTTATGCACTATAAACATTACCAAAATTGCATTTTTAGCAATGTCTACATGGGGTGTCCATTACTGGAAAATGACTAATTAACCATCCCAGTAATGGACACCCCCTCTTAAAACCTTAAAAAGAAATGAAATTTTGTAAATAGCCATTAGTATATAAAATTCAAAGTTTTCTATTGCTACTCAAACAAAAACATTCAAATTTTGCAAGAAAATAAATAATATATAAATTAATTAAACAAAGCCAGCTCTTAACCTCTTCATTAAGATTTATCCATCAACCGAGAAGGATAATTAAGAAAAGGATTAAAAAAAATATAGGAGACTACAGTGGACCACTTTTGCATTTTTCATTTTTTTTCTCTTTAACGAAAAGTCCAGTCCGCCTGAAAATTTTGAACATTCCTGAAACATTTTTACATGCCTCAGAATTTTTTTTCGAACATAGTTTCAAATACAATTAAGAAAAAAAAATTGTATACGTTCATTAAGTATTATTGAAATAATATATAAATTTATTTTTTATTAATTCAATTCCTTTTTATTTCCCCTTTACCCCCAAAATAACATAATAATGCAAATTTGCAAGTTGTAACATCAAACAAAACAGAAAAATTATCCAAAAAAATTACATTTTTTAAATAATAGATTAAGATACAGGAACAATTGCAAATAAGGTAAAGTTATTAAAAACAAGTAAAATAAAGTCATTTTCATTAAAATTTGAAAATGAAACTCCAAAATACTTATGAGCCTGAAAATTTCTGAAAATTCTTTTGGATCCAAAGGCAGTTTTACAACAACGCTGATATAAACAACAGAAAATAACCATTAAGTTTTGATTCCAAATTTGTTTTATTTTACGTGTAAAATGAGTAATAAAATTTCAGAACCTGTCAGGGATTTTTTTAGTAATAGGCTACAGTCAATAAGATACTTTTATATTTTGATATTTTTCCGTTATACAGACACCATGCCAAAAAGTATGCTAATGTGCCAATAAATGTTTAGTGCAATGCTAAAAGATATATTAAACTGCTGGCATAAAATTACAAATGAGTTTTATTTTATTACTTTATTGCATAAAAGTTATTTGTTCACTTATTTTCAGTATATATTTGTGATTTAATAAAACAGTTCGTAAATGTCTGTAATTTTCAAATGTTATATTTTTAAAATGCTCACTTTACTATCGACAATGTTTTTTCTTTTATTTTTCAAATGTTTCAATTCACATGATATTCGTTTTGTGCCAACTATTATGCTTGGTGACAGTGGTATCCATATAACGGAAAAGTACCTATATTTTTTAAAAGCAGTAATTACAAACCAAAATATTTCTTACTATGTTAAATAGACATTTTCCTATGTTTACTTTATTTTACAGTTAAATATAATTACTTAGTTAAATTATTATTTCGTTAAATTAATATCCTTGTTTAGAAAAACTAAATTGGCTTATCTACAAAATACATAAGAATAGAATATGTAGTAAGAACGTCACATGCTAGTGTTGCATTTAAAATCAAATGTGATGTCACACTTTTGTATTATTGGCATTATATCCTATAATTCTGCGATACTCTTTTATTGTTAAATTTGCATTTGATAAAGCTTATTTTTTGCCGAATTAAAAATCTGTTTAAAAATATTTTTGTTGTTGTAAACTGCCATTTGTTCATAATTTAATAAGTTAATGCAAAGTATTAAAAACCCTTTTTTCCTTTTTTAGAATTTAAATATTTCTTTCATTTTATTAAAATTTGATTTTACAGCAGACTCCCTCAAATCTGGCAAATCTTAAAATTTGCAAACATCTAGAATCTGCTCATCATTGCAGATCTAAACATTGAAACTTAGTTAATATTTGGGTGAAATTTTTAAGGTTCTTTTAATTTTTATATCATTTAATATATAATTTTGGTCAATATGAAATTTTTTTGAAAAAAACTTGTTTTTGAGAACAGTGCCGCGGTACATGTTCCGAGGCAACTCCCTCACTCCCCGTTCATCCTACATCATAATGTCATGTATCCGATTTATTGCAAACTTTGCTTACTTTCTGATTTTCTAGATACTTTAAAAACTTTTTTTGGGGGGGAGGGGGGGGATTTTGGTGGGAAGTTAAAAATTTGGATTCAGCGCCCAAAAAACTTAAGTAAACCTTATAAAGGAAAGTTCAGAGGGGAGACGGGACAGCGAACGTAAATGATGTGAGTGGTTAAGTGAAATTGCGCAACTTAGTCCATGCAGGTCCCCTCCCCATTCATCTTGCGTCTTAATGTCATATATCTTATTTGTTGCAAATTTTGTCTGTTTTCTGAATTTCTATATACTTTTCCTAAAAGAATAAAAAGATTTTATGAATAAAAACCTCTTTTGGGGAAGCATTTTACCAAAATTTAGTGGGGTTGCCAGGGGAAATTTTGGTGGGAAGTTACAAATTCGGATTCAGCAACTCAAAAAACATAAAGTAAGTCGTATTCCAGAACTACCATTAAGCGCAATAGGCATTTTGTAAAACGCTGACATACACACACGAAAAAACTACTAGCAAATTTTGCACTTTTATCCTGATCGAATGATGAATTTTGCATTTTTGTCCAACGATCGATTTACGATTATCGTAATATTTCATGTTTTCCCCTCTGTTAACCGTTGAATTTCGTGTTTTTTTTTCCTCAAACTTGATTGTTGAATTTTGCAAATTTTTTATTCGCAACATGATAGAAGAAATTTGAGATTTTCCACAATTCACTGACAAATTTAGTGTTTAACTGCAACCGATAGGTGAATTTTGCGATATTTTTCTTAGACTGATTGGCAAAAATCAGTTTTTTTTTCACACGACTAATCCACGAATTTAGTGTTTTTTACCAACGACTCATTGGTGATTGTTCTAGCTTTTTTCTGTGACCAATTGGAAAAAATCCCGCAACTAATCGAAGAATTTAGCGATTTTTTTTTTTTTTTTTTTTTACCATCTTCTGACAATTTTAGTTTTTTTACACGTGATTGGTCGGCAAATTTAGTTATATTTTCTTTTTGCCGATTGGCAAATTTTTTCTCTTTTTTTCTTTCGGCTGATTGGATTGACGAATCTCCAATTTTTTTTCCCAACGATCCACTAATAGCCCAGGCAATAGAGACCGTATAGGGGCTCTACCTACCAAAGTTCATGGTAGTTCTGGAAAAAGGCTTACTATATGTTTTTTGTGTCGCTGAATCCGAATTTGTAACTTCCCACCAAAATTCCCCCCCCCCCCGGCAACCCCTGCCCCCCCAAATTTTGGTAAAATGCCCCCCAAAAAAGGTTTTTATTAAAAAAATCATTTTTATTGTTTTAGAGAAAAAGTATCTAGAAATTCAGAAAGTAGACAAAATTTGCAACAAATTAGATATGACATTATGACTTAGGATGAAGGGGAAGGGGGGATCTGCCTCGGAACATGTGCGCGGTGCTGCGTGAACTAAGTTGCGCAATTCCACTTAACCACCCACGCGTTTACATTCACCCTCTCATCTCCCCTCCGAACTTTCTCTATAAGGTTTACTTTAAGTTTTTTGGGTCACTGAATACGAATTTTTAACTCCCCCCCCCCCCCCCCCCCCCCCAAAAAAAAAAAAAAAAAAACTAGACAAAATTTTCAACAAATAGGATATATGATATTATGACGTAGGATGAACAGGGAGGGCTGTCTCTGAACATGCACTGCGGCGCTACATGCACTAAGTTATGAAGTCAGGCAATAGAGGATTTACCTGGAAAAATTAATACTAGTTCTGGATTTCGACTCACTTTATGTTTTTGGGGCCGCTGAATCCGAATTTGTAACTTCTCAACAAAATTTCACCCGACAACCCCCCAAAAAATTGATTTTTTGAAAAAATTTGGTTTTTGAGAAAAGCGCGCGTGGCAACTTTCGAGGCAGTCCCCTCTCTCCCTGTTTATCCTACGCCATAATGTCATCTATCCTATTTGTAGCAAATTTTGTCTAGTTTCTGAATTTCGTAATGCTTTCCCCCTAAAATAATAAGAAATTTAAGTTAATAACAACTATTTCGGGGGGGGGGGGAGGGAGGGGGAATTTTGGGGGTAAGTTAAAAATTCGGATTCAGCGAGCCAAAAAACTTAAAGTAAACCTTATAAGGAACTTTGTCGGTTTTTTTTTTGCATCCGATTGACAAAAATTGTGTTTTTTCCGCAGCTGATCGACGAATTTCAGATTTTTTTTCCGACTTTCTACTAACAAATTTCGCGTTTTTTCTCTTGACCGATTGGGGAATTTTGTGAAATTTTCCTTGTACCAATAAGCAAATTTTGCAGAAACTTCTTGCAACCAATTGGAGAAAATCGTGCATTTTTCCTGCTACTTAATCGATGAATTTCATGTATTTTTACAAACAACCGTTTGGCATAATCTGCTATATGTTTCTACTGATTGGCAAATTTTTTCAGTCTTTTCTTGCGAACGATTGATAAAAATCAGGCTTTTTTCTGTGACGGACCAATTTCACGTTCTACCTGCGACAGATCAGTGAATTTTGCAATATTTTCTTTCTTTGTTGCTTTTTTGCAACCAATTGACTAAATCTCTGGTTGTTTTCCACGACTGATCAACAAATTGCTGATTTTTTCCGACAATTCACTGGTGAATTTCGCATTTTTTTAAACCTATGACCGATTTTTAAATTTCGCAATATTTTTCTTGTACCAATTGACAATTTTTTTTTTTTTTTTTTTTTTTTGTTACCGATTGGGGGAAATTATGAGGTTTTTTTTCCACTACTGATCGACAAATTTCGCTGTTTCCTCCGAGAATCCACTGATGTGTTTTCCATTTTTTAACTGCGGCCAATTTGCAAATTTCGTGATATTTTCCTTTTACTGTAAGAAATTTTGACTTTTTCTCGTGACCGATTAGAGAAAATCATCGCAGTTTCTTCCAGCGATGCACTGATGAGTTTCGTGGTTTTATTAACTATGACCGATTGGCCAAAATTGGAGATTTTTTTCTGTGTACCTACTGTTCATTGAATTTTGTATGTTTTTACACAACAGGCTGAAGAATTTCATGATTTCTTCTCCTTGATTGACTGACGAATTGCTTGAGTTTTTCTTGCAACCAATTGATGAATTTCGCAATCTTTTTAAATGAATGATTAAATAATTTTGATTTTATTTCCAGCCATTGAGTGATCAATTTCACAATTTTTCCTTCGATTGAATGGTGAATTTTCTTGAAAATGAGAATTTTAAATGTTCTGCAGAGAAGTCCGTTGTTCTATGACATACGTCACACTTTTAAGCATATTCTGTTTCGGGGGGCTGATACAATATTTCTAATGAAAAAAAGCAGGAAAAGAAAGCACCTTAGTTTTGCGATATTCCAAAAAGCTTGATTCTGGTTTTTAAATTAAATTTTTATTTTGTGCAATTATTTATTATTAAATTAATAATTTTCTTTATTCTAAGCCTTCATTATAGTTTCTAATGCTTGGAAAATGGGAAAAATGTCTAATTTTGTCAATCAGTCGCAAGATTTGCCAATTGGTCACTAAAAATTGTACAAACTTTGATAATCGGTCACAAGAGAAAATCGCATAACTTGTCAGTCAATCGCAGGAAAAAAAAATTGTAAATTTAGTCATTCGGTTGTGGGAAAATATCGAAATCGGTCAGTTGTGTGAAAAAAAATATTAGAAAATTTGTTCAGCAGTTGCATAAAAAAAAAAAAAAAACCCTGAGAGTTTTGCCAATAAGTCGTGGGGAAAATATGGAAACTCATTTTGTTGCCAACTGTGTCTGTAACAGGGACACACACAAAAATTCACAGATTGGTCACGAGAAAATATGAAATTTATCGATTGGTTGCAGGAATATATTGCTAAATTTACCAATCGTTCAATATAAAATATCACAAAATTGTATGTTATAACAGGGGACTTTAAATAAACCAGTTCAAAATATGTTTTTTGAATAGACCATGGGTGTTCTTTTTCAGAATAGTGTACCCTTTTTAAATTAAATTCTTGCCTGATTGTCCTATTTTGCTGGAGTGAGCACAATGGTCGTCATTACTCCACTGATTCTTTTCAATTACCTCTTTCCAACATCAAAATCGAATGTCCAAACACAAACCACATTTAAAAGAAAAAGGGGGTGGGGGTTACTACTGTAAACGATGCAGGTGGATTCTTGTTTCTATAATTAGTCTAGTATAATTTTATGTGAAGGGGTTGTTCACAGTGGTTCGACTCATAACATTGTGTATATACTTTTTAAAAATAACATGTTTAATAGGGTTCAATATCAATACATTTTAAATTATCTTTAAAAGTTTTAACCATGTTTGAAGTAATAGTTTATGAAAGTTTAACTAGAAGTATTATATTAAACAACGAAAAGTAGAATATTTTATTAATGAATAAATTTAATGATTATTATATTATAATTTTATATTTATTTTAGGTTGCAGTGTACCAACTGAGTCTACAGGGAAATATAAATTTGCCTTGTGCATCATGCATTCTAGTTTCTGGTATGTATATAATAGTTGCAATAATTATCTCAAAATTTGTTTTATAATAAATACACATTGTACGGTGGAATTTTGATAACTTTTTAAAATAAAATGGTTAAACATTTCTTTTTTAAACTCAACTTTTTGCCAAATCCCAAAATAACTTTTAAATTAACAATTTTATTACAGTGAAGTTTTGAATGAATTGAAATAATGAATTGAATTGTCTAAGAAAAAAATAATTGTATATATATTTTTTTTTATATCTTTTTATTATTCTATATAGTCCCCACTGGGAACTTTTTAGTGCAGCCTAGGTAGATTTCGTAAGAAATACAGTAAACTTCCAATTATCCACCACCCTATAAACTGCCCCCCCCCTTCCTATTTTTTTTATTTTCTTTTAATCAGACACAAACAACGAAAATTCAAATGCACATAAACCTGAGTGCACTTATCAATATTTTGAATCCTTATTATAGTCATCTTGATATAATTAATTATAAACATTTTTAATCTCAATTCAGTAGACTCCTTCAAATCCGCAACTTTAAAATCCCGCACATCATCACAGATGTAAACAATAAAATTTTCAGTTCAGATGTATGGGCAAAATTATTATTATTTTTAAATTTATATCATTCTATATGTATTTTATTTTTAATATGTATTTCTCGATAATATGGCTGAACTCGTGTTTTTTTTTTTTTATGAAGGAAGTTTAAATTTATTCTGAACAAATCTCTTCCAAATTGATGCAGAAAATCTCTGTTAAGTTTGCTAATGGGTAAAATCAAACCAAGGAGGTGGAAATAAAGAGAATTTTTGTGTAAACAGAAAAAAATCCCATAACTTCTTAATTGTGATACGTATCGAATCAGGTTAAAGTTATTACTTCTAGGAAAATGACCAAAAATTTATGTATGGCAGATTTTTTATGTCATTAAAAATTGCCTCAAACAGCGGGGGGAAAAAAACCCCCAGGAATTTGAGAAGAAATAAATTTCATAACTTCGTCAATTCACAAAATATCAAGTTTGCGTAAATTTATTATAAATCTTCTTAATACTATGTACAGTTTTATATTGAGAGGATTTTGATAGGACCAACTCTAACAGGGGGAAAATAAAAAGAAAGAGTAGGGGGGGGGGGGAAATCATATCTCAGTTAATCCGCCACTAAGGCGATAAAAAAGTATCATTGCAGGGTTGCAAAAAAGCCAGCTAAAATTAAAAAAAGCCACGCCGGGGGCTTTTATTGGTTTTAAACTGCTTTTTTTGGCCAAAATTGGCTTTTATACAGTGAAGCATTTTAATTATAAATGACACATTTTTATGTGTTTTTTAATTAGTTTTAAAGGCATTTAATTGAGGTCAAGGTTGCCGGCTTTTAGCCAGCCCCAAAAAAAGCCGGCCGGCTATTTTTGGTTTTAACCACTTTAAAAAAGCCGGCTTTTATTTTTTAAAGTTGGTTTACAGTTAATGTGTTTTAAATTTGGATCAATTAATTTTTAATACACTTATAAATATTTTCTACTAAAAAAATTATAGATTTCTATTACTTATTTGTCAAATAAGTAAGTCCAAAATGTGAAGGCATTATGTCTGGGAAAAAAAAAAAAAAAAAAAAAAAAAAATATATATATATATATATATATATTTAAACATTGAAAATAATATAAGTTAGGCTCCAAACTGGTATTTTGGAATTCTATATTACATAGCTCCACATACACTACACATTTTAAAGATTAATTAATGACAAAATGTAGCACATCAAAATGAAAACATTCTTGTGTGTCCATATGGAGAGATTAAGTTATAAATGTTAAAAGAGAAATTAGAAAGGATATAATATTTGAGGAGAGTGGTGCATAAGTGTATAAAAAATAGAGCATAGAAGAAAAATTTCTGTAAATAAAATTTTGAAAAGCTGCTTGTTAAGCATATTCATGCATATGCTGTTTGCAATGTTTCTAATAGTGAGAAATGGTGTTTTTATTAATGACTATGTATAATTTTAAATGTTTACTAGAAATAAAATAAGACTTGTATATTAATAGCTCTTAAAATTAAGTAATAAAACATGTAACTAAATAACCATTGTCCTCTTTAATTTTATAAAGCAGTAAAAATGAAAAAATTGGCAGTGAGGTATGGCCCTTTTAAAATTTAGCTGACATATTTGCAATTCTGACTTCAAATGACTAGCAAAACATCTAAGTTTTATTCCAGTATTAATGTCCTCATTATTGAGAAATTGGGTTACTTATTAAACTCTAAATCAATTAAATGTCATTAAAACTAATTAAAAACACTTTAAAATGTGTAGTTTATAATTACAATGCTTCATTGTATAAAAGCCAATTATGGCCAAAAAAGGCCAATTTTGGCCAAAAAATAGCCGGTTAAAACCAATAAAAGCCACCGGCCTGGCCTTTTTTAATTTTAGCCGGCTTTTTTGCAACCCTGATTGAGGTAGAAATCTACATAACCCAATTTTTCAATTAATGAAGACATTAATATTGGAATAAAAGGTCATACCAATTGCTTTGTCTGGTTTGCACTGACCTTAACCTTTTTTTTCCCCCTTACTGCTTTATATAATTAAAAAGGACAATGGTTGCTTAGTTATATATATTTTATTAACTAATTTTAAGGAATATTAATAATACAAGTCTTATTTTATTTCTTAATAAACGTTTATTTAAAATCACACATAGTCATTTAATAAAAACATCATTTCTATGTTCTATCTATTAAAACAGTATTATGAATAACATATGCATGAATGTGCACTATTTTAAATAGCAACTAGCTTTTCAAAATTCTAATGGACCTTATGCACGCAGCCTGAGGTCGAGGCTAAAATTAGTCTGCTGGCGGTGTTTAGCATAGCAGTCTGTGGAGTGTGAGTTATTAATGCTTGTTTGTTAAAAATGCCGCAAAAAAATTCTTTGCTGCTGCAGCATATACTTAATATATTGTAATCTAAATTCAAAATGTTGTTCTGTATGCGAGAAAATTCCCTAAGTTTGCAAATTTTCAGTTAAAATGTATGCACTCAACCTGGGTCAAGGCTAAAGTTGTCTGCTAGCGCTGTTTGCGCCTGCGCATACTGGTATTCTGCAGGTGCAGTAACTGGAATAACAGATCATCATACTGGCGTCTGACGTCACCTGAATAGGGTCCATTCAACAAGTTTTATTTGGAGATTTTTTTATTTTATATTGTTCTCTTTAATTTATGCACTTACATGAACTAAAATTTCCTCAAATGTTATATCCTTCCTAATTTCTCTTTCAACATTGTTCATTCTACGATTTTAATCTGTCCGTATGGACATATCTGGAATAAGTTACATAACAGCTTA
This sequence comes from Maratus speciosus, assembly GCA_963932465.1. Taxonomy (NCBI): domain Eukaryota; kingdom Metazoa; phylum Arthropoda; class Arachnida; order Araneae; family Salticidae; genus Maratus; species Maratus speciosus. The sequence goes on from OZ010789.1 coordinate 237,931,970, forward strand.
GTAGCAGAAGAACTTTTGACATATATCATTTTTATAAGTTATCAGAATATCGATTGCTTATTAATTACTTATTATCGATTGCTTATTATTGCTCAAGTATTATATAAGATAATTTCAGAAACACATAAATTCAGAACTTTTGCAATAATTTATAGCAAATACTAAAGCTAAAGAAGAATGAAAGAATGACATCATCTGAACGTTTCTTGTAAAACAATGTATAAGAGAAAAAGAACCAATTGGTATAAAATGTTAAGCACAGCAAGAGCTTTTTCGGTAAAAGTTGAATTAACGTTTTTTTTATTTTTAAACTCATGTACACCAAATGAAAATTGTTACAGATTAAAAAGGCTATTTGAAGGCAAAGCTATTTCAAACTGAATGCTGAGAATCCCCACTGAGTGCTAATAATGCTATGCTGTTTAATGTTTTGAGGATTTCATATATAACTGGCTATTCCTTATATTTACTCTGTATGTGTGTATGAATGGGTAACTAATGAAATTATTTGCAACTTTGTAATTACCGTATATACTTGCATATAGGTCGACTCGCATATAAGTCAACCCCCTAACTTTCGAATGCAAATTCTGCAAAAAATCAAAAACCCGCATATAAGTCAACCCCTTAACTTTTTACTTCAATTTTGCACAAAATCAAACCAAATATTTCACTTGCCTATGCGAAAAAGTAGTAAGTAAATAAAAATAAATCATTGACAAATTTTTTAATGATAAATTATTATTATTTGTATATTTTCTGTAATATTTTATTATTCATGCACATAAAAAGTCAGAATTTTGCAGTATTTGAAGTTTTATGTTTTAATTGACTCGCGTATAAGTCGACCTCCCAAATTTACTTGTCAGAAATTCCTAGACTTATATGAGAGTATGTATGGTACTTACTATTCTCCCTAGGCCAATTATGTAAGACGCCACAACTGCCCCTTTTGAAATTGGCAAAATGGACCCTCCTGCCTCTTAAAAAAAATAATGAAATTCACCTGTAGTAGACAGAGATTTCTTGTAAAAATAATTCCAAAATCCACAGTATTTCTAAATCTATGTGCCCAAGATCTTACAAAAGTGATAGAACATTATTTCTTTAGAAAAAAGTTAAAACATGTTGTTATTCAATTGTATTTTTTAATTTGTAATTCATAAAATTATTAACATTTATAACACTTTATTTATCATACTAAGAAACTATATACTTTTTTATTTATATAATTACTAACAGAACACATTACTGATATATTTCCACATGAAATATTGTCCTTTTTCGGAACTTGCATCCTACCCCCTTTTCTTTCTAGGATGAATACTGAATTATTATCATTTAGTAATTAAAGCATAGAAACGGTAGTATGTTCATAATTGCAGAGTTTAATAATTTTTAATCTTAAGTAGTGTTAACAATTTAATATTACTCACAGTTAATACTTTTAATAAATGTAAATATCTCTAATATTAAATTAGTTTTACATAAGTATTACAAAATATTAATGTTTATAACATTGTATGCTACTAATGACTGAAACTACTAATTTGCATCTATTGTAATTTCTGTAATTATTAACTAATAATTATAATTCTATTAATTAAAGTGTAAAAATATGGATTATGTTAGCAATTAGACTTTTGATTGTTTTGGAAACCTAAAACTCTTAGTAGCTATTCAGTATTTGAATGCTAGGAAAAAAATCATAAAAATCCGTTTTAAATTAAAAAAATCATTTTTTTTATACCCTACTGAGCAGTTTGAATTTTTCTCATACAATCGCATCATTTTTTGTGTGTCTAAATCAGAATAGTTTTTTTTTTTTTTTTTTTTTCATTTAAGAATTAAAATTGCTTCATAAATGCATCCAATTTGCAGTTGAGAAAATCATTGCATAAAAAAAATAAAGAAAATATATTATCCTGAATTTATTGGCTATAAATAAATATCCAACAATATTTGGGCAATACTGTTCAGTATTAGATAAATGAAGAACACAGTCGAAAGACCAAATATTCATTATATCCCAAAAGTAATACTAAATCTTTAAGAATATACAATATGTATCTAGGAATCTTACCCTTTTTTTTTCTTTTTTTTTCAGATGCATAATGAATTTTAATCTCAACAGAGGAAACAAGCAACAAAAGAATTGTGTAGCAGATTGAATATTATACAAGTGTGTCACAAGTGTCCCTGTTAAATTATATAACTGGATTATGAGTTGTAATTGATGTAATTGTAATCTTGTAAAAATTAAACTTTTTCAATTTTCATGTTTTTTTTTTTATTTTTTTTTATATTATTTTATTCCAATTATCTTTCAGACATATTTCTAATGCAAATTGTTTTCTTGCAACGAAATAAATCCAAGAACACAATACATATCAATGGGCCTTATGATCTTAATTTTGGTATGCCTCACACATATTGTACATTGATCAGATTGGATGTTTAAGATATCTTAGACCGCCTTTTTTTTTTAAGGCTGTACTGTCTTGTAATTGAATGCCTGTTCACATCTCAAAACTCATCTACGACATCTGTGAATGTCACTGTGTCTGAGATTTGAACGAATGCAAAGTATGCATAAAATAAAACCAACCGCCAGTCAGTTAAACTGGAGCTTTATAGCCAGAGTGAGTGGTAGTGCCTGTATCTAACTGAAGAAAAATTACTCGCTGAGATAGTTTATGGATCTCCCCCAGAGATTTTAACGATCTAAGATATCTTAAATATCCGATCTGAACAGGGTATAAAAATATCCGATCTGAACAGGGTATAAGCATACATTCAAAAAAGAATATTCCTATGACCCTGATGTGGCATGTTTTATCTAAAACAAATTGATGTCAATTTTAGTATGTTAAACATATTTTTTTTTTTCAACCAATAACAGTGATAGCACTAGCAGTGCCAACCAACCATTATTATTATTATTTAACTATGCTCGAACAATACAAGTCTTTGGATGAATTTAATAAATCATTTTCATTTTTCAAGATTTAATGTAATTTTTTCATATTTCAATAAACTTTTAATGGAAACAAAGCTTATTAAATCCACAACTGTTTCATTATCAAGATTTTATTGTATGAAGATTCGCTGTTAATAGAAAAATTGAAAGTACCTTTTTCTTTTTTAAAGTTCAGCTCCAAGATAATTTTATTACTAAACTTAAATTTTGTTACTAAACTTATGTATACATGTCTACAATTATACTTATTATATATATAGCAAACTGACAAGCAAAAGCTTCATAAATCCATGATCGTTTTATGTATCTTAGATAAATTATGAATGAGGAATATAGTATCCATTCAACTTTAAAATGTGATAATTTTTTTAAATTAAAACTGCCTCTATTCCTCGAAAAAATCTTATTCAAATTAAATTTATTTACAAAAAAAAAAAAAAAAAAAAAAAAAAAAGTTTACTGAATAGCATAACTATTTAATTTTAAAACAAATTATGTTTCAGATGAAAAGAAATCTGTTTCACATTTTACTACTTATCAGAAATTTAATCAGCTTCATATATTAGAAACTGCATATGAAACTAGATTAGAAAATAAAGTAGAAAAATGTTTCTTAGACAGTTGAATTAGAGAAAAAGTAGAATGGAGTAAAACTTATAAAAATGGAATATCTAAATGGATTGGTCAGAAATTCCACTTCAAAGAGGTATAATTGTACTACTTTATTGTAGAGACTATTTTTCTGTTATGAAAATGTTCCATTTTTGCAGGTTTTACTTTACTGTATTTGATAAAAAGGGGTACTCTTCTGTTAGCTGGGTGCCAATGATATTTCGCCAACTATTGCTTCATTTGGCAGTTGGTGATATAAGTAATGAAATTACTGTAACAGCTGGTAGTTTAGTATAATACAGTAATTAAATATTTGATATATGGTGTTTGGCAATTGGTGTTGCCCAACTAACAGAAAACTTGCCATTAAAAAAACATTAAAACCTACTTGTCAGTGGAATATTTGGAAAGAATCCATCGGAGCTTTTTGGGGGGTAGACAGCCCTGGTTTATAGAATTTTTTTTTTTTTTTTTTTTTTTTTTTTTTTTTTTTTCTAAATCTTAAAGCTAGTCTAAAAAGGGCCCCATAAATCTAAAGAAGCCCAAGGCATAATTCATTAAGGCTCCTGTCCCATCAGCAAAGACACTTTCAAGCTAATGCTAAACCTTTTGGAAAGGTTATAATCTCATTTGCATTTTGATATTTTATTTATTTTTTTTTTTTTTTTATAGTTGATGTCGATTCCCACATCTGCCCTTTTTTACTGTTTTGATTACAGGTATTTTTCAATGAAGTTACTTAAACTTTCAGAACCAGTTTCGAAAATAAGTGTGTCATCTAAAAAAAAAACTACAATCCAAATCGAAAAAGTAAAAAAAGTTTTTTTTTTTTTTTTTGGGGGGGGGGGGGGGTGAGAAACAGATGTAGGGATCAACATCAGCTATCAAATGGAAATCCGTAGGTTCAGTAAGTGTCTTCGCCTGACAGATGGGAGACTTAAAGCTCCTTTCCTATAGTTTTTTTTTTTTTTTTTTTTGTAAATGCCAGCAGTTCAGAGTGCGTATTTTAAAAATTTGTTTTTCTAAAATTTATGAGCTCTAGTACCACTGTCCAATTTGGCCAATGATTTAATGGGGCCATGATAATAAGTAAATAAAATTTTGCTTGCCATATCATTTAAAGGCTGTGAAGTTTTGTATGCCACTATTACCATATGGAAATTTTTCTTATTCAATTACAGAAATTCCGATATTATATCGGGAAAAAATATATTTAGAAAATAATGATGTTCAAGTATTTTGTACATTCTTCATGGTATGTCTGTATGCTGCTTGTTACAAAGTTTTTGAACATAAAGGCGTAAAATATCACAGCCTTCGTGCAAAATTTACGAATGTGCTGTTTAAAAAAAAATTGCTGTAGTAAATTAACAGCAAAAAATTATGTAAAACCTAAAAAATAAAGCTGGTGATGAATTAATAGTAAAAAGTACTGAGAATCTACAAATTTCTGTAAAATCTAAAAAACAAAATTTGTTAAATAACAGCAAAAAAATGCTGAAATCTACAAAAGTACCGTAAAATCTAAAAAACAAAATTTGTTAAATTAACAGCAAAAAATGCTGACAGTTTACAAAACTACCGTAAAATCTAAAAAACAAAATTTGTTAAATTAACAGCAAAAAATGCTGACAGTTTACAAAACTACCGTAAAATCTAAAAAACAAAATTTGTTAAATTAACAGCAAAAAATGCTGACAGTTTACAAAACTACCGTAATATCTAAAAAACAAAATTTTTTTAATTAACAGCAAAAAATGCTGAGAGTTTACAAAACTACTGTAAAATCTAAAAAACAAAATTTGTTAAATTAACAGCAAAAAATGCTGAGAGTTTACAAAAGTACTGTAAAATCTAAAATACAAAATTTGTTAAATTAACAGCAAAAAATGCTGAAAATCTACGAAAGTGCTGTAAAATCTAAAAAACAAAACTGCTGTAAAATTAACAGCAAAAAATGCTGAAAATCTACAAGAGTGCTGTAAAATAAAAAAAAAAACAAAATTGCTGTATATTTACGGCAAAATTTGCTGGCACCCATATTGCCAGCATTTTTTGCTGTAAAATTACTGTGTTTTTTTTTACAGTGTAAAAGTAACTGAATGATAAGGGATTTTCCACAAATTGTCAATTTTTATTAACTGACTTTCAGAAAAAAGTATTTAGTGAGTATCAACGAGTAGATTTGGAAAAAATGCTTCGATTTTTATACTTCTTTTGATCATGGTATAGGCTCGTTCTGGTGGTTATCCAATAACTAAAGCATCAATAAAAAATGGAAATTAAAAAAAAAAAATTAAAAATGACAATTTGTGGAAAATCTCTTATCATTCAGCTGCTTTTAAAGAACAACTAAAAATTTGCTCACTTTAACGCCGATATCTTTCTGAATTTTTACGACATTTGACTAGATTTTTTAAAAATAAGTTGCTCCATAGAGTTGACTATTAAATTATGTAAAATGATCCTTGTTATCGTTCACGCATGCACAGATAAAAATTATTTCATACAACTGCTCATATTACCTAAAATATTTAATATATTTATATTCCAATTGCACTATATTGTTTCTATTATATTTTGTCAATTTTTCTGAAACCGGCGTTAAATTGGGTTGAAAATTCTGCGTGTTATAAGCAAAAATCATGCAAGAATTTAATTTTTTTAAATAAATCGCTATATCTCTATTAATATGCGTGCTAGTCTTACACAAAAAATACACATATTGCACAATGTCTATTTATATTCGGTAGCGGTAGATCATTTCGTGCATTTTATTTTAAAAGTATATATATTTTTTCTTTGATTTTTTGTTGCCCCCCCTAATTGATCCCCTTATTAAATCGGCATTGTTAAATATGAGATCATACCTGTTCATTTCAATCCTGAAATTCCAGAAGAATATGTCAAGCATATTTCTAAATATTTGACAAAATGTCTAAAATTGAAAGTTGCCGACCATTAATGGCAATATAGTGTAAGATGCTAGGTATGAAGTTTACTAATATGAAAACAATTTTTTTTTCACATATGTATCTGTAAGGTCACAAAACAATTACAAAACACACACACAAAAAAAAGAAATTCCAATAACAAAAAACTTAAAAAATATATTTAAGATTAATATGTAAATTTATACCCTGTCTTCTATTTCTTGCTGATAATACACCTCCTCAGGATTATCACGTGCCTCTTTGATAGTCCTCTTTGTTGGTACTTCTTTTGGGATGGTGTTAAATTTAACCTCATTGTTTTAAACCTCCATTCAACCATACCAGCTTAAGCGATAGGATCAAAGTATTGTTCCTAAAATGAAAATGTGCAAAAACAATGTTATCGATTTAAAATGTTTCAATGGTTTTAACTTAAAATTTCAAAACACAGACGTAATGATGAGTTTATACGAAAGTGCCTGAAACATACAAAAAAGGAAATTCATTTCCCTCCAATTTACCCAAGCAATAAATTGGACCGATGGGACTGTTGCATAATTAAAAATATATACAGTATAAAGTAAATTATCTGGAATTGTTGGGTTCACGTGTTTTTGGATAACTGGCTACTCACTGCATTAAGCTATCCCTTTGTTGCAATTAAAATTTATTAGAATAATCAGATTAAAGCTCCTTCTCAGAGATAAGTTGCTTTTTCACTTTCCTGTGTTATTCAATGGCCTTTGAAATGCCCCACAATTCTTGGAATATCTCATCACAAAATTCATATTTATAATTAATTTCTTTTTTATTAGATGCTTAGAAGAATTGTTTTCTCAAACTGTCAAAAAATTTAGATTTTGTTTTAAATAAAAAAAAGGTTATTTTTGAAAAATCTAAATCACTTCCTTCACTACCTATATATGCACATATTGTTATGAATTGGTATCAATTCTGCCTTATACCAAAATTTAAATTTCTACCCTTTCAGATTTGACAAAAAATCTGAAATCGTAATCTGAAAAAATCGTACTGAAGCTCAAAAATCATTCAAAATAGACTAAACTAACAACTGGCACTGTTGTGGTATTTGTAATTGACTGAATTTAATTTTGAGAAATTATAACCAATCCACGCCTCCTCTAAAAATATATATATACAGTAGAGCACCTAATTCACTGACCTATAATTCATGATAAATTTTTTGAATGTAAACAAAGATTTTTTTTTTTTTTTAATGTTTGAATGACAACGAAATTTTGAAAACTAATTCAATCAATTTTAATAAAGGACGAAGTTATTTATAGAATACAAGATAAATTTAATAAACCAAAGACAACAATTGATGCCATGTTTAAAAATAAACTAGATGGAATCCGCCAAAACTTGACGGCAACAATTTGAAAGCACCACAGAAAAAAAAAAGTATTTTACAGCTAAAGAAATTTTTAAAGGCTAATTTTTAGGAAAACTTTCAATAATTGAAAAAAAAAAACCCTGCAATTTATATCCAGGCAAGTGACCCATTATTGCCAGAGTTACATTCACCCAGACACAGTCAAAAGTATTTTTTTACATTACACCCAATGGGATAATAGTTACTTATTACTTTCTCAGGAAAAGTTGGACAGTTACATAATCAATGCTTAACACATGATTTCTTCATTTTAAAGACTACTGTAGAACACAGTACAGGACTTTAATTTCAGGGCGGGATTCATCACCAAAATTTTGAAATCCCACCCAAAAACACATCATGAGCAGGAGGCTTCCATCTAAAAAATTTGTTTTCAAAAAAGTATTTCATTTTAAAACAAATCCTGCGAACCTTGTGATATTTTCGGACGACAGGTTGATACATTTTGCGACGAAAGATTGTTGAAATTCATATTTTGGTCCTGCAACCGAGAGACAAATTTTGGGTTTAACCCGAACCCAACTTGCAGGAATTCACACTCAGCCTCAAATCAACCTGAACCAAAAACAGTTTACTCAACCTACAACAAAAATAATTAGCGATTGTTTTAACAAATGTTAATTCATAGAAGAAACCATTAAATTTAAAATTTTATTAATTAAAAAAAAGGTCATCCTTTAAATAAACACAAAGCAAGTTTTTTTCCCAATATGAAATTTACTATGTAAATGTACTATTATTTTAACACAAACTGATTGGTAAAGTTATCATACGAATTGAATATTTCCAAGTGAGCGAAAAAATGCCCAGGCTGGGAATCGAACCCAGATCCTTGGCTTACAAGGCCAATGCTTTTCCATTTAAGCTAACTGGGCCGACAACCAGCCAGCATATTTATCTTAAATGGAAAGTTAGCTTAAATGGAAAAGCATTGGCCTTGTAAGCCAAGGATCTGGGTTCGATTCCCAGCCTGGGCATTTTTTCGCTCACTTGGAAATATTCAATTCGTATGTAAATGTAATTGGTTTTATTAAATATTATGTAAAGTTGTTTTAAAAAATGACATTTTAATACCTTTAAACTTTGAAATATAAAAAGGTATTTGGCCAAACAGTTACTATTCGGCTAGCTGAATATTCAGTATTCGGCCAAATCACCAGTGTTGGGTACGCTCACAAAAAAAACGAACTAATTCAAACTCAAACTCAATTTCTCAAAAATGAATCAAGTTCACGCTCAAATTCAAAAATTTTCAAACGAACTCGCTCAACTCAAACTCATCTGTGAAAGTGAGCGAAGTTCACTAAAAACTCGTTTTTTTTTTTTTTTTTTTTTTTTTTTTTTAATAGAATTTGATCGTTCAAATTAACAAAAAATTTTGGTTATTCGATGTAAGAGTCTCCATGGGCCCGGCTCATTTTTCCTTCCCGACACTCGGTCCGAGCTTATTTTAGAGATTACTTTTTTCTAGAAGTTCGGACCAGAATTTATTTTTCGACCCAAGTCAGGGCTGGAATGAGCTCTTCTTAAGCTCTGAACAGGCGGAAATTTTCAGTTCTCGTTCCAACCCAGCGCATATGAAAATCACTCGACCCCACGGCTTTGGCCTGTACAGTAAAAATATCAGTAAAATTTGGCCCGGTTAAACTTTTTTTTTTTTTTCAAAAAATGCATGCATTTTTAAATCGTTATTATTCCACATATAAAATTAATATATTTATTTTTATTATTTTTTAAGATGGGTAGCTGCATTTCTAAGCAATAAAATTAAAGTACAGTAAAACCTGTGAAAAAGTACCTGCCTACAGCGGAGCCCCACATTTAACAACAATAATAAATAAATAAATAAAATAAGTAAATAAAATAAATAAAAAAATATGTTGATATGTTGATGTATGTAAAATGATTATATAATAGTACGTGTGAAAAGATCGAAATGAATTTATAACAGGCGATGAACCTGCTAAGAGGGAATCTGCCTGGATTTTTCTTCTTTCCTAGGCGATACCGTCGTAGAAGATTTTATTGATAGCATTTAACAGTTTTTCAATATCCAAGCCATAGTATATGGATTATCCATATAAACTAAGATATTTACATATGACCAGCAATGCATTAAAAAAATATATATGAAAGATCAGGATATTTTTTGATATAAAGAATATATAAACATGAAATAAAAATATAAAATAAGTATTTTTTGTTAAAACTTCTCGTACAAGACAATTTTAACTTGATAGGCAAAAAAACGTATGGTCAGCCAGCTCAAGCTTGGTCGGGCCGAACCGAGCCGATTAATTTCTTTTTTTTTTTTTGTGCAGGCTGGGGAAAAATTTTATGTTTTATACCGGGCTGAGTCAATAATTTTTTTGAACGGGCCAAGCTGGTCTCGGAGCAGTTCTGGCCGAAGTTTGAACTTTTTTACCGGTCTAAAAGAAAGATTGGATACTTATCGCACTCGCACCTGAAAATTTCTCCCCGGGTTATTCTTTCTCTATTTATATTTGTTAATGAAACGATTGTATATAAAAAGAAAGAAAAAATAAAATTGAAATCTAATGAGCACAGGAGATATATTTTCAAGCGTTCAATGGTCTACAAATTTATTTTTATCATTTTGTTTTTGATACTTTTTCATTTATACAAAAGGTCGATAGCGTGATAATTAGAATTATAGCTTTAGTTTTCATGGATTATTTGATATGTACAAATAAGTATAGACACCGTCTACGAGCCTGCTACCTGTATTTTGAAATTAAATTACATTTTATTTGTCTCTAATTTTGAAAAAGAAAAGAGGGGGGGGGGGGGGTAAACTTTATTCATCCTAAGTAACTTAATTAAACAGAGAGAAAGAATAACAAAAAAAATTTTGGCAGGATATCTATGCTTCTCAGCTTATCCTTTGTCCCCAGAAAACCCAATTTTTATTTTATTTATTTATTTGTTTGTTTTTACGTTCATGCGTTTCAGATTTATATTATACGGTAACGAAAAAAAAAAAATAAAGTGTTCCATTTTCCAATTTTGAAAAAAAAAAAATGTTATAAACTTATTTTTCAATATTAGATGTTTCTTAATTGTTAAAATTTCTGAAATGCTTTTGTGAGTTTATTTGTTTAAAACTATCTTGTACGAGGAGTTCTAAAATAAATCCTAGTTTAGTTTATTTCATGCTCTTCGTTTTAAAAAAACGATTTGGGCTACCGACTACAGCAAACACATTTAATCCTAAATTCTTATTCCCTTTCTCCTGGATTTTGTTCAGCCGAGCGCTGATATGAATTAAATGTCTGACATAAGAAAAAAAATTGTCTCTTTCATTTTTGCATATGAATGCATAATTAATTTGCACGTTTTACTTAAGAATCGAATAGATTTTTTCATTTGCACACGAAGTTGACGCATCTGTTATTGTTGCAAATTATTGCTCTTCGCTGACAGCTCTTCATAGGCTGCCGAGACTCGGAAATGACTTTAAACACCTAATTTGACAGCATTTTCTGAAAAATCCTTTGGATTTATAGAAAAATAAAAAACTGCTCAATTTTTTGCTTTGAAAGAGAATTATACAATTTTTTTTTCAAATTTATAAATTAAAATGTATTAAACATAGCTTCAAAAAATTACTTTAGAAGTTAAATTCTTCTAAAATCAATAATTTATTTATAAACTACAAAATTTTCCATTTCTCATTAAAGAAAAAAATTGTCAAAACTAGCAATTTCTGAAGGCCCCATGGCTTTCTTTTGTGTTCAATCCAAAAAGCTAAACATTTTGTATGGCTTAAAATTCAGATACGAATAAATAAAATAACAAGTAAAAATTAAACTAAAAAAATTTAAAAAAACCGAACTAATTAATTATTTCTCATCAATGTGAAACTATATTTTATATTACTTACCTATTTTATTTTATTTACTTGTATCGATGACTTTTAAGTTGTGTTTAATCCTTAGTTCCTGTCTATAAACACTGTTTTGATGAGGCCTATAGATGTCTATGAAGGTTAGAGTTGCAGTAAAGCTAGAGATCCTACCTACACAACTTCCAGGTTGTGTAATATTTAAACGAATCTTCTGACTGTAAAATAGTCCATGAAACATCGTCTTCACTTTGAAAGACCTATCCAATGATAGGCTACTCAACAGGGTGCGTAATCTTTTTTTTTGTCTCTACCGCCATTTTTTATTTTACGGACTCCATTTTGAATTTATGGAAACATAACTTGGCCTATAACCATCGGACGGTTAAGACAAATCGATAGAGACCTCATTCATTAAAATCCATCCAGCCGTTGGGATGTCAAACACATAACCCTTCTTGGCAGTCGGGTAAATATATAGGTAAATGTATTTTTTATTTCAATCTTATTCTACTCTAAAAGAATACAATATTGATTGTAATCAGTAGAAATTTTTTACATTATATTAATAATATTAAAAAACATTTACAAACATTGCATACCAACCCCCCCCCCCCCCCCCCCCCCCTCCCACACACACACACCGATAAAAAAATTCAAGGAATCCAGGTCCATGGTTTAATTATTTTTTTTTAAATCGCATTTTTTCATTTTGATACATTTATAATAATATAAATATACACAATAATAAAAATACACATTTTGATCTTAATAAATTTGTGAATTACTCGTATTTCGCAGCAAAAAAGGTGCTTTAACAATAAATAGCTATTACTCGGACAGTTTTAATCGTAGAAGAATCAGATTTTTTTTTTTTTTTTTTTTTTTGTCTTACTTCTTAAAGTAATATGATATTTTACTAAATATAAATTATAGGATCGGGAAACAGTATAAAAATTTAAATTTAATATATTTTTTAAGAAATGTTTTTATTCACTCGAATCGCTTTTAAAATACTTCTGTATCTCATTTATTCATCTTTGTAATTGGAACTATATGTCTATGCCTAACGGATTAGGAATTAGGATGGGACACCGTTGAGAGTGTACACTCTGTACAGTAAAACCTATGAATAGCGAATACCTCGGGATCCATGAATTTGGATGCTATTCGCAGGTCCGTTATTCAGAAATAAAAACTAAAACATACAGATGTATGAAGTTGTTATGGGATTGAAAAGTGTTCGCTAAATAGGTGTGTCAAAATAAAGAAGGAAATTAAACTATGGAATGTTTTATCGGGGTTTTTTTATATATAAAAAAAGTCCCGGAATCTTCATAATAAATCTTAGATCCGGTGCCGGTTCAGCACGGAAAGAATTAAATCTAGGCACAATTCGAATCTTCGGAAGAATTATAACCGCCCCTGCCAGAAATCAAGCAGAATATGATATGAATGCTAAGCAGATATATCGAATTTAGTGATAGTGATAACTAACATCCCCGCCTCACCCCTAAGAAGTCATCAGTGGCGCCAACTTTTGAAAAATATTGGTTGGGCTCAAAACCCTTTCAGGGTAAAATGACGTTGCCGTTTTGCTTTCTTTGACAGTTTGGGAAATGTTGATATTTCAAGTTATGATAAGTTAGATTTTTTTCTTTTAGTATAATATAAAGTTGCGATTTTATTTAATTATATTCTCATGGGGTCTTCATTTTATGGACAATAATATTTACTAATTTACCATGAATTTGATAACATGTTAAAACTCAAAAGATTAGAAAATATTAAAATGGGCATTTAATGCAAATGCACTGAAATGTTTGTATTAATAACAGTATTTACTTAAACTATACCGATGATTCAAAACAGATACAATTTATTGAACCTCTGATAACATGTATATTTCCAGTTACAGAAAGTATACAAATCAAATACATCTTTCAGATATAGCATTTATTTAAAAAGGCACGTTAAAATACGAAATCTAATTTTCATACGGCCTCCTTTGAAAAGCATGAAATATGTAGACATGACTTCTGAAGTGATTTGGAATCGAATAGCTGTTTCATTTTATATATATATATATATATTTATTACATCTTCACATATAATCCATCGCTATCTCATGAACTACAAATGGAGTACATTTATGAAGAAAAATTAATTCGCGATTATCCAGGAAATTTCTTTTTTGCGAGAAAATTTATTGTACATCTTTTAGGATGAAAAGGCGGGGGGGGGGGGGGGTGTTAGGCTTCTATGTGCCTGCTATTGCTGTTTTTCCGTATTTTTAAACAAAATCATTTTGTGAACGTTAATGAAATAATTTCTTTTCAGCGATTGAAAAATAGATAAGCACGAAAGTAGAATAAAGAAAATTGGGTGGGTTGAAAGAGCAAATTATTGGGTGGGCTCTGGCCCCACGGGCCCATATAAGTTGGCTCCACTGGAAGTCATATGAATGAAAATTAAATAAATGTTCATTCATGACGATTAGGTTAACGCTACAATAAAACTGTTTTTCTTCCTGTAAATACTTTTGAATATAACCTACTCTCTCTCATACATATAATCATTCTATGTACTACATGAGACATGAGACTGTAGTCAGATAATATCTTTGAGACGGGACAGTCGACAGAAGACCTGTTTTCCATACGTAACTTCCTGGAATTAGTTGTAAAGACTTCTACCGCCAAAGATTTTCTTACAAAAAAAGAGTATTTGACTCAGAATGTACAATAAAGTTTTCCTCTACGCGCTTCAGGCAGTATCGAGAGTCAGGTTCAAACCATAAAAGAATCAATCTCTTATCTGACATGTTTGTTGTTACAGAATTTGGTCTGTGACACCCTCCCACTTCCCTTAGTGGCATAGTATATTTTAGCTAAGGATGAGATTATTCAGTAGCCAACGTCCCGTTCTTTCTTTTCTTTTTTTTTCTTCCTTTTAAAAAATGGCCAGAAGAATGCAGAGGCGTCGCGATGGGAGGGAGCCTGTTCCAGTATATGTAAACTTGGGAAATTTGAGCTTCGAGTTGGAAAATACAA